>JARQOD010000001.1:102445231-102611385 GCA_033576555.1 Oophaga sylvatica
ACTGAGCCAACACATCTTTTAATTTGTCAGACAACCCTTGACAAAACTGGCTCCTAAGGCTGGGTCATTCCACTGAGTATCTGTTGCCCATCTACGGAACTCAGAAGAATATTCCTCCGCTGGACGATTTCCTTGCCGTATTTTACGTAACTTTGTTTCAGCAAGGGAAACTCGATCCGGATCATCATATACCAGACCCAGGGCAGTAAAAAATCGATCCACTGACTGGAGATCTGGGGAGCCTGGAGGAATAGAGAACGCCCAAGATTGAGGGTCCCCTTGTAAGAGAGAGATAACAATTCCCACCCTCTGCTCTTCACTCCCAGATGACCGAGGCCGCAGCCGAAAGTACAATTTACATGCCTCCCGGAAGGTAAAAAATTTGTCCCGCCCACCAGTGAACCTGTCCGGGAGAGCAACCTTAGGTTCAGATCTGGTTTGCTCCGGGGGGGACAAAACCTTGGACTTAATGTCTGCAAACTCCATGGACAACCCCTGCAACTGCCGGGCCAGCTGGGCTACTGGATCCATGACAGCTGGGAGAATCTTTAGTATTGGCCGGTGAAAATGTCACGCTGTATAGCAGATATATATATATGTGATGTCAGTAATCTATATCAAAAGGGCAACATACTATATAACATGCGCATAGATATATGATAACATAGAATTACCTGACAGAATGTCCAGTGGGTCAATACGGAATCCATTATACGCTGTCTCCGGCTAGAGGGTGACCGGGGTCTATGCTGACCCTAAACTGGGGTCCTAACTAATCCCTCTACCTGGAGGTACTGTTAAAGGTACAGAGGTCCAGGCCACCAGCGTAAACCCTGTCTCCTATCAATCCCTGCCAACTGTAATCTAGTCCTAAGAAGGACCCTGATTACCACCAAAGGGAATGAACAGGTAACGGTTAATGAACAGAAAGACATACAAGAAAGACAAGAAATAAAGTAAATAAAGTCTTACATACAACACTCACACACAGTAGGAACACCTAAGGTCTCAGAGATAAACTATAAGCTATAAGAGTAAAAACAACTAAGGAACTCTTAGCTTAAGTATTCTCAGAACCGATCCAGTCTGCTAGACTACATGAATGCTTTCACCGGCATCTAACAAGCAGACTGGCAGGTATATGAAGGAATCTAATTAGAACATAATCAAAAGCAGCCGGGCGAGGCTGGACCTAGTCTTAGCAAAGAGCTAGGTAAAATTAACTCCCTCATTACCAAACACAAAGAAACAGCAACTCAGCTGTGAGAAGTCAGAGTGTGTAATCGCGACGATCCTCGTGGCGATACACCCATGACAGCCATACTTCTGATTACTCCATGGAGCTCTTTTCACATACCATGCCTGGGTTATCAAGTGAAATCCTGAATTCCCCAGTCCAAGATGAATATGACATGGAGTGCACTGATGCATAGCCACTGCTACATAATTCTGCTGGTACATTCACCCAGAGCACTACATTGCCCTCGCAGTCTACTGAGTCAGAGTCTGACCCTGATGAAACTCAGGTGCCCCTTCCCACATACTATACCACCTTACATGGTGACACAGAGGAAGGTGCAGATGAAATTGAAGAGGAGGTGATGGATGACCCAATTGCTGACCCGGATTGGCATCCATTGGGGGAAGAGGGTGCCGCTGGCAATAGCTCAGAAGAGGAGGATCCGCAGCAGGCATCGACATCGCAGCTGCGGTTTTCTGGCAGACCCACAGCAGTCCAAAAACGTGTTAAAAAACAAAAAGAGTTGCCGGACAGCTTGGCCAGACGGTCAAATTAACAGAAGCGTGCAAGCCCTGAAAATTTATCCCATAGTAGAAAGAGTGCAGTGTGGCACTTTTTTGACCAAAATCCTATTGATGAGGTAAGCGTGGATGGACTACAAAACCTCAGGTAGCACACGTGCACCTGCTCCGACTGAAAGTAGCCAGCAACGCTACATCGCTTCCCCCACTGTAAGCCCACCGGTTAGCACACCACCAGCAAGAAATGTTGAGGTGTCATCGAAAGGCCAAAGCAGTCAGGTAATCATGATGTTTTTCCAATGAAAGACTGAATCTAGGCCATCACCACCACCATCACAATCATCAACCCCCTCTCAGTCCGCCATGTCCACCGTTAGTTCTCCCATATGCAGCTCTCAAGACCAGCTCACCCTAGCAGACACTCTGAGTAGAACAAGAAAGTACTCATCCTCTCATCCGCGTATACTGGCTTTGAACGCCTACATTGCCAAACTGATCTCATTAGAGATGATGCCCTTCCGTTTGGTTGAAAGCGCAGCGTTCCGAGAGCTCATGGCCTATGCTGTCCCACGCTATGACCTACCCAGTCAGCACTTCTTTTCTAGAAAAGCCATCCCTGCCCTCCACCTGCATGTGAAAGACTGCATTGTCCATGCACTCAAACAATCAGTGAGTGGAAAGGTGCACCTCACAACAGATGCATGGGCCAGTAGGCATAGCCAGGGCCGTTACATGTCCATCACTGCGCACTGGGTTAATGTGGTGGATGCAGGGTCCACAGGGGACAGCGGTTGTCGGACAGTGCTGCCTAGCCCACGGTATAGGCAATAGTTGGCTGTAGGCGTTCGACCCTCCTCCTCCTCCTCGTCCAGAAGCAAAAGCTCGTAGACAGAGCGCAGTCGCACGAGCACTCCATTCGCAGCTGCCAGTGTTGCCCACGAGGTGTCCCACTATTGAACAGCTAGTGATAAGTGTCAGCAGGCTGTTTTAAAGATGATGTCTTTGAGCGACAACAGACACACCGCGGAGGTACTGGCTGACTACTTGCAGCGAGAAACTGAGTCATGGCTGGGCAGTCTACATCTTGAGCCAGGCAAGGTAGTCAATGATAACGGATGTAATTTTGTGGCGGAAATAGCCCTGGCAAAACTCAGACACATACCTTGCCTTGCTCACACCTTAAACCTGGTGGTGCAGTGCTTCATAAATAATTATCCGGAGTTACCAGCCCTGCTCCATAAATGTCACGCTGTATAGCAGATATATATATGTGATGTCAGTAATCTATATCAAAAGGGCAACATACTATATAACATGCGCATAGATATATGATAACATAGAATTACCTGACAGAATGTCCAGTGGGTCAATACTGAATCCGTTATACGCTGTCTCCGGCTAGAGGGTGACCGGGGTCTATACTGACCCTAAACTGGGGTCCTGACTAATCCCTCTACCTGGAGGTACTGTTAAAGGTACAGAGGTCCAGGCCACCAGCGTAAACCCTGTCTCCTATCAATCCCTGCCAACTGTAATCTAGTCCTAAGAAGGACCCTGATTACCACCAAAGGGAATGAACAGGTAACGGTTAATGAACAGAAAGACATACAAGAAAGACAAGAAATAAAGTAAATAAAGTCTTACATACAACACTCACACACAGTAGGAACACCTAAGGTCTCAGAGATAAACTATAAGCTATAAGAGTAAAAACAACTAAGGAGCTCTTAGCTTAAGTATTCTCAGAACCGCTCCAGTCTGCTAGACTACATGAATGCTTTCACCGGCGTCTAACACCCAGACTGGCAGGAATATAAAGGAAACTAATTAGAACATAATCAAAAGCAGCCGGGCGAGGCTGGACCTAGTCTTAGCAAAGAGCTAGGTAAAATTAACTCTCTCATTACCAAACACAAAGAAACAGCAGCTCAGCTGTGAGAAGTCAGAATGTGCAATCGCGACGATCTTCGTGGCGATGCACCAATGACAGTACCCCCCCTTCTACGAGGGGCCTCCGGACCCTCATGACCAGGTCTGTCCGGGTAAGTTGTGTGAAAGGTCCGAACCAATCGATCTGCGTTAGCATCAGACGCAGGGACCCACGTCCTCTCCTCAGGACCATACCCCCTCCAATGAACTAAGTACTGAGGGGATCGGCGACTGAGACGTGAGTCAATGATTTTCGACCCATGAAATTCCACGTTATCATTGACTACCACTGAAGGAGGAGGTAGAGGTGACGGTATGACTGGTGCCACATACTTTTTAAGTAATGACTTGTGAAACACATTATGAATTTTAAACGTAGGAGGGAGGTCCAGACGAAATGCCACAGGATTAATTATGGAACTGATCCTGTACGGCCCGATGAATCTGGGACCCAACCTCCAGGAGGAAACTTTAAGTTTTATATTCCTGGTAGACAACCAAACCAGATCGTTCACCTTCAGATCTAGACCAGAAACTCTCCTCCTATCAGCCATCCGTTTGTAACGGTTCCCCGTAACCTTCAGTCTTAAGCGATCTGGAACTATCAGTCTCCCTGGAAGTCCCACAGGGGCGTCCCCCTGAGCCCCCAATACCTCCCCCTCAAGCTCAGAGCATACAGCTGACACTACAACTCCCTCCTGAGGAATAGGAACCGGATCATCCGTCTTCCCAGCCCCTGGAAAGTACGAGATAAGGCATCAGGAAGCAACTTTATTGAGCAGTCATATGCGCGATGAGGAGGTAACTCTTTACACCCCTCCTCTGAGAACATCTCCCCAAAGTCCTCCAGAAAAGGAGGCAAAGTCCTAGGCACAACCGCACCGATGACCGTGCTCATGCAGTTATTCCTGCAAAATTCACCCCACTGGCTTATCTTTCTGGATTGCCAATCAATCACTGGGTTATGTTTAGCCAACCAAGGAAGTCCCAACACAATAGGAGTAGGTAGACCCTCCAACACATAACAAGACAATTGCTCTTTATGTATTGCCCCTACTCGAAGATCTATGTTATGAACAGCTTGTACCAAGCTACCTTGACCGAGAGGTCTAGAATCAATAGAGACTATAGGGACTGGTTTGGCCAATACACTCAGTTGCATACCATGCACCTGGGCAAACCGAGCGTCCACCAGATTAGCCCCGGACCCACTATCAAGAAAAACAGAAATCCTCTCAGTTCTAGTACCAATCACCACCTCCGCAGGCACGAGAAACTGAGAGGGATTTGGGGACGAAATACACACTCCCAGGTTAACTCCTTTGCTCAAAGAGGCCCGGGATGGACACCCCCCAACAAAATGTCCCTCTCTCCCGCAAAAGAAACACCTTCTAGTCTTGCGGTGCACCGCCGATTCCCTCCTACAAAATGATGTCCCTCCCAACTGCATGGGCTCCTCAGAACAGACCAGAGGAACCTCAGTATAAGGGACTTTAGTAGTAGGTGGAGTCATCACGGGAGGCGGAGTTACCTCGCGTCTTCCCCGAAGTCGTCTATCAATGCGAATAGCGAGGGCCACAGCAGCCTCCAGTGATGGAGGAGAATCATACTGAGCCAACACATCTTTTAATTTGTCAGACAACCCTTGACAAAACTGGCTCCTAAGAGCTGGGTCATTCCACTGAGTATCTGTTGCCCATCTACGGAACTCAGAAGAATATTCCTCCGCTGGACGATTTCCTTGCCGTATTTTACGTAACTTTGTTTCAGCAAGGGAGACTCGATCCGGATCATCATATACCAGACCCAGGCAGTAAAAAATCGATCCACTGACTGGAGATCTGGGGAGCCTGGAGGAATAGAGAACGCCCAAGATTGAGGTCCCCTTGTAAGAGCGAGATAACAATTCCCACCCTCTGCTCTTCACTCCCAGATGACCGAGGCCGCAGCCGAAAGTACAATTTACATGCCTCCCGGAAGGTAAAAAATTTGTCCCGCCCACCAGTGAACCTGTCCGGGAGAGCAACCTTAGGTTCAGATCTGGTTTGCTCCGGGGGGACAAAACCTTGGACTTAATGTCTGCAAACTCCATGGACAACCCCTGCAACTGCCGGGCCAGCTGGGCTACTGGATCCATGACAGCTGGGGAGAATCTTTAGTATTGGCCGGTGAAAATGTCACGCTGTATAGCAGATATATATATATGTGATGTCAGTAATCTATATCAAAAGGGCAACATACTATATAACATGCGCATAGATATATGATAACATAGAATTACCTGACAGAATGTCCAGTGGGTCAATACTGAATCCGTTATACGCTGTCTCCGGCTAGAGGGTGACCGGGGTCTATGCTGACCCTAAACTGGGGTCCTGACTAATCCCTCTACCTGGAGGTACTGTTAAAGGTACAGAGGTCCAGGCCACCAGCGTAAACCCTGTCTCCTATCAATCCCTGCCAACTGTAATCTAGTCCTAAGAAGGACCCTGATTACCACCAAAGGGAATGAACAGGTAACGGTTAATGAACAGAAAGACATACAAGAAAGACAAGAAATAAAGTAAATAAAGTCTTACATACAACACTCACACACAGTAGGAACACCTAAGGTCTCAGAGATAAACTATAAGCTATAAGAGTAAAAACAACTAAGGAGCTCTTAGCTTAAGTATTCTCAGAACCGCTCCAGTCTGCTAGACTACATGAATGCTTTCACCGGCGTCTAACACCCAGACTGGCAGGAATATAAAGGAAACTAATTAGAACATAATCAAAAGCAGCCGGGCGAGGCTGGACCTAGTCTTAGCAAAGAGCTAGGTAAAATTAACTCTCTCATTACCAAACACAAAGAAACAGCAGCTCAGCTGTGAGAAGTCAGAATGTGCAATCGCGACGATCTTCGTGGCGATGCACCCATGACAATAAGGTGCGAAGACTGTGCTTGCACATAAGTCGCTCGCCCATAGACTCCAGTCATATGCAGAGGCTGCAGCGATTGCTCCACCTCCCCAAGCACAGCCTAATCATAGACGTTGCAACAAGGTGGAACTCCACCATGCACATAGTTGAGAGGCTCTGCGAACAGAGGCAGGCTGTAATGCATTTGTGGGAGGATACACGAGCATGCAGGTTTGAGGGCAGACATCGAGTTGTCGGGTGTGTAGTGGTCAAAGCTGAAAGACCTCTGTAAAGTCCTTCAGTGTTTTGAGGAATGCACAAGGCTGGTAAGCGCAGACGACGCCATCATAAGCATGAGCATCCCACTTATGCGTCTGCTCATGCAAACTTTGACGCACATTAAGGATCAGGCGTCTGCTGCGGAGGAGGAGGAGGAGGGAAGCCTTGATGACAGTCAGGCATTGTCTGCTCAGGGAACTGTCCTGGACGAGGTTGTGGAAGAAGAGGAAGAGCGGGAGGATGAGGGGGATGATTATTTTGTGGAGGAGGATGCTTCTCAGGGGCAAGAGAAAATGTTGACTTGCCAAGTTCAGGTACAGGGTTTGTGCGTGACTGGAGGGATGTGGATTTGGCAGAAAGTGCTCCTTCACCCACCACTGGCAGTGCATCATTGACACTTGGAACATTGGCCCACATGTATGATTTTGTCTTGCGGATCCTAAAAAGGGACCCCCGCATTGCTAAAATTATGAAGGATGACGACTACTGGTTGGCCAGCATCCTCGATCCACGCTATAAAGGCAAATTACAGAACATCATGCCACAGGAGAACTTAGAGCTAATATTGGCGAACAAACAAGCAACTCTGGTAAACCGTTTGTTAGAGGCATTCCCAGCACACAGCAATGGTGCAGATTCTACCACGAGCCATACTGGGCCAAATGGAAGAGGTGTTCGTGGTGCACACTGCCGAAGTGGCGTTGGAGACAGAGGTTTCATGACCATGTTGTGGACTGATTTCTCGAGTACCGCTCACACGACTGTTAATACTGAATCGATTGCAAGAGACAGGAGACAGCAGTTGTTAACTATGGTTCAAAATTACCTCTCCTCCCCTATCGATGTTCTCCCTCACAGTTCATTCTCCTTTAACTACTGGCCTGTAAACTGGATACCTGGCCTGAATTGGCACAATATGCCTTACAGGAGCTCGCTTGCTTTGCTGGTAGTGTGCTATCAGAAAGAGTCTTCAGTGCTGCTGGATCAATCCTGCCAGAAAAAAGGACCCAGCTGTCAACCCAAAATGTTGGTGATCTCACCTTCATTAAAATTAACCATGCCTGGGTTTCAAAGGATTTTGTACCACCTTCCCCTGATGACACATAGGTTGCCAGCAAAATGGCTCGCTATGTCCTCCTCTTCCTCCGACTTCTCCAATTCCTCCATTTGCAGCTGCTGAACTTCCAGCCTACACCTCAACATATGCCAGTTTTTCCACCTCCCTAACTGGGCTGTACCCCCCCAGGGCCGGCGTCAGCACCTGGAGCACCCAGGCAAGTGCCGGGCCCTGAGCAGGTGGGGGGGGCCCACTCACCGTCACAGACACCGGCATACTATGTACCAGTGCCAGCGCCCATGAGTGGGCCCCCCCTGCTTGCTCAGGGCCCCAGCACTTGCAATACTTACCTCTCCCTGCTCCACTGCTGTGACGTCTTCCGCGATTCCTGACAGTGACATTCAGGTCAGAGAGTGCGGTGACGTCACGTCTGTGCGCCCTCTGCCTGAACAGTCACAGTGCAGAGAGCTGGAAGATGGTGATGCTGTGGAGTCCAGAGTAGAGCAGTGCCCAGCGAGGAGAGGTATTTCATTTTTTTTAATGCTTGGAGCAATATATGGGGAGCATTATACCCTGGAGAATTATATATGGGGCCCATCATACACTTGAGCATCATATATAGGGCCCATTATATACTGAAGCATTATAAATGGGGCCCATAATACACTGGAGCATCATATATGGGGCCCATTATACACTGGAGCATCATATGGGGCCCATTATATAGGCCCATCATACACTGGAGCGTCATCCATGGGGCCCATCATATACTGGAGCATCATATGGGGCCTGTTATATATGGCGCATCATATGGGGCACATTATATATGGAGCATCACATGGAGCCCATTATATATGGAGCATTATATATGGGGACCATTATATTTGGAACATTATATGGGCTCATCATACACTAGAGCATCATATGGGGTTCATTATTTATGGAGCATCATATAGGGCCCTTTATATATGGAGCATTATATGGAGCACATATGGGCCCTATTCTGTATGGAGCATTATATGGAGCCCATTCTGTATAGAGCAATATATAGTGCTCATCATATACTGTATGGAGCTTTATATGCGACTCATTATACTGTATGGAGCAATATGTGGGGCTCATTATACTCTATGGGGACCGTCCTATACTGTATGGCACATTATATGGGGACCATCATATACTGGAGCATTATGTGGAGCTCATCATATACTGTATGGAACATTATATGGAGCAATATATGGGGCTCATTATTTTGTATGGAGCAATATTTGTGGCTCATTATACTGTATGAAGCATTATATTAGGCCCATTATTCTGTATTAAGCATCATATATAGGACTCATTATTCTGTATGGAGCAATATATGTGGCTCATTATTCTGTATAGAGCAATATATGGGCTCATTATTCTGTATGGCGCACTATGTGGTGCCCATAATACTGTATGGAGGACTATACTGTCCAGTTTTTTAACTATTATAGAATTTACAATAGATATCACTCATGTAATGTAAGAAGTGAAGTATTTGGCATTGTACTATACCTATATTTCTCTGCCGTATCGGAGCATCATGAATTGTGGTATGTGTTAAAGGGGCCCACTGAGACTCTTTCGCCCGGGGCCCACGAAAACCTGGAGCCAGCCCTGCCCCCCCACAACTTTAGCCAAATAACCCCCAGTTTTCAAAGCGTTACTATTATTATAAAGTAAATTAAGGTTGACAAGCTTAAGTAATAAAAATTGATGTCGTTGGCATTGAAATGGGCACTGTAGGTGTGTTTACTGTCCTCCACTGACTGCCGACTTTTCTTCCCCATTGACTTGCATTGGGGTTGGTTCGAGTTTCAGTCGGACCTTCGACTTTTTGAAAAGTCGGGTGGTGCGAAAACCGACTCGACCCTCCCGGAGGCAAAGTCGCTCATCTCTAATCTATAGATATTTAGATAGATATTTCCATAGATATATCTATAGATATTTAGATAGATATATCCATAAATATATCTATAGGTATTTCCATATACAGTGCCTACAAGTAGTATTCAACCCCCTGCAGATTTAGCTGGTTTGATAAGATGCAAATAAGTTAGAGCCTTCAAACTGCAAACGAGAGTAGGATTTATTAACAGAAGCATAAATCTTACAAAACAAAAAGTTATGTTGCTCAGTTGAATTTTAATAAATTTTAAACATAAAAGTGTGGGTCAATTATTATACAACCCCTATGTTTAATATTTCACGGAATAACCCTTGTTTGCAATTACAGCTAATAATCGTCTTTTATAAGACCTGATCAGGCCGGCACAGGTCTGTGGAGTTATCTTGGCCCACTCCTCCATGCAGATCTTCTCCAAGTTATCTAAGTTCTTTGGGTGTCTCATGTGGACTTTAATCTTGAGCTCCTTCCACAAGTTTTCAATTGGGTTAAGGTCAGGAGACTGACTAGGCCACTCCAACACCTTGACTTTTTCCCTCTTGAACCAGGCCTTGGTTTTCTTGGCTGTGTGCTTTGGGTCGTTGTCTTGTTGGAAGATGAAATTACGACCCATCTTAAGATCCTTGATGGAGGAGCGGAGGTTCTTGGCCAAAATCTCCAGGTAGGCCGTGCTATCCATCCTCCCATGGATGCGGACCAGATGGCCAGGCCCCTTGGCTGAGAAACAGCCCCACAGCATGATGCTGCCACCACCATGCTTGACTGTAGGGATGGTATTCTTGGGGTCGTATGCAGTGCCATCCAGTCTCCAAACGTCACGTGTGTGGTTGGCACCAAAGATCTCGATCTTGGTCTCATCAGACCATAGAACCTTGAACCAGTCTGTCTCGGAGTCCTCCAAGTGATCATGAGCAAACTGTAGACGAGCCTTGACATGACGCTTTGAAAGTAAAGGTACCATACGGGCTCGTCTGGAACGGAGACCATTGCGGTGGAGTTCGTTACTTATGGTATTGACTGAAACCAATGTCCCCACTGCCATGAGATCTTCCCGGAGCTCCTTCCTTGTTGTCCTTGGGTTAGCCTTGACTCTTCGGACAAGCCTGGCCTCGGCACGGGAGGAAACTTTCAAAGGCTGTCCAGGCCGTGGAAGGCTAACAGTAGTTCCATAAGCCTTCCACTTACGGATGATGCTCCCAACAGTGGAGACAGGTAGGGCCAACTCCTTGGAAAGGGTTTTGTACCCCTTGCCAGCCTTGTGACCCTCCACGATCTTGTCTCTGATGGCCTTGGAATGCTCCTTTGTCTTTCCCATGTTGACCATGTATGAGTGCTGTTCACAAGTTTGGGGAGGGTCTTAAATAGTCAGAAAAGGCTGGCAAAAGAGATCATTAATCCCCACATGTGAAGCTCATTATTCTTGGTGCCTGAACTACTTCTTAATACTTTAGGGGGACCAAACAGAATTCTTGTGGTTTGAGGGGTTGAATAATAAATGACACTCTGAATTAACTTTTAACGTTTTTAAAAAAAAAAATTAAAACAAAAATTTTTGCTGCAGTGCATTTCCCACTTCCAGGCTGATCTACAGTACAAATGTCACAATGCCAAGTTAATTCCGAATGTGTCAACCAGCTAAATCTGCAGGGGGTTGAATACTACTTGTAGGCACAGTATCTATCCATAGATATATCTATAGATATTTCCATAGTTATATCTCTAGATATTTCCATAGATATATCCATATCCAAATCTATTTTTAAAGATGGCGATTTTCTGTGCCAAAAGGGTAAAGCGAACAGGCCGTGGGAAGGGGTTAATACCAATGGCCCCTTCCTAGGCTGTGAATATGAGCCCGCAGCTGTCTGCGTAGCCTTTACTGGCTATTAATATAGGGTGACCCCCAAAAAAATGATGTGGGGTCCCCCTATATTGTAAAGTCAGAAAGGATACGCAGACAGCTTCCGGCTGATATTCATAGCCTAGGAAGGGGCCATGGATATTGGTGCACCCCCTGGCTAAAAATATCAGCCCGCAACAACCCCAGAAATGGCTCATCTATAAGATGCACCAATTCTGGCACTTAGCCCCTCTCTTCCCACTCCCGTGTAGCGGTGGGATATGGGGTAATAAGGGTTAATGTCACCTTGCTATTATAAGGTGACATTTAGCCCAGTTAATAATGGAGAAGTGTCAATAAGACTCTTATCTATTATTAATCTTATATTAATAAAGGGTTAGAAAAACCACACACATAAGAATAATTTATTTTAATGAAATAAAACACAACATGGTTTTCATCTTTTTATTGCACGCCCAGATCCAAGCGACGCCCTCGGTCTCCTATAATAAAAAGTAAAAAAATAAACAAACCGTATACTCCCTGTCCGATGCAGTCCAATTAATAACGAGTGTTCCACGATGATCTCCCCTATAGAACAGTGACATCAGGAGATGTCACTGCTCTGTAGGGCCTCCCAGTGATGAACTGACAGGAGACAATGGCTCCTGAAGTGCATCACTGAGGTTACATGAGTTCATGCTCTCACTTTACAGCAATGCTGCGTGAGAATTAGGTTTGGGTTAGGGTTACAGGACCTCTTTCCTGCAGCGGAGAGATACACAGGGAGGATTACCTCCTCATGTCATTTCTTCACTGGAGCCCCTGGAGAGCGGTTGCATCAGTTGATGAGGCTGCTCTCCACGGGAGATCGTCGTGGGACACTCTTTATTATCTGGACTACGGCGGAAATGTAATGTGTAGGTTAGTTTATTATTTTATTTTTATTACAGGAGATCGATGGCTTCGGGGAATTAGGTGATTGGTGAGTTTGTGCTCTTTGTATCTGTTGTATGTTATCTGAATATTCTGTATGTTATATGTTCTGTATGTTCTATGTTGTATGTTATGTGATACACTAACTATTATCCACCGATTGGAAACAAAAGGATGCAAAAATAGAAAAAGTATAAACTTTATTGAAAATATGGATAGTATAAAAACATGAACAACTGAAACAGCAAAAAGACCAGAGACATATGCCATAGACAACACTGAAGCAGCCCTCTAAATAGTAAATGCCCAATACTGTGTGGCATTAATGATGCAACTGAAAAACCCTATGCTAAATGGCCAAAATGACATAACTGCAGGTATGAAATTTGAACAAAACCCATATCCCCACATAGAGTACTAGGTGCATATGATATAAATATTCAAAAGCGCATACCGTCCCAACAATGGAAAAATAAGGGCAAAAAACAAAAAACACTGCAGAAAATGAAAAGTGGCTAACTGCAAGGTTTTACCTGAGGGCTGCTCGTGAATGTCCTGGCGTCCCTGCTACCCCGACGCGCGTTTCGCAATCCTTCTTTTCAGTTCACGGCTAGTGAGACCAATATAGATTTTATGGCAGGGACATACCGCATGATAAATTACCCCTTTGCTAGAACAGGTAATGTGCTTTCTGATATGAAAGGTCCTTGAGTCATCATGATTATTGAAAGTAAGGCTTTTTCTCATGTTAGCACAACCCTTGCATAACCCACAAGGGAAGAAGGGAGGGTTTCTTCCCTTGTGGGTTATGCAAGGGTTGTGCTAACATGAGAAAAAGCCTTACTTTCATATATTGGTCTCACTAGCCGTGAACTGAAAATCAGGGTTTGTGAACATTGTATTGACATCATTAAAGCCAAAAATGTCCAGGACATCTCGGTATTAAAAACGCTGCCTAGGCATTTTAAGAAATTTCATGCCTGTAATCCAAATCTATTACTTTTTAAAGGTATAGATATGGTTGATTTGGGCTCTAGGGGTGGTGATATTCAGAAGAGACTGGCTAAAAAGAATGTCAGTGGATTTACCGATTAGGGACTGTGGCTCCGCAGGGATTGAATGAAAGCTTTGGATTTGGGGCATTTCTGTAAAAATTTTCTATTCTTCTGACATATATATGCCATTGGTAGGGATAGGGTTAGGGGGATTAGCTTTTAAATATCTTGTGTTTTTATTGCATTTTTGCTGACTTTTATTTTTTCTTTATTAGATCACCATATGTTACATCATGTTAGCATCTTCTATTTGGGATATAGGACGTCTTTGTTTAAATTAGTTTACATTTGAAGATCTCGTTACAATCCAGTCTATATATATCTACAAATCGGTCCATACCTATACATGAAGGACATTCTTGAAAAATATTGGAATATCCGGAAAATACATTTTTTGTATATATATTTTTTGTATTTATTATTTATTTTTTGTATATTTTCCTCATATATATTCTTTGTATATTTTTTGTATGTATTTTTCTTTATGTTAATGTATTTTACTATAATTTGGTAAATCACAAGTTTTCCATATTTTTGTATATATTATTATCTCACTTTGGTGTTGTCAATAATATTCTGTTTATGTATTTTTTCCTTTGTGATTAGTTCATTATTTAATTCATATTGCATAAATGTTGGTGATATATTTCATCTGTTATTTGGAGGTTCCGAACTGGTGTTGATTGTCATCATACTTACACACAGGGACGCAGCATCTGGCTGAGCGCGTCCGCGAGCTACAGACCTATTTGGAGTGGTAGGTGCGGTCCGGTGGTGTAGGAGATGATAGGCGTAGCTATTACCCTTTAAGTCTCCTCCCACAACCGCGCCCCCTGCTCTCCATTGGCTATATGGGTCAGTTTGGCTTGCGCATGCGCCGTTCTGCCGTTGAAGCGTTCCCTGTTTTGCGCTTCCTGATTGGATGTGACGTCTCTCGTTTGGGGGCGTTCTCTGCTTTCATATCGCTCTTAGCGTTACCACGCATGTATTTGGAAAGGATGTGACGCCATTAAATGGGCTATTTTGATACAACCCTGTAGAGATCGTCATACCAATCAGCAAGCGATCACACATCATTCTCTTCAAATCCGATGCCAATTAAGGGGTATTTAAACCTGGCGTTCCCCCTGCCCTGGCACGCCTCCCGAAGAAGGATTGCGAAACGCGCGTCGGGGTAGCAGGGACGCCAGGACATTCACGAGCAGCCCTCAGGTAAAACCTTGCAGTTAGCCACTTTTCATTTTCTGCAGTGTTTTTTGTTTTTTGTTTTTTGCCCTTATTTTTCCATTGTTGGGACGGTATGCGCTTTTGAATATTTATATCATATGCACCTAGTACTCTATGTGGGGATATGGTTTTGTTCAAATTTCATACCTGCAGTTATGTCATTTTGGCCATTTAGCATAGGGTTTTTCAGTTGCATCATTAATGCCACACAGTATTGGGCATTTACTATTTAGAGGGCTGCTTCAGTGTTGTCTATGGCATATGTCTCTGGTCTTTTTGCTGTTTCAGTTGTTCATGTTTTTATACTATCCATATTTTCAATAAAGTTTATACTTTTTCTATTTTTGCATCCTTTTGTTTCCAATCGGTGGATAATAGTTAGTGTATCATATTGTTGTTTTCAGGATGCGGTCCCCATAATGTTTAGGGGTTATATTATTATTTAGGACTATTATTTTGTGACTATATAGTTGTATGTTATGTGTTGTATGCTATCTGTATGTTCTGTATGTTATATGTTCTGTATGTTACGTGTTGTATGTTATGTGTTGTATGTTATGTGTATGTACTCTATGTTATGTGTTGTATGTTATGTGTATGTTCTGTATGTTATGTGTATGTTCTGTATGTTATTTGTTGTATGTTATGTGTATGTTTTGTATGTTATATGTTCTGTATGTTATATGTTGTATGTTATGTGTATGTTCTGTATGTTATATGTTCTGTATGTTATATGTTGTATGTTATGTGTATGTTTTGCATGTTATATGTTCTGTATGTTATATGTTGTATGTTATGTGTATGTTCTGTATGTTATTTGGTCTGTATGTTATGTGTATGTTCTGTATGTTATTTGTTGTATGTTATGTGTATGTTTTGTATGTTATATGTTCTGTATGTTATATGTTGTATGTTATGTGTATGTTCTGTATGTTATATGTTCTGTATGTTATATGTGGTATGTTATGTGTATGTTTTGCATGTTATATGTTCTGTATGTTATATGTTGTATGTCATATGTATGTTTTGTATGTTATATGTTCTGTATCTTATATGTTGTATGTTATGTGTATGTTTTGTATGTTATATGTTCTGTATCTTATATGTTGTATGTTATGTGTTTGTTCTGTATGTTATATGTTCTGTATGTTATGTGTATATTTTGTAGGTTATATGTTCTGTATGTTATATGTTGTATGTTATGTGTATGTTCTGTATGTTATATGTTGTATGTTATATGTATGTTATGTGTATGTTCTGTATGTTATGTGTATGTTTTGTTTGTTATGTGTATGTTTTGTATGTTATATGTTGTATGTTATGTTTATGTTTTGTATGTTATATGTTCTGTGTGTTATTTGTTGTATGTTATGTGTATGTTCTGTATGTTATGTGTATGTTCTGTATGTTATATGTCCTGTATGTTATATGTTGTTTTTTATGTGTATATTTTGTATGTTATATGTTCTGTATGTTATATGTTGTATGTTATGTGTATGTTTTGTATGTTATATGTCCTGTATATTATATGCTGTATGTTATGTCTATGTTATGTGTTGTATGTTATGTGTATGTTCTGTATGTTATATGTTGTGTGTTATGTGCATGTTCTGTATGTTATTTGTTCTGTATGTTATGTATATGTACTCTGTTATGTGTTGTATGTTATGTTTATGTTCTGTATGTTATATGTTCTGTATGTTATATGTTGTATGTTATGTGTATGTTTTGTGTGTTATACGTTCTGTATGTTATATTTTGTATGTTCTGTTTGTTATGTGTATGTTTTGTATGATATATGTTCTGTATGTTATATGTTGTATATTATGTGTATGTTCTGCATGTTATGTGTTATATGTTATGTGTATGTTCTGTATGTTATATGTTCTGTATGTTATATGTTGTATGTAATGTGTATGTTCTGTGTGTTATGTGTATGTACTCTATGTAATGTGTTGTATGTTATGTGCATGTTCTGTATGTTATGTGTTGTATGTTATATGTATGTTCTGTCTGTTATCTGACGACATGTCTCCGAATTTCCATACAATAAATTTTGTGTTTATTTTCAGAAAATGAGAAATGGTCAAAATAACAAAAAATGCAATGCTTGCAGACCTCAAATAATGCTAAGAAAACAAGTTCATAGTCATTTAGAAACAACAATACTAATGTTTTAACTCAGGAAGAGTTCAAAAATCAATATTTTGTGGAATAACCATGATTTTTTAATCACAGCTTTCATGTGTCTTGGCATGCTTTCCACCAGTCTTTCACACCTCTTTTGGGTGACCTTATGCCACCCCAGGTACAAAAATTTAAGCAGTTCTTCTTTGTTTGATGGCTTGTGACTATCCATCTTCCTCTTGATTACATTCCGGAGGTTTTCATTGGTGTTCATGTCTGGAGATTGGGCTGGCCATGACAGGGATTTGATGTGGTGGTCCGTCATCAACACATTGATTGACCTAGCTGTGTGGCATGGCGCATTGTCCTGCTGGAAAAACCAGTCCTCAGAATTGGGGAACATTGCCTGAGCAGAAGGAATCAACTGTTTTTCCAGGATAACCTTGCATGTGGCTTGATTCATAAATCCTTTGCAAAGATTAACCTGCCCAATTCCAGCCTTGCTGAAGCATCCAAAGATCATCACCGATCCTCCACCAAATTTCACAAAGGGTGCAAGACACTGTGGCTTGTACACCTCTCCAGGTCGCCGTCTAACCATTAGACGACCAAGCGTTGGGCAAAGCTGAAAATTAGACTCATTAGAGAAGATTGCCTTACTCCAGTCCTCTATGGTCCAATCTATATGGTCTTTGGGAAACTTCAGCCTAGCTCTCCTTTGCTTCGCATTAAGCTTAACATGACATGAGCCCTGCCTCTAGGAGCCTGTTACAAACTGTTCTTGCCGGGCACTTCACCCCAGCTGCCATTTGCCATTCCTTTTGTAGGTCACTTGATGTCATCCTGCGGTTGCTGAGTGACATTCGAATGAGATGACGGTCTTCCCAGTCAGTGGAGAGTCATTTTCGCCCTATGCTGGTCTGTAGCTTTGTTGTCCCCAATGTTTGCTGCTTGACCTTGTAGTAATGGACTGCCGTATTAGAAATTTTAAGGATGGAGGCAACATGACGCTGACTGTATCCATCTGCTAGTAAAGCCAGAAATGTGTCCTTCTTTTTCTCACTCAAGACTTTTCTTTTCAACTCCTTTGGCATGGTTAAAAGTTAGCTTTTCATTCCTATAACTTTTGGGATGTTACTAACACTTGTTTTGCCATCCAGCTTGTTCTATTGCAAGAGGATTGTGAACACCACAGCAGTGTTTTTTATAGTTTCCTTCGTTAAATAAGATTTGGTTCAGGTGATCACCTAAACAGAAGCACATTATGTAGAATGAGGTGTACTCTGGTTGGAATTCAACTGACACTGGAATGGAATGGGTGTCAGACATGTAGAGAAGCTGATTTTTATAAAACTGTGTAGTGGTCTCTTAATTTTTGCCAGAGCTGTATATGTGTATGTGTGTGGGCAGCCCATAATTTCACTTTCAAATATCACATATGTCATGTATATATATCAGTACCAACATTCCCGTGTGGTGGAAAGTCGTCGGCCCGGGAGTGTCCCGTGTGGTGGAAACTCATTGGCCCCGGTGTGTCCCGTGTGGTGCACACTCGTCAGCCCCGGCATCTCCCGTTTGATGTAATATTTGTAGCCAAGACTAGGAGTGGAACAATTAGAGGAAAAATAGAATAGAAACAAGTCACCACTTCTGTATTTATTATGCACTCTTGGTTTTGGATTACAAATGCTGATGTAAATTACTGACTGAATACTGAATATGTGAACTTGGCCTTCCTTATTCTGTATATACACTGTATAGTACCACTTCTCCTGTCTTGTTGTCGGAGAGGCTGCATAGCACATCTGGATTGTCGTTATTGGTTTCTTTTTTATATTCCTATGGCCCAACAAAAATAAATCTTGGAAAACCTGTTTAAATGGGTTACCTCAAGTAATCCCCTGTCCTCAGGATATGGGAGAACTTGTCAATTGCTGAGACCCCCATAATCCCGAGAACCGGAGCTCTGAAGAGGAGCACCATGTAAACAGAGCTGTGGTTGATCCTGCACACTGCAGCACCATTCACATGTGGCTCCTCAAATGACTCCTTTAAAGCACCACTCCAGCATTTTTTTTATTGCACCGCTGGAGTAGTACTTGAACCCCTTTCTGCCATATAACGTACTATCCCGTCCATGTGCCTTGGGACTTAATTCCCAAGGACGGGATAGTACGTCATATGCGATCAGCCATGCTCATGGGGGAGCGCGGCTGATCGTGGCCGGGTGTCAGCTGATTATCACAGCTGACACCCGGCACTGATCGGGGGTGGGACATGTTATAATATGTTGGCTGGTGGGATTTGTGTGGCAGGGCTGCTTTTTTGTCCCAGTCCGACTCGGATTCAATATCTTCAGTGTTTGCATATATCTTGGCTCATATAGAGTGCTACAGTGTTTTATTTTTCTATATAATGCAGCTGTCGCATATTGCACCTGTTCACACTGACCGCTCCCGGCACTTTAACACCCGGCACACTGCGATCAAACATGATTGCAGCGTTCCGGTGGCATAGGGAAGTATCACGCAAGGAGGGGGCCCCCTGCATGCTTCACTGAGACCCTCAGAACAACGCAATGTGGTCGCATTGTTCCGTGGGTCTCCTCCTTGCAGGCCCCCGGATCCAAGATGGCCGAGGGGTCCTTCTGGGTCCTGCAGGGAGATGGCTTATCAGTGTCTGCTAAGAGCAGGCACCGGCAAGCCTCCGGCACTGCCTGTCAGATCGCTAATCTGACACAGTGCTTTGCAAAGTGTCAGATCAGAGATCTGACACTATATAGCGATGTCCCACCCTGGACAAAGTAAAAAAGTAAAAAAAAAAATTAACAAGTGTAAAAATATTTTTTTAAAAATTCCTAAATAAAGGAAAAAAAACATTTTTCCAAAAAACACATTTCTTTATGTAAAAAAAAAAAACATTAAAAGTATACATATTTAGTATCGCCGCGTCCGTAGAGACCCGACCTATAAAACTGTCCCACTAGTAAACCTTTAGTGAATCTCTTAAAAAAACAAAAAAACAAGGCAATAAAACAATGCTTAATCATCATACCGTCAAACAAAAAGTGGAATAACACGCGATCAAAAAATAAACATGGTACTGCTGAAAACGTCATCTTGTCTTGGAAAAGACAAGCCTCCATACAGCCTCATCAGCGAAAAAGTAAAAAAGTTATAGTTCGCAGAATAAAGCAATGCAAAAATAATTATTTTTTATATAAAATTGCTTTTATTGTAAAAAAGCACCAAAACATTAAAAAATGATATAAATGAGGTATCACTGTAATCGTACTAACCCGAAGAATAAAACTGCTTTATCAGTTTTACCACACGTGGAACGGTATAAACGGCCCCCAAAAGAATTTCATGAATTGCTGTTTTTTTGTTCATTCTGCTTCCCAAAAATCATAATAAAAAACAATCAAAAAATGTCATATGTCCGAAAATTGTACCAATGAAAACGTCAACTCGTCTTACAAAAAATAAGACCTCACATGACACTGTGGGCCAAAATATGGAAAAATTATAGCTCTCAAAATGTGGTGATGCAAAAACTATTTTTTGCAATAAAAAGCGTCTTTTAGCATGTGATAGCTGCCAAACATAAAAACTCGCTATAAATAGTAAATCAACCCTCCTTTGTTACCCCCTTAGTTAGGGAAAAATAATAAAATTAGGGTTGGGGCTAAAGTTAGGGTTAGGGTTGGGCTAAAGTTACAGTTAGGGTTGTGAACTAGGGTGAGGGTTGGGGCTAAAGTTAGAGTTAGGGTTGGGGCTAAAGTTAGGGTTAGGGTTGGGGATAAAGTTAGGACTAGGGTTAGGGTTGGGATTAGAGTTAAGGGTGTGTTAGGGTTAGTTTTGTGGTTAGGGTTATGGTTAGGGTTGGGATTAGGGTTAGGGTGTGCTGGTGTTAGCATTGGGGGGTTTCCACTGTTTCGGCACATCAGGGCTCTCCAAATGCGACATGGTGTCCGATCTCAATTCCAGCCAATTTTGCGTTGAAAAAGTCAAACTTCGCTCCTCCCTTCTGAGCTCTGCCATGTGCCGAAACAGTGGTTTACCCCCACATATGGGGTATCAGTGTACTCAGGACAATTTGCACAAAAACTTTTGGGGTCTTGTTACCCTTTGGAAAATAAAAATTGGGGGTGAAAAGATCATTTTTGTGGAAAAAATTAGTTTTTTTAATTTTACCGCTTTACGTTATAAACTTCTGTGGGGGTCTAGTTTCCAAAATTTTGTCACTTGTGGGGGTTTCCACTGTTTGGGCACATCAGGGGCTCTCCAAACGCGACATGGCATCCTGCCAATTTTGCGTTGAAAAAGTCAAACGACGCTCCTTCCCTTCTGTGCTCTGTCTTGCCCCCAAACAGTAGTTTACCCCCACATATCGGGTATCAGCGTACTCAGGACAAATTACAAAATTACTTTTGGGGTCCTGTAACCCTTGGGAAAATAACAATTTTGGGTGAAAACATAATTTTTGTGGAAAAAATATGATTTTTTAATTTTACTGCTGCAATTTATAAACTTCTGTGAAGCCCTTGAGTTTCAAAGTTCTCACCACACATCTAGATAAGTTCCTTGGGGGGTCTACTTTCCAAAATTGGGCCACTTGTGGGGGTTTCCACTGTTTAAGCACATCAGGTGCTCTCCAAACGCGACATGGCATCCGAACTCAATTTCAGACAATTTTGTGTTGAAAAAGTCAAACTGCGCTCCTTCCCTTCCGAGCTCTGCCATGTGCCGAAACAGTGGTTCTCCCCCATATATGAGGTATCAGCGTACTCAGGACAAATTGCACAATAACTCTTGGGGTCCAATTTTTTCTGTTACCCTTGGGAAAATAAAAAAAATTGGACCTGAAATAATTTTTTTGTGAAAAAAAGTTAAATGTTAATTTTTTTTAAACATTTAAAAAATCCCTTTGAAGCACCTGAAGGGTTAAAAAAGTTCTTGAATGTGGTTTTGAGCACCTTGAGAGGTGCAGTTTTTAGAATGGTGTCACTTTTGGGTATTTACTATGATATAGACCCCTCAAAGTGACTTAAAATGTGATGTGGTCCCTAAAAAAAAATTGTGTTGTAAAGATGAGAAATCGCTGGTCAACTTTTAACCCTTATAACTTCCTAACAAAAATAAATTTTGGTTCCAAAATTGTGCTGATATAAAGTAAACATGTGGGAAATGTTACTTATTAAGTATTTTGTGTGACATATCTCTGTAATTTATAAATGGACATAAATGGACAGTGGTCAGAATTGTAAAAATTGGCCTGGTCATTAACGTGCAAACCACCCTTGGGGGTTAAGTGGTTAAATGAAAGTCCGCTGACCCCTGTCTCATACTCTACTTATGCTGCCTACATTGGTTTCCAGCATCGTCTCCTGTGAAAAGTGACCATCAGGCAGGTCACTTTTCAGTACAAGTCTATGACAGCCTCATCCTGGCCTCATTCTGGCTCTCATAGACTTGTATTGAGTGCTATTGATGTAACTTCTGAGTTCCGGCTGTCAGAAACTGCGCTTACAAAATAGTGCAGCGGTGCTGAAAAGTGGGGAAGACGCCGGAGGGTGAGCATATCACTGGGGCTAGGGACTTACACTTAAAGCGCCACTCCAGAGCTGAAAAAAACAAACCGCTGGAGTAAGTAAATAAGAATCCACTGATCGGGGGTGGGACTTGTTATAGTATGTTGGCTGGTGGGATTTGTGTGGCAGTGCTGCTTTTTTGTCCCAGTCTGACTCGGATTCAATGTCTTCAGTGTTTGCATATATCTTGGCTCATATAGAGTGCTACAGTGTTTTCTTTTTCTATATAATGCAGCTATCGCATATTGCACTGTTCACACTTAGGAAGTGCTGGTCAAGTTTTTTCTCTATATCTATCTATCTATCTATCTATCTATCTATCTATCTATCTATCTATCTATTGTTTTTCTGTTGATTATCTATCTGCAACCATGAAGAAATAATATCTTTAAGGGTATTGTATAACATGTTTTTCAAGCGAAATCCATGCCAAAATCCATTTGTTTTTTTAAAGCTTTTTTTCATGTTCTTTTTTTCTTGCAGCCTTTTTATTTCTGCATCCAGATTGATTATGATTCTGTAAGGAATTTGCATGAAAAAGTTTCTTATCAGTTAACTTTAATCAGTAGTAAAGTTTTCAAGACCTTGATCAGCAATGTGGGTTTCTTATATAAGTCAATAGTGGTATGTGCACACAGTCTTTTTGTAGACGTTTCAGAGCTGAAACTGAACAGAACCTTCAGCTTTTTTACAAGTTTCCAGTTTTTGTGGAGAATTTGGAGAATTAGGCTGGAATCACACACAGCGACTAAAAAAGCTGACCGTTTTAGTCGGTCGATAATCGGATTAAAATTTCATGAACATTGATGCGACTAGCATCCGATTTTTTGTAGTTGATGCGATTTAGTCGCATCTGACCGTAGTTGTCACATCCGATTTACATCCGACTTGCGAGAATTTCTCGCAGGCTTGCAAAAATGACATATAATGGATCCAAAAGAATAGTATTTAAATCACAATAGAAAGAATAGATATATACACATAGAAAACATATATATATATATATATATATATATACACATGTCATTGTGACATGTGTATAATATATATATTTATAGTTCCTAGACTTCTACATACTGTACTAGCCGCTAATTCAATTGCCGGCTTTAGTGAAATCCCAGAAGCCGACATGAAATGATACATTGTTTTGACACAGTTAACCATGTAATTTCAAGTATTTTGATATATGTTTTAAACTTACAATTACATAAGTATATTTGTACAAAATTTCAGACATGTAGGGGTTAATTAAAGGTGTAAATTCGTTGTAAAAAAACCCATTTTTTAACAACGAATTTACACCTTTAATTAACCCCTACATGTCTGAAATTTTGTACAAATATACTTATGTAATTGTAAGTTTAAAACATATATCAAAATACTTGAAATTACATGGTTAACTGTGTCAAAACAATGTATCATTTCATGTCGGCTTCTGGGATTTCACTAAAGCCGGCAATTGAATTAGCGGCTAGAACAGTATGTAGAAGTGTAAGAACTATAAATATATATATATATATATGTCACAATGACATATATATATATATATATGTGGATTCTATGTGTGGATATGTATTGATTCGATTCTTTATTAAACCTGTCAGTGTGCTTTTACAGTATAGGCAGGGATGAATTGCCGGCTTTTCTAAAGGACACTGATGCGATTTAATCGCAAGTCACACATGCAGTCCGTTTGTAATCAGATTTTTCATCGCTCCCATAGACTTGCATTGGCGACAGTCAACCCACAATCGGTGACAATCGCAGCATGCTGCGATTGCACTCGGACGTTTAAAACGGACCACAAAAAATCTGATACTGGGAGCTGCTCCATAGATTAACATAGGTCCGACTGCAATGCGATATTTCATCGCATTGCAGTCGTCCGATTTAGTCGCCAGTGTGACTTCAGCCTTACTGTTCCAAAACCTCCACAAAAAACCTGCATGCACATACCATAACAAAAGTATTCAAAGAGTATTTGAAGTGGTGTTTGATAAAAGTTTCAATAAGATCTGCTTCAAAATCCACTTAAAAACTCTGCGAACATACCCTTAAAGATAGTAGCACCATAAAAGGGGCAGTTTATGTTTCACACCGTTTTATTAAGAGTTTTTCGATATCATCACCACGCTAGCATGCAATAAAGAAGAAAAAGGAACGAACATTGGAATAATAGTAGGGCAAATTTGGCAAAGGAAAACTTTAACATTTAGAGACGACAGAAAAAACAGAAAATTGAAAAAAATTCCAAGACAAAATGAGACTCAACTTTAAAATAGTTTTCAATGTAAATGTGGTTATCTTCTTTTCAAGCTACATGACCTAATCTAAATTTTAAGTAAAAAAAGGGCGGAATTTATATATAAAATCTGACACAAATGTATGGCATGTGTCATGGATTTTAAGGGGATCAATGGGGTAGCTTTTCTCCTTGTGTAGAGTGACGAACCAGGCCCTAAACCTCTCACCTAGCCAAATCAGATCTCATACTTTGCATTGAGAAAGGTCAATACCTCGAAACACAGTGTCTGCAAATTGAGATTCTGTTTTGGCTTTTATCCAAAAGTTTGGTACCCAAACTTTTTTATAAAACCCAGATAGACCCGAACATCCACGGGTCTGCCCATCCCTACCTTTTAACCCTTGTTACTTCCTAACAAAAATGTGATTTTGATGTGAAGTATACATGTGGTAAATATTATTTATTGTCTATTTTGTGAGGTATAAATATCTGGTTTAAGGGCATAAAAATTTAAAATTTGAAAATTTTCTAATTTTTGGTGAAATTTTCAATATTTTCTTAAGTATTAATATTGACCAAAATTTAGCTCTAACATGAAGAATGATATGTCACAAAAACACTCTCAGAATAACTGGGATATGTTTGAGTATTCCTGAGTTATTACCTCATATAGTGACACTGGTCAGAATTGAAAAAAAATGACCTGGTCAGGAAGATGAGGTAGGTGAAGAGATTAAGCTTACTTCATACAAAGGTTTTGGGTATATTTTTGTTAGTTACTACAATGTTATGATTTTGTTAAAACACATACAACAGTATAAAAAAACTACCACAAACACATTAGTTCTACTGTGTTTCATATTTTGCTAGTTATTAGCTGTGTGGGCATTTCCAGACATTTCCACTGTCAAGTACAGGACCAGGGAATGGACCAATGAGAACTGAAAAAGTGCTAGAAAGGGATCACTAAAGTGATTGTCTTTTTCTTAATTTTATTTGCTTTGAGTTATTTGATGAATATGTTTTATCAGCTTGAAAATTCAAACAGAAGCTAATGGAATAGCAGTTTCTTGATGTTACATATCCATGTTTGAAGTGCCATAAGAATCAGTTATGCTATAGTGTTGAAACTGTGATCAATTGCATATTTGTATATTAAAGCAAATCTGTCTCCAGATTTCACAATAAAAAGAACAGATTAAACAGATGTCTTAGACCTGATAAGCTTGGTATACTTTTTTTTCTGAAAACTTCTTGTACGAATGGTTGTCTTATCATTTTGTATATTTTTCTCAACTGATCTTAAGATGAGAATTTAAGATCAGTTGAGAAACGCATGCTGAATACTTAAAATGCTCATTTTCAGAGATCTTACAGAAAGGATTAAAGCGTTCATTATACAAAAAATGTATGTTTTTGTATGTTTTGTATGTAAAGCGTTCATTATGACATGGAGTTCATATTTTGATGTCTGGTGACAGATTAGCTTTAACCCCTTAACGACCGCCGATACGCCTTTTAACGGCGGTCATTAAGGGTACTTAAACCACAGCTGTGGAAAAAGCCTATAGCGCCCCCCAGAGTCGGATTTTCTCTGGGGTCTCAGCTACCGGGGGTAGCCGAGACCCCAGAGAACATGATTCGGGTCGGTTTTTACCGACACCGCTTTTGCGATCGCCATTATTAACCCTATAACGGCGATCGCAAAAAAAGCTATTTTCCCTTTAATTTCTCTCCTCTCTGATGTGATCGCACATCAGAGGGGAGAGAAATGGGGTCCCCGGGACCCCCGATCAGCCCCCCGTGCCTCCTGGTGTCCCCCCAGGCCTCCTGTGGCTCCAGCAGCTCCCGGCGTCCTTTTCCGGTAAAAAAAATGGCCGGATTTTCTTCGGGGTCTCGGCTACCAGAGACCCCAAAGAACATAATCAAGGTCCCCCCCAATCCCCCTGCTTTTGCGATCGCCGGTATTAACCGTATACCGGCGATTGCAAAAGAAAAAAAAAAGACGCGATCCCTGCCTGTAATTTCGAGAAATAGGGTCCCCAGGACCCCCGATCCCCCCCTGGTACCTATAGCTGGTCCCCCATGGCCCCTCTGCTCTCCTGCAGCGCCCCCTGTCGTCAGATCCTCCAGCGTCTTCACCCTGTAAAAAAAAATGGCGGGCGCATGTGCAGTGCGCATGCCCACTCTGCCTGGCGGCAGATTCAAAAAATGAATGACTTCAATCATTCTGTAAAAGTACATTTTGATCACTGTGATAAACTATCACAGTGATCAAAATAGCAAAAACAGTACATAAACCCCCCCTTTGTTAGGGACATATAATAAAATAAAGAAATTTTATTTATTTTTTCATTAGGGTTAGGGTTATAATTAGGGTTAGGGTTATAATTAGGGTTAGGGTTACAATTAGGGTTACTGTTACAATTAGGGTTAGGGTTAGGCTGGGTTCATACTGCGCTATGGCAGTCAGTTAGACGGACTGCGTTACACCGCGGTGTAACGCAGACTGTTAACGCTACCATTCACCCCCATTTGAGGGCGCATCGCGACGCATGCCGTAAAGCGGCATGCATTCGCGATGTGCCGTCATTCAGTGACGGAGCCTCGGACGCGGGCTGCAGCGCCTGGGCTCCGTCACCTCTAGCGCAGATGAATCATCTGCTGATTCATCTGTGCTAGCGGGTATAGCATAACGCGATCGCGTTATGCTATACCGTTACCAGCCCGTCAACGCTATGTGTTGAACGGGCTGGTAAAACGCAATATGATCCTAGCCTTAGGGTTAGGGTTATAATTAGGGTTAGGGTTGGAATTAGGGTTAGGGTTACAATTAGGGTTGGGATTAGGGTTAGGGTTGGGAATAGGGTTAGGGGTGTGTTGGGGTTAGGGTTGGAGCTAGAATTGAGGGGTTTCCACTATTTAGGCACATCAGGGGGTTTCCAAACACGACATGGCGTTCAAAAACTCAAATGGCGCTCCCTCCCTTCCGAGCCCTGCCGTGCGCCCAGACAGTGGTTTACCCCAACATATGGGGTATCAGCGCACTCAGGACAAATTGCACACCAATTTTGGGGTTCTAATTTCTCCTGTTACCCTTGGGAAAATAAAAAATAGCAGGCTAAAAAAAAAATCATTTTTGAGGAAAAAAATTATTTTTTATTTTCACGGCTCTGTGTTTATAAATATCTGTAAAACACTTGGGGGTTCAAAGTGCTCACCACACATCTATATAAGTTCCTTAAGGGGTCTGGTTTCCAAAATTGGGTCACTTGTGGGGGGTTTCCACTGTTTAGACACATCAGGGGGTCTCCGAACACGACGTGGCATTCAAAAAGTCAAATGGCCCTCCCTCCCTTCCGAGCCCTGCCGTGCGCCCAAACAGTGGTTTTCCCCAACATATGGGGTATCAGCGCACTCAAGACAAATTGCACACCAATTTTGGGGTTCTAATTTCTCCTGTTACCCTTGGGAAAATAAAAAATAGCTGGCTAAAAAAATCATTCTTGAGGAAAAAAATAGTTTTTTATTTTCACGGCTCTGCGTTTATAAAATTTCTGTGAAGCACTTGGGGGTTCAAAGTGCTCACCACACATCTAGATAAGCTTCTTGTGGGGTCTAGTTTCTAAAATGGTGTCAGTTGCAGGGGGTTTCTACTGTTTAGGCACATCAAGGGCTCTGCAAACACAACATGACACTAGCAGAACATTCCATCAAAGTCTGCATTACAAAATGGCGCTCCTTCTCTTCCAAGCTCTCCCATGCGCCCAAACAGTGGTTTCACCCCACATATGGGGTATCAGCGTACTCAGGAAAAATTGCACAACAACTTTTGGGGTCCAATTTCTCCTGTTACCCTTGGGAAAATAAAAAAAATAGCAGGCTAAAGAATCATTTTTGAGGAAAAAAATGATTTTTTATTTTCACAGCTCTACGTTATATACTTCTGTGAAGCACTTGGGGGTTCAAAGTGCTCACCACATATCAAGATAAGTTCCTTAAGGGGTCTAGTTTCCAAAATGGTGTCATTTGTAGGGTGTTTCCACTGTTTAGGCGTATCAGGGGCTCTCCAAACGCGACATGGCGTCCAATTTCAATTCCAGCCAATATTGGTTTGAAAAAGTCAAATGGCGCTCCTTCCCTTCCAAGCTCTGCCATGCGCCCAAACAGTGGTTCCCCCCCACATATGGGGTATCAGAGTACTCAGGACAAATTGGACAACAACTTTTGTGGTCTAATTTCTCCTGTTACCCTTGGGAAAATAAAAAATTGGGGACTAAACTATCAGGTTTGTTGAAAAAATATGATTTTTTATTTTCAAGCCCGGGCGTTATAAACTTCTGTGAAGCACTTGGGGGTGCAAAGTGCTCACCACACATCTAGATAAGTTCCTTAGGGGGTCTAGTTTCCAAAATGGGGTCCCTTGTGGGGGGGTTTCCACTGTTTAGACACATCAGGGCTTCTACAAACGCGACATGGCGTCCAGCCAATTCTGTGTTGAAAAAGTCAAACTGCGCTCCTTCCCTTCCAAGCTCTACCATGCACCCAAACAGTGGTTTACCCCCACATATGGGGTATCAGCATGCTCAGGACAAACTGCACAAAAACTTTTGGGGTCTTGTTACCCTTGGGAAGATAAAAATTGGGGTGAAAAGATTGTTTTTGTGGAAAAAATATGATTTTTTATTTTCACGGTTCTATGTTATAAACTTCTGTGAAGCACTTCAAGGTTCAAAGTGCTCTCCACACATCTAGATAAGTTCCTTAGGGGGTCTAGTTTCCAAAATGGGGTCACTTGTGGGGTGTTTCCACTGTTTAGACACATCAGGGCCTCTACAAACGCGACATGGCATCCAGCCAATTCTGCGATGAAAAAGTCAAACGGCGCTCCTTCTCTTGCGATCTCTGCCGTGCGCCCAAAAAGTGGTTTACCCCCACATATGGGGTATCGGCGTATTCAGGAGAAATTGCACAACAAATTTTGTGGTTCATTTTTTCTTTTAACACTTGTGAAAATAAAAAAAATTGGTTCCGAAGTAAAGTTTTTGCAAAAAAAGTTAAATGTTAATTTTTTCCTTCCAAATTGCTTCAGCTCCTGTGAAGCACATAAAGGGTTAATAAACTTCTTGAATGTGGTTTTGAGCACCTTGAGGGTGCAGTTTTTAGAATGGTGTCACTTTTGGGCATTTTCTATCATATAGACCCCTCAAAGTGACTTCAAATGTGATGTGGTCCCTAAAAAAAAATGGTGCTGTAAAAATGAGAAATTGCTGGTCAACTTTTAACCCTTATAACATCGTAACAAAAAAAAAATTTTGTTCCCAAAATTGTGCTGATATAAAGTAGACATGTGGGAAATGTTATTTATTAAGAAATTTGTGTGACATATCTCTCTGGTTTAAGGGCATAAAAATGTAAAATTTGAAAATTGCAAAATTTTTAAAATTTTCGCCATATTTCTGTTTTTTTCATAAATAAACACAAGTCATATCAAAGAAATTTTACCACTAACGTGAAGTACAATATGTCACGAAAAAACAGTCTCAGAATCAGCGGTATTCGTTAAAGCGTTCCAGAGTTATAACCTCATAAAGTGACAGTGGTCAGAATTGTAAAAATTGGCCCGGTCATTAAGCTGCAAAATGGCTCTGTCACTAAGGGGTTAAAGGGAAACTTTCAGCGTCCCCATCCCCATAAACCTCCATCATATACTTATTATACTCTGTAGGGTTTCACTTACTATTAGGTCGCTGGTAGTGTTCACACAGGCGATGCGATTTAGTCCAAATATGTGAGGTTTTATTAACCTCATAAAACCTCCAGTGGTTCTAAAACAAAACAGCCTCTTCTGGGCACAAAGGTATACCATAAAATAAACAGTTCATATGCCAATAGGTAACAAATAACAGAGATGAGCGAGCACTAAAATGCTTGGGTGCTCGTTGCTTTAATTGAGCATTCCTAATACTCGAATTTTCGTTTTGAGTAATGAGAATAATGGGATCAATGGGAAAGTCGAGCAATTTTCCAGCAGGCACTACAAAAAAGCCTGGGGGGCCGAGAAAATATTCAAATGGATGGGAAAAGTGCTGAATGAAAGGAGAGCAGCATGAGGAACACCACTGGAAGCATCTCTGAGTGACAGTAAAACATTTCAAACCGACGAGAAATTGCATTTTACAGGAAAAAAAATGTTAAGAAACATTTTTTCCTGTGTAATGACTTGCATATAAGGCAAAATGTAAAAATGATTTAAAAAATACACAATTTAAGTACCGTATATACTCATGTATAAGCCGACCCGTGTATAAGCCGAGCCCCCTAATTTTGCCACAAAAAACTGGGAAAACTTATTGACTCGCGTATAAGCCTAGGGTGAAAAATGATTATGCCCCCATATGATGCTCCACAGATTATGCCCCCATATGCTGCACAGATTATGCCCCTATATGCTCCAGATTATGCCCAATATGCTTCAGAGATTATGCCCCCATATGCTCCAGATTATGCCCCCATATATTCCACAGATTATGCCTCCGTATGATCCACAGATTATGCCCCCATATGCTCCATATTTTGCCCCCATATGCTCCAGATTATGCCCCCATATGTTCCACAGCTTATGCCCCCATATTATGCCCCCATATGCTCCATATTTTGCCCCCATATGCTCCATATTATGCCCCCATATGTTCCACAGCTTATGCCCCCATATTATGCCCCCATATGCTCCATATTATGCCCCATATGTTCCACAGCTTATGCCCCCATATGCTCCATATTATGCCCCCATATGCTCCATATTATGCCCCCATATGTTCCACAGCTTATGCTCCATATGCTCCATATCATGCCCCCATATGTTCCAGATTATGCCCCATGTGCTGCTGCAAAAAAAATAAAAAAAATGACATACTCACCTCTCGTCTCTGGGGGCCAGGTGCCGGGGTCACCGCTCACTCAGAACCCCGGCACCTGTGATATTTACCTGACCTCTCTGCACCGCAGCGCTGCGTCGTCTTCCTGGTCCTCGGCAGTGAATGATCAGCAGGGGGCGCGGCGCTCACTAATGACATCATCGCGCCCTCTGCTGATCATTCACTGCCAGAGAAGTCAGACGAGGACGCAGCACAGCGGTGGAGAGAAGACAGGTAAATATCGCTGTACTCACCTCTCTGCCGCGCATCCCTGCAGCTTCTCCCAGCGATCTCTGCAGCGCTTCCTTCCTACAGCGGTCACATGGTACCGCTCATTAAAGTCATGAATATGAGCATATTCATGACTTTAATGAGCGGTGCCATGTGACCGCTGCAGGAAGGAGCCGGAGATCGTGGGAGAAGCAGGGGGGCTGCAGAGACCGCGGCGGCGGAGAGGTGAGTATGATCCGACACCCCCGCTCCCCTCCCCGCCGACCCCCGTATATGACCCGCGTATAAGCTGAGAGGGGGACTTTCTGCCCTAAAAAATGGGCTGAAAATCTCGGCTTATACATGGGTATATACGGTAAATCAAAATTGATTTTTTTTTGCAAAATAGGACATTTCAGTTTATTTTATGGTTGAAGCAAGAACTGCCAAAAATTAGGGAGTCAGATACTGTATTAGAAATAAAGAAGGCCCTTATACACTTTCTGTTCAATTGTCATATTTGGTGCTTCTAGACTCATACACCATGTTCCAAATTATTTTGCAAATGATATTATTCTCTGATTTTCCTAAGTGGTCGGTGCAAATGACAGTCAGTCTAATAAAAGTCATCACCCGTTAGAGTATACATCGAATTTTATTGGAGAAACCTCCCAATGATAACAGTATAATCTCCAAAATGAATAAAAACTCAAAATGCACTGTTTCAAATTATTAGGCACAGTAGAATTTCGAAACATTTGATATGTTTTAAAGAACTGAAAATGCTCATTTGTGGAATTTACAGCATTAGGAGGTCACATTCACTGGACAAAAAAGCTTTTTAACTTCAAAACATCTTTACAGGCCAAGTTACATGTTAACTAGAGTTGAACGAAACAGGTCGGTCAGATTCATAAGTCGCCGACTTCAGCAAAGTCGGGTTTCACCAAGCAAAACCCGACCATAGTATGAAGTCGGCCATGCGGTTGTCAACACGAGCGCCAAAATCGGTTTTCCCATAATGCTTGCAGGCGCCTTTTTTTAGCCAATGAGAAAGGACGTACACTGTGGGCAACGAGATGACATGGGCAGCGTCCACCACCATCTTAGAGAAGGGCATTGCAGTGATTGGCTTGCTTTGGGGGGCGTCATAGTGTCTGTAAAAGCCCTGACCGCCGACCGCCATTTTACTTCTGCCGATCTTAACAGTAGGGAGAGGTTGCTGACGCTGTTTATCAGTAGGGAGAGAGTTAGGGCTGGAAAGAGAAGTTCTTATGTCCTTTTGCTGATGGCAATTGTGCTGTACAGTTAGTCTGCAGTGACAGGGGAGGATTTTCTTGTGTGCAGCAGCGCTGGTTATTAGGCTGCCTGCCAGTGACAGGGGAGGATTTTCTTGTGTGCAGCAGCGCTGGTTATTAGGCTGCCTGCTAGCTGTATTGCTTTGTGTACACTACTGTGTAGACTGCATTTTACACAGCACTAATACTATTATTCTTTTTTTCTGCACAGTTACCGAGCGTTCATTTTTTCCCACACCGTATAGAGCTGTACACTCCTCACACACTACCGTGTACCGGCTGGTATCACGGACAAATACATGCTGACTGTGTGTGACTCCGGAAATATATACGGAGATTGAAATTTTTCCCTACACTATATACACCTGGTATCTTCTGATACAGTACCTTTTTCTGCTTTTTGCATTCTGGTCAAATCCATACTGAGTGAGCATCTGTGTGTGACTCCGGAAATATATACGGAGATTTACATTTTATCCTATACTATATACACCTGGTATCTTCTGATATAATATCGTTAATCTGCTTTTTATATTCTGGTCTAATCCATACTGAGCCTGTGAGAGTCTGTGTGTGACTCCGGAAATATATACGGTGATTTGCAATTACTTCTACACTGTATACAGCTGTACGCTTCTGATACAGTATCGTTTTTCTGCTTTTTCTATTCTGGTCTAATCCATACTGAGCCTGTCAGCATCTGTGTCTGACTCCGAAAATATATACAGGGATTTAAATTTTACCCTATACTATATACACCTGGTATCTTCTGATACAGTACCTTTTTTCTGCATTTTGTATTCTGGTCAAATCCATACTGAGTGAGCGTCTGTGTCTGACTCCGGAAATATATACGGAGATTTAAATTTTACCCTATACTATATACACCTGGTATCTTCTGATGCAGTACTTTTTTTCTACTTCTTGCATTCTGGTCTAATCCATACTGAGCCTGTGAGCATCTGTGTGTGACTCCGCAAATATATATTTCCTGACGAAGGAACATTTTCCGAAACGCGCGTCGGGGCGCGTCTTTGGAAGCAATCTCACCTACCCTTGCTCTCCCCCCTGGGATTTTCCAGGTATTGTGATTTTAGCCTTATTACTCTCATGGTAGCCTAGGTTGGATCTGTTTTCACTTTGCTGCGATACACTTTTTTGCCTATGGAGCTTTTATTTGCATTGGTGTGTCACATTTGGTTCAGAATGTAATGCACAACTAGTGATTTTTGGGCATTTTTCTTGATTTTTTGCACACATACGTTACTCATTTTGATCACAACTGTGATTTGGCACAGTATTTTGAGCACATTGTGATATACTTTGTCACACATATAGCATTCAATTTTATGTTACACAATATTGGCACTGTGTGGTTTTTATATATTCATTTGTTATGCTATACATATGCCTGGTTATGTGTTTATAAATCCCGGTCATTGGGTATTGCAGGGTGGTGTTTTTTGTTTCCTTTTTAACATCATTTTATATTATTATGTATGTGCAATTTTTTATGTTGTATTTTCAATAAAATATATTTTGTGTCTAATCCTGCCTTGGTGGTGTTTTCCCCCCTGTTCCTTTGCACTTGGGTGATTTTGTAAATATATATGGAGATTTACAATTACCCCTACACTGTATACAGCTGTACGCTTCTGATACAGTACCGTTTTTCTGCTTTTTATATTCTGGTCTAATCCTTACTGAGCCTGTGAGCGTCTGTGTGTGGCTCCGGAAATATATACGGAGATTTACAATTACCTACACTGTATACAGATGTACGCTTCTGGTACAATACCGTTTTTCTGCTTTTTATATTCTGGTCTAATCCATACTGAGTGAGCGTCTGTGTGTGACTCTGGAAATATATAAGGAGATTTGCAATTACCCCTACACTGTATACAGCTGTACGTTCTGATACAGTACCCTTTTTCTGCTTTTTAAATTCTGGTCTAATCCATACTGAGTGAGCGTCTGTGTGTGACTCCGGAAATATATGCGGAGATTTACAATTTCCCCTACACTGTATACAGCTGTACGCTGCTGATACAGTACTGTTTTTCTGCTTTTTATATTCTGGTCTAATCCATACTGAGCCTGCGAGCGTCTGTGTGTGACTCCGGAAATATATACTGATATTTAAATTTTGCCCTATACTATATACACCTGGTATCTTCTGATACAGTACCTTTTTTCTGCTTTTTGTATTCTGGTCAAATCCATACTGAGAGAGCGTCTGTGTGTGACTCTGGAAATATATGCGGAGATTTAAATTTTACCCTATACTATATACACCTGGTATCTTCTGATACAGTCCTTTTTTTCTGCTTTTTGTATTCTGGTCAAATCCATACTGAGTGAGCGTCTGTGTCTGACTCCGGATATATATACGGAGATTTACAATTACCCCTACACTGTATACAGCTGTACGCTTCTGATACAGTACAGTTTTTCTGCTTTTTATATTCTGGTCTAATCCATACTGAGCCTGTGAGCAATCTGTGTGTGACTCTGGAAATATACACGGAGGTTTACAATTACCACTACACTTTATACAGATGTACGCTTCTGATATAGTACCATATATCTGCTGGTATTTTTGGTACATTTTCACAAACATGAGGAAGTATTGTGGAAGAGGCCACGGACGTGGGCGGGGGGGCCAGCTGGTACTGATGGTGGTGCATCTGCTGGTAGTGCCAAAAGCATAATAGCACATAAGGCAGGAGGTGTCGAGCCTTCATCATCGTCTGGCTCCAGAAGGCCTTTAAGGCTCCCTTTTCTGGGAGTAGGTAAACCGCTTTTAAAGCCGGAGCATCAGGAACAGGTTTTGGCTTACATTGCCGAAACAGCCCCCAGCTCTATCGCCTCCTCTTCTGAAGTTTCAAAAAATGCAAGCACTGAGTCATCAGTGCAGGCTCCTGGTCAGGAACAACACCTTTCCTTGTGTCCTTCACCCCCACAACAGTGAAGGATGCGGCAGGCCACACTTCAGATTACTCCATGGAGCTCTTTTCACATACTATGCCTGGGTTATCAAGTCAAATCCTGAATTCCCCAGTCCAAGATGAATCTGATATGGAGTGCACTGATGCACAGCCACTGCTATCTGATTCTGCTGGTACATTCACCCAGAGCACTACATTGCCATCGCAGTCTACTGAGCCAGAATCTGACCCTGATGAAACTCAGGTGCCTCTTCCCGCATACTATACCACCTTACATGGTGACACAGAGGAAGGTGCAGATGAAATTGAAGAGGAGGTAATAGATGACCCAGTTGTTGACCTGGATTGGCATCCATTGGGGGAAGAGGGTGCCGCTGTCAATAGCTCAGAAGAGGAGGAGGATCCACAGCAGGCATCGACATCGCAGGTGCGGTTATCTGGCAGGCCCGTAGCAGTCCAAAAGCATGTTAAAAAAACAAAGAGTTACAGGACAGCTTGGCCAGAATGTCAAATTAACACAGCGTGCAAGCCGTGAAAATTTATCCCATAGTAGGAAGAGTGCAGTGTGGCACTTTTTTGACCAAAATCCTATTGACGAGGCAAAGGTTTTCTGTAAGAAGTGCGGAAGGACGAGTAGCCAAGGGAAACATGTCAGAAATTTGAATACAAGTTGCATGCTTAGACATTTAAACCCCATGCACTTGCAAGCGTTGACCGACTACAAAACCTCAGGTAGCACATGTCCACCTTCTCAGACTGAAGGTAGCCAGCAACGTTACATCACTTCCCCACTGTAAGCCCACCTGTTAGCACACCACCAGCAACAAATGTTGAGGTGTTGTCGCAAGGCCAAATGTTGTGAATGTGCTAGAGATGGTTTCTGAGCAGAGGCTCCCTCTGGTGGTTACAGACAGTACTGAACCTTCCAGCGAGGAATGGCAATCTGGGATCACTGACTGGACTGATGTAAGGGAGGTTCCCTCCGTGATGTTTGCCGGTGATCAATTGTTCTTGTCTCAATTGTGGTTCCTGGTTTATTTGGAAGTTTGCTGGAGTCTTGCCTGCGTCTTCTGATTTCAGATAAGATATTTTTGCTTTTCTTTTTGTGCTTGCTTTTTGCATAGTTTTCTGCACTTTTGGAGTTCAGCCGGGTCCGCTCCTGGGGCCTGTTCTCCTCTCAGGTTATCTGTGGCCACTGTTATTTGTTCATTTGCTTTTTCCTGTTTTTTCAGTGGCTGCGGCTTGGTTTTGTTACACCAGAGATCTGATTTAGGTGATGGAGATCGTGTGATCTCAGGTTTTTTGCAATCAGAAGTGTTGGTATTTTTTAGGGTTTTTTTTGGATTGCAGGCTGTTCTTTCCTGTACTTTTCTGTCTAGACAGATTGGGCCCCAGCGTTTTTTCATTCTGTTTTCTGTCTGTGTCCGTGCTTTCTTCTTGTCTAGCCGCCTTTACATGTTTGGGGACTTCCTATTTTCTTTGGGGATCTACTCCGGGGCAGATAGCTTTCATCTTTCTGCCTTTAGGTGTAGTTATCTCTCAGGCTGTGACGAGGCGTCTAGGATCAAGGTAGGAATGCTCCACGGCTACCTCTAGTTGTGTGGTTAGTTCAGGTTACTGCAATCCAATAGGTTCCAGCCTCTGGTGTATTTCCATTTTTGCGATTTCTCCTCAGCTACCTAAACATAACAGCCAAAGCAGTCAGGGAATCACAATGTTTTTCCAACGAAAGACTGAATCTAGGCCATCACCACCACCACCACCATCACCATCACCAACCCCCTCTCAGTCCGCCATATTAATATTAATATTTACAAAGTCTACTGCTTCACTTTTTCTAATGGCAATTTGCATATACTCCAAAATGTTATAAAGAGTAATCAGCTTAACAGCAATTACTTGCAAAGTCAATATTTGGCGAGAAAATGAACTTTATCCCCCAAAACACATTTCAACATCATTGCAGCCCTGCCTTAAAAGGACCAGCTAACCTCTTTTCAGTGATTGCTCCATTAACACAGGTGTGGCTGTTGATGAGGACATGGCTGGAGATCAATCTGTCATGATTAAGTAAGAATGACACCACTGGACACTTTAAAAGGAGGCTGGTGCTTGGCATCATTGTTTCTCTTCTGTTAACCATGGTTATCTCTAAAGAAACACGTGCAGTCATCATTGCAATGCACAAAAAATGGCCTAACAGGGAAGAGTATCGCAGTTAGAAAGATTGCACCTCAGTCAACAATCTATCGCATCATCAAGAACTTCAAGGAGAGAGGTTCCATTGTTGCCAAAAAGGCTCCAGGGCGCCCAAGAAAGACCAGCAAGCACCAGGACCGTCTCTTAAAAGTGTTTCAGCTGCGGGATCGGGCTACCAGCAGTGCAGAGCTTGCTCAGGAATGGCAGCAGGCAGGTGTGAGTGCATCTGCACGCACTGTGAGGCGGAGACTCTTGGAGCAAGGCCTGGTCTCAAGGAGGGCAGCAAGGAAGCCACTTCTCTCCAGAAAAAACATCATGGACAGACTGATATTCTGCAAAAGGTACAGACAGTGGACTGCTGAGGACTGGGGTAAAGGTATTTTCTCTGATGAATCCCCTTTTCGATTGTTTGGGACATCAGGAAAACGCCTCATTCGGAGAAGACAAGGTGAACGCTACCACCAGTCTTGTCTCATGCCAACTGTTAAGCATCCTGAAACCATTCATGTGTGGGGTTGCTTCTCAGCCAAGGGAATTGGCTCTCTCACAGTCTTAGATAAAAACATAGCCATGAATAAAGAATGGTACCAGAATGTCCTCCAAGAGCAACTTCTCCCAACCCTCCAAGAGCAGTTTGGCGATCAACAATGCCTTTTCCAGCATGATGGAGCACCTTGCCATAAAGCAAAGGTGATAACTAAATGGCTCAGGGAACAAAACATAGAGATTTTGGGTCCATGGCCTGGAAACTCCCCAGATCTTAATCCCTTTGAGAACTTGTGGTCAATCATCAAGAGACGGGTGGACAAACAAAAACCTAAAAATTCTGACAAAATGAAAGCATTGATTGTGCAAGAATGGACTGCTATCAGTCAGGATTTAATAATAATAATAATAATAATAATAATAATCTTTATTTATATAGCGCCATCATATTGCGCAGCGCTTTGCAGTTTAACAGTTTCAAAACACAAGTCATAAGTCACAACGTTAACAATACAGTAATTAAAGCAAAATAAGACGGCCCTGCTCGTGAGATCTTACAATCTACAATGAGGTGGGGGAGATACAAAATACAGGTGTGTATATACAATGGTGCATTTACAATGATGGTCCAGCCATCTTAAGGGAGTGAGGGATGGATGGAGATAGTGAATGGGCTACACACACACACACACTTACACATAGAATGACTTTGATTAGTGAATGTGATAGGCCGCTCTGAACAGATGTGTTTTGAGGGAGCGCCTGAAACCATGCAAATTGTGGATAGTCCTAATTTCTTGGGGTAGAGCATTCCAGAGGATTGGCGCAGCGCGGGAGAAGTCTTGGAGTCGGGAGTGGGAGGTACGGATTAGTGCAGAGGTTAGTCGAAAGTCGTTTGCAGAGCGCAGCAGTCGGTTAGGCCGATAGACAGAAATGAGGGAGGAGATGTAGGGGGGTGCTGCAGTGTGGAAAGCTTTGTTGGTGAGAAAAAGTACTTTGAATTGGATCCTATAATGAATGGGCAGCCAGTGTAAGGACTGGCGAAGAGCGGACGCGTCCGAGTACCGATTAGCCAGATGGATAACCCTGGCTGCTGCATTAAGGATGGACTGGAGAGGGGATAGTCGAGTAATGGGGAGGCCAAGTAATAGAGCGTTACAGTAGTCCAGGCGGGAGTGGATCAATGCTACAGTGAGGGTTTTTGTTGTTTCCATGGTGAGAAAAGGGCGGATTTTAGAGATGTTCTTTAGGTGTAGGCGGCAAGAGCGGGCAAGAGATTGTATATGGGAGGTGAAGGAGAGATTGGTATCAAACATAACACCCAGACAGCGAGCCTGCTGCCGGGGTGTTATTATGGTGCCGCCCACTGAGAGGGAAATGTCAGATTTAGGGAGGTTAGTAGACGGCGGGAGCAGAAGAAGTTCAGTTTTGGAGAGGTTGAGTTTCAGATAGAGAGCAGACATGATGTTGGAGACTGCGGACAGACAGTCGGTGGCGTTCTGTAGTACAGCGGGGGTACGGTCGAGGGATGACGTGTATAATTGTGTGTCATCAGCATAAAGATGGTACTGAAAGCCAAATCTGCTGATGGTCTGTCCAATTGGGGCGGTGTAGAGAGAGAAGAGAAGGGGGCCAAGGACTGAGCCCTGGGGTACACCGACAGTGAGAGGGAGAGGAGATGAAGTGGAGCCAGAGAACGAAACACTGAAGGAGCGGTCAGAAAGATAGGAGGAGAACCAGGAGAGAACAGTGTCCTTAATACCTAGAGAGTGGAGCCTGGACAGTAGGAGACGGTGGTCAACCGTGTCGAAAGCTGCAGAAAGGTCGAGTAGAATGAGCAGAGAGTGGTCGCCGTTACGTTTTGCTGTCAGAAGGTCATTGGTCACTTTGATGAGTGCAGTTTCAGTCGAATGTAGGGGTCGGAAGCCGGACTGTGAAGGGTCTAGGAGGGAGTGAGTGGAGAGGTAACGGGTGAGGCGGGAGTAGACTAGGCGCTCCAAAAGTTTGGAGATGAAGGGGAGATTGGAGACCGGTCTGTAGTTGTTTGTGCAGGAAGGGTCAAGAGCGGGTTTCTTTAGTAGTGGAGTAATGATGGAGTGTTTGAAGGAGGATGGGAAAATGCCAGAGGAGAGTGAGAGATTGAAGATTGTAGTTAGGTGAGTTGTGACAACAGGAGAAAGAGACTGGAGGAGATGTGAGGGGATGGGGTCGGTAGTGCATGTAGTCGGACGAGAGGAAGAGAGGAGTCTGGAGACTTCTTCTTCTGTGATGGGATCAAATGTGGAAATTGAGCCAGGGAAAATGCAGGGTGGGATGGGAGTCACAGCACTTGGTGGTTGAGAGCAGATTTCCTGACGGATAGTATCTATTTTTTCTATAAAGTGGGAGGCCAGGTCATCAGCACAAATGTCTGTGATAGGGGCTTGTGCTTTTGGCCTGAGGAGGGAGTGAAAAGTGTCAAAAAGTTTCTTGGGGTTGTTGGCTAGTGAGGAGATCAGTGTGGTGAAGTAGGTCTGTTTGGCGAGGTGAAGGGCAGCATTATAAGTTCTTAACATGAATTTAAAGTGGATGAAGTCTTCTGGTGTGCGGGTTTTTCTCCATAGGCGTTCAGCACTCCTAGAGCATCGCTGGAGAAGGTGAGTTTGCGATGTGAGCCAGGGCTGTATGTGTGTTTGGAAGTTCTGAGGGTGAGCGGTGCTACTTGGTCAAGGGTGCTTCTAAGAGTGTCATTGTAGTGCTGAACAGCCAGATTAGGACAAGAAAAAGAGGAGATTGGGGACAGCGAAGAGTGTAGGGAGTCTGAAAGTGTCTGAGGGTTAATGGCTTGCAGATTTCTGAATGTGCGGTAGGTAGGAGTTCGCTGGGGTGGTGGAGGATTTGTGAGCGTGAAGGAGAGAATGTTGTGGTCAGAGAGTGGAAGCGGTGAGTTATTTAGGTGGGAAATTGAACAGAGGCGGACAAAGACCAGGTCAAGGGTGTTGCCATCCTTGTGTGTCTCAGAGGTTGAAAGCTGTGAGAGGCCTAGAGAAGTGGTTAGTGATAGAAGCTGAGATGCAGATGTGGAAGTAGGACTGTTAATGGGGATGTTGAAGTCTCCAAGGATAAGGGTTGGTAGTTCTGAGGACATGAAGTGCGGCAGCCAGGCTGAGAAGTGGTCAAGGAACTGGGTGGATGAGCCTGGGGGCCGATATATGACCGCTATTCTGAGGGAGAGGGGATGGAAGAGCCTGATGGTGTTAACCTCAAAAGAAGGGAATGAGAGTGATGGAATTGGGGGGATGACCTGGAAAGTGCATTGTGGGGACAGGAGTATGCCAACTCCACCACCATGTCTGTTTGTGGGTCTCGGGGAATGGGAGAACTGTAAGCCACCATAGGAAATGGCAGCAGGGGAGACCGTGTCAGAATCCTGAATCCAGGTTTCAGTGAGGGCCAACAGATGAAGAGAGTTGTTCAGAAAGTAGTTGTGCAGGAAAGATAGTTTATTACATGCAGACCTTGGATTCCAGAGGGCACAGTTGAAAGAAGGAGATGAGGGAGTGCAAGTAATATTAACAAGATTATTATGGTTTCGAAATGAGGTAGGGTAGGGATTGAGGTTGGGGGATGGACCAGGGTTGGGGGAGATGTCCCCTGAAATCAGTAGGAGTAGGAAGATAAAGAGCAGGTAGTTGTTGGATTTATAAATAGTTTTTTTCTGAGATATGTTTGGGCAAGATGGGCTGAGTTTTCTTGGGAAGGTGAGGAGTGCATGGGAACTGTACATGGGAGAGGGAAGTATGGAGGGGCTGATGTATATGAGTCGTGATGGAGGGGGGATGGGGCAGTGAATGTGGATGGCAAGGGAACACAGGAGGATAGAGATAGAGAACATAATTTAAAAGAAAGCAAAGTGTGGGTTACCTGATTCCTGCCCTGATTAACTGCCATGGATAACTGCCTTTTACTCGATGCTTGTCTTTCGTGATGCTTAACTGCCTTTTACTCGATGCTTGTCTTTCGTGATGCTTAACTGCCTTTTACTCGATGCTTGTCTTTCGTGATGCTTAACTGCCTTTTACTCGATGCTTGTCTTTCGTGATGCTTTGCTTTCTGTGATGCGTGCGCCCCCCTTACTGCGTGCGCCCCTTAGACTACTCCTAAATATATAGTCCACACTACAGGGTCAGGAAAGTGGGATTGTGGGGGCTGTTTTGGGATAATTTGCCAGCTGGGGCCAGCACATCAGGGGGTGGTTAGATCATCAAAGGCTACCTGGCAACATCTATATGCTTTAGCACCTTCCACCTGATAGCATCTAGAGAGGCCCCAGTCACCGGGATATAAAGCAGTAAGTATTTTAAACACAGTGCAAAAATGAATTATTCCAAAGCCTTATTAACAGGCACATTAAACTTTGTTGCAAGATGGTAAAGCAGTGCTTGGCAGCAAGTAGAGGTATGGAGTGCACACCATTAATATATAGTGCAGCATTCAACACAGATAGCAGAGGTGGGGATTCTATTCAGCTGTTTGCTTCCACTGAATGCAGATCATACCATTAATATATAGTGCAGCATTCAACACAGATAGCAGAGGTGGGGATTCTATTCAGCTGTTTGCTTCCACTGAATGCAGTTCATACCATTAATATATAGTGCAGCATTCAACACAGATAGCAGAGGTGGGGATTCTATTCAGCTGTTTGCTTCCACTGAATGCAGTTCATACCATTAATATATATAGGGCAGCATTCAACACTGATAGCAGAGGTGGGGATTCTATTCAGCTGTTTGCTTCCACTGAATGCAGTTCATACCATTAATATATAGTGCAGCATTCAACACAGATAGCAGAGGTGGGGATTCTATTCAGCTGTTTGCTTCCACTGAATGCAGTTCATACCATTAATATATAGTGCAGCATTCAACACAGATAGCAGAGGTGGGGATTCTATTCAGCTGTTTGCTTCCACTGAATGCAGTTCATACCATTAATATATAGTGCAGCATTCAACACAGATAGCAGAGGTGGGGATTCTATTCAGCTGTTTGCTTCCACTGAATGCAGTTCATACCATTAATATATAGTGCAGCATTCAACACAGATAGCAGAGGTGGGGATTCTATTCAGCTGTTTGCTTCCACTGAATGCAGATCATACCATTAATATATAGTGCAGCATTCAACACAGATAGCAGAGGTGGGGATTCTATTCAGCTGTTTGCTTCCACTGAATGCAGTTCATACCATTAATATATAGTGCAGCATTCAACACAGATAGCAGAGGTGGGGATTCTATTCAGCTGTTTGCTTCCACTGAATGCAGATCATACCATTAATATATAGTGCAGCATTCAACACAGATAGCAGAGGTGGGGATTCTATTCAGCTGTTTGCTTCCACTGAATGCAGTTCATACCATTAATATATAGTGCAGCATTCAACACAGATAGCAGAGGTGGGGATTCTATTCAGCTGTTTGCTTCCACTGAATGCAGATCATACCATTAATATATAGTGCAGCATTCAACACAGATAGCAGAGGTGGGGATTCTATTCAGCTGTTTGCTTCCACTGAATGCAGTTCATACCATTAATATTATAGTGCAGCATTCAACACAGATAGCAGAGGTGGGGATTCTATTCAGCTGTTTGCTTCCACTGAATGCAGTTCATACCATTAATATATAGTGCAGCATTCAACACAGATAGCAGAGGTGGGGATTCTATTCAGCTGTTTGCTTCCACTGAATGCAGTTCATACCATTAATATATAGTGCAGCATTCAACACAGATAGCAGAGGTGGGGATTCTATTCAGCTGTTTGCTTCCACTGAATGCAGTTCATACCATTAATATATAGTGCAGCATTCAACACAGATAGCAGAGGTGGGGATTCTATTCAGCTGTTTGCTTCCACTGAATGCAGTTCATACCTGTGTGAAGAGAGAGATGAATATTAATTCCTCGCCATGGATAACTGCCTTTTACTCGATGCTTGTCTTTCGTGATGCTTTGCTTTCTGTGATGCGTGTGCCCCCCCTTACTTATTTGGTCCAGAAGTTGATTGAGAGCATGCCAGGGAGAATTGCAGAGGTCCTGAAGAAGAAGGGTCAACACTGCAAATATTGACTTGCTGCATTAACTCATTCTAACTGTCAATATAAGCTTTTGTTACTCATATGTTTGCAATTATATTTCTGTCTGTGATAAAAAACATCTGTCAAACACACATAAAAACCAGAGGGCAGCAGATCATGTGAAAATATAATATTTGTGTCATTCTCAAAACTTTTGGCCATGACTGTACACTGGAACTTCATATACGGGGCCCATTATACACTGGAGTATCATATGGGGCCCATTATATATGGAGCATTATATAGGCCCATCATACACTGGAGCATCTTATACGGGGTCCATTATACACTGGAGCATCATATAGGGCCCATTATATATGGAGCATTATATAGGCCCATCATACACTGAAGCATCACATATGGGGCCCATTATACACTGGAGCATCATATGGGGCCCATTATATATGGAGCGTTATATAGGCCCATCATACACTGGAGCATCATCCATGGGGCCCATCATATACTGGAGCATCATATGGGGCCCATCATATACTAGAGCATCATATGGGGTTCATTATTTATGGGGCATCACATGGAGCCCATTATATATGGAGCATTATATATGGGGACCATTATATTTGGAGCATTTTATGGGGCTCATCATACACTGAAGCATCATATATGGGACCCATCATATACTAGAGCATCATATGGGGTTCATTATTTATGGTGCATCACATGGAGCCCATTATATATGGAGCATCATATGGAGCACATATGGGGCCTATTCTGTATGGAGCATTATATGGAGCCCATTCTGTATGGTGCACTATGTGGGGCCCATTGTCACGCTCACACACTGGCTGATGGGTGTGAGCCAAGGGGGGTTGTGGCCCCACTGTGCCACAAACCAGACTAACCTGGAAGGGGCGTGACTAAGACAGCTGCCTCGGTCTTCACTGGAGCCTCTGATGGTGAGGTCAGGCTTGTGCGGCAGGCAGCTGCCAGGTGCCACTCCAGGGTGGTGTCTGGCTGTGGCTGCTAATCCCACTTGGGGAGACGGTGGCACGGCTGAGACACAGGACTGGCAGGCATGGATGAGACACAGGACTGGCAGGCACGGAGGAGACACAGGACTGGCATGCACGGATGAGACACAGGGCAGGCAGGCACTGACGAGACACAGGACAGGCAGGTACTGACGAGAGACAGGGCAGGTTGGCACTGACGAGAGACAGGGCAGGCTGGCACTGATGAGAGACAGGGCAGGCTGGCACTGATGAGAGACAGGGCAGGCTGGCACTGATGAGACTCAGGGCAGATACTGGGACTGACTGGAAGGAAAGGTGTATGGAGGGACAGGTAGAGACCTGTTCACACAGCAACTGTAGATACAGGGACTGACTAGAAGGAATGGTATATGGAGGGACAGGTAGAGACTAGAGTTGAGCATTCCGATACCGCAAGTATCGGGTATCGGCCGATATTCGCTGTATCGGAATTCCGATACTTAGTTCCGATATTTTCCATATATCGTATACCGGAATCGGAAGTTCCCATAATTCTTTGAGAGGCAATGTGATTTTAGTCAACCAATGAGGAATCCTAAGAAGTGTGGGCACATCCTGTAATGCTGCGGTCATGTTAACTAATGGCATGGCTGTGATTGGATGCTGAAATGATGTCAGAATGCACTGTAAAAGGCGCCGCCGCCATTTTAGCGTCACTGTGCTGTGAATTCAGTTAGGGACAGAACGCTGCTCTGCTGACTCAGAGGGACAGTTAGAGATTGCGATTTTGTGTACTGTGCTTTAGGCAGGCTAGTTTACCAACCGCTGTGTAAAGCTTCCTTTTGCCTTGCAGTGTTGTTTTAACAGCTCTGTGCAAGGTGTGTGTGTGAGAGTGCAGGTGATGCTGCAGTTTGCCCTGCATCCAACGCTGTTTGTAGGCATCTGCACGTGTCACTCACAGACTCTTTTTTTTTTCTTTAGTGTAATTCTTGCTGCTCCATTCAATTGAAATTATAGTGTGACGCGCTTCCATCCGTATACAATACATTGGTTGCAAACACTATAGAAGTACAGAAAGGAGCCTTTCAGAGATAGTGAACAGTTGTGTGCAGTGTTCACTGTAGTCTGAGGTTTTCATTTTTGGAGTGCAGATCACGCTCCAGTTAGTTCTTCAACCACTGCTGGTTGTAGTCTGCTGAACGTGTCACTGCCTCATCCTTGACATTTTTCTCTAATTGGTGCTGCTCCATTCTATTTAAAATAACTCTAATCTATTAGTGTGACGCGCTTCCATCCGTATCCAATACATTGGTTGCAAACACTATAGAAGTACAGAAAGGAGCCTTTCAGAGATAGTGAACAGTTGTGTGCAGTGTTCACTCTAGTCTGAGGTTTTCATTTTTGGAGTGCAGATCACGCTCCAGTTAGTTCTTCAACCACTGCTGGTTGTAGTCTGCTGAACGTGTGTCACTGCCTCATCCTTGACATTTTTCTCTAATTGGTGCTGCTCCATTCTATTTAAAATAACTCTAATCTATTAGTGTGACGCGCTTCCATCCGTATCCAATACATTGGTTGCAAACACTATAGAAGTACACAAAGGAGCCTTTCAGAGATAGTGAACAGTTGTGTGCAGTGTTCACTCTAGTCTGAGGTTTTCATTTTTGGAGTGCAGATCACGCTCCAGTTAGTTCTTCAACCACTGCCTGTTGTAGTCTGCTGAACGTGTGTCACTGCCTCATCCTTGACATTTTTCTCTAATTGGTGCTGCTCCATTCTATTTAAAATAACTCTAATCTATTAGTGTGACGCGCTTCCATCCGTATCCAATACATTGGTTGCAAACACTATAGAAGTACACAGAGGAGCCTTTCAGAGATAGTGAACAGTTGTGTGCAGTGTTCACTCTAGTCTGAGGTTTTCATTTTTGGAGTGCAGATCACGCTCCAGTTAGTTATTCAACCACTGCTGGTTGTAGTCTGCTGAACGTGTGTCACTGCCTCATCCTTGACATTTTTCTCTAATTGGTGCTGCTCCATTCTATTTAAAATGACTCTAATCTATTAGTGTGACGCGCTTCCATCCGTATCCAATACATTGGTTGCAAACACTATAGAAGTACACAAAGGAGCCTTTCACACCTAGTGAACAGTTGTCTGCAGTGTTCACTGCAGTCTCTGCGTAATAACCACACTTAGGCCTTATAACTTTTCTGACTTTCTTTATCAATCTACCAAGATGAAGAAGGCAGGGAGTAAGGCATGTGGTCGTGGCCGTGGAGTTTCAGCAGGGAGAGGATGTGGGGATTCTGTGTCTGCTGCCGCCCCCAGTGACACAGCATCCACCAGTTTTCCCCGTGAGCGTTCCTTTATGCGCACTTTTGTAGGAGGTCGGCGTACCCCCCTGCTGCGGGAAGAACAAATTGAAGCCGTTGTTGGTTGGATGGCAGCCAATGCATCGACATCAATTGCTTCCACCTCCTCTCAGGACCACAACACTGTTGAGCAACCATCTGTCTCTTCACCGCCTGTCAAATTGCCCAAGGCAGTCAGAGAGTTCTGAACTGGAGCCAGCTGAGTCTCTGCTTCTGTTCTCAGAATCTGTTGGCTTGCAAACAGGGGCCCAGCCAAGCAGCATTCTGGAATTTGAAGAAGAGGGAGTATGCAGTGATGCGCAACAGCTGTGTCTCTCTGAATCTGAAGAGGCGAGTGAGCCAGTGCCGATGGTCAGCACACCGCAGAACGCATCTGATGATGTTGAGACTCAGGTTCCAGTTTCTGTTGAGCATGGTGCTGTCCAGACCACCCAACAGCAGCAGGTGTTGGAAGAGGGTAGTGGAGATGATGAGGTCCAAGACCCAACATGGCGTGAGGAACAGGAAGGTGGTGGGAGCAGCTCTGAGGAAGAGATTGGCCCAACGGTACAAACAGGAGGGAGAGGTAGGCTGCAGACTCGGTTGCCTGTAGCCTCCAGTTTGGCACCTGTTCGGAGCAGTTCTCTTAAAAAAGTCAAAATGGGCGCTCCCAGGACTTGCACTGCGTGGTCCTTTTTTGACACACTTGCAGATGATATTTGCTATGTCAAATGCAAGCTGTGTAAGCAAAAAGTAAAAAGAGGTAAAAGTGCCAGTAACCTCAATACCACAAATATGTGGAAACATGTGCGGACAAAGCACGTAGTTGAGTTACAAAGACACACTGGAGATGTAGGCCAACCTACAGCAGCACCTACATCTTCAGCTCGTGTTGGAGCCTCTTCATCCAGCTCACACACAGCTGGTTCGGCTTCCTCACAGGATCGCCATGGAAGAACCTCGGTCACTGTTGTCCAGAGCAAAAGTGTTATTCCACCCACAGCAGCAAGTTCCCTGTCATCCTCACACTCCCAGGCCACAAAACAGCCATCGGTAGCACAGGCATGGGATAAAAGACGGCCATACTCGGCAAACCATCCACGAGCACAGGCTCTGAATGGTGGCATTGCAAAACTCCTGTCCCTTGAAATGCTGTCATTCAGGCTGGTGGAGACTGAGAGTTTCCGGAACTTAATGGCATTGGCAGTCCCACAATACAATGTGCCAAGCCGATTTTATTTCAGCAGGCAAGCCGTCCCTGGTCTGCAAAGGCATGTTGAGGGAAAAATTAAACATGCGCTACTAAACGCCGTCAGTAGCAAGGTCCACCTGACCACCGATGCGTGGACCAGTACCCATGGCCAGGGACGATACCTTTCCCTCACTGCCCATTGGGTCAATGTTGTGGAGCCGGGTACATATCTTGCGAGTGGCGCTGTACGTGTTCTGCCAACTCCAAGGATTGCAGGAATCCAGTCTGTACACATTGACTCCTCCTCCTACTCCAGTTCCTCAGAATCATCGCTGCAGGAGCCGTCACGGTCTACCTCCACATGGACCCGTGAATGCTTACCTGTTGCGACCGATATGAGCACAGCCGTGGCCAAACGTCAACAGGCCGTCCTCAAATTAATTTCAATGGGGAATCGAAGCCACACAGCGCAGGAGGTCTGGAATGCCATCAAGCAGGAGAGCGACGTGTGGTTTTTGCCAGCGAATCTACAGCCAGGCTTATTAGTGTGTGACAATGGCCGAAATCTGGTGGCAGCTCTGGGCCTTGGCAACCTCACTCACATACCATGTCTGGCACATGTGCTCAACTTGGTCGTGCAGAGATTTTTGAGGGAATATCCGCATCTTGATGAACTGCTGCACAAGGTCCGCCTAGAGTGCGCTCACTTGCGACGTTCCAGCATGGCCAGATCGCGCATTGCAGCTCTGCACGCAGATTTCGCCTTCCTGAACATCGCATCATATGTGACGTACCCACCAGGTGGAATTTCACGTTACATATGTTGGAGCGGTTGTGTGAGCAGCAGCCAGCAGTAATGGAGTATCAGCTGCATCAGGTGCAATCAACTCGCAATTTGCACCGTCCACACTTCACCACTACTGAGTGGGCCTCTATGAAGGACATCTGCCACGTTTTGCGTGCGTTTGATGAGTCAACGCGGATGGCGAGTGCAGATGATGCACTAGTCAGCCTGACTGTCCCCCTTATCTGCCTGCTTCAAAAAACACTGCAAGCACTAAGGGATGAGGTTTTGGAAGAGGTGGATGATGAGGAGTCACAAATTCCATCACCTTCTGGACAGTCAGCGCAATGTGGTTCCTCACAAAGGGCTGGGCAGGGCTCACTTTGTGAGGAGGATGAGGAGGAGTCAATGGAGGAGGAAGAAATCGCTACAGAGGGAGGTACACAACGCTCTAGTCAGTATGTAGAGCGAGGGTGGGGTGATGCAGAGCAGGCAGAGATGATGTTTCTTAGAGAAGAAAACGTTTGTTGGCCAGTTGGGAGTCTGCAGCACATGGTTGATTTCATGCTGCAGTGCCTGAGAAACGACCGCCGCATCGCCCACATTCTCACCACGTCTGATTATTGGGTGTACACCCTCCTAGACCCTCGCTACCGGGACAACTTACAAAGCCTCATCACACCGTTGAACCGGGAGTGTAAAATGCGGGAGTACCAAGACACACTGGTGCAATCCATAATGTTCTCCATTCCAGCCGAGAGCGCTGCTGCTACTGCTTTACAAAGCAGCTCTGTGCGTCGAGGCAGTGGAGACAGCTCTGCAACACGAGGGAGCACAAGCAGCGCCTCTGCACAAGGCAAGACCAGTATGTTCCAAATATGGCGAAGTTTTGTGGCATCGCCACCAATGTCTACACCATCCGAGACGCCTCCAGTCACCAGGAGGCAACGTTTCCGTAAGATGGTGACAGACTACATGTCTTGCCCTCTCAGTGTACTCCCAGATGGCTCTTCCCCTTTCAAGTTTTGGGTCTCTAAGCTGGATACATGGCCAGAGCTTAGCCAGTATGCATTGGAGGTGCTGGCTTGCCCTGCTGCCAGTGTATTATCGGAGCGCGTCTTTAGTGCTGCAGGTGGTGTACTAACAGACCGTCGCATGTGACTATCCTCCGATAATGTAGACCGGCTTACTTTTCTGAAAATGAACAAGGCATGGATCTCGCCTGAATTTGCCTGTCCGTTTTCCGATTAAATAACTGGTTGGCAACGTTATCCATGTTTCCTGTTATGTTCATCTATCTACCACCTGAACTCTACTCCCTGGGCTACAACACTGCCAGTCAGAGGGGAATGATCAGTTACCAACCAAAATGTTCTCCCCAACAGATAGTAGCGCAACGACTCCAGTGCCCACTTGATCGCCAGGCACTCTCTCTCTACAATGCTGTATCTGGTTTCAGCTGGAGTAAGCTTTCGACTCAGGAAACTAATGGGATGCTCCTCCCCGTTAACCTCCTGAGACAACACGGCACCCACACCTACCTCTGACGCATCTGTCTGGACAATGAATTCTCTTTTGAAGTCGGGTGTGATCAAAAATGGTGACACACACAGTGCCCCTTTTAGTTTTACAAACGCTTCTTCAAGCTGATCATTCCATCGCACCATTACTGACTTCCTGCCTTTTAGGCAGTCAGTTAACGGCACCGACATGGTTGCAAAATTGGGAATAAACCGCCGGTAGTATCCCACTAACCCCAAAAACCCTTTCACTTGTTTTGTGGGGAGGGGACGGGGCCAGTTTTGGATTGCCTCCACTTTGTTTATTTGGGGTTTGATAACTCCTCTCACAATCACATACCCCAGGTACCGAGCTTCCTCCAACCCTATGGAACACTTGTTTGGGTTGGCAGTTAGCCCTGCTTGTCTCAGCGAATGTATCACCGCCTGTACCTTGGCTAAGTGACTTTCCCAGTCTGTACTGTACACCACAATATCGTCCAGATTGTCTGAGGCATATCGGCGATGAGGACGAAGAACAACGTCCATTAACCTCTGGAATGTCGCTGGAGCGCCATGCAACCCGAAGGGTAGGACTATATAATGGAACAGTCCCTCGGGTGTTACAAAAGCCATTTTCTCTCTCGCTGCTTTTGTTAGGGGCACCTCCCAATACCCTTTTGTGAGGTCAATGACTGAAAAATAACGGTCCTGCCCAAACCGCTCTATTAACTCATCGACCCGGGGCATGGGGTAGGCGTCAAACTTTGAAATTTCATTCAGTTTTCTGAAGTCATTACAGAACCTTAGTGTCCCATCTGGCTTTGGTATTAGGACTGTTGGGCTGGCCCACTCACTCTGGGACTCTTCAATGACCCCTAACTGCAGCATCTTCTTGACCTCTTCCTTGCTGGCTTGTCGCCGGGCCTCAGGCAGCCGATATGGCTTTAATTGTACTTTGCCCTGCGGCTCAGTGACAATGTCATGTTGGATTAGGGAGGTACGACCAGGAAGTTCCGAAAAAACATCTGTATTTCGGCTAACAAACTCTCGGACTTCCTGAACTTGTCTGGGCGACAAAGTGTCTGGTATTTTGACGGCGGAGAGGACTTCTCTTGCCTTCTCCTGAGGCAAGGAAGCCATCTGTACTGGAAATGCAGGCCGTGGACAATCCTCACCAAGCGTGTCTCTGTCTTTCCATGGTTTGAGCTGATTCACATGGTATACCTGTTCTGGCTTTCTCCGCCCTGGTTGCTGTACTTTATAGTTTACTGGTCCCACCTTCTCTATAATGTCGTAGGGTCCCTGCCACCTTGCAAGGAACTTACTATCCACTGTAGGCACAAGTACCAACACCCGATCCCCAGGGTTAAAGGACCTTACCCGTGCCTCCGGTTATAGACCTGCCTCTGTGACCTTTGTGCTGCTTCCATATGTTTTCAGACTAATGGTAGGACTGTCTCCATTCTCTCTTGCATTTTGGCCACATGTTCTATCACACTTTTGTGGGGAGTTGGATGGTTTTCCCAGGCCTCTTTTGCTATATCGAGTAAGCCATGGGGATGTCTGCCATATAATAGTTCAAAGGGCGAGAACCCCGTAGATGCCTGGGGCACCACCCGCACTGCAAACATCAGATATGGCAACAAGAGATCCCAGTCCAAAGCATCTTTCGAGACTGTTTTTTTAAACATATTCTTCAGGGTTTTTAATTGAACCTTTCTACTAAACCGTCTGTTTGGGGATGATAGACCGATGTGCGCAACTGTTTAACACTTAACAAGTGGCACAGTTCCTTCATGATTTTTGACATAAAGCGGGTCCCCTGATCTGTTAAGATTTCTTGACGGATTCCCACCCGAGAGAACATACCCATGAGTTCTTTTGCGATCTGTTTGGCCGAGGTGTGTCGCAGGGGAATAGCCTCAGGATAGCTGCTAGCGTAATCTAGAACTACGAGGATGTGTTGATGACCCCTTGGTGATTTATTAACTGGACCCACCAGATCCATGGCTATTGTCTCAAACGGTACCTCTATAATTGGTAATGGTAATGGCACCAAGGGACTCCGAAAATGAGGCTGCGGACTGGTTACCTGGCACACGGGACAAGAGTTACAATACTGTTTAACTTCTTCATAGATCCCTAGCCAGTAAAACCGTTATAGAATTCTGTCTAGGGTTTTCTTTTGTCCCAAATGTCCCCCTAATACATGCGCATGCGCTATTTCCATTACCAACCTCCGATATGACTGCGGTACCCGCAAGTGCTCGACAATTTCCCCATGTACAGTCAGGGCCAGAAATATTTGGACAGTGACACAATTTTCACGAGTTGGGGTCTGCATGCCACCACATTGGATTTGAAATGAAACCTCTACAACAGAATTCAAGTGCAGATTGTAACGTTTAATTTGAAGGGTTGAACAAAAATATGTGTTAGAAAATGTAGGAATTGTACACATTTCTTTACAAACACTCCACATTTTAGGAGGTCAAAAGTAATTGGACAAATAAACATAACCCAAACAAAATATTTTTATTTTCAATATTTTGTGGCGAATCCTTTGGAGGCAATCACTGCCTTAAGTCTGGAACCCATGGACATCACCAAACGCTGGGTTTCCTCCTTCTTAATGCTTTGCCAGGCCTTTACAGCCGCAGCCTTCAGGTCTTGCTTGTTTGTGGGTCTTTCCCTCTTAAGTCTGGATTTGAGCAAGTGAAATGCATGCTCAATTGGGTTAAGATCTGGTGATTGACTTGGCCATTGAAGAATGTTCCACTTTTTTGCACTCATGAACTCCTGTGTAGCTTTGGCTGTATGCTTGGGGTCATTATCCATCTGTACTATGAAGCGCCGTCCAATAAAGTTTGCAGCATTTGGCTGAATCTGGGCTGAAAGTATATCCCGGTACACTTCAGAATTCATCCGGCTACTCTTGTCTGCTGTTATGTCATCAATAAACACAAGTGACCCAGTGCCATTGAAAGCCATGCATGCCCATGCCATCACGTTGCCTCCACCATGTTTTACAGAGGATGTGGTGTGCCTTGGATCATGTGCCGTTCCCTTTCTTCTCCAAACTTTTGGCTTCCCATCATTCTGGTACAGGTTGATCTTTGTCTCATCTGTCCATAGAATACTTTTCCAGAACTGAGCTGGCTTCTGGAGGTGTTTTTCAGCAAATTTAACTCTGGCCTGTCTATTTTTGGAATTGATGAATGGTTTGCATCTAGATGTGAACCCTTTGTATTTACTTTCATGGAGTCTTCTCTTTACTGTTGACTTAGAGACAGATACACCTACTTCACTGAGAGTGTTCTGGACTTCAGTTGATGTTCTGAACGGGTTCTTCTTCACCAAAGAAAGTATGCGGCGATCATCCACCACTGTTGTCTTCCGTGGGCTCCCAGGTCTTTTTGGATTGATGAGTTCACCAGTGCTTTCTTTCTTTCTCAGGATGTACCAAATTGTAGATTTTGCCACTTCTAATGTTGTAGCAATTTCTTGGATGGGTTTTTTTCTGTTCTTGCAGCTTAAGGATGGCTTGTTTCACCTGCATGGAGAGCTCCTGTGACCGCATGTTTCCTTCACAGCAAAACCTTCCAAATGCAAACAACACACCTCAAATCAACTCCGGCCCTTTCATCTGCTTAATTGAGAATAACATAACAAAGGGATTGCCCACACCTGTCCATGAAATAGCCTTGGAGTCATTTGTCCAATTACTTTTGGTCCCTTTAAAAACAGGGTGGCACATGTTAAGGAGCTGAAACTCCTAAACCCTTCATCCAATTTTAATGTGGATACCTCAAATGAAAGCTGAAAGTCTGGACTTCAACTGCATCTGAATTGTTTTGTTTCAAATTCATTGTGGTAATGTCTAGAACCAAAATTAGATAAATGTTGTCTCTGTCCAAATATATATGGACCTAACTGTATTTTTTCAACCCGATACAGCAAATCTTGGTTCATCTCGAATTGGGGAAATACTGTAGCTGCCCGGGGTGTTGGGGTTCCCCATTAACAACCAGTACATTTTCACGGGCTGGAGTCAACGTAGGGTCACGTAGTTGCGCCGTAACAAAATTGTCACCTGCCACATTTAACTATGAGAATTCTGGTCCCGGTGGCAAATCTTCCATCTCCCCAGCTAACACTTCTATAGGAGAGGGGTTTTCCTCCTCCACCGAAGGCAAAGGTACTCCTACCGCCAGTACATCTTCCTCTGGGCCACCAGGTTCATGCCCGATTTCAGGAGAATGCAACCTGGTTGCCACTGGTGCCGACGACTGTTCTGTGGGAGGGGTAATTACAGGCCAAAGCACAGAAAATAACGGAAAATCTCTCCCCATTATTACCTCATAATGCAAATTAACCACCACCCCCACCTCGTCTCACCTCCTCCCCGCTGACGTGTTTATCATCACCAGGGCGGTAGGATAATGTTTTAAGTCCCCATGAATACACAACACACCCATTTTCAGAGCAGTATACTCGCTGATTTGGACGTGGCTGGCTCGTATTAGGGTCACGAGACTACCTGAGTCCAGTACAGCCACAGCAGGGTTACCCTCCACCTCCACTTTACACAAATGGTTCATACTGGGTCCCTCTGGTTTGCCCACTGCACACATGTGCTCTGCATAGTGAGACTGATAGTAGCCAAAGTTGTTGTCCATGGGCTCAGTCAGGTGGGGGCAATCAGCTCTCACATGTCCTGGTTCTTGGCACCGCCAACAGATTATGGGGCCCCTTTCGTTCCCCGACCCATCCTGGGCAGCTCTCCGAGTCTCTGCTCGCCGAGCTGTGGGTGAAGGTTTGGGGAATTTACTTGATACCTTCCGGGTAGTCTCTCCCTGTATCTCCTTGGTAGCCCCATATCTTTCAATGAGGTCTACCATTTGGAGACCATCAGTAGGGGCTGCCTGCCCAACCCATGTTTGAAGGGTGTGGGGCAAAGTTCTCCAGAATTTATCAGTCACTATACGATCCAGCATAGCGCGGGGTGACAACACCTCCGGCTGCAACCACTTTTCTATCAGGTGTATCAAGTCATAATACTGGTACCGAGCTGGCTCGGAAGGGGAAAACTTCCACTGGTGTACCCGCTGGGCCCGGACCAAAACATTTACCCCAAGACGTGCAAGTATCTCACCCTTGACGCTCTCATAGTCCTCCTGTTGCTCGGGGGGTAGGTCCCTATAGGCTTTTGCGGGTCCTGAAGTCAAAAACGGAGCCACGATCTCGGCCCACTGGTCCCGGGGCACTCTCTCCCTTTTTGCCACGCCTTCAAACATCTCCAGGTACACCTCGACGTCATCTGATTGCTCCATATTTCGGATCGGTGTACGCACCGCTTTACGGACATCCTGGCATCCCCGGGCAGCTCCTGCTGTCTGCGGCGCTGTGATGTGCTGCATCAGTAGACTATTGTTTTCCTGTTGCTGTCGATTAAATATCTGCTGCTGCTCCATAGCCTGCTGCTGTATAGCCTGCTGCCGCTCCATAGCCTGCTGCTGTATAGCCTGCTGCTGCTGCATAGCCTGCTGTTGCTGCTGTGTAGCCTGCTGTTGCTGTCGCATGGCCTCCACCAGCATTTTTATGGTGTTCTCCATCTTCAGACAGTTATCCAACGAGTTTTGCGTCACTTTCTTTACCCAGGACATTTAGTGTCATGCAGGAAAAAACAGCCTGACCTCACTGCGTTGCCCGCATTGAAGCCACCAATTGTAGGGATCCGCTCTGGTAGGCAGGGCTGGGCCGCAGTAATGAGGCAAACACACAGCCTTTTAGTTCAAATTTCAGTGGTTTTAATCATGATTTCAACAAAAAGTCCTGATAACAAAATAAAAACAGAACATAAATCACTACAGTTTGGAGAACCACTGGTCCCAGACTCACCCTTGCATAAGAAGGGCTTAACTAAGCGGCTGCAGGTTAGCAGAGACCGCCAGGTCCCATTACGGGTGGTCTGGTACTCGCTTCCTGGTGCACACTGGCACACAGTAACAAAACAATCTTCCAGGCTGACTCCAGCCAAACTCCTTCCTTCCACACACCAACTACAACAGCTCCTTATTTTATAGGCCTACTCCACACCCTCAGGTGAGGTACACATGAGCTGACCAGATCACGTTACTATGACCTTATCACAGGTCCTTGTGATCATGTAAAATCATGAGCAAACTTCAGTCTGCTAGAAGAAATATATCTCCCATCCAGCAAGATCCCCTTTGGTGTACCACACCGGCAAGAAGTCTCCTGTTCCCTACACATGCACAGAAAAACCCATGTCGAACATGCTCCAAATAGGGAAGAGCCGTCACCCTGATTGTTATGCTTAAAACAGGAAAGATTGAAGTTTTCAAGGCCTAAAATGATAAATTTTACTAAGAAATATGGACAAATATTAATTTGTCATCACAGCGCATATCTGCACATGGCTAGTAGAAATGGTAACAAAAACTAAAACATAGTGTTTACTTTTGGAAATTAATGCATAAAACTAAATTTCATAAATATCAATTAATGGTTCTTAAGGAACGTTATCTGTACCTGTAAGATAATGCAGTCAATGGATGTACGAATCATAAACATCATCATCATCCTCACGAGTTTTATTTATGACAGACATAATAAAATACAAAGACTGAGGACAACTGTAACTTCACACACCATATATGAAATGGCCAGCATCTAAACCTGGTAATAATGGGCAATAATAAATAATTACACCTAGAAAGTGCATCATGCATACTAACAATAGGTAGTTAGACCTGCAAGTGCTGGTGAAACAACCACAACAGATATAAATTAATAATGCTATATAGCTATCCCAGTGCATAGTTACTCATGGACAATGTCGATCTAATACTGTACTTCAATAAAGGCAGCGTCACCCATGCTTGTTTGTCTTGTAGATTGTTGAAGAGGGAATTTTTTTTTTTTTTTTGGGTTTTTTAAATTCCTTTTTATTTGTATTTTCAAAACAAAAATGCCACATAAGGCGTTACACATCTCGGTCGCAGCTGATATGGTCATAAAATAAACATTGTAAAAGTCAAAGTAACAAGAGAACAGAAAACCGAAACTCGTTAATAATTGTAAGGAAACCCCTAAGTTCTAGGATTCCTCCCGTCATCTTCCTTCTCTAACTTTGCTGTGATCCTGATTAAACTATTTCACTCGTCACCCTTCTCTGGCGTGTATTTTTTCAAATTCTCGCCACCTTTACATTCATTTATCCGATCATGTTAAAATATAAGGCTTTCCTCAATATCAGCATGATCGATCATGATCCCATGTTTATTCGTTAAGGCTGTAATATGTTGATGAATGTGATTTCCTTTCGCTAGTCGTGATAATAGTCTCCCTGATTTGCTACCATAACGATATAGATCGGCTCTATAATTCATATTACTGGTTCTCTCGCGTCGATCTACCCATAGGTCAAAGTGAGCCTTAGCCTGCTTCCATCTATTTTTATCCTGTGCCGATGAAGTTCTCAGGTATGCCGTGTAGCTATCGCGTAATATCCTAGTAGCCTGCGAGTAGTTTGTCGCTATCTTCTTTTTTAGGGTTGTCTGATAAGCTATTAGTTTCCCGCGCATTACTGCCTTCCCTGCTGCCCATAAAAGTTCCTGCCTATCCCTACTATCTCCATTATACCTTACATATTGCAACCACCATTGCTTCACCTGATCTCGAAAATTCTCATCCGTTAACAAATAGGAAGGGAAGCGCAAAGTTTGGTCTGGCCCCATCTGAACCATATCTGGCAGGGTCACTGATACGGGTGCGTGGTCAGATATAGCTACGTTGTGCACATGTGCCTCTTCCACTCCCCTTACTAGCTCCTGTGATAGCAATATATAATCTATTCTTGACCAAGAGTCATGTGCCGACGAATAGAAGGAATATTCACTGCCATCTGTGTTCAGGTGTCTCCAAATGTCTACAAAGTTAGTCGTGTCTAGCAAGGGTTTCAAACGTGTGTCATGTGATCGCACAGTCGTTCTCATCGACCGACGGTCTTCACTGGTTCGATTCACCGTATTTAAGTCACCACCTGCTATTTTCAGTGAAATTGTGTCTTGAAGTATACGTGCCTCCAATTCTCGGAAAAATGGTCCATTGTCTTCTGTGGGTCCGTATATGTTATAAATACTATAGGTTTTGTTGTCAAGTGATACTGATATTCTCACCCAACGACCATCTGTGTCATTTTCGGAGTCAATCACCTTGCCCTTGAAGTGCTTGCTGATTAATGTCAATACCCCTGTCTTGCGCTCCGTGCCCTGTGACCCGTAACTGTCTCCCACCCAAAATTTGTGCATGGGAGGAAAATCAGTCACCTTCAGATGTGTCTCTTGGAGTGCTATGTCCGGCTTCCACCGGCGGAGGTACCTCAGAATCATTGTGCGCTTCTCCGGCGCCCGCAAGCCTTTGACATTGCAGGAGATGATCTTCATATTGAATGGGCGGCAGAAAAGTTATGAGTGTGCTGGAGGAGACGGTGTACCCTCTTATGGCCGTCGTTGGCACCAACCTGCGAGGAAAGGAGGAAGTAGCACCACAATATCAAATACCAAATCAAGATATATTGACAATTCCAGGATTAATTATTGGAGAGAGGTCCCTTGCTACCCTTTTCTAGTAACTCTTGTTTAACAATAAACCGCTGTAAGCGGTCGTAGTCTCTCCACCACTACCTCTGTTTATGTGACTTCCTTTTTCATAACTGTGAGGAGATTACCCCCATCCTCACAGGCTATTCAGTGTACCCCCCCATGTGTCCAAAGCATGAAACCCCAATAGCCTGCTTCACTTATTGTCCCTCCATATGTAATGTTTAAGTCAGTTGTCCCACGTGTATCAAGACCCCTCTCTCATGAGAGATCTTCAACATCTAATATCAATTAACTAATTTAACCATCTAAAATTGCAGCAAAGCTATCATGCTTTAGCATAGGTATGAAGGAACTCCAATAGAAACGGCTCAAACAGCAAATATATCTCATATGTAATTTAACATGGAGAGAATCTCTTTCATCTTTCCTGATCTCCTTCATGAACTGCCATCTTGTCGTCGTCTGCGTGGGGAGAACCTGGAACTGCCTCGCTGTACCTCCCTATCACTTTGTGGATATCGTTCCAAGGCTGCTTCGGCTTGTTCTGGTGTGTCATAAATGACATATGTCCCGTCAGATCTTTGTAACCGCAAACGTGCTGAGAACAGTAGTTGAAAGCGAACATCTCGCTCAAACAACATTGTGCAAATAGAACTGAACGCCCTCCTCTTCTTTGAGACCGATACTGAGAAGTCCTCAAAGAGCAGAATCTCATAGCCATGGAGTAGCACTGGGCGCCTCGCTTCTCTGAATGCCCGTAACAATTAAACTTTGTCGTTATAATCTAACAGCTTCATTATTACTTGCCGTGGTCTGTACATCGTTGGTTTCGATGCCTCCCCTCGCCTGTTGTTGTTTTGCGGCTGTCCCACACGATGTGCACGTTCCACACGACAGTAGTACTTAAGTCACAATATTTTTGTTAGATCATTCTCACAGATGGATTGTAAGTCTGCTGATTGAAACGATTCAGGCAGTCCTACGAGACGTAAATTGCTTCGTCTCGAGCGATTTTCCAAGTCCTCTGTTTTGTCTATCAAATTTTGTAAGTTCTGCTGAAGGTTCTGTTCTCTGTCTTGGGAAAGTTGCTTCTCCTGTTGTAGCAGCGCCACATCCTGTTGCAGCTTGGTAATTGCAATGGTATTCAGATCTACAGACTTTTGTATGGAAGACAATGACGATTGCAATGCCGACTCCAGCAGCTTCTGAATGTCTGGTAAGAGAAGGACTGTGACCTCTCCAGCCATTTTCTGGGAATCAAATTCCTGAGGAACTCTCAGGTCACATGGTGCTTCTGATAATAGCTCTTGATGCATGTCTATGGCAGCGCTCAGCATCGCGCCTCTTTCCTCTTTCTCTCCTCCATGCGCCATCTTGTTCTTCTGCTTCAGTTGGATAGGTAAACCGTTCGGGGTCTGTTGTGAACTCCGTAGCAAGTAGCGCTCCGTAAATTATGTCCCCACAAATGTAAAAGGTGTCACTGTTTTCCGGGGGTGGTTTTACTGCTCTCCTATCGGCCCGATATGCTTGGATACCTGGGAGGAATTCATGAGCGTCTCCAAACTCCCTCCTCACATGTCAGCGCAGGAACCGGAAGAGGGAACGTGCTTGTTTTGTTGCTCATAGGTGGAGTTTTATACAGTAAATGATTACTGCTGTCGTATTTTTGCCGTCCCTAGGGCAGAATAAGGCTGCGTAACGTCACATTTTAGAGAGAGTCATATAATAGACACACGCTACCCTACCCGTGACACAAGGAAGGTAGTGTTGCCGGATAAAGCCTTGCGCAACCAGACATGCTTTTACCCTCTTCAACACTCTACAAGCAAAAAATGCATGATTGCAGACGCAGCCTTTATTGACGTACAGTATAACATCGCCATTACCCATCAGAGGCTGGCCACTGTCTGATACAGACATAGTATATACCTTTGCTATCTGTAGCCTTTGTTTCACCTCCACTTGCAGGCACCCACTTAAATTGTGACAATGCATAATGTTTTTTTAAAATGTTTATTTTTTATCGTGCATTATTGCGTCATCTCATCACTTTGATGAGTCCATGCTGGACATGTAATAAATGCTGTCCGAACTAACAATTTTCGTAAGTGAAATAATTTTAATCTGTGTGACTGTCACATATAAATTGTAATGATAATGATGAGTGACTATTACAAAATCCATTGTCTTCACTATGTTATGGTTTAACATAGCGTTCCTTACGCATCATTCCTAAATACAAAAATGGACTTTTATTCATAAATTTACAACACTATATTTTGTAAAATAAATTTTGGGTGGTGTGTTGTTCCAATTCTTGTTGCCATGTGCTTATATGCGTTTATATTTTAAGGGTGTTTATTTTTATTCTTGGAATTGAAATTCATCATTTTATTGTCCTAGTAAACATTAATTTTTTCTTGTTTGAAGTACATACATTTGCAATGGCCACGTAACAAGGCAATAACTCAATATTTTATTTCAAAACCCTTCTTGACCCTGGGCTTCAACACCGCCAGTTGCTGCTCACAAGTGTTGGATGCACAGATCAAAACAATCGCTGATGTGTTTGTGGGGTTCAGTAACGCCTGCTTTTCCCCTGCTGTGTGTCTGGCAAAAATGTATGCTGCTAACTACAAATTTAACTTCAAACATCTCATACTAGGCCTCTGCCTACACCCTCCTTGACCCTGTGCTCCAACACCGCCAGTTGTTGCTCGGAAGTGCTGTTAGCACAGTCAACACTTGCTCCTGTGTTACTGGGGTTCAGTAATGTCAGCTGTTCCCCTGCTGTGTGTACGGCAACAAAAAGTCCTGCTGCCTCCACCCTGTTCTCTTCTCATCCCTGGGCTCCAACACCGCCAGTTGTTGCTCGGAAGTAATTGGCAGGGGTACTGACTCCTGCCTAGCCTGGTTACAGCACGACAGCTGTTTCCTGGCAGTGTCAACGTTAATTTGCCTTCAATAAGTTGTCCTGTCGTGTTGCATTCGGGTTAGCCGACTGTATGGTGCCTGCAGTTTAGGTGATTCCTATGTGTGCTGTGGGATAAGTAAATAAAGGCTGTTTCCGTTGTGACAATAGGACAAGCACCCACTATAGGACTGTGTGATTCGGGAACTGCGGACGGCTTGCGGCCTGTCAACTTACATTTTCATGGGTGCCTTATGCTACCCGTCTGGGTTCCAGTACCGTCAGCTGGTTCTACGCAGTGCCTTTGGCCTAGGTGCCTCCATCTCGGTATCCGAGTTCCAGCAATGTCTGCTGGTCCTTGGTAGTGCTTTGGAGCACAGGTACCTCCTGCTTAGTAACCGTGTCCCAGTAACGTCAGCTGGTCCTCGGTTGTGCCGTTGGCTCTTTTCCTTCTGCTGCCCCTCCGGGTTCCAGCACAGTCAGCTGGTCCTCGTTACTTGCATTGGCTCTTGTACCTTCTGCTACCCGTCCGGGTTCCAGTAACGTCAGCTGGTTCTCGGAAGTTAGTCAGCCTTCTTGTACCTTCAGCTACATTTACAAATTGAAGATTTTTTAAATGTTTTTTTTGGGTAATCACTCTGGATCTCCAACAATGAAGACGACGACCCTGATGACCACCCAAAGAAGATGACGACCATAAGGACGACGAGCATCAAGCCAACCAGCCTGAACACCATCACAAAGAAGAAATAAAAGATTACCCAAAAGAAGATCACCAACAGGACAAAGAAGGTTAAGACAAACTACAAGATACAGAACAAGAGACATAAGAACAATAAGCAGAAGATCAAAAAGCAGAAGAACATGAAGTATAAGACCAAAATGAAGAGCAAAATATATGCTCTAAATTATAAGCAGAAGAAGACTAAGCAGTGTATGGGGGTGAGTCCGTTCCTCCTCGTGGTGCCCCTGGAAAATGCCTGCTGCTGGCTAAACTGAACACGGACAAATACTGTTGTAATTTAAATCTTTTGTGACAGCAAGAACGGAAGGATGAAAAATTCATACTTTGACAGATTACAAGTACAAGAATCTCTGTCACAAATAAGAATATGATGAAGAAGATGAAGATGAAGTAGAATATGAAGAAGAATAATAGTTTAATAAAAACAATATGAGTAATGTTAACAAAAAGATGAATAGCAAGAAGTTTAAGAAGAAGATAGAGAAGGTGAAGATGAAGAATAATTTGATGAAAAAGATGATGCTGCTGAAGATTATGAAGGAGAAAGTGTGTCAAAAGTTAAAAAGGTGAAGAGCATGGAAGTTGTGAAATATACATATTTGCCAAAATAGAAAAAACTTTAACAACATTGTCAATTTCTTCGTCAATCCGAACATCTTTTAAAAAAAAATATTAATGCTATTCCATTTGATTGGGTTAAACATCTATGCCTTTAATGTCTCCTCAACCTCCCCCAATACATTCTACATTACTCTTTGTTGTTTTCCTTCATGTACAATTAACCAACAAGGCAAGAATGGGGTTTTTTTTATTCCGATATTTTGTTCCCATAGACTTACATTGGATTTCCGGTATCGGTATCGCCGATATTTTTTGGGTATCGGCGATACCATTCCGATTCCGATACTTTTGGATATCGGAAAGTATCGCTCAACTCTAGTAGAGACCTGTTCACACAGGAACAGTAGATACTGGGACAGACTAGAAGGAATGGTTTATGGAGAGACAGGTAGAGACCTGTTCACAAAGCAACTGTAGATACAGGGACTGACTAGAAGGAATTGTATATGGAGGGACAGGTAGAGATCTGTTCACACAGGAACAGTAGATACAGAGACTGACTAGAAGGAATGGTATATGGAGAGACAGGTAGAGACCTGTTTACACAGCAGGTACCGGTACTGGTACAGACAGCAAGAAGTGGAGTGTGGAGGAACAGGCAGAGACCTGTTCACACAGGGAGAGAAGCGCAAGGCTGCGGAGAAGGGCTGTAGAGCCGCAAGAGGTACTGCAGAGGCAGGAGCAAAGCAAAGCGGAACCGCAAGATATGCGGAGAGGAGCTGCAGCGAGAGATTGCTGCAGCGGCAGGAGCAAAGCAGAGCGGAACCACAAGATATGCGGAGAGGAGCTGCAGCGAGAGATTGCTGCAGCGGCAAGAGCGAAGCAGAGAGGAAGCGCAGGAGTGCATACAGAAGGCAGAGATACAGAGAGACCACAAGGCAAGACACAGCAGGGAAGATACCACAGACAAGGAGACCAAGAGACAAAGGTAGGACTGAGTTCAGACAAGGTAATGACACGAGACAAGGTACAGGGACAAAGACACAGGGTCCAGGAAATTCTGCCTCCTGGAGGGCAGACAAGCAGGTACAAGGCAGAGTCAGGAACAATATCACAGAGACCAGGATATGCAACCTCCTGGAGGGCAGACAAACAGGTACAAGACAAAGCTAGGAGTGAAGCCTCCAAGATGGAGGAACACAGAGCAAGACCTGAGACCTGGTAGCTCAGTAGCAAGATGCTAACTGAGTTAACACATTGCACAGGCCCAGTCCACAGGGTGGAGCTGCCTTAAATACTAGGGGGCTAATGGCAATTGGTCAGCCAGGTGCACCCTGACTCCATAAGAACCAGAGAGTTCTGGCGCCACCTCCCTATGGACACAGTCAGGAAACATGCAGGGCACAGATAGGAGACCAGAGGTATAGAGCCTGGAGCTGGAAGCAAAGAGAAATCACAGCATGACCTGGAGCAGTGAGCAAGTAAGTGTGTGAGGGACGGGAGGCCATGCAGTGATGCAGCAGGGTAGTTACACCATTAATACTGTATGGAGGACTATACTGTCTGGTTTTTGAGCAATTGTAGAATTTACAATAGATATCACTCATGTAATGTAAGAAGTGAAGTATTTGGCATTGTACTATACCTATATTTCACTGCCGTATCGGAGCATCATGAATTGTGGTATGTGTTAAAGGGGCCCACTGAGACTCTTTGGCCCGGGGCCCATGAAAACCTGGAGCCAGCCCTGCCCCCCCACAACTTTAGCCAAATAACCCCCAGTTTTCAAAGCGTTACTATTATTATAAAGTAAATTAAGGTTGACAAGCTTAAGTAATAAGAATTGATGTAATTGGCATTGAAATGGGCACTGTAGGTGTGTTTACTGTCCTCCACTGACTGCTGACTTTTCTTTCCCAATGACTTGCATTGGGGTCGGGTCGAGTTTCAGTCGGACCTTCGATTTTTTCCGATAGTCGGCCGATTTCGTTCGACTCGACTTTTGCGAAAGTCGGGTGGTCCGAAACCCGACTCGACCATCCCGGAGGCAAAGTCGCTCATCTCTAATGTTAACATAGGAACCCTTCTTTGATATCACCTTTACAATTCTTGCATCCATTGAACTTGTGAGTTTTTGGAGAGTTTCTGCTTGCATTTCTTTGCATGAAGTCAGAATAGCCTCCCAGAGCTGCTGTTTTGATGTGAACTGCCACCCACCCTCAGATCTTTTACTTGATGATACTCAAAAGGTTCTCTAAAGGGTTAAGGTCAGAGGAAGATGGTGACTACACCATGAGTTTATCTCCTTTTATGCCCATAGCAGCCAATGACTCAGAGGTATTCTTTGCAGCATGAGATGGTGCATTGTTATGTATGAAGATGATTTTGCTCCTGAAGGCACGTTTCTGCTTTTTACACTATGGAAGAAAGTTGTTAGTCAGAAACTCTATATACTTTACAGAGGTCATTTTCACACCCTCAGGAACATTAAAGGGCCCTATCAGCTGTTTGCCCATGATTCCAGCCCAAAACATGACTCCTCCACCTCCTTGCTGACGTCGCAGCCTTGTTGGGACATAGTGGCCATCCACCAACCATCCCCTACTCCATCCATCTGGACCATCCAGGGTTGCTCGACTCTCGTCAGTAAACAAGACTGTTTGAAAATTAGTCTTCATGTATGTCTGGGCCCACTGCAACCATTTCTGCTTATGAGCACTGTTTAGGTGTGGCCGAATAGTATGTTTATGCACCACAGCAAGCCTTTGAAGGATCCTACACCTTGAGGTTCAAGGGACACCAGAGGCACCAGCAGCTTCAAATATTTGTTTGCTGGTTTGTATGGCTTTTTACCAGCTGCTCTCTTAATCTGATGAACTTGTCTGGCAGAAACCTTCCTCATTCTGCCTTTATCAGCACGAACACATCTGTGCTCAGAATCAGCCACAAATCTCTTAACAGTACGATGATCACGCTTAAGTTTTCGGGAAATATCTAATGTTTTCATCCCTTGACCAAGGCATTGCACTATTTGATGCTTTTCAGCAGCAGAGAGATCCTTTTTCTTTCCAATGTTACTTGAAAAGTCTGCCCTGCTTAATAGTGTGGAACATCCAGTTTTCCTTTTATTGGGCTCACATGGCAAACTAATTATCACAGGTATCTGAGATTGATTTCAATGATCCAAAGAACCCTGAGACACAATACCATCAATGGGTTTCCTTTACAAAAAAAACCGCTATGACACTTAAAACCAATTTGCATAATAATTTGGAACATGGTGTAAAGACTGCACTTTTCAGGGTTATATGCCAAGAAAATGTACTCCAGACAATGGAATAGTCTGTTGGTGAGCAATATAATATCGATAAGGGTATGTCTTGAGTAAAATTTCTGCACTATTTTTGCATCTCATGGCAGGAAACATGCAGCTGCAAAAACGCATGTTTCAGTGCGTTTTTGCCGCATTTTGGTGTATTTTTGCCTGCATTTTTGATTGATTTGAGTGAAGTAAATAGTATAAAACGCAAGGCAAAAATGCACATAGAATTGACATGCTGCAGATTATTTTCTGCACCAAATATGCAAGTCAAAAATACTTAATGTGTGCATGACACCTTAGTTTTGATTTTTCATTCACTTTGCTGGCATCAAGTTTTGCTTTGGGTTTTGGCACAATTCCGCACCGAAAAAATGCGACAAAACACACCAATCTGCCTAACATTCTGAACAAGTTTTTTGAGGCTTATACAGCAACGAACTGTACCCAGAAGATGTAATACCCTATGGATGAGCAATATACTGATACATTTTTAAACAAGTTTTTTGAGGGTAATATAGCAACGAAATGTACTCCAGATGACGCAACAGTCTATGGGTGAGCAATATAATAACAATAACGTTTTAAACAAGTTTTGAGGCTTATAGCAGCAAAATCTACCCAAGAATATGTAAAAGTCTATGGACGAACATTATAATACAGATACATTTGTAAACAAGTTTTTTGAGGGTTATATATCAAGGAAATGTACCCAACAATACTTAATACTGTGTGGCTGAGATATGTAACCCAGCAAAATATTGAAACTTTTTTGTGAGTGCTTTATATCACAAAAATGTACACCAGAACACTTATAATAATAGTTATATAAAAATAAAAGTAACAATAGTGTATTAGTAAGAAATGTAAACAAACAAGCAACATTTTTAAACACGTTCTCTAGTACATATCACCAAGAATGTGACAAAAAGCATGTAATTCTCTATGGATGAGTAATCTAATCCAGAAATACTTTTCCACGCTTTTTTAAGTTTTACATACCACAGGAATGCAACAATAACCCTGTTAAACTGTATAGATGAGTTATTGAATCCATAAAAAAAATGTAAGCATAAATATTTTGAAAGTGTACTTAATGTATTTATACATTCATAAAGGCTTTGCATAAAGTGCAAAGCCTGACCAAAATTGTGAGGAGGGTCATCGATAGATTTCTGAAAGGCAACATCTGGCAGGCCTCATTCAAATATTTTAAAAGTGTACTTGCTGTACTCCTACACTCATAAAGATTTTGCACAAAGAATGAAGCCAGTAAAAAATTATAAGCAGGGTAATACAGCAATCATCTTCAGGTAGCCACTTCTCGTCCTTCCTCTTGAGGTGGGAGGACTGCCTCCACCTGCTTCCTGGAGCCCGATTCCCAGGTGCCTGGGCTGTAAGTGACCCAGCGTCTGGTATTGCCAGAAATGGGCAATAACCCCCTGTGTCACCTGCATCATTGACTTCTCATGCATAGGAGTTGAGGAACCCCAAGGACAGTACAATCTCTCAGGGGTGGTAGTAGGCCTGCCTTAAGTCACCACAAGCAGCCTCTCACATGCCCGTTTATTTCTCAAGAAAAGTTCATCATGCTGCCTTCTTTCTGGGATCACACTGACTGCTTATCAGCGATGTTATCCCTCCATTTTGAGGAACGTGACCCTAGTTCCAGCCATCAGCTCTTGCAGCCATCGAGGCAAGTGTTCTATCTCTACTGCTCAATTCTCCGTCCACTGTCATAAGTAACTACCACCCCCGGGATGCCAACTTTTGGTGCCTTATGGCTAGCAGGCCCATTAACATTTATTCAGACCTGGTCTTGACTTGCCTCCTTTTCTCTTCTGTCTAGCCTAGGCCCCACAGGCCACTCACCACTTCCTTAATCCTGGCTATCTCGTCTGCAGTTTGCAAGAACCCCAGCGGTAAAGGATGCGTCCTGGAGTTCTGGCTTTGGTGGGTCCAGGATATCAGCCAGATCAGGAACACAAACTTCTGCCACCTCTTCAGTTGCACCAGCTTCCACTGGCTATGAAATTCTTCCGGTTACTCCGTCGGGGGTCTCAAGTGCTTTGGCCATCTTTGTCACCCACTAAGCACATTACACTGTATCGATGACTAATTAAATACAGTAAAAAATGTTAACACTTTTTCTCTGTTTTATAGATCACAAAAATGTTCCCAGACCACGTAATACTGTATGAATGAGAAATGTAACCCTACAAAAAATGTTAACACTTTTTTTCAGTTTTATAGATCACTGGAAATGTACCCCAGACCACGGAATAGTGTATGGAAGAAAACTGTAATCCAGTCAATTTTTTAATGCTTCTTTGTAGTGTTAGATAATATCATTTAAATTTAGTCTAGATCACAAAATAGTGTATAGGTTAGAAATGTAATCCAGCTAACTTTTTAATGCTTTTTTGTAGTTTTATATAATATCACAGAAATTTATACCAGGCCATGGAATAGTGTATGGGTGAGAAATGTAATCCAGCCAATTTTTTAAAGCTTTTTTGTAGTGTTAGATAATATCACAGAAATTTATTCCAGAGAAGAAATGGTGTATGCGTGAGAAATATAATTTAGCTAATTTTTTTAATGCTTTTTTTGAAGCATTAGATATTACAGAAATGGCCACCGAACACGTGAATCTTGATGGCTGAAAAATATAAGTCTGCAAGTTTTTACCATTTTTTTCAGTTTTATTGATCACAGGAAATGTACCCCATACCACGAAATAGTGTATGGATGAGAAACACTTTTTTTGTAGTTCTTGATAATATCACAGAACACATGAAAATGTATGGCTGAGGAATTTAAGCCTGCAAAAATTTTTTAACGCTTTTTAAGTTTTATAGATCACAGGAAATGTATCCCAGACCACGTAATACTGTATGGGTGACAAATTTAACCCTACAAAATTTATAAACTCTTTCTTGGAGTGTTATACAGCTATGGCAAAAATTAAGAGACCACCACATCAAAACCCTGTCATGGGCAGCCCATTCTCCAGACCTGAAACCTATTGAAAGCCTCTGTCATGTGACCAAGAGGATGATGCGTAGTCACAAGCCATCAAACAAAGAAATGCTTAAATTTTTGTGCCAGAAGCAGTGTGAAAGATTAGTGGCAAGCATGCCAAGATGCATGAAAGCTGTTTTAAAAATCATGGTTATTCCACAAAATATTGATTTCAGAACTCTTCCTGAGTTAAAACATTAGTATATACAGCTCTGGCAAAAATTAAGAGACCACTTTCAAATGTTCAGTTTGTCTGATTTTTCTCTTTATAGGTATATTTCTGAGTAAAATGTAAATTGTTCTTTTAGTCTATAAACTTCTGACAACATGTCACCGAATTTCCAAGCAATACATTTTTTATTTTTTTCTGACAAAGAAAATGGTCAAAGTTTTTTAAAAAACCCAGTGCTTTCAGACCTCATATAATGCAAAGAAACAAGTTCATAATCATTTGGAAACAGCAATACTAATGTTGTGACACTGGAATCACTCTGAGATTCACTAGAGCTTGTTAAGATTGTTCATACTCAACATCAATCTGCGCCATCGACCCTCCCAATCCTGTGGAAAAGAGTGCAGTTATACAGACCCCAACAAGTATTTAACCTGTCACCCTACAGACTCTTTGGTCACTGTAGAATATTGCTTTGCAATTTGCCTCTTAACACCGCGACTTCCAGCCTTGCAATGATCCTGGAAACAGTGGCATAAAGACTTGCGCAAAATGAGGGAAACATAACCCATCTGTATCTCCAACAAACACATAACCTGCTCCATATCTTAATACTGTCACAGAGTAACATCATAGCCCTGCTTAATCCTCTGCGCTTGGATCACACTAATAACTTTATACTTCATTCCTTACTGAACTTCACTCTACTCTAAAGTGCTGGCAATGCTATACCTCCCTACGGGGCAACCCCTGCATAACCTGGAATATCCAGACTTCAGCACAAATCTCTCAAATCTATCTTTACATCCTTGAAATCTACTGTACAGGGTCCTGTATATAACAATAGCAACCCATGCTAGTGGTTGGGAATAAGTGTCCAAAGAAAGAAAATAATTTCCACCTATATCTAATAAAATGGTCGCAGTCCTCATCACTATGACGTCAATTCTTTAAGGTTATGTTCAAGTAGTGTTCAAAGCCTACACGCTCTCAAAGCAACAAATATGGTGAAAACGAATAAAGAGCATGTCAAACATACAGCAAAGAATCTTACAGAAAGCCAAAATTCAAAGACCTAGGGAGAACTAGACAAATACTTAAGGAGAAGATCTGACGCCCCTCAAACCCCCTCAAAAAGGCAGTCTGAAGGCCTACTTCTCCTGATCTTATGGAAGACTCTGAATCAAGTGGGGAGGGCTCTGACTGCGAATCAACCATGGAGGACTCGGCTTCCATCTCTACAGTCATGGCCAAAAGTTTTGAGAATGACACAAATATTATATTTTCACATGATCTGCTGCCCTCTGGTTTTTATGTGTGTTTGACAGATGTTTTTATCACTGACAGAAATATAATAATTGCAAACATATGAGTAACAAAAGCTTATATTGACAGTTAGAATGAGTTAATGCAGCAAGTCAATATTTGCATTGTTTTGAACCTTCTTCTTCAGGACCTCTGCAATTCTCCCTGGCATGCTCTCAATCAACTTCTGGACCAAATCCTGACTGATAGCAGTCCATTCTTGCACAATCAATGCTTTCATTTTGTCAGAATTTTTAGATTTTTGTTTGTCCACCCGTCTCTTGATGATTGACCACAAGTTCTCAATGGGATTAAGATCTGGGGAGTTTCCAGGCCATGGACCCAAAATCTCTATGTTTTGTTCCCTGAGCCATTTAGTTATCACCTTTGCTTTATGGCAAGGTGCTCCATCATGCTGGAAAAGGCATTGTTGATCGCCAAACTGATCTTGGAGGGTTGGGAGAAGTTGCTCTTGGAGGACATTCTGGTACCATTCTTTATTCATGGCTGTGTTTTTAGGCAAGACTGTGAGAGAGCCGATTCCCTTGGCTGAGAAGCAACCCCACACATGAATGGTTTCAGGATGCTGAACAGTTGGCATGAGACAAGACTGGTGGTAGCGCTCACCTTGTCTTCTCCGAATGAGGCGTTTTCCTGATGTCCCAAACAATCGAAAAGGGGATTCATCAGAGAAAATAACTTTACCCAGTCCTCAGCAGTCCACTGCCTGTACCTTTTGCAGAATATCAGTCTGTCCATGATGTTTATTCTGGAGAGAAGTGACTTCTTTGCTGCCGTCCTTGAGACCAGGCCTTCCTCCAAGAGTCTCCGCCTCACAGTGCGTGCATATGCACTCACACCTGCCTGCTGCCATTCCTGAGCAAGCTTTGCACTGCTGGTAGCCCAAAACCGCAGCTGAAACACTTTTAAGAGACGGTCCTGGCGCTTGCTGGTCTTTCTTGGGCACCCTGAAGCCTTTTTGGCAACAATGGAACCTCTCTCCTTGAAGTTCTTGATGATGCGATAGATTGTTGACTGAGGTGCAATCTTTCTAGCTGCGATACTCTTCCCTGTTAGGCCATTTTTGTGCATTGCAATGATGACTGCACGTGTTTCTTTAGAGATAACCATGGTTAACAGAAGAGAAACAATGATGCCAAGCACCAGCCTCCTTTTAAAGTGTTCAGTGGTGTCATTCTTACTTAATCATGACAGATTGATCTCTAGCCATGTCCTCATCAACAGCCACACCTGTGTTAATGGAGCAATCACTGAAAAGAGGTTAGCTGGTCCTTTTAAGGAAGGGCTGCAATGATGTTGAAATGTGTTTTGGGGGATAAAGTTCATTTTCTAGCCAAATATTGACTTTGCAAGTAATTGCTGTTAAGCTGATCACTCTTTATAACATTCTGGAGTATATGCAAATTGCCATTAGAAAAAGTGAAGCAGTAGACTTTGTAAAAATTAATATTTGTGTCATTCTCAAAACTTTTGGCCATGACTGTAGTGCCTTTATGAAACAGCTGATGGCCCAAAGCATGAAACTCCTGTTAGACTAAATATCTGGCCTTAGATCAGACCTTCACCAAATGGGCCAAAGGGTAGAGGTGCTGGAGTCAACCCAAAAAGATCTGATAGATACTGTGAACAGCCTACATGACCAAGTTCTGCAGCAGCAACACCGAATCAATGCAGCACTATTGGCAGCCGAGTACCAGGAGACCAGGAACAGAAGAAAAAACATGCATCTGAGAGGGGTTCCTGAATCCTTTGCCAGTGAGGCACTGGACTCAGTATCCAGAGAAATGTTTTCCAACTTGCTGGGACAAGATAGGGCCAATTCTATTATTATTGAGTGGGTTCACAGGGCCCTTCGACCAAAACCAAAGTCAAACGAGCTGCCCAGGGGCATCATATGTGGTCTATTGAGCTACCTGGATACAGCTGCAATCCTATCGGGGGCCAGAGAGCAGGCAAACATCATTTATGGAGATGTATAGATTCAGTTCTTCCAGCACCTGTTGCTGTCCACCTTGGCAAAAAGAAAAGAATGACTGTTCCCCTTTGGAATTGCAAATAATAAAGAAGGGAAACAAATAATAATCCACAAACCAGAGGACCTGGACAAAGCATTGGAATCACTGCAAATTTCACCAATCAACATATCCTCGTGGTTGTCAATTGACACGGGATGAAACATCCCGTAGCTGCTTAGACCACAGGAGTGGTCCACCAAAAAGAAGCATGCTTCCCCAAAAGTCAGGAAACATAGCTCCAGACGGAACCCGTCTTGAGGAGTTATCTGTATCAGCTGTTTCTCCCTAATTACGTCCCTGATGTGAGAGAGTCTATTTGTGAGCTCAACAACTGTTGATGCTCCTCGGTTGGCAAATTTTGAAGGCCTGACCACTTACTCTATCGACCCTGAATTATCTCTTGGTTTTTGGATTCATTTTTTTTCTCTTTTCTTTCTCTCCCTTTAGCTTTCTAGCTTACCTATTAATGTTCTCTCTCTGAAAAAAATGAGTAAATTGAACACTGCTTGGACTTTTGCATGCATATGTTTGGGTACTCGATGCCCCCCTGCGGTGGATGAGTGTTTCTTTGTAAATAGTTGGTTGTTAACCCTGCTTTCTTGTTCCTACAGGCGTAACTTGGCAGCGATAGACCCCCCTACTTTTATCCCCATGGCTAGACAGGACCACTCAGGCTCGATCAGTATAGCATCATTCAACGTGAAAGGTATCAACGCTCCTTCAAAACGTAATCAAATTTTAACACTGCTTAAGAAGAGAAAAACAGAGGTGGCCTTCATTCACCAAACATGTCCTTTTCTTAATTTCCCACTTTGTACAACAGTTGTAGTGCTTCCGCATCCAAAGGGGTTAGCATTGCCTTTAAAAGGGGTACCCCTTTCACACACAAAGATAGTCTAGCTGACCAAGAAGGGAGGTATATCTTTGTGAAGGGTTTTTGGCTAATACTCTCGTGACCTTCGGAAATTTATATGCCCCTAACCAGAACCAAGTTGCCTGGCTTTCCAAAACTCTTGCTGCCTTAAACCTGTTTAGAGATTGCTTATTGATTGTGGGGGGAGATTTCAACCTAATGATTCATCCTAGCATAGAAGCCTCTAATGAATCCTCCCCCATCTTCTAGAAACTAAGGCGGTGACTTATGAACACATTAAACTCCCTCAACTTACTGGATCAGTGGCGAATTGCTCATCCTACAACTAAAGATTGTACCTTTTATTCTCCACCCACGATACATACCACAGAATAGATTATAGATTTGTAGAGTCAGCTCACCTCTAGTAAACCTCTCCACATCCGTCCCCGCATGGAATAGGCCGAGCAACCAGTCCAACAATGATTGAACAAGGAGATAATCTATTCTGAAGAAAGGAGAAAACTTCCTGCGGAAAACAAATATTCATAAAAAAAATAATGTGCATGATGATGTAAAGTGCCACAGTGATATACCAGAATTACAAAAAAAGTTTTATCAATGGATTAAGAAATTTAAAGAATTTTTATGAATATTTGTTTCCCGCTGGAAGTTTTCTCCTTTCTACAGAATAGATTATCTCCTTGTTCAATCACGAGCTCTTCCCTTAATAAAAGCTACCCATATTGACTCAATTCCGATTTCGGACCATACTCCTATATATAGTATATGGAGGTTAACATCACCACACTACCCCGCCCCACCGTGATTTGACTTTTAAACGAATCCTTGCTTGAAAACACTAGGAACATTGAGGCTCTAGAAGTCTCCATCTCTAGATTTTTTCGTGAAAACATTACTGCAGGTAGGGTTACACCAATTATATGGGAAACGCACAAGGCCGTTCTACTAGGCAAACTTATAGCATTAAGCTCCCATATAAGAAAACAAAGAGAGAAAGAAATTCACTCTGTTCTCCATTCAATCAACACGACAGAACTCCTTCATAAGACCACAGGGTCCCGGTCGGTCCTTGAGGAGCTTGCCTTATTCCGTAACAAATTAAAGGATCTGCTTAACCCCTTTACTCTCGAGGGATGTTTGCATGTTAATGACCGGGCCAATTTTTACAATTCTGACCACTGTTCCTTTATGAGGTTACAAGTCTGGAACGCTTTAATGGGTCTTGGCAATTCTGAGATTGTTTTCTCATGACATATTATACTTCATGATAGTGGTAAAATTTCTTCGATATAACTTGTACTTATTTCTGAAAAAAATGGAAATATGGTGAAAATTTTGAAAATTTTGCAATTTTCAAACTTTTAATTTTTATGCCCTTAAAACAGACAAATATGTCACACAAAATAGTTACTAAATAACATTTCTCACATGACTACTTTGCATCAGCACAATTTTGGAAACAATTTTTTTTGTTAGGAAGTTATAAGGGTTAAAAGTTGACCAGCAATTTCTCATTTTTACAACAAAATTTACAAAACCATTTTTTAAGGGGCTACCTCACATTTGAAATCATTTTGAGGGGTCTATATGCCAGAAAATACCAAAAAGTGACAACATTCTAAAAACTGCACCCCTAAATGTACTCAAAACCACATTCAAGAAGTTTATTAACCCTTCAGGAGCTTCACAGGAATTTTTGAAATGTGCAAGAAAAAAATGAACATTTAACTTTTTAGTCACAAAAATTATCTTTTACATACAATTTTATTATTTTCACAAGGGTAAAAGGAGAAAATTGACAGATACAGTTGTTGTGAAATTTCTCCTGAGTACGCTGATACCCCATATGTGGGGGAAAACCACTGTTTTGGCTCACGGCAGGGCTTGGAAGGGAAGGAGCGCAGTTTGACTTTTTGAAACCAAAATTGGCTGGAATTGAAATCGAACACCATGTCGCATTTGGAGAGCTCCTGATGTGCCTAAACAGTGGAAATCCCCCAGTTCTAACTCCAACCCTAATCCCAACCCTAACCCCAACACACCCCTAACCCTAATCCCAACCCTAACCGTAATCCAAACCCTAACCCCAACTCTAGCCCCACCCCTAACCCTAACTTTAGCCCCAACCCTAACTTTAGCCCCAACCCTAACCCTAACTTTAGCCCCAACCCTAAACGTAACGGGAAAATTGAAATACATAAATTTTTTTATTTTATTATTTTTATTTTCTCTAACTAAGGGTGTGATAAAGGGGGTTTGATTTACTATTTATAGTGGGGTTTTATAGCGGGTTTTTATGTTTGGCAGCTGTCACACATTAAAAAATGCTTTTTATTGCAAAAAATAGTTTTTGCATAACGACATTTTGAGAGCTTTAATTTTTCCATATTTAGGCCCACAGAGTCATGTGAGGTCTTTTTTTTTGCAGGGCAAGGTGACATTTTTATTGGTATAATTTTCGGGCATATGACATTTTTTGATCGCTTTTTATTCCGATTTTTGGGAGGCAGAATGAACAAAAAACAGCAATTCATGAATTTCTTTTGGTGGGACGTTTACACTGTTCCGCGTGGTAAAATTGATAAAGCAGTTTTATTCTTCGGGTTAGTATGATTACAGCGATGCCTCATTTATATCATTCTTTTGTGTTTTGGCTCTCATACTATAAAAACTATTTTATAGAAAAAATAACCATTTTTGCATCGCTTTATTCTCACAGCTATAGCTTTTATATTTTATTGCTGATGAAGCTGTACGGGGCTTGTTTTTTGCGGGGCAAGATGACGTTTTCAGCGCTACCACTTTTATTCATATCCGTTTTTTTATCTCGTGTTATTCCACTTTTTGCTTGGCGGTATGATGATAAAGCATTGTTTTTTTGCCTTTTTTTATGGTGTTCACTAAAGGGGTTAACTAATGGGACAGTTTTATAGGGCGGGTCGTTACTGTTGCGGGGATACCAAATATGTGTACTTTTATTGTTTAGATTTTTTTTAATTAAAATATTTATTTATTGATAGCATAAATATTTTTTTATTATTTTTTAAAATATTTTTACAATTATTTAATTTTTTTTATTTAATTCTTAGTTTTACACATTGTCCCACTATGGGACACTCATTTTGTGCAGGCTGATCGCTTCTATAGCATGCATATCTGCATGCCATATAAGCTGTCAGTGCTGCAGCTTCTATAACGCTGACCTGAGAGACTTCCTGGTCATCACTGCGCATGACAGGAAGTCCCTCAGTACGGGAGACCCGGATGTCATCGTGACGACATCGGGTCTCCATGGCAGCGATCGGGACCCGCGGCAAGCCGCGGTTTCTCCGATCCAAAAGCAGAAAGGCTATCAGCATCTCTGCAGCCTCCAGAACACTGCGATCATGTTTGATTGGTGTGTCCTGGGGGTTAAAGTGCCAGGAGTGACCGCTCCTGGCACTTAGTGCCGGGTGTCAACTGTGAAAATCAGCTGACACCCGGCCACGATCGGCCTCGCTCCCCCCATGAGTGCGGCAGATCGACTATGACGTACTATCCCATCCTTGGGAACTAAGTCCCAAGGCACATGGACGGGATAGTACATCAAATGGTAGAAAGTGGTTAATGTTAATTCTGCCAAAAGGTACATGCGAAGCAGACATAGATTCTACTTGTATGGTAACAAGGGCAGTAAGCTCATAAATCTTCATAAAACATATCTATATTAGCTCCAAAGGAGAGTGGTTGGTTCTGATGAGATCGCCGAGGCCTTTCGGCGATATTGTGAAGAGTTGTATAATCTAGATCTTCCTGACCCTATGAAAAATAGCGCGGATGCCTCTGATAGAATACAAGCCTTTCTCACCCCCCTTGCCCTACCGATGATAACCCCCACTGATTGACACTTCTTTCTATAGTGACAGCTTAAAAAATTAAAGATTTACAATCTATCCTGATTGGGAAAGCTCCGGGCCCTGATGGGTTTCTGATACTCTATTACAAAAATATTTCTAATCTTCTAACTCCCCACCTGATAGACCTTTTCAACTCATTTCTCGCAGGTACCACCCCCCGCTCCACAGGCGTTAGAAGCATTCATTACCATAATCTAAAAGGAAGGTAAAGACGAAAGTCATTGCTGCAACTATCACCCGATTTCATTGCTCAACGCCGACATGAAACTATGGGCCAAAATACTGGCATCTAGAGTCAATCAGGCACAAAAAAACAAATATCCTAAAATAAAATAAATAAAAATTTTTTTGCAAAAAATGCATGAAGGTAGTAATAATTATAAGGGTATTTAGTAAACATAATTTTGATTAAAAGAATGTACAAGTCATCCCGCCACGTCAAGGCAACCCTTGTGGGACAGTCCTAACTCTAGTATTAAAAACCTTTCCACTTGTCAAGTGACGTAAATGTGAACAAGGGCAGAGGGACTGAACCCACCAGTTAAAGCATATAATTATTACTACCTTCATGCATTTTTTGCAAAATTTTTTTTATTTATTTTATTTTAGGATATTTGTTTTTTTGTGCCTGGTTTTCTCTGTGTAATGGCCATGTGTTAATATGCATTTACATTTTGCATACACATTAACTTACTTTTTCAGTTTAGAACCAGTTTCTCATCTAGAGTCAATATAGTTTTAGAAAAACTAGCATACCCTGACCAAGTAGGCTTCATGAGAGGTAGGGAGGGGAGAGATAATGCCACAAAACTGCTTCAAGCTGTATCCTATGTAATGCACTCTAACCATTCTGTCCACAGATGTCAAAAAGGCTTTTGACAGAATTGGTTGGAACTACATGGTCTGTGCTTTACAAAAATTCACCTTTCCGCCCCCCTTCATGGAGGTCATCATAACGCTTTACGCACGACCAACTGCCAAGGTCAGAGATATGGCATACACTCAACCTCTTTTGGGATAGGTAATGGAATAAGACAGGCTGCACCCTTTCCCCGACCCTTTTCATCCTAGTGATGGAGACCCTGATTCAAAAAAATTAGGCAAGACGAGGGCATAAAAGGTCTATCTATGGAACACCTAGAATTTAAAATAGCTTCTTTCGCTGATGACCTCATGCTGCTGATCTCCAACCCCACCACAGCCCTCTCAAATCTTATGGATATTTTTCCACTCAGGAAAGATGTATATCTTTTTACCGTGTTAGCCAGTAGACAGAAAAATATTCAGAATTGAGAGTCCTCAGTGGTTGACACCTTTTAATGGCTAACTGAAAAGATGGTAATAAATTGCAAACTTTCGAGACTGCTCAGGTCTCTTCATCAGGCATTGACTAATACAGAATCTGAAGAATCACATATTAATGCACAACACAGCACAGAAACAATGCAATAGATAAGACAAGTGATGTGAAGCAGAACTATCATTATGGGAGAGTGATAGACAGTTATGGCCATAAATATTAGAACAGTTCATAGATAAGGAGTGAAAGTTTAATTGTCCTCTGATTAGGTTCTGGTAATGTGTTGTGATGCCCCCACAAGGTCTTAGGAGCAAATTCCTTAATTGATGTAAAAAGACATAAATCCATGCGACACATTCATTCCTGCTCTGAGAGTGTCAAAGGTCATCATAAGTTTGTACTCCCAGAACCTTCTGTATCTCTGAGATTTGAAATTGCCTTTCAATACAAGTAATTTCATGTGTATGGTGCTGTGATCAGGCATACAAAAATGTTTTGCCACAGTTAGATCCATTCTTTTTTCTTATTGTGTGGCGATGAGAATTCATCCTTGTTCTTAGTTTTTGCCCTGTCTCTCCCACATACAGATCCCCAGTTGGACATTTAGTACAAATAATTAAGTACACCACATTAGATGTGATGCAGCTGAAAGTACATGTGATCTGGTAGTCCTGATGTGAATTGAGGATCTTACTAACAGAATGATTTTTAACAGGGAAAAATGCAAAGTACTACATCTGGGCAATAAAAATGAAAAAAGCATATACAAAATGGGAGGAATAGGGCTAAGTAACAGCACATGTGAAAAAGACTTGAGTATACTAATAGATCACAGACTGAACATGAGTCAACAATGTGATGCAGCAGCAAAAAAGGCAAATACAATTCTAGGATGTATTAATAGAAGCATACAGTCTAGATCACATGAAGTCATTATTGCCCTCTACTCCTCTTTGGTCAGATCTCATCTGGAATACTGTGTCCAGTTTTGGGCACCACATTTTGAAAAAGACATCAACAACTAGAGCAAGTTCAGAGAAGAGCGACTAGAATGGTGACTGGTCTGCAAACCATGTCCTATCAGGAACGGTTGCAGGATTTGGGAATGTTTAGCTTGCAAAAGAGAAGACTGAGAGGAGACTTAATAGCTGTATACAAATATCTCAAGGGCTGTCACATTGTAGAAGGATCATCTTTATTCTCATTTGCACAAGGAAAGACTAGAAGCAATGTGATGAAACTGAATGGGAGGAGACACAGATTAGATATTAGAATAAACTTTTTGGCAGTTAGGGTGATCAGTGAGTGGAACAGGCTGCCACGAGAGGTGGTGAGTTCTCCTTCAATAGAAGTCTTCAAACAGAGGCTGGACCAATATCAGTCTGGGATGATTTAGTGAATCCTGCTTTGAGCAGGGGGTTGGACCAGATGGCCCAGAAGGTCCCTTCCAACTCTACCATTCTATGATTCTATGATTCTATGATCTTGTCCGTGGTCATTATAAATGAACAGATTTTACATTTTTTCTTGTTGCAAGGAAAGGTTCCTGCAGCTGTTGAAGAGGACAGGGAGCTTCTGACAATGATGCTTCTTAGATTTGGGGACTGCCTAAAACACAGTAGTGGGGGTCTGGAAAAATGGATTGTACTCGGGCATATTTTTGTAGTAAAGGTTGTAATTTCCGTACAGCTCCCCTTAGCACTTCCAGATTTGGATTTTAGGTGACTACTAGAGGCACACAATTATTTTCTTCTTTAGCTTTGTAATGTAGCAGGTGACTTCTTGACATTCTGGTGGCTCTTGTAATTTAGTTTTGAATTGTTCTTGGATGGTAGCCCTGATTCAAAAAGGTCTTTCTGAGACGACCAACGTTGTTCATCTCTATCCACGAGGTTGGAACATATACAATTGTATCAGATGGCTTGGCTGTAGATAATAGAGTTTATGTGTTTTGGAAGGAAACTGTCACATTTAAGGTATGTTGGATGGTTGATTGGCTTCTGATACAGGGATGTTTCTATTTCATTGTTCTTTAGCTTAATGATGGTGTCCAAAAAGTTAATCTCAGTGCTGGAGTAGTTCAGTGTTAAATTGATGGTGGGATGACATTGATTAAACTTTTCATGGTACCTCTTTAGCTGAGGCTCAGATTCCATCCAGATGATTAAAATATCAGTAGTAGTAGGCCACAGGCCTGATGGGACAAAAGGACAAAAAGTCGCTTTCAAGCTTGGCCATGAAAAGATTTGCATGTTGCTGGGCCATTTTACTTCCCATAGCTGTGCCAGTCTCGTGTAGATATATCTTGTCAAATTCAAAGTAATTGTGGCTGCAAATTCTTCATGGAAAACACAGGTACTGATGCTGATTCTGTGGTGAAACTTATAAAATTCATCCTCACTCACAATTACTTTCCCATTCCTGTCATGGTTGGGTAGGATCAATATCGTTAAATCCTACATTTTACCAAAGATTTTCTACGTGATGAGCATGGTGCCCATACGACTTCTTAGCTCCTTCTTTCTCTCTGTAAAGAGACTCATCTCTAGATTCGTCTGGAAATACAAGAAGCCCAGATTACCTTACAAAACTCTCACCCTCCTGAAGGGTGCAGGTGGTCTCGGCCTACTTGACCTATTTACGTACTATCAAGCCATTCATGTAGCTAGATCGTTAAAGCTGGCCAAAGGGGTCACAAAAAGCGTTGTCACAAATTTAGAACTAACCCTGCTAGAAGCGAAGCATCTAAATTACTTTAGACCACCAGCATCCCATGAGCTGACAAAATAGATGAGCAACTACTTTACAAGTTAGACGGTCTCTTATACCAAATTGCCCCACCAACTGCTACTTTTTAGACAATATTCCTATTAAGGTTCTTAATTACTTAGTAGATCCCAACTACCAGAATGACTATGATCTCTGGACAACTTTTCCTGATACCCCAATTTTGCATCTAGAAAACAAACAGACTTTGAATGCGAAACAATGCTTAACAATGGTGAGGAGCCATTCACTTGACGTTCTTCAAAAGCAACAGCTCCAACATATCGTTACTAAAGCCAAACTTCTTCGTAGATCAACGCCAGACTGGCAGTGGGTGGACTTTCTGTTAAAATTACAATCTCCGATTCCCAAAATAATCTCCAAGATATACAGTCATGGCCAAAAGTTTTGAGAATGACACAAATATTAATTTTTACAAAGTCTACTGCTTCACTTTTTCTAATGGCAATTTGCATATACTCCAGAATGTTATAAAGAGTGATCAGCTTAACAGCAATTACTTGCAAAGTCAATATTTGGCTAGAAAATGAACTTTATCCCCAAAACACATTTCAACATCATTGCAGCCCTTCCTTAAAAGGACCAGCTAACCTCTTTTCAGTGATTGCTCCATTAACACAGGTGTGGGTGTTGTTGAGGACATGGCTAGAGATCAATCTGTCATGATTAAGTAAGAATGACACCACTGGACACTTTAAAAGGAGGCTGGTGCTTGGCATCATTGTTTCTCTTCTGTTAACCATGGTTATCTCTAAAGAAACATGTGCAGTCATCATTGCAATGCAGAAAAATGGCCTAACAGGGAAGAGTATCGCAGCTAGAAAGATTGCACCTCAGTCAACAATCTATCGCATCATCAAGAACTTCAAGGAGAGAGGTTCCATTGTTGCCAAAAAGACTCCAGGGCGCCCAAGAAAGACCAGCAAGCGCCAGGACCGTCTCTTAAAAGTGTTTCAGCTGTGGGATCGGGCTACCAGCAGTGCAGAGCTTGCTCAGGAATGGCAGCAGGCAGGTGTGAGTGCATCTGCACGCACTGTGAGGCGGAGACTCTTGGAGCAAGGCCTGATCTCAAGGAGGGCAGCAAAGAAGCCACTTCTGTCCAGAAAAAACATCATGGACAGACTGATATTCTGCAAAAGGTACAGGCAGTGGACTGCTGAGGACTGGGGTAAAGTTATTTTCTCTGATGAATCCCCTTTTAGATTGATTGGGACATCAGGAAAACGCCTCATTCGGAGAAGACAAGATGAGCGCTACCACCAGTCTTGTCTCATGCCAACTGTTAAGCATCCTGAAACCATTCATGTGTGGGGTTGCTTCTCAGCCAAGGGAATCGGCTCTCTCACAGTCTTGCCTAAAAACACAGCCATGAATAAAGAATGGTACCAGAATGTCCTCCAAGAGCAACTTCTCCCAACCCTCCAAGAGCAGGTTGGTGATCAACAATGCCTTTTCCAGCATGATGGATCACCTTGCCATAAAGCAAAGGTGATAACTAAATGGCTCAGGGAACAAAACATAGAGATTTTGGGTCCATGGCCTGGAAACTCCCCAGATCTTAATCCCATTGAGAACTTGTGGTCAATCATCAAGAGACGGGTGGACAAACAAAAACCTAAAAATTCTGACAAAATGAAAGCATTGATTGTGCAAGAAAGGACTGCTATCAGTCAGGATTTGGTCCAGAAGTTGATTGAGAGCATGCCAGGAAGAATTGCAGAGGTCCTGAAGAAGAAGGGTCAACACTGCAAATATTGACTTGCTGCATTAAATCATTCTAACTGTCAATGTAAGCTTTTGTTACTCATATGTTTGCAATTATTATATTTCTGTCTGTGATAAAAACATCTGTCAAACACACATAAAAACCAGAGGGCAGCAGATCATGTGAAAATATAATATTTGTGTCATTCTCAAAACTTTTGGCCATGACTGTATGCTAATCTCATTCATCCTAAAATGCATTTTAAATCATTATATGTTGTGAATGAGCAGAGGCTCCCTCTGGTGGTTACAGACAGTACTGAACCTTCCAGCGAGGAATGGCAATCTGGGATCACTGACTGGACTGATATAAGGGAGGTGTCAAGATCCCGTCTGGGTTGGAGCCGATGTTACTGCAAACACTAGGGGAAGCAGAGGCAGGTAGCGTAGTCAGATGGCAGCCGGAGGTCGGTACACAGGAAAGCAGTGTTTGTAGCAATGGATCAGGCGGATAACGTAGTCAGGTGGCAGCCGGAGGTCGGTACACAGGAAAGGCAGTTCGGTAACAGAGGAGCAGGCAGATAACGTAGTCAGGTGGCAGCCGGAGGTCGGTACACAGGAGAGCAGTGTTTGTAGCAATGGATCAGGCGGAGAGCGTAGTCAGAAGGCAGGCCGAGGTCGGTTCACAGGAGAGCAGTGTTTGTAGCAATGGATCAGCAGGAAACGCTTGACTAAAGGCTTGGAGCTCAATAATCTCGCAATGACACACCCACAGGGCCAGGTTTATATAGGGTGTGTAATTGGCAATCAGAGGCCCAATCAAAAGAGCACTAGGTGTAGCTAATCAGGAAGAACAGTCAATGGTATCAGGGTTCAGCAAGGAACTTTGCAGCCAGCAGAATAGCTCAGATAGTAGAGCTGCTGGCCAGTGGACAAGAGGTACTGGGTTCGACTCCTGACAGTACTCCCCTCCTTCCAGGATGGCCTCTGGACATCTCAGGAGCTGGCTTATCCGGGTACCTCTGATGAAAGGCTCTTGTTAGTCTAGGAGCATGGACGTTGTCCCTTGGTTCCCATGAATTTTCCTCTGGTCCGTAACCCTTCCACTGCACCAGATACTGCAGTTTACCTCTGAATTTTCGGGAGTCCAGAATCTTATCCACAATGTATTCTTCTTCACCACGGATCCTTTCTGGTGGAGGAGGTGGCTGAATTCTTCCTGGAAACGGGTTTTCACAGAAGGGTTTGAGCAAGGATATGTGAAACACTGGATGAATCTTTAGATTGTTGGGAAGTTCCAAACGAAAAGCAACCTGGTTAATTTTTGCAGAAATTTGAAAAGGTCCAATGAATTTCTGACCCAATTTGGAGGATGGCACATGTGTCTTAAGGTTTTTAGTGGACAGCCAAACTTTGTCTCCAACCTGAAGAGCAGGGGGCACTCTCCGATGTTTATCTGCTGCTTCCTTATATACTTCCTGGGTCTTGAGTAATATCTCTGATAATTCCTTCTGGGATTCCTGTAATTTTGCAAGCCTGTCATTTACAGCAGGAATGGGAGTGTTCACTGGCAGATTAGGGATAAATACTGGATGTACTCCATAATTAGCAAAAAATGGGGTTTGAGATGTAGCGCTATGTATGGAGTTGTTGTAGGAAAACTCTGCTGTTGGTAAATAGTCCACCCAGTCATCCTGAAGATAGGAAATGAAGCAACGGAGGTATTGCTCCAAAGTCTGGTTCGTTCTCTCCGTCTGGCCATTGGACTGAGGATGGAAAGCGGTAGAAAGATTCACCGTGACTCCCAAGGCTGTACAGAAACTCTTCCAAAATTTTGACGTAAACTGAACGCCTCTGTCAGACACCACGCTGTCAGGAATTCCATGTAACCTGAATACCTCTTTGATTATCAGTTCTGCAGTTTTTTCAGCAGTAGGAATTCCTTCAGTTGGAATAAAGTGGGCCATTTTTGTGAGTCGGTCCACTATGACAAGGATGACGGTCATCTGTTTGGAAGGGGGTAGTTCCACAATAAAATCCATGGAAATAGATCCCCAAGGCCTGGATGGAACTGGAAGTGGTTGCAAGAGTCCTAGAGGAGACGATCGTGGGGTCTTGTTTCGTGCGCATGTTAAACAGGTTGAAACATATTTCCTCACGTCCTTCCTACAATTAGGCCACCAAAAGAAACGAAGTAGTAAGTCTTGTGTTTTTGCAACTCCAGGATGTCCTGCCAGTTTAGAATCATGGACACTTTTGAGGACTTCAAGGCGAGAAGATTCAGGTACATATATTTTGTGTTTCTGCATCCAAAACCCCTCTTTGAATGAAAGATCGACGTCTTCCGAAGGATGGTTAAGGAAAGAGTCCTCTTGATATCCATCTTTAATTCTATTACATAGTCCTCTAGAGTGCAATATTCCCAAAAAATTTTTAGGGCCTAGAATTGTATCGTCATTACTAGACCTCTCCTGAGGTTCCGAACACATCCTGGACAGGGCGTCAGCCTTGCCATTTCTTGAACCAGGCCGGTAAGAAATTATAAAATTGAATCTTGAGAAAAATAAGGCCCATCGTGCTTGTCTTGCAGACAATCTTTTTGCTGTACGGAGGAATTCAAGATTCTTGTGGTCCGTGAGGACAGTCACAGGGTGATTGGCACCTTCCAAAAGATGTCTCCATTCGGAGAAGGCAACTTTAATGGCTAACAGTTCTTTATTACCGATGTCGTAGTTCTTTTCTGCAGATGACATGGTGTGGGAAAGAAACGCACATGGGTGAAGTTGCATTTTGTCCCCAACTCGCTGAGACAGAATGGCTCCCACTGCAGAGTCCGAGGCGTCCACTTCGACAGTAAATGGCAATTCAGGATTTGGGTGTACTAACAATGGAGCAGACGTAAAAAGAGTTTTCAATTTGTCAAAAGCCTCCTGTGCCTCCGGAGACCAGAAAAATGCTTTGGTCTTTTTTGTTAGTGTAGTAATTGGTAGTATGATCCGTGAAAAGTTCTTTATAAATTTTCGGTAAAAATTTGCAAATCCTATGAAACGCTGGACGTCTTTTAAATTTCTTGGAACAGGCCAGTCTACTACAGCATTGATTTTGCCGGGATCCATGCTCAGACCTTCTGGGGAGATGATATATCCCAGAAATTGGATACTGGTTTGTTCAAACTCACATTTTTCAAGTTTAATGTAAAGATGGTTCTCCTGTAGTCGTTCCAAGACTAACTGGACGTGCCTGCGATGCTCTTCCAAGGTGTCTGAAAATATAAGAATGTCATCGAGATAAGCCACAACGAATTGGTCCAAGAAATCTCGAAATACATCATTAATAAAATGTTGAAAGGTGGCTGGGGCATTGCTAAGACCAAAGGTCATAACCAGAGATTCAAAATGTCCATATCTCGTTCTGAAGGCGGTCTTCCACTCATCTCCTGGGCGAATCCGTATGAGGTTGTAAGCCCCTCTAAGATCCAGCTTCGTAAAGATTTTCGCAGAACGGAGTCTCTCAAATAGTTCAGGAATCAAGGGTAGCGGGTAGCGATTCTTGACAGTGATATTATTCATCTCTCTGTAGTCAATACATGGCCGCAGAGTGGAGTCTTTCTTTTCAACAAAGAACAGGGGTGCCCCAGCTGGAGATGTGGAAGGTCGAATAAAGCCTTTCTCTAAATTTTCATCCAGGAACTTTCTTAATACCTTCAATTCAGGTTCGGAAAGATTGTAAATCCGTCCAAATGGAATGGTTGCTCCTGGCAGCAATTCAATGGGACAGTCGTAAGGACGGTGAGGAGGTAATTGATCTGCTTTCTTCTTACTGCAGACATCAGCGAACTGCTGATATTGAGGTGGTAGTTTCTCTTCCTTCTCATGCGAAATCTCAGAGATTTGGACTTGTTGGAGAACAGGGGGTTCCTTATGACAATTATTCTTACAGTAGTCAGATGGAAAGGTGATGGTCCTTGATGCCCAGTTGATAGAAGGGTTATGGACTGAAAACCAGGGGATCCCTAGAATAACCGGAAATTTCGGAGATGAGATAAGGTGGAAACTGACAGCTTCATGATGATCCGGTTCGATACAAATCTCCAGTTCGATTGTCTCATGCGTGACAGGTCCAGAAGACAAGGGTGATCCATCCACCGTTTCCATTTCAATTGGTGTGGATTTGGTCCTACTGGAAATATTATTATCACGTGTAAATTTTAAGTCCATAAAATTCCCTCCTGCTCCCGAATCCAACAGGGCAGAGCATTGTATTTTTTGGGTGCCCATTACAACCTGAATGGGGATTACAAAATGAGATGATGTAGTATGTATTTTGTCTATTTCTGGCGTTACTGATGAGATAGTCTGCAAGATGGAATCTGACTGCTGAGAAAGGTCCATATTGCTGGCAGACCTGTTGTTGGTAAAGGCTATAGTCCTTTTGTTAGGACAGTTGATGGCATAGTGTCCAGGGTCCCCACAATAGAGGCAGAGATGTTCTGCACGTCGCCTCTCCTTCTCCTGTGCAGAGAGTGGTCTTCGGATGACGTCGATCTGCATCGGTTCAGACACGCCTTGCGTCTTTTCTTGGTGGTCCGATGCTGAAAATGAGAAGCCAGGGCTATTCCCAAGTGCTCGCAGTCTCTCCTTTCTCCTTTCAGTAAGTCTCTGGTCAATCCGGATACATAGTTGAATAAAGTCCTCCAACTGGTCAGGGGTCTCAACCCTGGCAAGCTCGTCTTTCACTGGTTCTGATAACCCTCGTCGAAATTGACTTCTCTGGGCCGCTGGATTCCAGGTGGTGTCGGCCACCCAGCGACGGAACTCCGATGTGTATTCCGCAACAGAGCGACGTCCTTGGCGCAAATTATGTAATTTGGTTTCTGCTGTGGCACAGCGGTTTGGGTCATCAAAAACTTGATTCATAGCTGCGGTGAAGGCTTCCAGGTCATTAAGGAGGTCATAGTCCTTTTCTACATAAGGTGAAGCCCAAGCAAGAGCTTCATCCGTCAGGAGATTTATCATGAAAAAAACTTTCTTCCTCTCACTGGTAAAGGGAGCAGGTTGCATCTGGAAGTATATGCGGCATTGATTGAGGAATCCTCGGTACTGCTTGCGATCCCCACTGAACTTTGCAGGCAGCGGCAGCCGCGCGTTTGATTCGGACCCTGAATTGCGCACGTCCAGAAGTTGTTTTTGTAGCTCAATTACTTCCTGTTGTACCGCCGTGAAATCAGTTTGTAACTTGGCATATTTTCCTTGAGAGTCAGTACAAAAACTTTGAAGCTCCGTAACTTGCCGTCTCAGGGTGTTCACAGCGGACTCCATTTTGGCGCGAGATTATTCTGTCAAGATCCCGTCTGGGTTGGAGCCGATGTTACTGCAAACACTAGGGGAAGCAGAGGCAGGTAGCGTAGTCAGATGGCAGCCGGAGGTCGGTACACAGGAAAGCAGTGTTTGTAGCAATGGATCAGGCGGATAACGTAGTCAGGTGGCAGCCGGAGGTCGGTACACAGGAAAGGCAGTTCGGTAACAGAGGAGCAGGCAGATAACGTAGTCAGGTGGCAGCCGGAGGTCGGTACACAGGAGAGCAGTGTTTGTAGCAATGGATCAGGCGGAGAGCGTAGTCAGAAGGCAGGCCGAGGTCGGTTCACAGGAGAGCAGTGTTTGTAGCAATGGATCAGGCGGAGAGCGTAGTCAGAAGGCAGGCCGAGGTCGGTTCACAGGAGAGCAGTGTTTGTAGCAATGGATCAGCAGGAAACGCTTGACTAAAGGCTTGGAGCTCAATAATCTCGCAATGACACCCTCAATCTACTAAAATGATTGTGCACGCCCTCATCATCTCCCGCCTCGACTACTGCAACACCCTTTTCTCTGGCCTCCCTGCTAACACCCTCGCACCTCTCCAGTCCATCCTTAACTCTGCTGCACGACTAATTCACCTCTCTCCTCGCTACTCCTCCGCTTCTCGGAGCACGGGGATGAATGGAAGACGGCGTTTAATACCCCAGAGGGACATTTTGAGTACCTAGTGATGCCTTTTGGCTCACTAATGCTCCTTCCGTCTTCCAATCCTTCATGAATGATATTTTCAGGGATTTTGTATAAATTTCTGATTGTTTATTTGGATGATATCTTGATTTTTTCCCACGACTGGGACTCTCATGTGAAACATGTTCGGACTGTGTTCCAGATTTTGAGAGAGAATGCACTGTATGTGAAGGGATCAAAGTGTCTTTTTAGCGTACAGAAGGTCTCATTTCGTCTCCGTCTGTTATTGAAATGGACCCGGTCAAGGTTCAGGCCATTTGTGATTGGGTTCAACCTTCTTCATTAAAGGCTCTTCAGAGATTTTTGGGTTTTGCCAATTTTTACCGTAAATTTATTGGTAATTTCTCCGGTATTGTTAAACCATTGACTAATTTGACCAAAAAGGGTTCTGATGTGGTGAATTGGCCTCCTGAAGCAGTTTCTGCGTTTCAGGAACTTAAGCAGAGATTCACTTCTGCTCCTGTTCTACGGCAGCCTGATGTTTCTCTACCGTTTCAGGTGGAGGTTGATGCTTCTGAAATTGGGGCAGGTGCCGTTTTGTCACAAAGGGATCCAGAGACCTCTAAGAGTAATCCTTGTGCCTTTTTCTCTCGAAAGTTTTCTCCAACTGAACGTAATTATGACGTGGGTAATCGGGAGTTATTGGCCATGAAGTGGGCTTTTGAAAAGTGGAGACATTGGCTGGAAGGAGCCAAACATCAGGTGGTGGTCCTCACGGACCATAAGAACCTGGTTTATCTCGAATCAGCCAAGCGACTTAATCCTAGACAGGCCAGGTGGGCCTTGTTTTTCACACGTTTTAATTTTGTGGTTTCTTTTCTTCCTGGCACTAAGAATGTTAAGGCAGATGCCCTCTCAAGGAGTTTCTTTGCGGACTCTCCTGAGTTATCTGATCCTGCTGTTAGTTTGAAAGAGGGTGTACTACTTTCCGCCATCTCGCCCAATTATAGACTGGCTCTGGAGGGGTGTCAGGAGGATAAACCTGAGCGCTGACCTGTTGGGAAATTGTTTGTCCCAGACCAGTGAAAGAAGAGTGTGATGTCTGAGATTCATTGTTCCACGTTGGCTGGTTATCCCGGGATTTTTGGTACCAGAGACTTGGTGAGTCGGTCCTTTTGGTGGCCTACTTTGTCTCGTGACGTCAGGGACTTTGTGCAGTCCTGTGGGACTTGCTCTCGTTCCAAGCCTTGCTCTCGCTCTAGTGGTTTGTTGATGCCATTACCTGTGCCCAAGAGGCCATGGACCCACATCTCTATGGATTTTATTTCCAACCTCCCTGTCTCTCATAGAATGACCGTTATCTGGGTAATCTGTGATAGGTTTTCCAAGATGATACATCTTGTGCCATTACCTAATTTGCCTTCTTCCTCCGAGTTGGTGCCTTCGTTCCTTCAGCACGTGGTTCGGTTGCACGGCATTCTGGAGAACATTGTGTCTGACAGAGGAGTCCAGTTTGTTTCCAGATTTTGGAGGACATTTTGTTCTAAACTTGGTGTTCAATTATCTTTCTCCTCTGCATTTCATCCTCAGACCAATGGACAAACCACGAGAACAAACCAGACCTTGGAGACTTATTTGAGATGTTTTGTGTCTGCTGATCAAGATGACTGGGTCTCTTTTTTGCCTTTGGCTGAGTTTGCTCTTAATAATAGGGCTAGCTCTACCACCTTGATGTCTCCATTTTTCTGCAATTCTGGGTTTCACCCTCGATTTTCTTCGGGACAGGCGGAGGCTTCTGTCTGTCCGGGTGTTGACTCTGTTGTGGAGCGAATGCAGCAGATTTGGGACCAGGTAGTGGAGAGGTTGTCTCTCTTTCAAGAGAAGGCCCAGCGGTTTGCCAACCGGCATAGGACTGATGGTCCTCGGTTTAAAGTGGGGAACTTGGTTTGGTTGTCCTCAAGAAATATCTCTATGAGGGTTGCATCTCCAAATTTTAAGCCTAGGTTCATTGGACCTTATAAGATCATGGAGATTCTTAATCCGGTTTCCTTCCATTTGCTTCTTCCAGGGATATTTAAGATCCATAACGTGTTCCACAAGTCCTTATTGAAGAGGTTTGTCGAGCCAGTGGTTCCTATGGCTGCACCTCCTGACCCTGTTTTGGTTGAGGGCAATATGGAGTATGTGGTTGAGAAAATATTGGATTCTCGTTTTTCTAGACGAAAACTGCAGTATTTGGTTAAGTGGAGAGGTTATGGTCAGGAGGACAATTCTTGGGTGTTTGCTTCGGACATACATGCTAGGAGACTGATCCGTGCCTATCACCGAGCTCATCCTGATCGGCCTGGTTGCACAAGTGAGGGTTCGGTGACCCCTCCTCAAGGGTGGGTACTGTTGTGAATGAGCAGAGGCTCCCTCTGGTGGTTACAGACAGTACTGAACCTTCCAGCGAGGAATGGCAATCTGGGATCACTGACTGGACTGATATAAGGGAGGTTCCCTCCCATGATGGTCGCCAGTGATCAATTGTTCTGGTCTCAATTGTGGTTCCTGGTTCATTTGGAAGTTTGCTGGTGTCTTGCCTGCGTCTGCTGCTTTCAGATAAGATATTTTCTGCTTTTCTTTTTGTGCTTGCTATTTGCATAGTTTTCTGCACATTTGTGGAGGACAGCCGGGTCCCCTCCTGGGGCCTGTGCTCCTCACAGTTTGTCTGTAGCCACTGTTGTTTCTTCATTTGCGTTTTCCTGCTTTTTCAGCGGCTGCGGCTTGGTTTTGTTCACACAGATCTGATTTAGTGGGTGGCGAGATCGTGTGATCTCAGTATTTTAGTAATCAGAATTGTTGGATTTTTGTAGGGTTTTCTGGGTTGCAGAAAGTAATCTCTCCTGTCCTATCCTATGTAGTCAGCTTGTGGCCCAGCGTTTGCTCATTCTATTTTCTGTCTGTGTCCATGCTTTCTTCTTGTCTAACCACCATTACATGTTTGGGGGCTTCCTATTTTCTTTGGGGATCTGCTCCGGGGCAGATAGCTTTCATCTTTCTGCCTTTAGGTGTAGTTATCTCTCAGGCTGTGACGAGGCGTCTAGGATCAACGTAGGAACGCTCCACGGCTACCTCTAGTTGTGTGGTTAGTTTAGGAATCTGCAACCCATTAGTTACCAACATCTCAGGTATTCAGCTGCCCGGCTGTTGTTCCTGTCCTCCTCAGCTACCTAACATAACAGTATCACCGGCCAAACTGAAAATTATATGGTACTCACAGAAGGAAAAAATAGTGTGGAAAGAAAAAAGTTGTCAGAGTTGTCAGAGATTTATTATTTTTTTTCTGTTTGTTGCATTTTTTCCGTCTTTTTCTCTGGGTGCTGAGGAGGATTTTTTTTCTCTCAATGGAGTTTGCACAGTTGTCTGGCCATGTGGATCAGCTTGCCACTGAGGTTCGGAGTATTGCTACCTATTTTGCTAGGTTGCCGGTTGTGGAACCTAGGATTCCCATGCCAGATTTGTTTTTGGGGGATCGGGCTAAATTTCTGAATTTCAAAAATAACTGTAAGTTGTTTTTTGCCTTAAAGCCTAAGTCCTCAGGGAACGCGGCACAGCAGGTTCAAATTGTCATCTCTCTCCTGCGCGGCGACCCTCAGGATTGGGCTTTTTCCCTGACACCTGGGGATCCTGTTTTGAATGATATTGATGTATTTTTTCAGGCTCTGGGGTTATTGTACGATGAACCTAATGTCACTGATCAAGCTGAAAAGACCTTGTTGGCATTGAATCAGGGTCTTGAAAACGCTGAGTTGTACTGTCAGAAATTCCGAAAGTGGGCAGTCCTGACCAAATGGAATGATGATGCTTTGGCAGCCCTTTTTCGGAAGGGGCTGTCAGAGAATGTAAAGGATGTTATGGTGGGATTCCCTGTTCCCTCTGGTCTCAATGATTCTATGTCATTGGCTATTCAAATTGACAGATGTTTGCGTGAGCGCATAGGTATGCGTGAGATGGTGTTGCCTTGTGAGCTAGCTCCTGAGCCCATGCAGTGTGATGGAATGACTTCTGGGGCACAGCGTCATGAGTTTCGAAAGTGCAATGGTTATGTTTCTACTGTGGTGACGCCTCTCATGCTATTTCCATCTGTCCTAAGCGGGGAAGACGTTTTGCGCGCTCAGTTGTCTTGGGTAGTGTTCAGACTAAATTCCTGTTGACTGTTACCCTGATTTGCTCCATGTCCACATTTTCGGCTCAGGATTTTGTTGATTCAGGAGCAGCTATTAACCTGATGGATTTTGACTTTGCCAAACGTTGTGGGTTTCCCATGATACCCTTGTGTCACGTTACTGGCGATACTGGACTGGAGGCCAGTGGCCGGAGCAGCGATGCACAGGTGACTGGACCGTGGAAAGACTTCTGGAAGTGCAGTATATGGCGGTGGAAGTTCACTGTGTCAGCAGATGCCGGGTCCCGCCCGAGAACGGGCCGGCCAAGATCACACACAAGCACCAAGTCCGTTTAAATTATAGAAGGTCGAGGTAGGAACAGCAGGGTTTCCACAAGAGACAGGAAGATGCCAGCAGAACACCTTCCAGATAAGGAGCTCAGATAATTTTTCTTTTTTTTCTCCCTCAGATTGGAAGTTCCACAGTCAGATAACCAAAACTATAAGGAACTCGACTCCCAAACAGCGTGTACACTTACATAATGCAGCAGCTGTTCCCATCATCATCGGAAAACCAACTTTATTTACAAGCACAAAAAAACACAAAACAAAGACACATTAACAAGGTGTTTCCACTTTTTAACTTTCCAAATTCCCTCTGCGTCCTCCTCCCCCCCTCTTTCTCTTATCACACACAAAACAAAAATACAATTTTTCCAAAACAATTTTTAAACAATTTTTAACCTCAATCTCCTTCCTCTTAAACACATACACGTTCCTCACATCCCACAACACCTCTTTTATACATGCAAGCATCAACCACAATACTCTCTCCTTTTCTCCACACATACCCAACCCAAACATAAATAACTCAAACGTCAAAAAATTCACATCACACAACTCCTTACACAACGGGCCCAAACCTGAAATCACATTTCTAGTATACTGACAATTCCAAAACAAATGCACCACACTCTCTCTCCCACCACATCCCCTCCTCGGACACATCTCACTCCTCACTAAACCCCGGTTTCTCTGGAACTCTCTCACCGGTAACACCTCATGCAATGACTGCCACACAATCTCGCTCTGTCTATTTGTCATACCATCCAAACGTACCTTCTTCCATACCTTCTGCACATCACTTCCTCTCACCATATTGATACCACATTCCATCTCTCTACACTCAATCATCCTATATACCGCTTTCTTCTTCTCTAACAACCTCACATCCACATCACACAGTTCATACTTCACCAAAAATTTGTAAACCCACACATACCAAACAGGCACCTCAAAAGCCACTGGGCACCTTAGATCCCTTTCCCGCCACTTCAAACGGAACAGAAAACTTCCAAACAAATACCTGCACATACATGCACACTTCCCATCCATCCTAATCACACCCAATACAAACACCATAATATTCACGCCAAAAAATACATTCAAATTGGGGAATCCTAGCCCCCCCTTATCCATTCTCTTCATCACAACCTCTCTCCTTGCACGCTCCATACTTGAACGCCAAAAAAATACAAACAAGACCCTATTTAATCTTCTAACACACATATAACCTGTTGGAAAAACCACCGCAACATGCAAAAAAATTGGTAACACCACACTCTTAATAACTAAAATTTTACCAAAAAACGTCAGATCTCTCATCTTCCAAAAATTTAACTTGCGCTCCACTCTCTCTCTCACATCCACCCAACTTTCCTCTCCATCCAACTTCTCTGAAAATTTCACACCCAGCACCTTTATCGGTCCACTCACCACATTCACCCCAATATCATTGCTCAGAGTCCTCCCACCAAAAATCTTACATTCAGTCTTCTCCCAATTCACTTTAAACGCAGACGCTCCACAAAAAACGGATACCAACAACTTCACATGACGCACCGAACACTCTGAATCACACAATACACACATATCATCCATGTAGCCATTTACCTTCCACTCCCTCCCCCCCCCCCGGCACTTGCAAACCCCGAATCACCTTATCTTTCCTCAACATACACAACAATGGCTCAATCGCGCAAATGAACACGACAGGGGACAATGGGCACCCCTGCCGTACACCGGAAAACACATTCACTCTCCTCCTGTCACGACGTATAACAGATATATTCAAAGATAGCAACCTATATCTAATGTGACATCATTCTAAATTTCATATAATAGAGAAAATCAACATGTATACATAGTATCTGCCAGCAATGTCTTACCTGACATAATATCCTATGTATTGTGGGTCAATACTGTGTACGTGTCACGCTGTCTCTGGATAGAGGTGGACCGGGGTCTATGCTGACCCTGAACTGGGGTCCTGACTAGTCCCTCTACCTGGAGGTACTGTTAATGGTACAGAGGTCCAGGCCGCCAGCGTAACCCTGTCTCCTGTAGATCCCTGACCACTGTAATCTAGTCCTGAGAAGGACCCTGATTACCACCACAGGGAATGGGCAGGTCACAGCTTACACACAGTCTAAGACAAACGAGACAGACAAGGGGTAAAGAAAACACAGCCTTGCATACAACACTTCCACTACAGAGGAACACAAAGGTTAAGGAGATAAACAATAAGCGAGGAGAGGAAAAACCACAACAGGCACTCTTAGCTTAAGTCTTCTCAGAAACGATCCGCTCTGCTGGTCTGAATGAATGCTTTCACCGGCAACTTCCCCAGCAGACCAGCAGGTATATGAAGGAAGCTAATTAATAAAACATCAATCGCAGCTGGGCGAGGCTGGTCAGCCCAGCACCGAGAGAGAAAGAATTAACTCCCTCAGTGCCGAAAACCACCCAGCACCAGAAACTCAGCTGTGCGAAGTCAGGGTGTGCAATCGCGACGATCTCCGCCGCGACACACCCGTGACAGTACCCCCCCTTCTACGAGGGGCCTCTGGACCCTCAGGGCCTGGTCTATCTGGGTGAGTAGTGTGGAAGGCCCGAACCAAACGGTCTGCGTTAATATCCGACGCAGAAACCCACATCCTCTCCTCAGGACCATACCCCCTCCAATGAACAAGGTACTGAAGGGACCGGCGATTCAGACGTGAGTCAATGATCTTCGATACCTGAAACTTCAAATTACCATTGACCACCACTGGAGGAGGAGGTAGAGGTGATGGTATAACTGGTGCCACGTACCTCTTAAGCAGCGATTTGTGGAACACATTGTGGATTTTAAATGTAGGAGGGAGGTCAAGACGGAAAGCCACCGGATTAACTATTGAACTGATCCTGTATGGCCCGATGAATCTGGGACCGAGTTTCCAGGAGGGAACCTTAAGTTTTATATTCTTGGTAGACAACCATACCAGATCGTTCACACTTAGGTCCGGACCAGACACTCTCCTCCTATCAGCCATACGTTTGTATCGGTTCCCCATAGTGCTCAGATTATTAAGCACTCCTCTCCACACTGAAGCAAGTGACAACGAAAATCGTTCCTCCTCAGGAACCCCAGAAGAGCCCCCCCCATTGAAAGTACAAAACTGGGGGTGAAAACCATATGCCCCAAAAAACGGGGACTTACCAGTGGACTCGCTCCGCCTATTGTTAAGAGCGAACTCTGCCAGAGGCAAGAAAGAAGACCAGTCCTCTTGGTTCTCTGAGACAAAACACCGGAGATATGTCTCTAAGCTCTGATTCAGACGCTCTGTCTGACCATTGGTCTGCGGATGAAAAGCCGAAGAAAATGACAACTGCATCCCCCGACGAGAACAAAATGCCTTCCAGAATTTGGACACAAACTGAGACCCCCGATCCGACAACACATCGGAAGGCAACCCGTGAAGTCTCACAATCTCCCCAATGAACACCTGCGCCAGAGTTTTAGCATTAGGAAGAGCAGGAAGAGCAATAAAATGTGCCATTTTGCTGAACCTGTCAACTACAACTAGTATGAGAGTTTTACCTGAAGACGGAGGAAGGTCCGTAATGAAGTCCATAGACAGATGGGTCCATGGACGCTCCGGGATTTTCAACGGTAAAAGGGCCCCAGACGGACGGGTATGTGGGGTCTTAGAGCGCGCACATACCCCACAGGACGCGACAAAAGTTACCACCTCTTTATTTAAGTTAGGCCACCAAAACCGGCGAGAAACGAGATCTACAGTTGCTTTACTCCCTGGGTGTCCTGCCAAAGCAGAATTATGATGTGCCTCGATAACCTTTTGTCTTAACTGATCTGGAACAAACAGTTTCCCTGGAGGTCCTACAGGGGCGTCCCCCTGAGCCTCCAATACCTCCTCCTCAAGCTCAGAGCATACAGCCGACACCACAACTCCCTCCTGAAGAATAGGAACCGGGTCATCCGTCTTCCCGGCCCCCGGGAAACTACGAGATAAGGCATCAGCCTTTACATTTTTTGACCCAGGACGATATGTGACGACAAAATTAAACCTGGTAAAAAACAACGACCATCTAGCTTGTCTGGAATTCAGACGTTTTGCAGACTCTAAATACAGCAGGTTCTTGTGATCAGTAATGACGGTGACCGGGTGGACTGCCCCCTCCAAAAAGTGACGCCACTCTTCAAAAGCCAACTTAATGGCCAAGAGTTCCCTATTGCCGACATCATAATTCCTCTCGGCGGACGACAATTTTTTAGAGAAGAAAGCGCACGGATGCCATTTACCAGGGGACGGACCTTGAGATAATACCGCACCCACTCCTACGTCAGATGCGTCTACCTCCACAATGAACGGTTGTGATGCATCAGGTTGGATGAGTATGGGTGCTGAAGCAAAACATTTTTTCAAGGAGGAAAATGATTGACAAGCTTTGTCAGACCACCTAGAAAAATCCATCCCTTTTTTTGTCATGTCAGTGAGAGGTTTGACAACAGATAAATTTCTGGTAGTAGTTAGCAAACCCCAGGAAACGCTGCAGTGCTTTAAGATCCTCTGGCCGATCCCATTCAAGCACAGCCTTCACTTTCCCAGGGTCCATACGGAAACCGGAGGCTGACACCAAGAATCCTAAAAACTGAAGTTCTTGTACAGCGAATACACACTTCTCCCATTTGGCGTACAGTTTATTATCTCGCAAGATCTGCAACACTTGTCTCACATGCTCCTGATGAGACACAAGATCCGGCGAGTAAATTAAGATGTCATCTAGATAAATGACAACAAACTGTCCCACTAGGTGGCGAAAGATGTCATTAACAAAATGTTGAAACACCACCGGGGCAGTAGTCAGACCGAAAGGCATGACAAGGTTCTCATAATGTCCCTCCGGAGTGTTAAACGCCGTCTTCCACTCATCCCCCTCCTTTATCCTAATAAGATTATACGCCCCCCTGAGATCCAACTTAGAGAACCATTTGGCGCCCACAATCTGATTGAAGAGATCAGGAATAAGTGGGAGCGGATACGGATCTCGGACCGTAATCCGATTAAGCTCACGGAAATCCAGGCAAGGGCGTAGGCCTCCATCTTTTTTCTTCACAAAGAAGAACCCCGCGGCCACTGGGGAAGATGAAGGTCTAATATGCCCCTTGGCCAGACTTTCCGAAATGTAATCCTTCATAGCTTGCCTCTCAGGACCAGAAAGGTTATATAACCTAGATTTTGGTAACTTAGCATCAGGAAGCAATTTTATAGCACAGTCATATGCGCGATGAGGAGGTAATTCTTGACACCCTTCCTCTGAAAACACATCCTCAAAGTCCTCCAGAAAAGGAGGTAAGGTTCTAGGCACGACCGTACCGATGACCGTGTTCATGCAGTTACTATTGCAAAATTCACCCCACTGGCTTATCTCTCTGGATTGCCAATTAATAACTGGGTTATGTTTAGTTAACCAAGGAAGTCCCAACACAATAGGAGTGGGAAGGCCCTCCAACACAAAACAAGACAATAGTTCTTTATGTATTGCCCCCACTCGAAGGTCTATGTTATGCACGGCTTGCACAAAGCTACCTTGACCGAGAGGCCTGGCGTCAATAGAGAATATAGGGATAGGTTTGGCCAATACACTCAGTTGCATACCTTGCACCTGGGCAAACCGAGCATCCACCAGATTAGCCGCGGCCCCACTATCCAGAATAACAGAAATCCTCTCAGTTCTCGTACCTACCACCACCTCCGCTGGTACGAGAAACTGAGACGGACTTGGGGACGAAATACATACTCCCAGATTGTCGTCCACCACACAACCTGGTATTATAGTTTTCCGGCGACTTCTTGCTCAGTACAGTACGGGATGGACACCCCTCAAAAAAATGTCCCTCTCTCCCGCAGAAGAAACACCTTCTTGTTTTGTGGCGCACCGCCGATCCCCTCCCTCGGAATGATGTCCCTCCCAACTGCATAGGTTCCTCGGAACAAACCAGGGGAACCTCAATATAAGGGACTATAGTAGAAGGTGGAGTCATCACAGGGTGCGGAGTTACCTCCCACCTCTCTCGAAGCCGTCTATCAATGCGAATCGCAAGAGCCATAGCGGCCTCCAGTGACGGGGGAGAATCATACTGAGCCAACACATCTTTTAATTTGTCAGATAAACCTTGACAAAACTGGCTCTTAAGAGCCGGGTCATTCCACTGAGTATCCGTGGCCCACCTACGGAACTCTGAAGAAAATTCCTCCGCCGGACGATCTCCCTGCTGTATCCTACGTAACTTCATTTCAGCAAGGGAGACCCGATCCGGGTCATCATATACCAGACCCAGGGCTGTAAAAAAATCGATCTACTGACTGGAGAGCCGGGGAGCCCGGAGGAAGAGAGAACGCCCAGGATTGAGGGTCCCCTTGTAAGAGCGGGATGACAATTCCCACCCTCTGATCCTCACTCCCCGACGACTGCGGCCGCAGCCGAAAATACAATTTACATGCTTCCCGGAAAGTAAAAAACTTGTCCCGCCCACCAGTGAACCTGTCCGGGAGAGCTACTTTAGGTTCAAATCTGGTTTGCTCCCGGGGGTACAAAACCTTGGATTTAACGTCCGTCAGCTCCATGGACAAACTCTGCAACTGATGAGCTAAATGGGCTACTGGATCCTTGGTGGCTGGGGAGAATCTTTAGATGGCCGGTGAAAATGTCACGACTAGTGTTGAGCGATACGATACTGCAAATATCGGGTATCGGCCGATATTAGCTCTATCGGCCTTTCGATACTTCGTTTCGATATTTTCGTCTTATCGGATACCGGAATCGGAAGTTCCCATAATTCTTTGCGAGGCAATGTGATTTTAGTCAGCCAATGAGGAATCCTAAGAAGTGTGGGCACATCCTGTACTGCTGCGGTCATGTTAACTAATGGCATGGCTGTGATTGGATGCTGAAATGTCAGAATGCACTATAAAAGGCGCCGCCGCCATTTTAGCGTCACTGTGCTGTGAATTCAGTAAGGGACAGAACGCTGCTGTGCTGACTCTGAGGGACAGTTAGAGATTGCGATTTAGTGTACTGTGCTGTAGGCAGGCTAACACCAACCGCTGTGTAAAGCTTCCTTTTGCCTGCAGTGTTGTTTTAACAGCTCTGCAAGGTGTGTGTGAGTGCAGGTGACGCTGCAGTTTGCTCTGCATGCAACGCTGTCTGTAGGCATCTGCACGTGTCACTCACAGACTCTTTTTTTTTTCTTCAGTGTAATTCTTGCAGCTCCATGCAATTTAACTATTAGTGTGACGCGCTTCCATCCGTATCCAATACATTGGTTGCAAACACTATAGAAGTAGACAAAGGAGTAGCCTTTCACAGATTGTGAACAGTTGTGTTTCAGTGTTCACTTCAGTCTGTGTTTTTTATTTTTTGAGTGCACATCACGCTCCAGTTACTTGTTCAAGCACTGCTGCTTGTACTCTGCTGAGCGTGTCTCAGTGGCTCATCCTTTTCATTTATCTCCAATTGGTTCTGCTCCATTCCATTTAAAATATAATCTATTAGTGTGACGCGCTTCCATCCGTATACAATACATTGGTTGCAAACACTATAGAAGTAGACAAAGGAGTAGCCTTTCACAGATTGTGAACAGTTGTGTTTCAGTGTTCACGTCAGTCTCTGCGTAATAACCACACTTAGGCCTTATAACTTTTCTGACTTTCTTTATCAATCTACCAAGATGAAGAAGTCAGTGAGTAAGGCACGTGGTCGTGGAAGTGGAGTTTCAGCAGGGAGAGGACGTGGGGATTCTGTGGCTGCTGCCGCCCTCAGTGACACAGCATCCACCAGTTTTCCCCGTGAGCGTTCCTTTATGCGCACTTTGGTAGGAGCTCGGCGTGCCCCCTGCTGCGGGAAGAACAAATTGAAGCCGTTGTTGGTTGGATGGCAGCCAATGCATCGACTTCAATTCCTTCCACCTCCTCTCAGGAACACAACACTGTTGAGCAACCATCTGTCTGTTCACCGCCTGTCAAATTGCCCAGGCAGTCAGAGAGTTCAGTACAGGAGCCAGCTGAGTCTCTGCTTCTGTTCTCAGAATCTGTTGGCTCGCAAACACGGGCACAGGCAAGCAGCATTCTGCAATTTGAAGAAGAGGGAGTATGCAGTGATGCGCAACAGCTGTGTCTCTCTCAATCTGAAGAGGCGGGTGAGCCAGTGCCGATAGACAGCACACCGCAGAACGCATCTTATGATGATGATGAGACTCAGGTGCCAGGTTTTGTGGAGCATGGTGCTGCCCAGACCATCCAACAGCAGCAGGTGTTGGAAGAGGGTAGTGGAGATGATGAAGTCCGAGACCCAACATGGCGTGAGCAACAGGAAGGTGGTGGGAGCAGCTCTGAGGAAGAGATTGGCCCAACGGTACAAAGAGGAGGGAGAGGTAGGCTGCAGACTCGCTTGCCTGTAGCCTCCAGTTTGGCACCTGTTGGGAGCAGTTGTCTTACAAATGTCAAAATTGGCGCTCCCATGACTTGCACTGCGTGGTCCTTTTTTGACAGACTTGTAGATGATATTTGCTATGTTAAATGCAAGCTGTGTAAGCAAAAAGTTAAAAGAGGTAAAAATATCAGTAACCTGAATACCACAAATATGTGGAAACATGTACGGACAAAGCACGTAGCTGAGTTACAAAGACACACTGGAGATGTAGGCCAACCTACAGCAGCACCTACATCTTTAGGTCGTGTTCGAGCCTCTACCTCCAGCTCTCACACACCTGGTTCGGCTTCCTCACAGGATCTCCATGGAAGAACCTCGGTCACTGTTGTCCATAGACAAACTGTTATTCCACCCACTGCAGCAAGTTCACAGTCATCGTCACACTCCCAGAACAAAAAACAGCCATCGGTAACACAGGCATGGGATAAAAGACGGCCATACTCGGCAAACCATCCACGAGCACAGGCTCTGAATGCTGGCCTTGCAAAACTCCTGTCCCTTGAAATGCTGTCATTCAGGCTGGTGGAGACTGACAGTTTCAGGAACTTTATGGCATTGGCAGTCCCACAATATAATGTGCCAAGCCGATTTTATTTCAGCAGGCAAGCTGTCCCTGCTCTGCAAAAACATGTCGAGGGAAACATTAAACATGCGCTACTAAACGCCGTCAGTAGCAGGGTCCACCTGACCACCGATGCGTGGACCAGTACCCATGGCCAGGGACGATACCTTTCCCTCACTGCCCATTGGGTCAATGTTGTGGAGCCGGGTACAGATCTTGCCAGTGGCGCTGTACGTGTTCTGCCAACTCCAAGGATTGCAGGAATCCAGTCTGTGCACATTGATTCCTCCTCCTACTCCAGTTCCTCAGAATCATCGCTGCACGAGCCGTCACGGTATACCTCCACATGGACCCGTGAACGCTTACCTGTTGCGACCGATATGAGCACAACCGTGGCCAAACATCAACAGGCCGTCCTGAAATTAATTCCCATGGGGAATCGAAGCCACACAGCGCAGGAGCTCTGGGATGCCATCAAGCAGGAGAGCGACGTCCTCTCCCTGCTGAAACTCCACGGCCACGACCACGTGCCTTACTCCCTGCCTTCTTCATCTTGGTAGATTGATAAAGAAAGTCAGAAAAGTTATAAGGCCTAAGTGTGGTTATTCCTCAGAGACTGCAGTGAACACTGAAACACAACTGTTCACAATCTGGGAAAGGCTACTCCTTTCTGTACTTCTATAGTGTTTGCAACCAATGTATTGGATACGGATGGAAGCGCGTCACACTAATAGATTAGTTTTTTTTCAAATATAATGGAGCAGCACCAATTGGAGATAAATGAAAAGGATGAGGCACTGAGACACGCTCAGCAGAGTACAAGCAGCAGTGCTTGAACAAGTAACTGGAGCGTGATATGCACTCAAAAAATAAAAAACACAGACTGAAGTGAACACTGAAACACAACTGTCCACAATCTGGGAAAGGCTACTCCTTTGTCTACTTCTATAGTGTTTGCAACCAATGTATTGTATACGGATGGAAGCGCGTCACACTAATAGTTAAATTGCATGGAGCAGCAAGAATTACACTGAAGAAAAAAAATAGAGTCTGTGAGTGACACGTGCAGATGCCTACAGACAGCGTTGCATGCAGAGCAAACTGCAGCGTCACCTGCACTCACACACACCTTGCACAGAGCTGTTAAAACAACACTGGCAAAAGGAAGCTTTACACAGCGGTTGGTAAACTAGCCTGCCTAAAGCCCAGTACACAAAATCGCAATATCTAACTGTCCCTCAGAGTCAGCAGAGCAGCGTTCTGTCCCTAACTGAGTTCACAGCACAGTGACGCTAAAATGGAGGCGGCGCCTTTTATAGTGCATTCTGACATAATTTCAGCAGCCAATCACAGCCATGCCATTAGTTAAGATGACCGCAGCATTACAGGATGTGCCCACACTTCATAAGATTCCTCATTGGCTGACTAAAATCACATTGCCTCTCAAAGAATTATGGGAACTTCCGATTCCGGTATACGATATAGGAAAAATATCGGAACTAAGTATCGGAATTCCGATAACGCGAATATCGGCCGATACCCGATACTTGCGGTATCGGAATGCTCAACACTAGCAACAGCACAACCACTCCTGCACGCATACCATTCGCCACCTCTGCATTTGCCCACATATACTTACATAAATCCACAAAATCCTTCCCAATCACATCCCACATCACACGATAAAATTCCACCGGGAGACCATCATCCCCCCGGCGTTTTATTCAGCGCCATGCTACACACCACCTTCCATATTTCTTCACTCGTCACCTCCCCCATCAAACTCTCCCTTTCTGTCCCATTCAATCTATTTTCCAAAACACTCAGCACATCACTCTCCAAACCTTCATCCCTCCATTTCACTGCATACAAATCATCATAAAACTTTGCCACTTCCTCACATAAGTCCGCACCACTCACTTCATTTCCATCCACTCCATTCAAAACACTCATGCGCTGTCTTTTTCCAAAAACTTTCTTGAAAAAAAACCGTGAACACTTCTCATTCTTTTCCAAGTTCTCTATTTTAGCCCTATACACAATACTCCTCCCTCTGTCTCTCAAAAACTCATTCACTTCTTTTTTCACTCTCAACAAATCTTCACTCACATCCATCCCGCCCTCTCTTAGCTTATATAACACACTCAGTCTTGCATTCAACCCAGCAAACCTTTCTCAGGCTAGTTTCACATTTCCGGCGGGCGTCTGGCGGCGCCCCCGGCATTTTGCCGCAGCGCCGCGTCTGAAAACCTTTCACACTTCCGGCGGCCAAAATGCGGTTTTTTGCCGGATGGTTTCTGATGCTTGGAGAGATCAGAAACCATCCGGCAAAAACAAAAAACGTTACATGCAGCGTTTTTTTCCGGACGCCGCAATGGACAAAACCGCATGCAACGCATTGACATGCGGCGCCATCCGGCGCTAATGCATGTCAATGCGAAAAAAGCCGCATGCGGCGCATCAGATTTTCAGATGCGGTGCTGCGGCAAAATGCCGGGGGCGCCGCTAGGCGCCCGCCGGAAATGTGAAAGAGGAGTTAGCAGCTGCACACTTGTAACCAAGTTTTTTAAAAAAAAACCTTGGTTTTCCATTTAACCCAATCCCACCATTCACACACATTACTGAATTCACTTCTGCTCTCACACCACTCCTTATAATGTCTCTCATACTCCTCTCTCACCTCCACCCCCTCCAGTAAACTCACATTCAGCTTCCATATACCTTTCCCAGTTACCTCCTCAGTATGCACATCCACTTCACACATGATCTGAAAACGGCACACTCTCCTGTGCATAACTAACAGCAATCAGGTTTTTTGAAACAAAACAATAGTCCAGTCTAGACGCCACCCTCCCACTCTCAGAAAAAAACGTATTTAACAATGGAGTTACTTTACACTCCCTCTGCATATCCCTCAAACCAAAATCACTCACCATGTCCATTAACTCTTTCCTTGACACATCCACATTCACCTTTCCCACATCAACATTCATATCACCCACAATCACAACAGGCACTCTACCTGGAATAAAAAGCTTACTTAATTTTTTCAAATAAAACTTTACGCTCCTGTTTTTCCACAGGAGCATACACATTAATAACACTAAAACGAATATTTCTAAACTCAAAATTTGCTAACACGCATCTCCCAACCTCAATCACCATATAGTCACACAAACTCACATTACGCCCCTTCACCAAAAAACCAACACCGTCATTTCTATTACATGCACTCCCTGACCACACAGACGCACCATGAGGCCATTCACTCCCCTTCACACCATCCACAATCCCACACTCCTGTAAACAAAAAATTTCCGCATTTTGCGCTGCAAAAAACTCAAAAATGGCCGCACGCCGCAACTTATTTTTAAAAACCCTCACATTTTGAGATATAATTCTAACACCCATACTAAACACAAAACAAAAAGCTTAAAAAAAAAACCACTTGTCCAAAGAAGCCAAAAAAGGAAAAAAAATACAAAAACAACCTACAGATATAACTTGACACACATTACATAAAACACACAAAAAAACAGATAGCCACTGCTTAAAGAGCAAAGCTATGTACACAAAAAAACCCTACCTGGCTACTGGAAAAGTAAAACGTACTTAACCAGTACCGCCAGTGTCCTCCTCCACCATTTGTGCCGAGCAGCTTTTTGAGCCGCTGGCCTCCATATACTCCTCCACCCGTGCCTTTTTCTGCCCAGTCTTCCTCTGGGCCATTCCTTCTTCCACCACCTCAATGTCTCTGTTTTCCCCACCACCCTCCCTGTGACACTTTAACCCTCCTGAGTCCTCTTCTGAGGAGAAGCACCAATATTTCTCGGATCAGACTCATGAACCAAAACCTCAGCCTCCTCCTCTGCCACAGATATATCGAAATCCATCAGGCATTCTGACCATGATTCAGCGACTGGGACTTCTTTTTTTTACTTCTTTTTTAGGCCATGAACGCTCCTCTCGCCTTATGGCCTTCCAAAATTCCTTGTCCTCCTTTTCCTCCTGTTGCTTCTCCCTCCTTCTCTCAGCCTCCTTGTCCTCCTGCCGCTTCTCCCTCCGTCTCTCAGCAGGAGTGGGTGGCGCCCTCACAACGCTTTGCAGCGCGGCGACTTCGCTTTCCCTCCGCTTCTTCTCCTCCTCCTCCCTCCTCTTAACCTCCTCCTCTCTCTTCCTTTCTTCCTCCCGCCTCCGCTCCTCCTCACGTCTCTTTCTTTCCTCCTCCTCTCTAGTTGACCTCCTCGGCACACCAAACGGGCAGTCTCTATACAGGTGCTCTGAACTGCCACACCTGTCACATTCACGAGGCATCGGACACCTAGCCGCCACATGACCCTCTTGCTTGCAATTACGGCAAACCAACTCCTTGCTACACATGTTTAGCAGGTGCCCGAACTGAAAGCACCTCCTGCAGTATAGTGGCTGCCCTGGGTATGACAGGAAGCCCCTATAACCCGCCACTGAAAAGTTCGCTGGTGGGTGGGTGAAACCTCCCAAACAACCTGGGTCCTTCTTCAATTTCACCCGAAACACATATTTGCAGTTGAAAATGCCCAAGACATTTTTCTGCTTCTCCCCTCCCTTCACGTATTCACAGTACCGCTCCAGGAACTGCTCCGGTAGTGCTACTTCTGTATAGGGGTTGTACACAGTCACAGTCACCACTTTTTCCATGAGCCCAAACAGGGGCTCCACCCGCACTCCCTCCAGGCATGGATCACCTTCATTACTTCTGAGCCATTCAAAGACGGTCAAACAGCATCCCTCATTCACAAAGGTTACATCATATGTACCTTGACTCCGGAATTCATTGACGCTGTAGATATCCTGAAGATGGGCTCCAGCCTTTCCCTCCAACAGGTCCCGAACGACGTACACCAAGTTGTTTTTCTCACCACCTTCCACCACCACACGGATCGTAATCTTTATGAACATCCTCAGTCCAGACTGCCGATATGGATACCACAGTAGAAATTCAGCAGCACACTGCCAGCAAAGCCCCTGGATCACTCCAGTTTGCTTCACTCAGTTAGACTGAGCACAACAATATACTCAGCAACAGGAAGCTGCACTGGCCAGGTATATATAGCAGGTCCAATCAGTCTCAATCAAGGCGGGGACAATCAGCAGAGCAGGTGATGAGCTCTATCCCAGATGAAGTTCATATGGTTTTCAGGCTGAAGTTATACAAGTTCCAAATAGCTCCACAGCAAAGGAACAGACCAGCAAGCAATGGCTCACAGGTTCAAATCCTTACAATACTCCCCTCTTAACGGCGGCCTCTGGACGCAACTTGCCCAGGTTTTGCAGGATACCGCTGATGAAATTGTCTGATCAAACGAGGAGCATTGACGTTGCTTAATGGTTCCCATGAATTTTCTTCCGTGTCGTAGCCCTGCCATTTGATTAAATATTGTAAACGATTTCTGTGTATTCGGGAATCCAATATCTTTTCCACCACAAACTGCTCCTGTCCGTCCACTTCAATTGCATCGTGAGGCAGAGGGGATCGTTCTGGAAATGGATTGGCTGTGGAGGCTTTCAACAAAGACACATGAAAAACAGGATGAATCTTCATTGATGTTGGTAGCTGTAGACGTACGTCTAATGGACTCACAATCTTACTGATTTTGTATGGTCCCACAAACTTTTGTCCTAATTTAGGAGAAGGAATCTTCAATTTCAAATTCTTAGTGGATAACCACACTCGATCTCCAACCCTAAACGTGGGAGTGGGTCTCCGATACCTGTCGGCCGCTTTTTTGTATTTCTCCTGAGCTTCCTTTAATGTGTCTTTCAGAACATTAAGATTTTGCTGTAATAGAGATATTCTTTCTGTGACTGCTGGTATTAATGGTGCCACAGGATTTTTGGGAAGGATGTTTGGGTGATATCCAAGATTTGCAAAAAATGGCGTCTGTTTCGTAGAGGCATTCTGTGAATTGTTATATGAAAATTCCGCAAATGGCAGCAGATCCACCCAGTCGTCTTGTAGATGGAAAATATAACAACGAAGATACTGCTCAAGCGTCTGATTTGTACGTTCTGTCTGGCCGTTAGATTGCGGATGGTAAGCGGTTGACAATCGTACTTTGATGTCTAGCGCTGAGCATAAACTGCGCCAAAATTTGGATGTAAATTGCACACCTCGATCTGAGACGACTTCATCCGGCACTCCGTGGAGGCGAAAAACATTGCAAATATCAGATCGGCTGTATCTTGCTGAAGGCAGACCTGAACACGGAATGAAATGCGCTGCTTTCATAAGTTGATCCACTACTACCAGAATGGATGTCTTTCCCTTTGAATCTGGTAGATCTACTATAAAGTCCATTGAAATCGATCCCCACGGTTGTGTTGGGATGGCGAGAAGCTGCAATAGTCCCATAGGGGATGCACGTGGAGTCTTATATCTGGCACAGATGTCACAGGAATTAACGTACTTCTTCACGTCTTCTTGAAAGTTCGGCCACCAAAAGAAACGTGATAAAAACTCCTGCATTTTCTGTGTCCCTTTGTGTCCTCCAATTTTAGAATCGTGCACTAGTTGTAGAACTTTTAACCGAGCTGCTTCTGGTACATATAGTCGTCGACCATCAGTCCATACTTGATTTTTAAAAAACAGATGCATGTCCCCTGATGGATGTGATAGAAACGAGTCTGTTTCGTATGCTTCTTTCAAATCTTCCAGCAAATCCCCATCATGTATTACTCCCAAGATCTTAGTATCTGCCACAATGGGTTTGGGTGTTGTTACAAGGTTAGCTTCGCTTGAATACATTCTGGATAATGCGTCTGCTTTCTTGTTGCGGGAGCCTGGTCGATATGAAATTACAAAATTGAATTGATTCGAAAACAGACTCCAACGGGTCTGCCGAGGAGAGAGGCATTTTGCAGACCTTATAAACTCCAGATTGCGATGATCGGTCAACACCAAAATTTGCTGTGCAGCCCCTTGGAGATGATGTCTCCACTCTTTGAATGATGATATGATGGCGAGCAATTCTTTATTTCTCACGTCATAGTTCTTTTCGGCTACAGACATACGTTGTGAGAAAAATGCACATGGATGCAGCAACTTCTTTTCCCCTGTGTTAAGGGTCTGCGGAACGCACCAAATATATAAAGTAGAGAGGTGCGTTCGCAGCCCGGGGTCCACCGTGCAAGCGGAGCCTGCTGCTAGTAGAAATGGCGCGAGAAGCAAACTCTGTTATCCCGCAGAGTCGCCAACATAAACGCCGTAATGCGCTGTGGCAATAAGTGCGAACTCTGTTACTCCACAGAGCCACTAGAAGGAGAGCCGCAGCGCTATATGGCAATGTGTGCGCCCTCACTAGACACAACTGAGTGGCAAAGAAAACACGCTAGGGCGCTGTCTAGCGTTGAAAGCGAACCCTGTTACGTCACAGGGCCGCTGAGAAAAAGTACTGTGTCCTGTCAGGCTCTCAGGTACACAGTTAAGTGCTACGCGTTCATAAAGCGTGATCATGTGCTAATGTCCTCGCGGGAGTCACCCGCAATCTATGGCGTCTGAACGCCAGACCCTGAATACGGCAATCAAAACTCCTCACCGGTTATGCCGGTAATCTAGGGCATCTAGGACACCGACCCTGACCAGCTACCATACCAAACTCCTCACCGATTAAGTCGGTATTCTAGTGGCTTATTTCAGCCGGGTCCCTATCCACACATACACATGACCACACTGGCGCATAGCATACAATGATTGATATTAGCGCATGGCGGCCCAGCCATGCTACCCTTTTATAGCAACAGCTACAGGACCTTCCAGGAACAAGGACCAATGAGAAGCTGTTACAAACCAACGTAGCTACATGACCTTCCTGGCGCACCAATAGGAGCCGCTGCAGCACCTGAACATGTGACCCCTGATCTCCAATGAGAGATCTCACTCTGGGCATGCTCAGATGGGAAAACGCAGGAGTTTGTCTCAAAGACGACTGCTCCAGCACTGGCTATAATAGCAGATCCAGGAAAGGCAGCAGCAAGTCACTGCACAGTAGAGGAGTGGGCAAGATGCCTGGACCGACATCTCTGCTGAGCAGGCTCCACTGCGGCCGGAGATGAATGGGATACCACAGCGGAACGGGTTCGAGACTCCCCTTGTGCAGCAGTGGGAAATCGAACCCTAACACCCTGTCCTCTGAAAGAGGATAATGCCGACCGCACAGTCTGAAGCATCCTCCTCAATGATAAAAGTCAATTCAGGGTCAGGATGGCACAATATGGGAGCTGTTGTGAATTTCCTTTTTTAAGCGAGAGAACGCTTCTTGTGCTTTTTTGTTAGTTGCGTGATGGGTAGCACGATTTCTGAAAAATTCTTAATAAAACGTCTGTAAAAGTTGGCGAACCCCACAAAACGCTGAACTTCTTTCACATTTTAGGGATAGGCCACTCGGTGATAGCTTGCGTTTTCTTGGCATCCATCCGTAATCCTTGAGGTGAAATGACGTATCCCAAGAGCTGAATCTCTTCTTGATGGAATTCACATTTTTCTAATTTAATATATAACGAATTCTCCCTTAATCGTTGTAGCACTTGTCTTACGTGCGTCTGATGTTCCTCCATAGAGTTTGAAAAGATCAGGATGTCATCTAGATAAACGACCACGAACTGATCCAACAGGTCTCGGAAAATATCATTTGCCAGGTGCTGGAAGGTAGCTGGAGCATTGGCGAGTCCGAAAGGCATCACTAGACTTTCAAAGTGTCCGTATCGGGTACGAAAAGCTGTCTTCCATTCATCCCCAGGCTTTATACGCACTAAATTGTATGCCCCACGTAAATCTAACTTAGTGAAGATCTTCGCACTTTGTACTCTTTCTAGGAGTTCCAGGATCAACGGTAGAGGATAACGATTTTTTACCGTGACTTTATTAAGCTCCCTGTAGTCCACTACTGGCCATAATGTTCCATCCTTTTTTTTAACAAAGAATATAGGGGCTCCAGCGGGAGAAGATGATGGACGAATGAATTTTTTGCTTAGATTTTCATCAATAAATTTTTTGAGAGCCTTCAGTTCAGGACCCGCTAAAGGGTAGATAGTTCCAAACGGTATTGCCGCCCCCGGGACTAGTTCTATTGGGCAGTCGTATGGTCGATGCGGAGGAAGTGTATCCGCTCCCTTCTTGTCACAGACATCCAAGAAATCTTCGTACACCGCTGGGAGCTGAGGCAATTCTGGATTCTGAACTGCTTCTAATGTGGACTCACTGGGAACCACCGCTTGAATTTCCTTTTCGGGGAAACTGATCTTTTTCATCTCCCAATCGATGATAGGATTTTGCTTCTGCAACCAGGGCAAACCTAAAATGATGGGAAAATCTGGAGAAGAAATAATTAGGAAGGTTAACATCTCACAATGCTGCGGCTCAATAAAGATCTCCAAAAGTCCTGTCTCATGATCCACTGGCCCCGAATTCAGTGGAGATCCATCTACCGTCTCCATCACAATAGGTGAACGTCTTTTCTGCACAGCTATGCCATGATTTTGAGCAAATGCAGAATCCATGAACATCCCGCTGGCCCCAGAGTCAATCATGGCTGATGCGGTGATCCACTGGGAGTTAACCTTCAGTTTGATAGTTACAAAATAATGGGATTCTCGGTTCTCCTTCCTGGTAGGTGGAACTATGGATGATATGGACTGGATCTCATCTTTAGCGTAATCAGTCTCTGAGATGAAAGACTCCTCGTCGGAAGAATCAGGATCCATTATGGCCGCCACCATTTTTCTTGAACGGTTTGTGGGACGACTTGGACAGTTAATAAGAAAATGTCCTGCTTCCCCGCAGTAGAGACATAGATTCTCTTTAAATCTCTGTTCTCTTCGTTCTGCACTCGCTCGTCTCTGGATCGCATCCACTTGCATTGACTCTAGTTCTGTATCTCGGACATTCCGGCTAGGCACTTCTTTAGTGACCGATGGCAGGGAGGAGTTATAAGAGTTAGTTGAACGATTCATGGAGGTTCTCTTCTCTTGTCGTCATTCAGACAGACGGGTGTCAACCCGGATGCAATGCTTGATGAAATCATCCAGATCCGAAGGGGTCTCTCCATGGGCAAGTTCGTCCTTTACTGCACTAGAAAGTCCTCTTTTAAAGAAAGTTACTTTTGCTGCATTATTCCATTCAGCGTCGACGGCCCACCTCCTATACTCCATAGCATACTCTGCGACGGGATGTTTGCCTTGTCGTAATGCCAGCAACGTTGATTCAGTGGTAGCTGCACAGTTTGGGTCATCAAACATCTGCTGCATCGCTCGAATAAACTCGTTCAGATTGTCTAAACGTGCATCCCGAGTTTCAATCAGAGGATTAGCCCAAGCGATCGCTTTGTGGGTTAACAGCATAATGATGCACAGCACCTTTGACCTATCAGTCGGGAACTGATTAGCATGTGTATCGAAGAACAGGTAACATTGATTCAAAAATCCACGAAATTTATCTCGATCACCGTCAAAACGAAAAGGTGGTAGCTTGGGGGGCGTGGCAGACGCTGAGACGGAAGCTTGTCCTTCTAGCTGTGTAATTCGAGCAGTCAACACTTGTACCGCACTCTGCAGATCATGGATAGCTTGTTGGTGATTCTGGACATTATGATCGCTTTGTGCAATAAATGCGTCCATCCGTGATTTCCCATTCATGTGTTCGGTGTGCAGACTGGACATTGCACCCTGTTGTGAATGTTTTAGAAATGAATTCTGAGCAGAAGCTCCCTCTGGTGGTTACAAACAGTACTGAACCATTCAATGAGGATTGGCAATCAGGAATCACAGACTGGCTGGATATAAGGGAGGTTCCCTCCCATCATGGTTGCCGGTGATCAATTGTTCTTGTCTCAACGTTGTTTCCTGGTTCACTTGGAAGCTTGCTGAGTCTTGCCTCTTCTCCTGCTGTCATATAAGATATTTTCTGTTTTTTGTTTTTGTGCTTACCATTTGCATATTTCTTTGCTTTTCTGTGAGGTTGGCCAGGTTCCCCTCCCCAGGGTGGCTTGGGCTCCTCTCGGTTCCTCTGGAGCCACTATTGTTTGTTCATTTGCCATTTCCAGTTTTTTCAGTGGCTGCTGCTTAGTTTTGTTACACCAGAGAACTAATTTAGGTGGTAGAGGTCGTGTGATCTCAGGTGTTTTTGCAATTAGTAGCGTTGGCTTTTTTTTAGGGTTTTTTTGGATTGCAGTGAGTATCCTTCCTATCCTTTTCTGTCTAGTCAGATTGGGCCCCAATGTTTGCTCATACTATTTTCTGTCTGTGTCTGTATTTCCTCTTGTCTTACCGCCATTACATGTTTGGGGGTTTCCTATGTTCTTTGGGATCTGGTCCGGGGCAGATAGCTTTCCTCTTTCTATCTTTAGGTGTAGTTAACCTCTCAGGCTGTGACGAGGCGTCTAGGACCAACGTAGGAACGCTCCACGGCTGCCTTTAGTTGTGGTGGTTAGTCAGGGTACTGCAATCCAGTAGATTCCAACCTCTCTGGTGTATTGCCGTTTTTGCCTGCTCTCCTCAGCTACCAAATCATAACAGCACCCTGCAGTTTTCTGACACGTGTCTCCATAGTTTCTGCTCCAGCGGCCTCTATTTTTGAGAGGCTGAGTATTCTGTCACGTTACTGGCGATACTGGACTGGAGGCCAGTGGCCGGAGCAGCGATGCACAGGTGACCGGACCGTGGAAAGACTTCTGGAAGTGCAGTATATGGCGGTGGAAGTTCACTGTGTCAGCAGATGCCAGGGCCCGCCCGAGCACGGGCCGGCCAAGATCACACACAAGCACCAAGTCCGTTTAAATGATAGAAGGTCGAGGTAGGAACAGCAGGGTTTCCACAAGAGACAGAAAGATGCCAGCAGAACACCTTCCAGATCAGGAGCTCAGATAATGCTTCACTCAGTTAGACTGAGCACCACAATATACTCAGCAATAGGAAGCTGCACTGGCCAGGTATACAGTCATGGCCAAAAGTTTTGAGAATGACACAAATATTATATTTTCACATGATCTGCTGCCCTCTGGTTTTTATGTGTGTTTGACAGATGTTTTTATCACAGACAGAAATATAATAATTGCAAACATATGAGTAACAAAAGCTTATATTGACAGTTAGAATGATTTAATGCAGCAAGTCAATATTTGCAGTGTTGACCCTTCTTCTTCAGGACCTCTGCAATTCTTCCTGGCATGCTCTCAATCAACTTCTGGACCAAATCCTGACTGATAGCAGTCCTTTCTTGCACAATCAATGCTTTCATTTTGTCAGAATTTTTAGGTTTTTGTTTGTCCACCCGTCTCTTGATGATTGACCACAAGTTCTCAATGGGATTAAGATCTGGGGAGTTTCCAGGCCATGGACCCAAAATCTCTATGTTTTGTTCCCTGAGCCATTTAGTTATCACCTTTGCTTTATGGCAAGGTGCTCCATCATGCTGGAAAAGGCATTGTTGATCGCCAAACTGCTCTTGGAGGGTTGGGAGAAGTTGCTCTTGGAGGACATTCTGATACCATTCTTTATTCATGGCTGTGTTTTTAGGCAAGACTGTGAGAGAGCTGATTCCCTTGGCTGAGAAGCAACCCCACACATGAATGGTTTCAGGAAGCTTAACAGTTGGCATGAGAAAAGACTGGTGGTAGCGCTCACCTTGTCTTCTCCGAATGAGGCTTTTTCCTGATGTCCCAAACAATCTAAAAGGGGATTCATCAGAAAAAATAACTTTACCCCAATCCTCAGCAGTCCACTGCCTGAACCTTTTGCAGAATATCAGTCTGTCCATGATGTTTTTTCTGGAGAGAAGTGGCTTCTTTGCTGCCCTCCTTGAGACCAGGCCTTGCTCCAAGAGTCTCCGCCTCACAGTGCGTGCAGATGCACTCACACCTGCCTGCTGCCATTCCTGAGCAAGCTCTGCACTGCTGGTAGCCCGATCCCGCAGCTGAAACACTTTTAAGAGACGGTCCTGGGGCTTGCTGGTCTTTCTTGGGCGTCCTGGAGCCTTTTTGGCAACAATGGAACCTCTCTCCTTGAAGTTCTTGATGATGCGATAGATTGTTGACTGAGTGCAATCTTTCTAGCTGCGATACTCTTCCCTGTTAGGCCATTTTTGTGCATTGCAATAATGACTGCACGTGTTTCTTTAGAGATAACCATGGTTAACAGAAGAGAAACAATGATGCCAAGCACCAGCCTCCTTTTAAAGTGTCCAGTGGTGTCATTCTTACTTAATCATGACAGATTGATCTCCAGCCATGTCCTCATCAACACCCACACCTGTGTTAATGGAGCAATCACTGAAAAGAGGTTAGCTGGTCCTTTTAAGGCAGGGCTGCAATGATGTTGAAATGTGTTTTGGGGATAAAGTTCATTTTCTAGCCAAATATTGACCTTGCAAGTAATTGCTGTTAAGCTGATCACTCTTTATAACATTCTGGAGTATATGCAAATTGCCATTAGAAAAAGTGAAGCAGTAGACTTTGTAAAATTAATATTTGTGTCATTCTCAAAACTTTTGGCCATGACTGTATATAGCAGGTCCAATCAGACTTAATCAGGGCGAGAACAATCAGCAGGGCAGGTGATGATCTCTATCCAATCAGTCTCAATCAAGGCAGGGACAATCAGCAGAGTAGGTGATGACCTCTATCACAGACGAAGTTCATATGGTTTTCAGGCTGAAGTTATACAAGTTCCAAATAGCTCCACAGCAAAGGAACAGACCAGCAAGCAATGGCTCACAGGTTCGAATCCTGACACCCTGCGGAAGTCTATTCCTTTATTGGGCATTTATTCTACCCCTTTGGCGGAGAATAAACCCCAATTTTCTACTCAGGTGATAATGAGGGTTGAACCAGATCATCAGGAGAGTTGCAAATTTCTGGTGTTGCATAATCTGCATGACATTAATGTACTGGGTTTCCCTTGGTTACAGACTCATAATCCTCTTTTGGATTGGAAATCTGTGTCTGTGACCAGTTGGGGTTGCCAATGTGTTAATACTGACACTCCTGTTTTTTCTGCCTCTCCCCAGTCTCAGGATGTCCCTGACTTTTTGACTGATTTTTCTGATGTGTTTAGTGAAAGTAAGTCTGCATCCTTACCTCCTCACAGAAGCTACAGTTGCGCTATTGAGTTAGTGCCTGGTGGTAAATTTCCTAATGCTCGCCTTTTTAACTTATCTGTACCTGAACATGATGCTATGCGATCTTATATCAAGAAGTCATTGGAGAAGGGTCATATCAGACCATCCTCTTCACCCTTGGGCGCCGGTTTTTCTTTGTGGCCAAAAAGGATGGTTCATTGAGGCCGTGTATTGATTATCGCCTCCTGAATAATATCACTGTGAAATATCAATGTCCTAGTGATGCCTTTTGGGCTCACTAATGCTCCTTCCGTCTTCCAATCCTTCATGAATGATATTTTCAGGGATTTTGAGGATAAATTTCTGATTGTTTATTTGGATGATATCTTGATTTTTTCCCACGACTGGGACTCTCATGTGAAACATGTTCGGACTGTGTTCCAGATTTTGAGAGAGAATGCACTGTATGTGAAGGGATCAAAGTGTCTTTTTGGCGTACAGAAGGTCTCATTTCTGGGATTTATTTTGTCTCTGTCTGTTATTGAAATGGACCCGTCAAGGTTCAGGCCATCTGTGATTGGGTTCAACCTTCTTCATTAAAGGCTCTTCAGAGATTTTTGGGTTTTGCCAATTTTTACCGTAAATTTATTGGTAATTTCTCCGGTATTGTTAAACCATTGACTGATTTGACCAAAAAGGGTTCTGATGTGGTGAATTGGCCTCCTGAGGCAGTTTCTGTGTTTCAGGAACTTAAGTAGAGATTCACTTGTGCTCCTGTTCTACGGCAGCCTGATGTTTCTCTACCGTTTCAGGTGGAGGTTGATGCTTCTGAAATTGGGGCAGGTGCCGTTTTGTCACAAAGGGATCCAGAGACCTCTAAGAGTAACCCTTGTGCCTTTTTCTCTCGAAAATGTTCTCCAACTGAACATAATTATGACGTGGGTAATCGAGAGTTATTGGCCATGAAGTGGGCCTTTGAAGAGTGGAGACATTGGCTGGAAGGAGCCAAACATCAGGTGGTGGTCCTCACGGACCATAAGAACCTGGTTTATCTCGAATCAGCCAAGCGACTTAATCCTAGACAGGCCAGGTGGGCCTTGTTTTTCACACGTTTTAATTTTGTGGTTTCTTTTCTTCCTGGCACTAAGAATGTTAAGGCGGATGCCCTCTCAAGGAGTTTCTTTGCGGACTCTCCTGAGTTATCTGATCCTGCTGTTATTTTGAAAGAGGGTGTAGTACTTTCCGCCATCTCGCCCAATTATAGACTGGCTCTGGAGGGTGTCAGGAGGATAAACCTGAGCGCTGACCTGTTGGGAAATTGTTTGTCCCAGACCAGTGAAAGAAGAGTGTGATGTCTGAGATTCATTGTTCCGCGTTGGCTAGTCATCCCGGGATTTTTGGTACCAGAGACTTGGTGAGTCGGTCCTTTTGGTGGCCTACTTTGTCTCGTGACGTCAGGGACTTTGTGCAGTCCTGTGGGACTTGCTCTCGTTCCAAGCCTTGCTCTCGCTCTAGTGGTTTGTTGATGCCATTACCTGTGCCCAAGAGGCCATGGACCCATATCTCTATGGATTTTATTTCCAACCTCCCTGTCTCTCATAGAATGACTGTTAACTCGGTAATCTGTTATAGGTTTTCCAAGATGATACATCTTGTGCCATTAACTAAGTTGCCTTCTTCCTCCGAGTTGGAGCCTTTGTTTCTTCAGCACATGGTTCGGTTGCACGGCATTCTGGAGAACATTGTGTCTGACAGAGGAGTCCAGTTTGTTTCCAGATTTTGGAGGACATTTTGTTCTAAACTTGCTGTTCAATTATCTTTCTCCTCTGCATTTCATCCACAGACCAATGGACAAACCGAGAGAACAAACCAGACCTTGGAGACTTATTTGAGATGTTTTGTGTCTGCTGATCAAGATGACTGGGTTTCTTTTTTGCCTTTGGCTGAGTTTGCTCTTAATAATAGGGCTAGCTCTGCCAACTTGATGTCTCCATTTTTCTGCAATTCTGGGTTTCACCCTCGATTTTCTTCGGGACAGGTGGAGGCTTCTGTCTGTCCGAGTGTTGACTTTGTTGTGGAGCAAATGCAGCAGATTTGGGACCAGGTAGTGGAGAGGTTGTCTCTCTTTCAAGAGAAGGTCCAGCATTTTGCCAACCGGCATAGGACTGATGGTCCTCGGTTTAAAGTGGGGAACTTGGTTTGGTTGTCCTCAAGAAATATCCCTATGAGGGTTGCATCTCCAAAGTTTAAGCCTAGGTTCATTGGACCTTATAAGATCATGGAGATTCTTAATCCGGTTTCCTTCCGTTTGCTTCTTCCAGGGATATTTAAGATCCATAACGTGTTCCACAAGTCATTATTGAAGAGGTTTGTCGAGCCAGTGGTTCCTATGGCTGCACCTCCTGACCCTGTTTTGGTTGAGGGCAATCTGGAATATGTGGTTGAGAAAATATTGGATTCTCGTTTTTCTAGACGGAAACTCCAGTATTTGGTTAAGTGGAGAGGTTATGGTCAGGAGGACAATTCTTGGGTGTTTGCTTCGGACATTTATGCTAGGAAACTGATCCGTGCCTATCACCGAGCTCATCCTGATCGGTCTGGTTGCACAAGTGAGGGTTCGGTGACCCCTCCTCAAGGGGGGGTACTGTTGTGAATGAGCAGAGGCTCCCTCTGGTGGTTACAGACAGTACTGAACCTTCCAGCGAGGAATGGCAATCTGGGATCACTGACTGGACTGATATAAGGGAGGTTCCCTCCCATGATGGTCGCCGGTGATCAATTGTTCTGGTCTCAATTGTGGTTTCTGGTTCATTTGGAAGTTTGCTGGTGTCTTGCCTGCGTCTGCTGCTTTCAGATAACATATTTTCTGCTTTTCTTTTTGTGCTTGCTATTTGCATAGTTTTCTGCACATTTGTGGAGGACAGCCGGGTCCCCTCCTGGGGCCTGTGCTCCTCACAGTTTGTCTGTAGCCACTGTTGTTTTTTCATTTGTGTTTTCCTGCTTTTTCAGCGGCTGCGGCTTGGTTTTGTTCACACTGAAATCTGATTTAGTGGGTGGCGAGATCGTGTGATCTCAGTATTTTTGTAATCAGAATTGTTGGATTTTTGTAGGGTTTTCTGGGTTGCCGAAAGTAATCTCTCCTGTCCTATCCTGTGTAGTCAGCTTGTGGCCCAGCGTTTGCTCATTCTATTTTCTGTCTGTGTTCGTGTTTCTTCTTGTCTAACCGCCATTACATGTTTGGGGGCTTCCTATTTTCTTTGGGGATCTGCTCCTGGGCAGATAGCTTTCATCTTTCTGCCTTTAGGTGTAGTTATCTCTCAGGCTGTGACGAGGCGTCTAGGATCAACGTAGGAGCGCTCCACGGCTACCTCTAGTTGTGTGGTTAGTTTAGGAATCTGCAACCCATTAGTTACCAACATCTCAGGTGTTCGGCTGCCCGGCTGTTGTTCCTGTCCTCCTCAGCTACCTAACATAACAATTATACCTCTCCTCTTGAGAAGCTGAATTAAAAATATCTCTATCTCCACAGGATGTTCGCTCAATTTTTAAAAAATTTTCACAGCTTTTCCCGGTGTGTAGTTCTACAAGAAAACGCTTTTAAAGTTCTCTCTAGATGGTACAGAACACCAGAAAACCAGTACCACTTGGGCCTGGGCAAATCTCTCCAGTGTTGGAGATGCCAAAAATTTATAGGCACTCTAACTCATATCTTTTGGTTGTGCCGTGCAATAGAGAACTACTAGAAGGGCATTAGCAAAACCCTTCGAATCTTAGGGCTGATAAATAGAAATATGTCAGCAGCAGAAATTTTACTATCTCTTCCATCTAAAGACTACATCCCCAAGAAACATAACTCGGTTCTACTACTATTGGGAGTAGCTAAGCATTTGATGCCACTACACTGGAAGCAACCCTCCCCTCCAACTCTGAATGAATAAGTTACTAAAGTTAAATGATATCCAGAGACTAAAGAATAATCTAGCAGGGAAACTTATACACACTCACAGTTCCTCAAAATCTGGTAACTTGGACTAAAAATTTCCATAAGCTGAGAACTCCCCTTTCATTGGGAACATCAATCCCCACTGATTTCTTCCTCATCTTTTGATGAGTCCATATTGTTAGCTGTCCATTACTGTATATGTAATTTTTCCACTTTTCCTGCTGCAGTGGTCGAGTCTGACGCCCTTTATGCTATTCCTTTCCAGTCGCCTCTCTTGCATTCTTGTAGCTCCTGATTCCTCTTCTGTCACTCAATGTATGTGAATTCTTTTCCGTCCAATGATCACAAAAGTATTCTCGGCGTTATACCTTTATTGGCTAACCAGAAAATAATATGTTTGCAAGCTTTCAGAGCACAGAGGCTCCTTCTTCAGGCAAGATTACAATTGGATTAATAAGAAAAAGGCACAACATTTAAGGCATACTACAGTAGGAAATTTGTTAATGAGGTGGGAGGTGTGATGCCTTCTAAAGATAAGCAAAGGAAATCGAATTAGCATTTTCTTACAAATGGAGAGGCAGTGGGAATGATGTTCTTAGCTATCTGGAGTACTTCTTGTGAAGGTGTGAACTGTGTCCATGTAGTGAGTCATAAATCCAGGTGTTAAATTGAGTCCTAGTGTCAAAGTCTTGAACATCCTTATAAGGTGGAATTCCCATATTTTTCTCTCTCTGTCATCCTTAAAATTACCTTTTAGTATTAGGACTTTTAAGTCTGTCATACAATGTCCAGTTCCAGTGAAATGTTTTCCCACAAGCATGTCCCTTTCATTCTTTATTGTATGTCTGTGTAAATTCATCCTTGTTTGTAGTTTTTGCATGGTTTCCCCAATATAGATAGCTCCAGGGCACCTCGTACATTGTATCATGTACACCACATTGGAGGATGTACATGAAAAGGAACCCATGACCTTATAGTCCTGATTTGTGTTTGGTACGCGGACTGTATTTGTTGGTAATATGTGGGTACAAGTTTTGCATTTTTTATTGTTACATGGGAATGTGCCAGTCACTGATGGTGATGAGAGGACACTTCTAACAAGGAGCTTCTTTAAGTTAGGGGGCTGTTTGTAGGAGAGAAGTAGTAGTTCTGGGAATATGTCTTTCAGTTTGTGGTCCCTGTGGAATATGGGTTGGAGATCAGCACCAATTTTCCTTAGGATGCTCAAGTGGGGGTTCCATGTGACCACAAGAGGTACTCTGTTGTTGTCCTCTTTCAGTCTGTAATCCAGGAGGCTGCTTCTTGGGATTCTTGTAGCCCCATGGATCTGTTCATCTATTACCAGTGGATGGTATCCTTGTTGTAGGAACGTATTCCTCAGTGATAGCAGCTGTAGTTCCCTGTCTTTGCTGTCTGAACAGATCCGAATATATCTCAGAGCTTGACTGTAGATCATGGATTTTTTTGTGTGTCTTGGATGAAAGCTGTTCCATCTAACATACCACAATATAATTTATTATTGTACGTCACTCAATGTAGTGATTTAATTTTTCCTGTCTATATACAAGGCCTATAGATACATACATCTATGTTACACACTACTAGCTTTGATGGTCCTGCTGTTTGCCTTCTCATATGATAAGATTTTTGACTCCGCAAAATTTTCTAGTCTAGTTATTTTCGCTACCAATGCCTGTTTGCCTGATTCCTCCCTTTTATTGTACTGTAGTTATAGTTACTATGTAGTGATTACACTGTTTATACTATCCAATTTGTTTTATGTAGATGTTTGATGTAACGCAAATACCTCCTACTGACATTATCACTTGCGTTCGACATGTTGCATCTTCAGTACCATATTGAAACAGTAATCTGTTCAAATGTTTACTGTTATCTTTAAAAAAAATGTTAAATGAAAAATTGTTAACAAAAAAGATTGTTTACTCCTACACATGCCAAAGATAAGAGCTTGAACTTCACCATCTTCAATTTGCTGGCCACAGAAATGCTGGCTTTCTGTCTGGTGTATCAGATGGTTTCCGAAAGCTAATAACCATCGCAGTACTAGTTGCCCAGTCGCCATTACTTCTCTAAGAAATATGTGCCTGCACTACACCAGTATGTTGCAGACAACATCAAAAGTTCCTTGAAAAAATCTATGTCTGCCTTGGTGCACTTTCACCACTGACACCTGAACGAGCAATCATGGCCAGAGGTGTTACATCTCAGTGACTGGGCAACTGGGTGACTCTGGTGGCTATAGGAGCAGGCGGAGAAGGGTCTGCTCCACAAGTCTTGGAATCTCCAAGCCTTGCCGGGTGCTTGGGGATGGAGAACTAAACCATTACACACCAGAGGATGGAGAACAAAGTTACTAGACAGCAGGGGTTGGAGAACTAAACTAATAAACACCTAGGGTTGGAGAACTAAACTACTACACACCAAGGGATGGTGAACTAAACCATCTGACACCAAGGTGTCACTAGTTACCCCGTCTTGGAATCCCCAAAAAGAACAACCTCTGTGTCTAACACTTCCTCCACTGCTTTTGCCTCCTCCACCACCTCCAATGCCTCCACCTGCACCCTCAATTTCTCCTTTATGAGTCATGTGTTCAAATAGTGCAGAAAGATCCCCCCACCAGCCAGGGTTCCCCGTGATCAGGCTGTGTTTAAATTAATATGCCTTGACGATTGCAGTCACACAGCTCAAAATTTATGAAATCTATCCCGGCCGAGTTTGAGCAGTGGCTTTCTTTACTGAACTTGGAGGCAGGGAAGGCCATGTGCGGTAACAGTGCGATCCTGCTGGTGGCCCTACACAGAGGCAATCTCACACACAAGCCTTGCATGGCTCAACTCCTCAACCTAGTGGTACTATTTCTCCGCCACTATTCTGGCCTGGATGCACTGCTGCAGAATGCACGGTCGCAGTATGCTCACTTATGTTGTTCGCACCCTGCCGGTCATTGACTTGCATTACTACAGAGGTCTTTCAGGCTACCGGTTAACTGGTTGATATGTGATGTGCCGACATTCTGGAATTCCACTGTGTACATGTTGCAGCAACTGTGACAGCAGTGACGAGCCCTGGTGCAGTATGTCATTTTGCATAGCCTTGGCCAATTCAATCCGGATTGCACTATCCGCAACATGATACCCGCATTGTTAGAATTAGAAATAGTGCTGACTACTGGGTTGCCACTCTGTTAGATCCACTGTGCAAGAGTAAATTTTTTCCAGATACTTCGCCCCCGGAAAGGGATGAATGGATGCTGGAGTATTGAAACACGCTTGCAAACAATCTTAAGAGTGGTTTTCCGAAGACTGCAGTGAGGCACACTGTAACGGGTCTGGGAGGCGGAACCTCTGAGCTTTATTATACAAGGAGGCTTTCCTTGTAAAGGAGCGGGTGGCGCCCGGGGAGACGGATAGGAAGTCACTGCAAGTGACGGGGGCAGTCTCTGGATAAACAGGCGGGTAGTCACGGCAAGTGACCGGGGCAGTCTCTGGTTAGACAGGCGGGTAGTCACGGCAAGTGACCGGGGCAGTCTCTGGTTAGACAGGCAGGAAGTCACGGCAAGTGACTGGGGCAGTCTCTGGGTAGACAGGCAGGAAGTCACGGCAAGTGACCGGGGCAGTCTCTGGTTAGACAGGCAGGAAGTCACGGCAAGTGACCGGGGCAGTCTCTGGTTAGACAGGCAGGAAGTCACAGCAAGTGACCGGGGCAGTCTCTGGTTAGACAGGCAGGAAGTCACAGCAAGTGACCGGGGCAGTCTCTGGTTAGACAGGCAGGAAGTCACAGCAAGTGACCGGGGCAGTCTCTGGATAAACAGGAAGGCAGGGAGCCGGGGCAGTCTTTGACTGGACAGGTATATACGACCTGAGACGGTGGAGCCTCCCGGTAGGCTAGCGGGCAGATGACAGATGAGCGCCCCCAAGTGAGCAGGCGAGAGTCTCTGGAACAGCCGATGAACACCGCAGGTGATGGCCGAACCTTCAGGTGGGCTTGCAGTCAGATGGCAGATGAGCGCCCCCAAGTGAGCAGGCGAGAGTCTCTGTAATTGCCGATGGTCACCGCATGTGACGGCCGAACCTCCAGGCAGGCTTGCAGGCAGGTAGCAGACAGAAAACTGGCAGGAAACAGGCAGGTAACTGGTAATGGACCCTGAGGGCTGAAGCAGAGTAAACAGTGCAACAACAACAACATTGCTCGGGCACCTCCATTAAGGAGGAAGTACTTTATATAGGGTGGAGTCCTCCGGCATTGGCCGGGGACTTTTTTGAAAGATGCGCGCGGCCCCTTTAAGAGCGGGGGAGGGCGCGGGCGCGCGCCCTAAGTCCAGCAGCAGGGAAGGAGCGCGCGGCCCCAGCAGGGCGGAAGGAGGACGCTGAGCGCGGGTAAGGGGGGCGACGTCCCTGCCTGGCAGAGGACGCTGTCGCAGGGGAACAGCGTCCCTGCCTGGCAGAAGGCAGGGACGCCGATGCTACAATACCCCCCCCTTTAGGCCCCCCCCCTTTTTAGGCCAGAAAGAAATTTTGCTAGGATGAGAGGGGCATGGATGTTCTCCCGAGGCTCCCACGTTCTCTCCTCAGGACCAAACCCCTTCCAATCCACCAGAAAATAGGTCTTTCTTCCTACCCTTTTTGTGGCCAGAATGTTCTCTACCTCAAATTCGTCTTCAGCAGACACTGGAGCAGGAGGTGTACCTGTAGATTTGACAAAAGAGTTAAGTACCACCGGTTTGAGGAGAGATACATGGAAGGAGTTAGGAATCCGCAAATTGGCCGGGAGTTTCAATTTATAGGACACCGGGTTGATCTGACTGATGATCTCAAAAGGACCGATGAACCGAGAACCTAACTTGTAGGAAGGAATCTTGAGCCGGACATACTTGGACGAAAGCCAGACCTTATCCCCAGGACGGAATTGAGGAGGATCCAAACGTCTTTTGTCCTCATATTTCTTCATGCGCTCGGATGACAGAATGAGTGCGGACCGGGTACTCTCCCATATGGAGGAAAATTCGTTAACCAGAGATTCCGCAGCTGGATTGTCCACAGAGATGGAGACAGGAACAGGAATCCGGGGGTGTTGACCGAAGACTACAAAAAACGGAGATTTGGAGGAAGATTCGCTCTCGTGATTGTTATAAGAGAATTCGGCCCAAGGCAGGAGATCCACCCAGTCAGAATGGTGAGCATTAACGAAGTGCCGGAGATAACTGGTCAGATTCTGATTGATTCGCTCGACTTGTCCATTGGACTGTGGGTGGTAAGCGGAGGAGAAATCCAAGGTGACGTCTAGCAACTTACAAGTGGCTCTCCAGAAACGTGAGGTGAACTGTACCCCACGATCCGACACAATGTGACGAGGCAGACCATGAAGACGGAAGATGTGGCGGATAAAGTCTTTAGCCAACTCGGGTGCAGACGGAAGCCCTGGCAGGGGAATGAAGTGAGCCATCTTGGAAAATCCGTCAACAACCACCCAAATGACTGTACAACCGGCAGAGACGGGCAGATCTGTTATTAAGTCCATGGCTATATGCTGCCAGGGAGCAGCGGGTACAGGAAGCGGAAGAAGACGGCCGGCAGGCAGGTGTCTCGGAACTTTGTTGCGGGCACAGGAGACACAGGCAGAAACAAAGTCTATTATGTCTTTGTGCAGGGTAGGCCACCAGTAATGCCGAGTAATGAGCTGGAGGGTCTTTTTCTGACCAGCGTGGCCAGCTAGTTTAGACGAATGACCCCAGTGTAGGATTCTCTCCTGATCGGTTACTGATACGAACGTCTTGCCAGGAGGGAGACGATTTAGACTCACGGGAGCCACCCGCATCACTCTGGCGGGATCGATGATATGTTTAGGTTCCTCCTCGAGATCCGACACCAGGAAGGACCGGGACAAGGCGTCCGCCTTGATGTTCTTGTCGGCCGGACGAAAATGTAAAAGAAAATCAAAGCGGGCAAAAAACAAGGACCACCGGGCTTGGCGAGGGTTAAGTCTCTGGGCATGCTGGAGGTAAGCCAGATTTTTGTGCTCAGTGTAAATGATTACCGGATGAAGAGCCCCCTCGAGTAGGTAGCGCCACTCCTCCAATGCCAGCTTGATGGCCAATAACTCTCGGTCTCCTATGGAGTAATTGCGCTCAGAAGAGGAGAAGAGTTTGGAGAAGAAGCCGCAAGATACCATCCTCCCGGATGAAGATTTTTGAGTAAGTACCGCTCCGGCTCCAGAAGAGGAAGCATCCACCTCCAGGAAGAACTGCTTGTTGCCGTCCGGGCGATGCAGCACTGGAGCGGAAGAGAAGGCCTGTTTTAAAGAAAGAAAGGCCTCCTCTGCTTCGGGCGTCCACTGTTTGGGATTAGCATCCTTGCGAGTGAGCGCGGAGATTGGAGCAGTCCGGGAAGAGAAGTGTGGTATGAAGAGTCGGTAATAATTGGCGAATCCCAGGAACCGCTGAATGGCCTTCAACCCCTCCGGTCGGGGCCATTTCTCGATGGCAGACAGTTTCTCCGGATCCATTCGTAGGCCTGTCTGAGAAATGATGTAGCCCAAAAACGGAAGCGAGGTCTGCTCAAAGAGGCACTTCTCATATTTGGCGAAGAGGTGATTCTGCCTGAGCCTGAGCAGAACCTGACGAACATCCCTCCGGTGAGACTGGAGATCCGGAGAGAAGACCAAGATGTCGTCTAGGTACACCACAACGCAGGAGTAGAGAAGGTCCCGGAAGATATCATTGACCAACTCCTGAAAGACTGCTGGAGCATTACAGAGACCAAAGGGCATAACCAAATACTCGTAGTGGCCGTCCCGGGTATTGAATGCCGTCTTCCATTCATCTCCCCGACGGATACGGACCAGGTTATATGCCCCACGGAGATCCAGTTTGGTGAAGATTCTAGCCCCCCTCAGACGGTCAAACATTTCTGGAATGAGCGGAAGAGGGTACTTATTCTTCACCGTGATCAAATTTAGGCCTCTGTAGTCAATACAGGGACGGAGAGAGCCGTCTTTCTTTTTTACGAAGAAGAAACCTGCTCCCGCTGGGGAGGTGGATTTCTGGATGAATCCCTTAGCCAAATTCTCCTCGATATATTCGGACATTGACCTGGTCTCAGCAGCGGACAATGGGTAAATACGCCCACGGGGAGGCGTAGTACCGGGTTGCAGGTCGATAGGGCAATCATACGGTCTGTGCGGAGGTAATGTCTCTGCTTCCTTTTTATTAAAGACATCAGCGAAAGACCAATATGGAATCGGGAGCCCTGGTAGATTAGTTGGTGTAGGGGAAGGACGGACGGAATGAACAGGAACCAAGGAAGTTTTATGACAGTCTTGTCCCCAGCGAAGAATCTCTCCAGTTTGCCAGTCGAGCACGGGTGCATGCTTTTGGAGCCAAGGCAGACCTAGCAAGAAAGAATGTGAGAGTCCAGGCAGAACATGAAACGAGATGCTCTCAGAATGCAACATTCCTACCTGCAGGGTTATGGCTTCAGTGATAAGTTGGATGGGACGTGGCAGGAGACCTCAATCCACAGCAGCAACAGATACTGGTTCAACCAGAGGTTTGGTAGGAATGCGATATTTCTCTACTAGAGCCTGTGAAACAAGATTCCCGGCTGCTCCAGAATCAAGTTGGGCAAGTTCGAAATAACGGTTCTCACCGAGGAGAATTGAGACTGACAACAGCAGAGATGAAGAGGATTTATTTTTGTCTAGGTGGACCTCTCCGAGCGAACCTAGACACAGGCGTTTCCCGACCTCTCTGGGCAGGTACGGATCCAGTTCTCCTTACTGCCACAGTAGAAGCAACTCCTCTCGGTACGGCGTGAGTCCTGACGGGCTTTGACCATCTTGGTCTGGTCGACTTGCATAGGCTCAGAAGAGTGTACCTGAGGAGAAACGGAAGGAGTTACAGGTCTCTGAAAAGAAGGGGCAAGACGGGGAAACCTTCTCTCACGGGTGGCCTCTTTAGCGCGCTCCTGGAACCGCAGATCAATTCGATTGGCGAGATTTATTAGGTCATCGAGAGAGGTTGGAATGTCTCGACCAGCAAGTTTATCTTTAATGCGGCCGGACAGACCCTCCCAGAAGACAGAGATCAGAGCGTCATTATCCCAAGCTAGCTCCGAGGCAAGGGTACGGAACCGTATGGCATATTGCCCCACGGTGAGACTTCCCTGACGGAGACGCAGCAGAGAAGATGCAGAGGAGGTCTTCCGTCCGGGTTCATCGAATACCTTCCGGAAGGCTGAGAGAAAAGCAGACAGGTCAGACACCAGAGGATCCTCTCTCTCCCAAAGAGGATTTATCCAGGCCAGGGCCTCTCCGGTGAGATGGGACATGATGAAGGCAATTTTGGCCCGGTCGGAGTTAAACTGGTGTGCCAGGAGTTCGAAATGCAGGGTGCATTGGTTAACGAAACCCCGAGCCAGAGCAGGGTCGCCTCCAAACCGAGGAGGAGCTGAAAGTCGAGGTCCAGGAACAGAAACCACGGAATTGGTAAGCAGCGGAACTGCCGGATTGCGAGTCATGGCGCCCGCGGTGGTTGCTGGTGAAGTAGTCAGAGTGTCCAGGCGGGAATTAACATTCCGCAGATGACCCAGGATGGACTCCTGTTGAGACCTCTGACGAGACAGTTCATGACACAGGTCAGAGAGCGAAGGGGTTTGGATGCCACCGGGTTCCATGGCCCGAGCAAACTGTAACGGGTCTGGGAGGCGGAACCTCTGAGCTTTATTATACAAGGAGGCTTTCCTTGTAAAGGAGCGGGTGGCGCCCGGGGAGACGGATAGGAAGTCACTGCAAGTGACGGGGGCAGTCTCTGGATAAACAGGCGGGTAGTCACGGCAAGTGACCGGGGCAGTCTCTGGTTAGACAGGCGGGTAGTCACGGCAAGTGACCGGGGCAGTCTCTGGTTAGACAGGCAGGAAGTCACGGCAAGTGACCGGGGCAGTCTCTGGGTAGACAGGCAGGAAGTCACGGCAAGTGACCGGGGCAGTCTCTGGTTAGACAGCCAGGAAGTCACGGCAAGTGACCGGGGCAGTCTCTGGTTAGACAGGCAGGAAGTCACGGCAAGTGACCGGGGCAGTCTCTGGTTAGACAGGCAGGAAGTCACAGCAAGTGACCGGGGCAGTCTCTGGTTAGACAGGCAGGAAGTCACAGCAAGTGACCGGGGCAGTCTCTGGATAAACAGGAAGGCAGGGAGCCGGGGCAGTCTTTGACTGGACAGGTATATACGACCTGAGACGGTGGAGCCTCCCGGTAGGCTAGCGGGCAGATGACAGATGAGCGCCCCCAAGTGAGCAGGCGAGAGTCTCTGGAACAGCCGATGAACACCACAGGTGATGGCCGAACCTTCAGGTGGGCTTGCAGTCAGATGGCAGATGAGCGCCCCCAAGTGAGCAGGCGAGAGTCTCTGGAATTGCCGATGGTCACCGCATGTGACGGCCGAACCTCCAGGCAGGCTTGCAGGCAGGTAGCAGACAGCAAACTGGCAGGAAACAGGCAGGTAACTGGTAACGGACCCTGAGGGCTGAAGCAGAGTAAACAGTGCAACAACAACAACATTGCTCGGGCACCTCCATTAAGGAGGAAGTACTTTATATAGGGTGGAGTCCTCCGGCATTGGCCGGGGACTTTTTTGAAAGATGCGCGCGGCCCCTTTAAGAGCGGGGGAGGGCGCGGGCGCGCGCCCTAAGTCCAGCAGCAGGGAAGGAGCGCGCGGCCCAGCAGGGCGGAAGGAGGACGCTGAGCGCGGGTAAGGGGGGCGACGTCCCTGCCTGGCAGAGGACGCTGTCGCAGGGGAACAGCGTCCCTGCCTGGCAGAAGGCAGGGACGCCGATGCTACACACACAATGTGCATCGCAGTTATAGACTTCCAACCCTGGAAACATTAGCAGCCGCAGTGTAAGTGGCAGAAGCAATTTTTGTGAGTCATTATACACATTTTTTATACCAGCCCATACACCAGCAAAACAGAGTTTTAATCTGACACATAGTGAACGATGATGCTTTGGCAGCCCTTTTTCGGAAGGGGCTGTCAGAGAATGTAAAGAATGTTATGGTGGGATTCCCTGCTCCCTCTGGTCTCAATGATTCTATGTCATTGGCTATTCAAATTGACAGATGTTTGCGTGATTGCAGAGGTATGCGTGAGATAGTTTTGCCTTGTGAGCCAGCTTCTGAGCCCATGCAGTGTGATAGAGTGACTTCTGGGGCTCAGCGTCATCAGTTTCGAAAGCGCAATGGGTTATGTTTCTACTGTGGTGATGCCTCTCATGCTATTTCAGTCTGCCCTAAGCGGGGAAGACGTTTTGCATGCTCAGTTGTCTTGGGTAGTGTTCAGACTAAATTTCTGTTGACTGTTACCCTGATTTGCTCCCTGTCCACATTTTCTGCTCAGGCTTTTGTTGATTCAGGAGCAGCTATTAACCTGATGGATTTTGACTTTACCAAACGTTGTGGGTTTCCCATGATACCCCTGCGGAAGTCTATTCCCCTACTGGGCAGTGATTTTACCCCTTTGGCGGAGAATAAACCCCAGTGTTCTACTCAGGTGATAATGAGGGTTGAACCAGATCATCAGGAGAGTTGCAAATTTCTGGTGCTGTGTAATCTGCATGACATTATTGTACTAGGTTTCCCTTGGTTACAGTCTCATAATCCTGTTTTGGATTGGAAATCTGTGTCTGTGACCAGTAGGGGCTGCCAATGTGTTAATGCCGACACTCCTGTTTTTTCTGCCTCTCCCAAGTCTCAGGATGTTCCTGACTTTTTGACAGATTTTTCGGATATATTTAGTGAAAGTAAATCTGCATCTTTGCCCCCTCACAGGAGCTACGATTGCGCTATTGAATTAGTGCCTGGTGGTAAATTTCATAAAGGTCGAATTTTTAACTTGTCTGTACCTGAACACGATGATATGCGATCTTCTATCAAGGAGTCATTGGAGAAGGGTCATATCAGACCATCCTCTTCACCCTTGGGTGCCGTTTTTTTCTTTGTGGCCAAAAAGGATGGTTCATTGAGGCCGTGTATTGATTATCGTCTCTTGAATAAGATCACTGTGAAGTATCAATATCCGTTACCCTTGATTTCTGACCTGTTTTCCAGGGTGAAAAGTGCTAGTTGGTTTACAAAGCTTGACCTCAGGGGGGCGTATAACCTTATTCGCATTAAGCACGGAGATGAATGGAAGACGGCGTTTAATACCCCAGAGGGGCATTTTGAGTACCTAGTGATGCCCTTTGGGCTCACTAATGCCAGCGGCTTGGTTTTTGTTCACACTGAGATCTGATTTAGTGGGTGGCGAGATCGTGTGATCTCAGTATTTTTGTAATCAGAATTGTTGGATTTTTGTAGGGTTTTCTGGGTTGCAGAAAGTAATCTCTCCTGTCCTATCCTATTTAGTCAGCTTGTGGCCCCAGCGTTTGCTCAGTCTATTTTCTGCCTATGTTTGTATTTTCATCTTGTCTAACTGCCATTATATGTTTGGGGGCTTCCTATTTTCTTTGGGGATCTGCTCCGGGGCAGATAGCTTTCATCTTTCTGCCTTTAGATGTAGTTATCTCTCAGACTGTGACGAGGCATCTAGGATCAATGTAGGAACGCTCCACGGCTACCTCTAGTTGTGTGGTTAGTTTAGGAATCTGAAACCCATTAGTTACCAACATCTCAGGTGTTCGGCTGCCCTGCTGTTGTTCCTGTCCTCCTCAGCTACTGAAACATAACAGTATCACCGGCCATAACTGAAAATTATATGGTACTCACAGAAGGGAAAAATAGTGTGGAAAGAAAAAAGTTGTCAGAGTTGTCAGAGATTTTTTTTTTCTCTCAATGGAGTTTGCACAGTTGTCTGGCCGTGTGGATCAGCTTGCCACTGAGGTTCGGAGTATTGCTACCTATCTTGCTGGGTTGCCGGTTGTGGAACCTAGGATTCCCATGTTTTTGGGGGATCGGGCTAAATTTCTGAATTTCAAAAATAACTGTAAGTTGTTTTTTGGCTTAAAGCCTAAGTCTTCAGGTAACGCAGCACAGCAGGTTCAAATTGTCATCTCTCTCCTGCACGGAGACCCTCAGGATTGGGCTTTTACCCTGACACCTGGGGATCCTGTTTTGAATGATATTGATGCATTTCTTCTGGCTCTGGGGTTATTGTACGATGAACCTAATGTCACTGATCAAGCTGAAAACACCTTGTTGGCATTAAATCAGGGTCTTGAAGACGCTGAGTTGTACTGTCAGAAATTCCGAAAGTGGGCAGTCCTGACCAAATGGAATGATGATGCTTTGGCAGCCCTTTTTCGGAAGGGGCTGTCAGAGAATGTAAAGAATGTTATGGTGGGATTCCCTGCTCCCTCTGATCTCAATGATTCTATGTCATTGGCTATTCAAATTGACAGATGTTTGCGTGATTGCAGAGGTATGCGTGAGATAGTTTTGCCTTGTGAGCCAGCTTCTGAGCCCATGCAGTGTGATAGAGTGACTTCTGGGGCTCAGCGTCATCAGTTTCGAAAGCGCAATGGGTTATGTTTCTACTGTGGTGATGCCTCTCATGTTATTTCAGTCTGCCCTAAACGGGGAAGACGTTTTGCATGCTCAGTTGTCTTGGGTAGTGTTCAGACTAAATTTCTGTTGACTGTTACCCTGATTTGCTCCCTGTCCACACTTTCTGCTCAGGCTTTTGTTGATTCAGGAGCAGCTATTAACCTGATGGATTTTGACTTTGCCAAACGTTGTGGGTTTCCCATGATACCCCTGCGGAAGTCTATTCCCCTACTGGGCATTGATTCTACCTCTTTGGCGGAGAATAAACCCCAGTGTTCTACTCAGGTGATAATGAGGGTTGAACCAGATCATCAGGAGAGTTGCAAATTTCTGGTGCTGTATAATCTGCATGACATTATTGTACTAGGTTTCCCTTGGTTACAGTCTCATAATCCTGTTTTGGATTGGAAATCTGTGTCTGTGACCAGTTGGGGCTGCCAATGTGTTAATGCCGACACTCCTGTTTTTTCTGCCTCTCCCAAGTCTCAGGATGTTCCTGACTTTTTGACTGATTTTTCGGATATATTTAGTGAAAGTAAATCTGCATCTTTGCCCCCTCACAGGAGCTACGATTGCGCTATTGAATTAGTGCCTGGTGGTAAATTTCATAAAGGTCGAATTTTTAACTTGTCTGTACCTGAACACGATGATATGCGATCTTATATCAAGTAGTCATTGGAGAAGGGTCATATCAGACCATCCTCTTCCCCCCTGGGTGCCGTTTTTTCTTCTGTGGCCAAAAAGGATGGTTCATTGAGGCCGTGTATTGATTATCGTCTCTTGAATAAGATCACTGTGAAGTATCAATATCCGTTACCCTTGATTTCTGACCTGTTTTCCAGGGTGAAAAGTGCTAGTTGGTTTACAAAGCTTGACCTCAGGGGGGCGTATAACCTTATTCGCATTAAGCACGGAGATGAATGGAAGACGGCGTTTAATACCCCAGAGGGGCATTTTGAGTACCTAGTGATGCCCTTTGGGCTCACTAATGCCAGCGGCTTGGTTTTTGTTCACACTGAGATCTGATTTAGTGGGTGGCGAGATTGTGTGATCTCAGTATTTTTGTAATCAGAATTGTTGGATTTTTGTAGGGTTTTCTGGGTTGCAGAAAGTAATCTCTCCTGTCCTATCCTATTTAGTCAGCTTGTGGCCCCAGCGTTTGCTCAGTCTATTTTCTGCCTATGTTTGTATTTTCATCTTGTCTAACTGCCATTATATGTTTGGGGGCTTCCTATTTTCTTTAGGGATCTGCTCCGGGGCAGATAGCTTTCATCTTTCTGCCTTTAGATGTAGTTATCTCTCAGACTGTGACGAGGCGTCTAGGATCAATGTAGGAACGCTCCACGGCTACCTCTAGTTGTGTGGTTAGTTTAGGAATCTGAAACCCATTAGTTACCAACATCTCAGGTGTTCGGCTGCCCTGCTGTTGTTCCTGTCCTCCTCAGCTACTGAAACATAACAGTATCACCGGCCATAACTGAAAATTATATGGTACTCACAGAAGGGAAAAATAGTGTGGAAAGAAAAAAGTTGTCAGAGTTGTCAGACATTTAATTTTTCTCTCAATGGAGTTTGCACTGTTGTCTGGCCGTGTGGATCAGCTTGCCACTGAGGTTCGGAGTATTGCTACCTATCTTGCTGGGTTGCCGGTTGTGGAACCTAGGATTCCCATGTTTTTGGGGGATCGGGCTAAATTTCTGAATTTCAAAAATAACTGTAAGTTGTTTTTTGGCTTAAAGCCTAAGTCTTCAGGTAACGCAGCACAGCAGGTTCAAATTGTCATCTCTCTCCTGCACGGCGACCCTCAGGATTGGGCTTTTACCCTGACACCTGGGGATCCTGTTTTGAATGATATTGATGCATTTTTTCTGGCTCTGGGGTTATTGTACGATGAACCTAATGTCACTGATCAAGCTGAAAAAACCTTGTTGGCATTAAATCAGGGTCTTGAAGACGCTGAGTTGTACTGTCAGAAATTCCGAAAGTGGGCAGTCCTGACCAAATGGAATGATGATGCTTTGGCAGCCCTTTTTCGGAAGGGGCTGTCAGAGAATGTAAAGAATGTTATGGTGGGATTCCCTGCTCCCTCTGGACTAAATGATTCTATGTCATTGGCTATTCAAATTGACAGATGTTTGCGTGATTGCAGAGGTATGCGTGAGATAGTTTTGCCTTGTGAGCCAGCTTCTGAGCCCATGCAGTGTGATAGAGTGACTTCTGAGGCTCAGCGTCATCAGTTTCGAAAGCGCAATGGGTTATGTTTCTACTGTGGTGATGCCTCTCATGCTATTTCAGTCTGCCCTAAGCGGGGAAGACGTTTTGCATGCTCAGTTGTCTTGGGTAGTGTTCAGACTAAATTTCTGTTGACTGTTACCCTGATTTGCTCCCTGTCCACATTTTCTGCTCAGGCTTTTGTTGATTCAGGAGCAGCTATTAACCTGATGGATTTTGACTTTGCCAAACGTTATGGGTTTCCCATGATACCCCTGCGGAAGTCTATTCCCCTACTGGGCATTGATTCTACCCCTTTGGCGGAGAATAAACCCCAGTGTTCTACTCAGGTGATAATGAGGGTTGAACCAGATCATCAGGAGAGTTGCAAATTTCTGGTGCTGTATAATCTGCATGACATTATTGTACTAGGTTTCCCTTGGTTACAGTCTCATAATCCTGTTTTGGATTGGAAATCTGTGTCTGTGACCAGTTGGGGCTGCCAATGTGTTAATGCTGACACTCCTGTTTTTTCTGCCTCTCCCAAGTCTCAGGATGTTCCTGACTTTTTGACTGATTTTTCGGATACATTTAGTGAAAGTAAATCTGCATCTTTGCCCCCTCACAGGAGCTACGATTGCGCTATTGAATTAGTGCCTGGTGGTAAATTTCATAAAGGTCGAATTTTTAACTTGTCTGTACCTGAACACGATGATATGCGATCTTATATCAAGGAGTCATTGGAGAAGGGTCATATCAGATCATCCTCTTCACCCTTGGGTGCCGTTTTTTTCTTTGTGGCCAAAAAGGATGGTTCATTGAGGCCGTGTATTGATTATCGTCTCTTGAATAAGATCACTGTGAAGTATCAATATCCGTTACCCTTGATTTCTGACCTGTTTTCCAGGGTGAAAAGTGCTAGTTGGTTTACAAAGCTTGACCTCAGAGGGGCGTATAACCTTATTCGCATTAAGCACGGAGATGAATGGAAGACAGCGTTTAATACCCCAGAGGGGCATTTTGAGTACCTAGTGATGCCCTTTGGGCTCACTAATGCTCCTTCCGTCTTCCAATCCTTCATGAATGATATTTTCAGGGATTTTGAGGATAAATTTCTGATTGTTTATTTGGATGATATCTTGATTTTTTCCAATGACTGTGACTCTCATATGAAACATGTTCGGACTGTGTTCCAGATTTTGAGAGAGAATGCACTGTATGTGAAGGGATCAAATTGTATTTTTGGCATACAGAAGGTCTCATTTCTGGGATTCATTTTGTCTCCGTCTGTTATTGAAATGGACCCGGTCAATGTTCAGGTCATCTGTGATTGGGTCCAACCTACTTCATTAAAGGCTCTTCAGAGATTTTTGGGTTTTGACGATTTTTATCGTAAATTTATTGGTAATTTCTCCTGTATTGTTAAACCATTGACTGATTTGACCAAAAAGGGTTCTGATGTGGTGAATTGGCCTCCTGAGGCAGTCTCTGCGTTTCAGGAACTTAAGCAGAGATTCACTTCTGCTCCTTTTCTATGGCAGCCTGATGTTTCTCTACCGTTTCAGGTGGAGGTTGATGCCTCTGAAATTGGGGCAGGTGCCGTTTTGTCCCAAAAAGATCCAGAGACCTCTAAGAGTAACCCTTGTGCCTTTTTCTCTCGAAAATGTTCTCCAACTGAACATAATTATGATGTGGGTAATCGGGAGTTATTGGCCATGAAGTGGGCCTTTGAAGAGTGGAGACATTGGCTGGAAGGAGCCAAACATCAGGTGGTGGTCCTCACGGACCATAAGAATCTGGTTTATCTCGAATCAGCCAAGCGACTTAATCCTAGACAGGCCAGGTGGGCCTTGTTTTTCACACGTTTTAATTTTGTGGTTTCTTTTCTTCCTGGCACTAAGAATGTTAAGGCGGATACCCTCTCGAGGAGTTTCTTTGCGGACTCTCCTGAGTTATCTGATCCAACTGTTATTTTGAAAGAGGGTGTAGTTCTTTCCGCCATCTCGCCCAATTTGAGACTGGCCTTGGAAGGGTGTCAGGAGGATAAACCTGAGCGCTGCCCTATTGGGAAATTGTTTGTCCCAGACCAGTGGAAGAAGAGTGTGATGTCTGAGATTCATTGTTCCGCGTTGGCTGGTCATCCCGGGATTTTTGGTACCAGAGACTTGGTGAGTCGGTCCTTTTGGTGGCCTACTTTGTCTCATGACGTCAGGGAATTTGTGCAGTCCTGTGGGATTTGCTCTCGCTCCAAGCCTTGCTCTCGTTCTAGTGGTTTGTTGATGCCATTACCTGTGCCCAAGAGTCCATGGACTCATATCTCTATGGATTTTATTTCCGACCTCCCTGTTTCTCAGAGAATGACCGTTATCTGGGTAATCTGTGATAGGTTTTCCAAGATGATACATCTTGTGCCATTACCTAAGTTACCTTCCTCCTCCAAATTGGTGCCTTTGTTCCTTCAGCACGTGGTTCGGTTACATGGCATTCCGGAGAACATTGTGTCTGACAGAGGAGTCCAGTTTGTTTCCAGATTTTGGAGGACATTTTGTTCTAAGCTTGGTGTTCAATTATATTTCTCCTCTGCTTTTCATCCTCAGACCAATGGACAAACCGAGAGAACAAACCAAACCTTGGAGACTTATTTGAGATGTTTTGTGTCTTCTGATCAAGTTGACTGCGTCTCTTTTTTGCCTTTGGCTGAGTATACTCTTAATAATAGGGCTAGCTCTGCCACCTTGATGTCTCCATTTTTCTGCAATTTTGGGTTTCACCCTCGATTTTCTTCGGGACAGGCGGAGGCTTCTGTCTGTCCGGGTGTTGACTCTGTTGTGGAGCGAATGCAGCAGATTTGGGACCAGGTAGTGGAGAGGTTGTCTCTCTCTCAGGAGAAGGCCCAACGGTTTGCCAACCGGCATAGGACTGATGGTCCTCGGTTTAAAGTGGAGGACTTGGTTTGGTTGTCCTCAAGAAATATCCCTATGAGGGTTGCATCTCCAAATTTTAAGCCCAGGTCCATTGGACCTTATAAGATCATGGAGATTCTTAATCCTGTTTCCTTCCGTTTGCTTCTTCCAGGGACATTTAAGATCCATAACGTGTTCCACAAGTCCTTATTGAAGAGGTTTGTCGAGCCAGTGGTTCCTATGGCTGCGCCTACTGACCCTGTTTTGGTTGAGGGCAATCTGGAGTATGTGGTTGAGAAAATATTGGATTCTCGTTTTTCTAGACAGAAACTCTAGTATTTGGTTAAATGGAGAGGTTATGGTCAGGAGGACAATTCTTGGGTGTTTGCTTCGGATATCCATGCTAGGAGACTGATCCATGCCTATTACCGAGCTCATCCTGATCGGCCTGGTTGCACAAGTGAGGGTTCGGTGACCCCTCTTCAAGGGGGGGTACTGTTATGGATGTGCTAGAGATGGTTTCTGAGCAAAGGCTCCCTCTGGTGGTTACAGACAGTACTGAACCTTTCAGCGAGGAGTGGCAATCTGGAATCACGGACTGGTCTGATGTAAGGGAGGTTCCCTCCCATGATGGTTGCCGGTGATCAATTGTTCTTGTCTTAATTGTGGTTCCTGGTTCATTTGGAAGTTTGCTGGAGTCTTGCCTGCATCTCCTGCTTTCAGATAAGATATTTTTTGCTTTTCTTTTTGTGCTTGCTTTTTGCATTGTTTTCTGCACTTTTGTGGAGGTCAGCCAGGTCCCCTCCTGGGGCCTGAGCTCCTCACAGATTTTCTGCAGCCACTGTTATTTGCTCATTTGCTTTTTCCTGTTTTTTCAGCGGCTGCGGCTTGGTTTTTCTTCACACTGAGATCTGATTTAGTGGGTAGTGAGATCGTGTGATCTCAGTATTTTTGTAATCAGAATTGTTGGATTTTTGTAGGGTTTTCTGGGTTGCAGAAAGTAATCTCTCCTGTCCTATCCTATTTAGTCAGCTTGTGGCCCCAGCGTTTGCTCAATCTATTTTCTGTCTATGTTTGTATTTTCATCTTGTCTAACCGCCATTATATGTTTGGGGGCTTCCTATTTTCTTTGGGGATCTGCTTCGGGGCAGATAGCTTTCATCTTTCTGCCTTTAGGTGTAGTTATCTCTCAGGCTGTGACGAGGCGTCTAGGATCAACCTAGGAACTCTCCACGGCTACCTCTAGTTGTGTCGTTAGTTTAGGAATCTGCAACCAATCAGTTACTAACATCTCAGGTATTTGGCTGCCCTGCTGTTGCTCCTGTCCTCCTCAGCTACCGAAACATAACATACATGTGTTATTATTCTGATTGTGGCTGAGCAGAAAAGCAGTTTGAGCTGTTGCATGAGGTATCAGGGCTCCCAGCACAGCAGGCCTACTGCCACGATTCATTATGGGATTCATGGCAGCTCTAGTTCTGCTGTAATTTAAACGTTTTTTCCTTTTGGTCCAGCATGAGTTAATGTCCGTTTCTTGCTAGCAGCTGCTTTTAGGCTGGTCAGCTGATGTTGCTTGGTAACCACTCCCACCATCCTTTAAATAGTCAACAAGAGCCATCAGCTGATAGTCGGTAATAGAGTTATTCTATGCAGATCAGTCTGGAGTGAGGAGCTCTCTTGTATCGGTGGTGTTTCTGCTGCTGTTGGAGTTCAGATACCGAGTCCTGTTTTGAATGCTGATGTGGAGCTTGGCAGCAAATCCTGAAGCTGATAATTTTGTCTTTTTGCTTTGTCTGTCCTGTGTTTGTCTCTTCCCATGTGTTTTTACCATCTGCAGTGGTGAGGCTAGCATCCTTGCCGGCCAGTGCACTAGCTGGGGTATATTTAGGTAACAATCACAGACTGGGCGGGGGGATGGACCCGAATTGGGTGTTAGGGGAGTTTACAGACAGGCAGAGATTGGTATGAGGTGGTGTCCTATCCCTTGCTCCCTACATTTAGACCCTTCCTCTCCCCATTTCCATTCTGTCGTAGTTATACGCTGTTTTGTCCCCCGGACTTACCCATGTCTGAGCGTGACATCTACACTGGTCCCTCACCCATATCTTAGTTTGAACTTAAATTTAAAGCTTCTGGATGTAGAACGCAATTAGCACAAAGTATTTAAATGCTGAAATGTATACTGCTGGCTGAACCACACACGTTGCACAAAGTATTGAGAATCTGAAATGTGGACTTCTGGCTGGACCACACTATTAGCACAATCTATTTATACTCTGAAATTCAGATTCCTGGCTGAACCACACTATTTGCGCAAACTATTTTGATTCTGAAATGCAGATTCCTGGCTGGACCATACTATTAGAAGAAATTATTTAGATTCTGAAATGTGGCCTGGTGTCTGGTTCACACAATTAGCAGATAGCTTGTAGATTCAGAAATGTAGCCTGGTGTCTGGACCAAACTATTGCTAGAAAAATATTTAGATTCAGAAATGTGGCCTCGTGTCTGGACCACACTACTAGCAGAAAGGATTTAATTTCAGAAATGTGGTTAGGTGTCTGGACCACACTATTAGCAGAATGGATCTTGATTCTGAAATGTGGCCTGATGTCTTGACCACACTATAAGCAGAAAGGATTTAGATTCTGAAATGTGGACTCCTAGCTTGACCACACTATTAGCAGAAAGGATTTAGATTATGAAATGTTGACTCCTGGCTGCACCACTCTATTAGCACAAACAATTTAGATTCTCAAATTTCGACACCTCGCTGCACCACACTATTAGCAAAAACTTTAAATTCTCAAATGTGGACTCCTGGCTGCTCCTCACTATTAGCACAAACGATTTAGATTCTGAAATGTGGACTCTTCTTGCTGCACCACACTAGTAGCACAAATGATTTAGATGCTGGAAGGTCCTTTCTAACTGAACTAGCTGACAATAAGACGCCTAAGATCTGATTACTTGCAGCAACAGGAGCAGCCTCTCTGTGCTATTACACTAACAAAATGGTGCAAAAACATGTCTGCTTTTTATATGCAGATGGACTTGTGACTTTGGCAGCCAATGACAGAAGTCCTTGTGTCTGGACATTGTGGATGGTTTCTGTGTCCTGATTGGCTGCAGGGAATCTCCACAAAATAAGTAAAAAAAAAAAAAAATACAGTCCGCCTCTACGCTGATACCTCCCCATCTACTCCCCCCATCAAACACGTTCTCCCTGCTCATCATACAGCACCACTATCCTAGCCAAAGTCCTAAAAAAAGTTTTAGTGGAAACTCGATCATTTAACAAACTTTGGCCGAATTTTGCCGATTTTGAGGAAAATGCTCGGGAATCTGAACACGAATCCAAATATGCAATGGTCTTTGAGATTGGTGAACATTTTCCAATCAAGTTCACTTATCTCTAGTCATAAACCAATTTCAGCACAAGAAAGTTAGGAGTTAAAAACTCTGCTGTCAGAACAAGCTGACTGAAGGATTCACAGTTATCTGCTATGTACTGTGATGCATAAAATCTCTCAGAAGCCTAACTGTGTAAATGTTTTTTAAAACTCAATTACCGGTATAAAAATATTGTTGAGCCAAAAATACATTTACATTTATGTAAAAAGTAGGCCTGAAGGTGTCCATGCATACTGTATCTTTTCAAATATGTTTTAGCATATATTTTAAAAAACATACATATAAACAATTTTGCAGTATTAAACTTATATACACTTACACACAAAATTTGACATAAAGTAAAACAATACTTGAAAATATATTATAATTAGTGTTGAGTAGAGTTGAGCGATACTTTCCGATATCCTAAAGTATCGGAATCGGAATGGTATCGCCGATATCACTAAAATATCGGCAATACCCGATACCGATACCGGAAGTCCCATGTAAGTCTATGGGAACAAAATATCGCAACTAAAAAAACCCCATTCTTTCCTTGTAAACACTAAGTATACACACATAGAATACATATATATATATACATGTCATTGTGACATATATATATATACATATATGTATAGTTTATACACTTCTACATAGTAAAATATCCTTTGATTCAATTGCCGGGTAAAGCCGGCTTCAGTGAAAAGACAGAAGCACCCGACATGAAATGACACTTGGTGTACATAGGGTTAACCATGTCTTTTCATGTCGTTTGCTATCTGATTTGCACAAACAATTAAATCAGACTATGTGTGCAAAATTTCACACCTGTAGGGGTTAATTAAAGGTGTAAATTCGTTGTAAAAAAAACGGACTTTTTTGCTACGAATTTACACCCCAGGAAAGACACCCCAGGAAAGACAAATCTATAATTAGATACGCCCTTTCTGGCACTTTGCCCGTCTATTCCCATTGCCCTGTAGCGGTGGCGAATGGGTTAATATGGGGTTAAAGCCACCTTGCTATTGAAAGGTGACCTTAAGCCAGGTTAATAATTGAGAGCTGTCAATTAGACAACTATCAATTATTAATCCTATTGCATGAAATAAAAATAAAACACACACACTTTAATTAAAAATCATTTTAATGAAATAAAGACACATGTTTTTGACCATCTTTTATTTTACTGCAAAAACCATTTCCTGTAATAAAAATAAAATAAAAAAGCAAAATTATTCTTACCTATCCCATGCACAGTCAGGTCCCACGGTGTAATCCTTCAGAAAGGGTTAATGTTTACTGCAGGGACCGCAGCTAATGCTGCAGCCTCACAGTAAACCCCAAATGAATGAGTTCCTCTCCTGCCTGACAGGAGAGTAAAGGCTGGGTGTCACATAACGATACACCAGCGATCCCGACAACGATATGCACTTGTCAGGATCGCTGGTGTATCGCTACATGATCGCTGCTGAGCTGCCAAACAGGCAGCTCAGGCAGCGATCTGGGACAGCGACACTGCGGGTAACATCGCTTAAGGGCCCGTCTCACATAGCGATATCGCTACCGAGATCGCTGCTGAGTCACTAGTTTTGTGACGCAGCAGCGAGCTCACCAGCGATATCGCTGTGTGTGACATTCAGCGACGATCAGCCCCCTGCCGGGTATCGCTGATCGTCGCAGAAATGTCAGGACCTTTTTTTGATCGCTGGTTTCCCTCTGACAGGCACGCATCGCTGCGTGTGACAGGCGGGAGACCAGCGATCCGCTGGTAACCAAGGTACACAGCGGGTTTCCAGGCACCGCGCAGCGCTTGGAAACCCGCTCTGTACCTTGGATACCAGCTCCCTGCATCAGGGCGCTGGTATCCAAGGTACACAGCGGGTTTCTAGGCACAGCCCCGCGCCTGGAAACCCGCTGTGTACCTTGGTTACCAGCGGATCGCTGGTCTCCCGCCTGTCACACGCAGCGATGTGTGCCTGTCAGCGGGAAACCAGCGATCAAAGGTCCTGACATTTCAGCGACGATCAGCGATACCCGGCAGGGGGGCTGATCGTCGCTGAATGTCACACACAGCGATATCGCTGGTGAGCTCGCTGCTGCGTCACAAAACTAGTGACTCAGCAGCGATCTCGGTAGCGATATCGCTATGTGAGACGGGCCCTTAAGTGGAAAGCTTAATTGATTGCTTTCCACTTTCACTTCAGGTCAGCCAGGGACACAATCAGTGACGTCAGAGGGAACTGATTAACAAAAATAGGGGTTCCCTTCGAAAAAAAAATGGCGTGGGGTCCCCCCTATTTTTGTTAACCAGCCAGATGAAGCAGACCGCTGAGGCCTGGATTTTCAGGCTGTTAAGGAGCCAAGATCCATGGACCTTGCCAGCCTGATAATACCAGGCCACAGCAGTCTGCATATCTTGGCTGATTAACAAAAATAGGGGATCCCCTCGAAAAAAATTGGCGTGGGGTCCCCCCTATTTTTGTTAACCAGCCAGATGAAGCAGACCGCTGAGGCCTGGATTTTCAGGCTGTTAAGGAGCCAAGATCCATGGACCTTGCCAGCCTGATAATACCAGGCCACAGCAGTCTGCATATCTTGGCTGATTAACAAAAATAGGGGATCCCCTCGAAAAAAATTGGCGTGGGGTCCCCCCTATTTTTGTTAACCAGCCAGATGAAGCAGACCACTGAGGCCTGGATTTTCAGGCTGTTAAGGAGCCAAGATCCATGGACCTTGCCAGCCTGATAATACCAGGCCACAGCAGTCTGCATATCTTGGCTGATTAACAAAAATAGGGGATCCCCTCGAAAAAAATTGGCGTGGGTCCCCCCTATTTTTGTTAACCAGCCAGATGAAGCAGACCGCTGAGGCCTGGTTTTTCAGGCTGGTAAGGATCCAATATCCATGGACCTTGCCAGCCTGATAATACCAGGCCACAGCAGTCTGCTTAGCTTGGCTGGTTAACAAAAATAGGGGATCCCCTCGAAAAAAAAACGGCGTGGGGATCCCCCCTATTTTTGTTAACCAGCCAAGTAAAATGCAGACTGCTGCGGCCTGGTATTAAAAGACTGTCAAGGCCCATGGATTTTGGCCCTCAACAGCCTGATAATACCAGGCTACAGCAGCCCCACATTTGGCGCATCAAAAGATGTGCCAATTGTGGCACTTTACCCGGCTCTTCCCACTTGCCCTGTAGCGGTGGCAAGCGGGGTAATAAGGGGTTATTGTCACCGTTGATTGCACGGTGACAATAAGCCCGGTTAATAATGGAGAGGTGTCAATAAGACACCGATCCATTATTAATCCCAAAGTTATTAAATGTATAAAAAAAAGACACAGCAAGAAAAAAGTCTTTTAATGAAATAAAAGAGACAACACAGTTTTCATTTCTTTTATTACTCTCTCATTCCTGCGACGCCATCGATCTCCTGTAAAAAAAGAAAAAAAACAAACCAACAGTATACCACCTGTCCGACGCAGTCCATAGTAACGATAGTCCCACGACGATCCAGCTCTGCTACATCGCAATGACAGGCAGAGCCTGTCATTGCAACGCAGCACAGCTGATTACCTGCTTCCCCGGCGGTGACGTCATCGGACTGATTGCTTTACGGCCGGGATTACCCAGCAGTCACTGCAGTTATCGCGAGAAACTGCATGTGACCGCCGGGGAGAAGAGGATGGCGGCCATGAAGCAGTGCAGGACGTGACCGCCGGAGATCTTCTGCCAGGTAAGTGCCGCTGACTCCTGACAGACCCGACCGACGGACACTGACAGTGACAGTGACAATCCCGATTCCGGTATCCGATAAGACGAAAATATCGGAACTCGGAATCGGAATTCCGATACAGCTAATATCGGCCGATACCCGATATTTGCAGTATCGGAATGCTCAACACTAGTGTTGAGCGATACTTCCCGATATCAAGAAGTATTGAATCGGATTGGATCGGACCGATACCCAAAAAGTATCGGGTATCGCCGATTCCGATACCGGAAACCAATGCAAGAAAAGGCAAATCTATAATTAGACGCGCCCTTTCTGGCACTTTGCCGGTCTATTCCCATTGCCCTGTAGCGGTGGCTAATGGGTTAATAATGGGTTAAGGCCACCTTGCTATTGGAAGGTGACTTTAAGCCAGGTTAATAATTGAGAGCTGTCAATTAGACAACTATCAATTATTTATCCTATTGTATGAAGTAAAAATAAAACACACACACTTTAATTAAAAATCATTTTAATGAAATAATGAAACAGTTTTTGACCATACAGTATTTTATTTTCCAGGTAAATCCATTCGAAGCCCTTGTTCACCTGTAATAAAAATAAAATAATAAAGCAACATTATTCTTATCTATCCGTTGTTCAGTCAGGTCCCCCGATGTCATCCTTCTGAAAGGGTTAATGTTTACTGCAGGGACCGCAGCTAATGCTGCCAGCCTCACAGTAAACCCCCGAATGAATAAGCTCCTCTCCCGGCTGACAGGAGAGGAAGTGATTAGCTGGGAAGCGTAATTGATTGCTTCCCAGGCTAATCAGTTCAGGTCAGCCGGGCACACCGCACAGCATCAGTGACGTCAGAGGGAATCCCGGCTGACCTGAACTGAACTGATTAACAAAAATAGGGGATCCCCTCGAAAAAAAAATGATGTGGGGTCCCCCCTATTTTTGTTAACCAGCCAGATGAAACAGACTACTGAGGCCTGGTATTTTAGGCTGGTAAGGATCCAATATCCATGGACCTTGCAAGCCTGATAATACCAGGCCACAGCAGTCTGCTTAGCTTGGCTGGTTAACAAAAATAGGGGATCCCCTCGAAAAAATAAATAGCGTGGGGATCCCCCTATTTTTATTAACCAGCCAAGTAAAAAGCAGACTGCTGCGGCCTGGTATTAAAAGACTGTCTAGGCCCATGGATTTTGGCCCTCAACAGCCTAAAAATACCAGGCTGCAGCAGCCCCAAAATTGGCACATCCAAAGATGCGCCAATTGTGGCACTTTACCCGGCTCTTCCCACTTGTAGCGGTGGCAAGTGGGGTAATGAGGGGTTAATGTTACCTTTGATTAAACGGTGACAATAAGCCCGGTTAATAATGGAGAGGCGTCAATAAGACACCGATCCATTATTAATCATAAAGGTTGTAAATGTTTAAAAAAATACACAGCCAGAATGAAGTCTTTTAATGAAATACACAACACAGTTTTCATTATTTTTTATTGTACTCTCATCCTGCGACGCCATCGATCTCCTGTAAAAAAACAAAAATAACAAACCAACACAAATACTCCCTGTCCGACGTAGTCCAAGATAACAAGGGTCCCACGACGAGTCCAGCTCTGCTACATCTGGATGCCAGGCTCAGCCTGACATCCAGACACAGCAGAGCTGCTTACCGGAGGAGATTCCAGGCGGTGACGTCATCCGGACTTCTTTACGGCCAGCTGTCTCAAGAGTACAGCTGGCCGAGATTACCCAGTACCCGGTGTAGCGCCGCCGTCAGCGTCCCTGTCCTCTGCCAGGCAGGGACGCTGTTCCTCGGCGTCAGCATCCCCGTCCTCTGCCAAGCAGGGACGTCGCTCCTCTTACCCACGCTCGGCGTCCTCCTCCCGCCCTGCTGGAGCTACGCGCTCCTTCCCTGCCTCTGGACTTAGAGCGCGCGCCCGCGCGCTCCCCCGCTCTTAAAGGGGCCGCGCGCATCTTTTAAAAAGGTCCCCGGCCAATGCCGGTGGACTCCACCCTATATAAAGCACTCCCTCCTTAATGGAGGTGCCCGAGCAATGTTGTTGCACTGTTCACTACTCTGCTTCAGCCCTCAGGTTCCGTTGCCAGTTACCTGCCTGTTTCCTGCCAGTTTGCTGTCTGCTACCTGTCCGCTAGCCTACCTGGAGGCTTCATCGTCCGACAGTCTGCCCGCCATCACCTGCCAGTCTGTCTATGGACCAGCCTGTCCGTTTATCTGCTGAGTTTCACCGGTTGCCAGTCTGCTAGCCTACCTGGAGGTTCAGCCGTCACGTGCAGTGATCTTCGGCTATTCCAGAGACTCTCGCCTGCTCACTTGGGGGCGCTCATCTGCCATCTGCCTGCTAGCCTACCTGGAGGTTCGGCCGTCACAGGCGGTGACCATCGGCTATTCCAGAGACTCTCGCCTGCTCACTTGGGGGCGCTCATCTGTCTTCTGCCTGCTAGCCTACCAGGAGGCTCAACCATCTCAGGTCGTATATACCTGTCCATCCAGAGACTGCCCCAGTCACTTTCCGTGACTACCTGCCTGTCTATCCAGAGACTGCCCCGGTCACTTGCCGTGACTCCCTACCTGTCCATCCAGAGACTGCCCCGGTCACTTGCCGTAACTCCCTACCTGTCTATCCAGAGACTGCCCCGGTCACTTGTCATGACTACCTGCCTGTCTATCCAGAGACTGCCCCGGTCACTTGCCGTGACTCCCTACCTGTCCATCCAGAAACTGCCCCGGTCACTTGCCGTGACTACCTGCCTGTCTATCCAGAGACTGCCCCGGTCACTTGCCGTGACTTCCTGTCCGTTTTCCCCGGGCGCCACCCGCTCCTTTGCAAGGAACACCCCCTTGTATAATAGCTCAGAGGTTCCGCCTCCCAGACCCGTTACAGTTTGCTCGGGCCATGGAACCCGGTGGCACCCAAACTCCCTCGCTCTCTGACCTGTGTCATGAACTGTCTCGTCAGAGGTCTCAACAGGAGTCCATCCTGGGTCACCTGCGGAACGTTAATTCCCGCCTGGACACTCTGACTACTTCACCAGCAACCACCGCTGGCGCCATGACTCGCAATCCGGCAGTTCCGCTGCTCACCAATTCCGTGGTTTCCGTTCCCGGATCTCGACTTTCAGCTCCTCCTCGTTTTGGAGGCGACCCTGCTCTGGCTCGGGGTTTCATTAACCAGTGCACCCTGCACTTTGAACTCCTGTCCCACCAGTTTAACTCCGACCGGGCCAAAATTGCCTTCATCATGTCCCATCTCACCGGAGAGGCTCTGGCCTGGCTTAATCCTCTTTGGGAGAGAGAAGACCCCCTGGTGTCCGACCTGCCTGCCTTTCTCTCGGCCTTCCGGAAGGTATTCGACGAACCCGGACGGAAGACCTCCTCCGCATCATCTCTGCTACGTCTCCGTCAGGGAAGTCTCACAGTGGGTCAATATGCCATACAGTTCCGTACCCTTGCCTCGGAGCTGGCTTGGGATAATGACGCTCTGATATCTGTCTTCTGGGAGGGTCTGTCCGGTCGTATTAAAGATGAACTTGCCGGTCGGGACATTCCGACCTCTCTCGATGACCTAATAACTTTTGCCAATCGAATTGATCGGCGGTTCCAGGAGCGCGCCAAAGAGGTCACCCGTGAGAGAAGGCTTCCTCGTCTAGCTCCTACTTTTCAGAGACCCGTAACTCCTTCCGTTTCTCCCCAGGTACACACTCCTGAGCCTATGCAGGTCGACCAGACCAAGATGGTCAAAGCCCGTCAGGACTTACGCCGTGCCGAGGGGAGTTGCTTCTACTGTGGCAGTAAGGAGCACCTGATACGTACCTGTCCAGAGAGGTCGGGAAACGCCTGTGTCTAGGTTCGCTCGGAGAGGTCAACCTAGACAAGAATAAATCCTCTCCATCTCTGCTGCTGTCAGTCTCAATCCTTCTCGGTGAGAATCGTTATTTCGAACTAGCCCAACTTGATTCTGGAGCAGCCGGGAATCTCGTTTCACAAGCTCTGGTAGAAAAATATCGCATTCCTACCAAACCTCTGGTTGTACCAGTATCTGTCGCTGCTGTGGATGGGGGTCTCCTACCACGTCCCATCCAACTTATCACCGAATCCATAACCCTGCAGGTGGGAATGCTGCATTCTGAGAGCATCTCGTTTCATGTTCTGCCAGGACTCTCTCACGCTTTCTTATTAGGCCTACCATGGCTCCAAAAGCATGCACCCGTGCTCGACTGGCAGACTGGAGAGATTCTTCGCTGGGGACAGGACTGTCATAAAACGTGTTTGGTTCCTGTTCATCCCGTCCGTCCTTCTCCTACACCAACTAATCTACCAGGGCTCCCGATTCCATATTGGTCATTCGCTGATGTCTTTAATAAAAAGGAAGCAGAGACATTACCCCCTCACAGACCTTATGATTGCCCGATCGACCTGCTACCCGGTACCACGCCTCCCCGTGGGCGTATTTACCCCTTGTCCGCTGCTGAGACCAGGTCAATGTCCGAATATATTGAGGAGAATTTGGCCAAGGGATTCATCCGGAAATCTACCTCCCCAGCGGGAGCAGGTTTCTTCTTCGTAAAAAAGAAAGACGGCTCTCTCCGTCCCTGTATTGACTACAGAGGTCTAAACCTGATCACGGTGAAGAATAAGTACCCTCTTCCGCTCATTCCTGAATTGTTTGATCGTCTGAGGGGGGCTAGAATCTTCACCAAACTGGATCTTCGTGGGGCTTATAACCTAGTCCGTATCCGTCGGGGAGATGAATGGAAGACGGCATTCAACACCCGGGACGGCCACTACGAGTATTTGGTGATGCCCTTTGGTCTCTGTAATGCTCCGGCAGTCTTTCAAGAGTTGGTCAATGACATCTTCCGGGACCTTCTCTACTCCTGCGTTGTGGTGTACCTAGACGACATCTTGGTCTTCTCTCCGGATCTCCAGTCTCACCGGAGGGACGTTCATCAGGTTCTGCTCAGGCTCAGGCAGAATCACCTCTTCGCTAAATTTGAGAAGTGCCTCTTTGAGCAGACCTCGCTTCCGTTTTTGGGCTACATCATTTCTCAGACAGGCCTACGAATGGATCCGGAGAAACTATCTGCCATCGAGAAATGGCCCCGACCGGAGGGATTGAAGGCTATTCAGCGGTTCCTGGGATTCGCCAATTATTACCGCCTCTTCATACCGCACTTCTCTTCCCGGACTGCTCCAATCTCCGCGCTCACCCGCAAGGACGCTAACCCCAAACAGTGGACGCCCGAATCAGAAGAGGCCTTTCTGTCCTTAAAACAGGCCTTCTCTTCCGCTCCAGTGCTGCATCGCCCGGACGGCAACAAGCAGTTCTTCCTGGAGGTGGACGCTTCCTCTTCTGGAGCCGGAGCGGTACTTACTCAAAAATCTTCGTCCGGGAGGATGGTATCTTGCGGCTTCTTCTCCAAACTCTTCTCCTCTTCTGAGCGCAATTATTCCATAGGAGACCGAGAGTTATTGGCCATCAAGCTGGCATTGGAGGAGTGGCGTTACTTGCTCGAGGGGCTCTTCATCCGGTAATCATCTACACTGACCACAAGAATTTGGCTTACCTCCAGCATGCCCAGAGACTTAACCCTCGCCAAGCCCGGTGGTCATTGTTTTTTGCCCGCTTTGACTTTCTTTTACATTTTCGCCCGGCCGACAAAAACATCAAGGCGGATGCCTTGTCCCGGTCCTTCCTGGTGTCGGATCTCGAGGAGGAACCTAAACATATCATCGATCCCGCCAGAGTGATGCAGGTGGCTCCCGTGAGTCTAAATCATCTCCCTCCTGGTAAGACGTTCATATCGGTACCCGATCGGGAGAGGATCCTACACTGGGGTCATTCGTCTAAACTAGCTGGCCACGCTGGTCAAAAAAAGACCCTCCAGTTCATTACCCGGCATTACTGGTGGCCTACCCTGCACAAGGATGTAATAGACTTTGTTTCTGCCTGTGCCTCCTGTGCCCGCAATAAAGTTCCGAGACACCTGCCTGCCGGCCGTCTTCTCCCGCTTCCTGTACCCGCTGCCCCCTGGCAGCATATAGCCATGGACTTCATAACTGATCTTCCCGTCTCCGCTGGTTGTACGGTCATTTGGGTAGTCGTTTGTCCGATTTTCCAAGATGGCTCACTTCATTCCCCTGCCAGGCCTTCCGTCTGCACCCGAGTTGGCTAAAGATTTTATCCGCCACATCTTCCGTCTTCATGGTCTGCCTCGCCATATCGTGTCGGATCGAGGGGTACAGTTCACCTCACGTTTCTGGAGAGCCACTTGTAAGTTGCTAGACGTCACCCTGGATTTCTCCTCCGCTTACCACCCACAGTCCAATGGACAAGTCGAGCGAATCAATCAGATTCTGACCAGTTATCTCCGGCACTTCATTAATGCCCACCATTCTGACTGGGTGGATCTCCTGCCTTGGGCTGAATTTTCTTACAACAATCATGAGAGCGAATCTTCCTCCAAATCTCCGTTTTTTGTAGTCTTCGGTCAACACCCTCGGATCCCTGTTCCCGTCTCCACCTCTGTGGACAATCCAGCTGCGGAATCTCTGGTTAACGAATTTTCCTCCATATGGGAGAGTACCCGGTCCGCACTCATTCTGTCATCCGAGCGCATGAAGAAACATGCTGACAAAAAACGTCTGGATTCTCCTCAATTCCGTCCTGGGGATAAGGTCTGGCTCTCGTCCAAGTATGTCCGGCTCAAGATTCCTTCCTACAAGTTAGGTCCTCGGTTCATCGGTCCTCTGGAAATCATCAGTCAGATCAACCCGGTGTCCTATAAATTGAAACTCCCGGCCAATTTGCGGATTCCTAACTCCTTCCATGTATCTCTCCTCAAACCGGTGGTACTTAACTCTTTTGTCAAGCCTACAGGTACACCTCCTGCTCCAGTTTCTGCTGAAAACGAATTTGAGGTAGAGAACATTCTGGCCACCAAAAGGGTAAGGAGAAAGACCTATTTTCTGGTGGATTGGAAGGGGTTTGGTCCTGAGGAGAGAACGTGGGAGCCTCCGGAGAACATCCATGCCCCTCTCATCCTAGCTAAATTTCTTTCTGGCCTAAAAAGGGGGGGGCCTAAAGGGGGGGGTACTGTAGCGCCGCCGTCAGCGTCCCTGTCCTCTGCCAGGCAGGGACGCTGTTCCTCGGCGTCAGCATCCCCGTCCTCTGCCAAGCAGGGACGTCGCTCCTCTTACCCACGCTCGGCGTCCCCCTCCCGCCCTGCTGGGGCTGCGCGCTCCTTCCCTGCCTCTGGACTTAGGGCGCACGCCCGCGCGCTCCCCCGCTCTTAAAGGGGCCGCGCGCATCTTTTAAAAAGGTCCCCGGCCAATGCCGGTGGACTCCACCCTATATAAAGCACTCCCTCCTTAATGGAGGTGCCCGAGCAATGTTGTTGCACTGTTCACTACTCTGCTTCAGCCCTCAGGTTCCGTTGCCAGTTACCTGCCTGTTTCCTGCCAGTTTGCTGTCTGCTACCTGTCCGCTAGCCTACCTGGAGGCTTCATCGTTCGACAGTCTGCCCGCCATCACCTGCCAGTCTGTCTATGGACCAGCCTGTCCGTTTATCTGCTGAGTTTCACCGGTTGCCAGTCTGCTAGCCTACCTGGAGGTTCAGCCGTCACGTGCAGTGATCTTCGGCTATTCCAGAGACTCTCGCCTGCTCACTTGGGGGCGCTCATCTGCCATCTGCCTGCTAGCCTACCTGGAGGTTCGGCCGTCACAGGCGGTGACCATCGGCTATTCCAGAGACTCTCGCCTGCTCACTTGGGGGCGCTCATCTGTCTTCTGCCTGCTAGCCTACCAGGAGGCTCAACCATCTCAGGTCGTATATACCTGTCCATCCAGAGACTGCCCCAGTCACTTTCCGTGACTACCTGCCTGTCTATCCAGAGACTGCCCCGGTCACTTGCCGTGACTCCCTACCTGTCCATCCAGAGACTGCCCCGGTCACTTGCCGTGACTCCCTACCTGTCCATCCAGAGACTGCCCCGGTCACTTGCCGTGACTACCTGCCTGTCTATCCAGAGACTGCCCCGGTCACTTGCCGTGACTCCCTACCTGTCCATCCAGAGACTGCCCCGGTCACTTGCCGTGACTCCCTACCTGTCCATCCAGAGACTGCCCCGTTCACTTGCCGTGACTACCTGCCTGTCTATCCAGAGACTGCCCCGGTCACTTGCCATGACTCCCTACCTGTCCATCCAGAGACTGCCCCGGTCACTTGCCGTGACTACCTGCCTGTCTATCCAGAGACTGCCCCGGTCACTTGCCGTGACTTCCTGTCCGTCTTCCCCGGGCGCCACCCGCTCCTTTACAAGGAACACCCCCTTGTATAATAGCTCAGAGGTTCCGCCTCCCAGACCCGTTACACCCGGCAGTCATGTGCAGTTATCGCGAGAAGCTGCACGTGACAGCCAGGGAGAGGGTAATGGCGGTCATCCATGACGTGACCACCGAGGATCTTCTGCCAGGTAAGTGCTGAGTCCTGACTCCTGACAGACCCGACCGACACTGACAGTGACACTTTCGGGTAGTTCCTGTGTCACGTACTTACTTCTGTGACACAGGAACTCCCCATATACTTTACAGGAAAATTCAGATTCCGGTATCCGATATGCAAAAAATATCGGAACTCAGAATCGGAATTCCGATACAGCGAATATCGGCCGATACCCGATATTTGCGGTATCGGAATGCTCAACACTAATTATAATATAACACATGCTAAAATAAGCACAAAATATAAAATATGTGAGTTCAGATACAGAAACATTGGCCATGATACAGAGGGTAAGTAGCAAGGTGAAGCAATGTTAATAATATACAGTAGAAAGGGATACAATAGAGGGCTACACAGAAAAATAGATAAAGTATTATTTCTCATGCACTTTATGTGGAGCAATGGGGTTTGTACAAATGTATATAACCTATAGTAGAAACTTCCATTGTATTAACCCACTTGTAAAGAGATGTAAGGATAAAGTATTAAGTGCAAAAGAGAGGTAGAATGTTGAAATTAAACCAGCATAATACATTGCACAGATCCTAATGGTATATACAAAGGATATTTGCACATATTTAGTGTAAAAATGTATTCACGTTATAAAGCACATGCATATGCATGCTAAGACCAAGAGTGTCAGCCAAACCCGACAGGCGTTTCGCTTTATTCTTTATCAAGGTCTTTCCTTATATTTTTTGCTTATTGTATCTTGCTATAATAAATAAAATATATTTTTTAAGTATTGTGTTGGTTTGTATAAAATGTTGTGTTTATGATCTTTTATCTAATACACACTGCTCAAAAAAATAAAGGAAGCACTCAAAAAACACATCCTAGATCTGAATGAATGAATGAAATATTCTCATTGAATATGTGGTGCCACAGAGGTACTACACCTCAACCAGAGGTGTGGTATCCCATCTTTCAGGTAAGATGGAGACTCTGTACCTGGCTCTGACACAACACTGCATCCATCTCACACACTAGCAGAAGTTCCACTTCTTCCCTGCTGGCTAGGAAAGGGTGTTGGAAGGTGGGTGGAGCTTGTGGGTTAGAGCTGGAGAATTGAGGGAAGAAAGGAAGAGTCTTCCCGTAGGGGAACCTTCCCATAGGGGAAGGCGGGAAGAGATAGAATCGTACAGCAGTCTCCTGGTCTGGAGGAGCTGCTGAACAGACAGAAAGACAGAAGTAAGTTCCCTGGAGGGAAAAGGGATTTCTCAGAAGCACGGCTGAGCAGAGGCTACCCGTGGGGCTCGTTCCAGGCTGACGGACATCAGCTGGGTGAATCCAGGTCGCTGAAGGGTCTCGGGCCCTAGCCTAGTGGAGCGCACAACAGGACTCAGCTAGCAAGCTGACAGCTCTGGAAACTTTAGGGGTCACAGCCAACAACCAGAATTATCTTCTCTGGAAAGGCAGCTATATAGAATCAAGGAAACACTTTGGGCACATTATCCGACAGGAATTGCAGCTACTGGTCTGGGACACTGATTGTGTGGTGCTGGGAAGGAAGAGAAGTAGAAATCAGCACACTGAGACGGCCAGGAAAGGCATATACTGACAGGGAGCTCTGGATAGGTGTTCTCTATCTACCTGGAAGTTGTCTGGATTCCTTGCCTGGATGGCATGGCTCCAAGCAGGCACCTGTGTACACCAGAACTGTGAGTAAAGCTTTGGAAACTGCATCTGACTGTGTCCTCTCAAGTTCTTCCTGCGACACTCACCCAGCACTCCTACATCCCTTGTTAAGTACTACATCTTCACCATCCATCTCATACTACATCTGCCCTGGGACATAGTTCCAACTGCGGGGAACTTTACCAACTCTGCTGCATCACCATCAGTCCCAGAGGATCTGCACTGCAGCGCTGGTCCCCTCTGACCAGAAACCACAAGTGGTGTCACGAACACTTAATTATAAACTCTATCATCTCTTGTAAATATACCCCTTTTATTGGACACCCAGGGCCACGGACTGGGTCAATGCCACTGTGACACTTCCCCTTTAAGAAGCGTCCGAACAGGATGAACTGACCCTTGAACGAGGGTCTTGTGTGCCTAACAGAATGTGTAAAGGAGTAAACCTATTGGACTGTGATTTGGACTGTAAAAATGGCGGCTATGGCGGTTCCACTAGGTCTGCAGTAGGCGGTGCTGTGATGGGCGGTGCCCCAGAAAGAGCGCGAAGAAGCATGAACCTCCCCTGTCTGTACTTCTATGCAACTGCTTCATGGCCGACCGCCAGAGGGGTCCGTATCCTGGTGTTATATGGCGGCAAAGGAAAAGACACCACCCCTCAGGGGTGGAGAGAAGCCCAGAGGTGGGAAAGAGAGCGAATTAGAAGGCAGTACACCAGGAGGCCATCATGGAGAGCGGAGGGAGGCCTGCGGAGTGCGGGAGGGAGAAAGAAGATTTCCCCAGCTGTACGGAATCAGGCTTCAGCTCCTCGGAAGATGTTGACCTGGCCTGTGTGGAAAAAGAAGTAGAAGAACAGGCTCGCCGTCTGGAGAAGAAACGGGCTTTACTGGAAAGGAGGAGACAGGTTGCAAAGGAGGAGGCTGCCAGGTCGCCAGTACCCACTGTCAGTCCCCGGGTACCCACGCCACCGGTACCCGCCGTGCCAGTTACTACATCACCGGAGCCTGTGACTGACGACTGCTGCACCAGAAGCGCAGGTACAAGCAGCGCCCCTGGGACATGGGAGGACCTGCTGGGTCCCATCAGGCTACCGTTGACCCAAAAATCTGGCCAGGTGGTAGTAGATGTAGCCTGGGACCGGAAGGTTACACTGAAGGGGGGGAACACTGGAGCCCATCCCGATACCGCAGCCATTCCCCATCGTGCAATACAAGCCGGAGGTCCTCATCTGGAATGACAACGAGACTAACCTCATGGGGTTCCCAATTACCACCAAGGAATTTTGCCACAGGCAGGTCCAAAAGCTGGAGCAGGAGGAGAGAGAACGGCAAGCTCAGCGAGTGGCCCTGGCGGCGAAAGACCTCAAAGGCAAAACCCAGGCTCGGGGGGGACCACCTAGAGGACCTGAACCCCATGGGGTGGGGTCGAGTCCTCAGTTTTGATCTGGAGAGGGGGTTTGGATTTATCCAGGACTCTCGGGAGGCCCCCGACTTTTTCGTTAACAGGTGGGACGTCGAAGCCCACCTCATACGGGGACACCCAGAGCGTGACCTGTTCCCTGAAGAGCACGTCCCCTTCGCCCGCTATCTTGGTGCAAGGGGATGGTATGCTCTCCACGTGCGCAGGATGCCCACAGAGCTGACTTCACGCCACCACCAGGGGGCAACAGTTACCACAGCCTCACCAGCGGCAGCATCACCAAAGGCTCCACAGCAAGCGGCGGTGACACAGTCAGTCGCAGTGCCAATTATTCCCCGGTCGTCGGTAGCGCCCTCAAAGATCATGGAAATGGATGAGGTCCCGCAGGCAGCAACAATTCAGGCTGCTCTAATCGCTACAGTATCACAGGGAGCGACCACGTTTGCAATTGCTCCCACCACAGCAGGAAGCAACCGTCAGCAAATTCTGCCCTGGAAGCTGAAGAAGCCCAGTGCTTCCACTGAGTCAGGAGGCTGCATGGATCAGCCCCCACCCAAGTAACCAATAAAATTTCACTGACTGTGTACATAGTTAACCCCAGGAGGGTTTCAGCAAAATGTTTTAGTAGTTCATTCTCCAGTGAGAAGCAAACTTTGAGATCATGAACGTTGAATGATCCAAGAACTGTTACCTGTAAATAGTTTAGCACCTTTTTAGGTGCTCCTTCTTGGTTTTACATATACCTTTAGAAAAATAATGTTTTATCACTGCGCGACTCCAGCAACTGGAAGAAAAACCTGTTAGGTGTGGCCGAAGATGAGGTCTAAGGGGAGAACAGTTATGTCTTGCAGCCCACCCAAGACCATCGTTGGAGGTTTTAAGCGGGTCCTCTACAAAGTACAAGGACATTAGAAGATACCCAGGCTGGGACAGTATCTGCCACCTACCTCAAATGATGACAGCTTTTGATTGTGTTTAATAAAAGTGTTATTATACTTGTATATTATGCTTAATGTGAAGTGCAAATTGTTTTAAATTGCAAAATTATTGAATAGCATTTATAGATATTGGAAATGATAGATGTTAGTAGCAGGTACCAGATAAGCCAGAAAGCATTAGTACTGAGATGTGGTCTGTGGTCCCCACCTGCAGAACCACTCTTTTATTGTGTCTTGATAATTGCCAATAATTTCCATCTGTTGTCTATTTCATTTGCACAACAGCATGTGAAATTGATTGTCAATCAGTGTTGCTTCCTAAGTGGAGAATTTGATTTCACAGAAGTTTGATTTACTTGGAGTTATATTCTGCTGCTTAAGTGTTCCCTTTATTTTGTTGAGCAGTGTAGATTCAGGACCACAAATACAGCAAATTCCTTTGAATAACATTTTAGTATTATACTTAGAATAATCTCTTATTTCACACACTGAAAATTCTAGTTGGAGAAGTGTCAAGCCATTGTTGTCAAACTGCACTAATTATTGAAAAAAATACAATTTGGATAATGATCGTATGTTTTAATTTGGAATCCAAAATCCATATTTGCTACAGAGTACTATATTTGGAATGTGCACACTAAGGCAAAGACAAGAATATGTAATATGAGAATAAATTAGAATCTGTTTATATTTTTTGTGATTTGGAGAAAACCTCCATCTTGAGACCAGAATTATAAAATGTAATGCCTTGGCAAGAACAACTAAATAGCATTGTAGAATTTGTTGCAAATAATTTGGACAACAAACTAGAACAGATGGTATCTAACATCAATAATTTACATGATTGGTGTGAGATAAACTGGAGAAAAATTTAGAAGGCTAAAAAGGGACAGAATTTGGAAAAACTAGAAAAAATTGATGCAGCATGTAAAGCAAATACGGTATATATGCTTAGAGAGTTAATTGTATTCTATCGTACATTCGCTTTAAATGGCTCTGTTAATTTTTCTTGTTCAGATATTCAAATAATTGTCTCTTTTTTGTGACATGTGAGGTTTAATGTTTGTCATTTTTATATTTGTTTTTTTCACTGATACCAGGGCAAAATGTAAAGAAAAATAGCAAATGACGATTATTCACATTTTTTTTTGTGATCACAAGGACCAGTAAACATTTTAAATTGTAGTCCTTTCCATAGAAATTATTTTTATAGTACTTATTTTGTCAATGGGGCTGGGCTGGTAGCAACAATTTACTGGCAGTGAAAGTGTCTCTTCTTTTATTTATGCATTTTTAAAATTCTATTTTTTGGAATTTAATTCATTTATTTTTTAATTTATTTTACACACTGTTCCCCATAAGGTTTTAAAATACCTACCTTTGGAAGTGTTGGGTGATGGGGCATTTTAACATATCAATAGATTCTCTTTTTTGCTGATTTCAACATTCTGGACTCATAGCAGAGCTGTCCGGGTTTCCTGGAAGCAAGCAGCTCCTTTTCACTTCCTACACCCAGTGATCACATGTTCAATGGGTTCAGAGGAAGAAGCAAGCTAAGAGTTTATTAATCTGTAGACACAACACTAGTTCAGTACTGTGTATACAGAGATTGAGAAGGTAATCATTTTAATAAACTGTTTTGCTTCTCTCAGGGATATCTTGCTATGTGTGACAATCAGCTTTTCTCCTTCATAGCTGCAAAATCTAGAGCTAGCTGGTTAGACTGCATTAATATTTTAGAATGTCAGCGGAGACATATGTGTGGACGTTTAAAGTCTATGTGCAGTTCAGAAGTAGTCGATAAAACATGAGTATTCACCCCTTTGGCAGTTTTCATGTTTTGCTACTCAACCTGGAATTTCACTTTTTTTAGGGTTTGCAACAGTTCAGGCAAAGAACATGTTAGGGCTGGATGAACGCACCAAATAAATATAAATAATAGGTGCGTTCGCAGCCCGGAGTCCACCGTGCAGGCAGAGCCTGCTGCTAGTAAGATGGCGGTATAAACAAACTCTGTTACTTCACAGAGTCGCAAACATAGATGCTGTGGCACTATATGGTGGTGTAAGCGAACTCTGTTACACCACAGAGTCGCTGAGGTAGAGACGCAGAGATAAAGACTGTGTCCTGTTAACGCCACTGGGGTACACAGATAACTGCTGTCCGGATAGCAGTCCGTGGTCATGCAGTCAGCAACACAAACAAGCAACTCCTCACCGGAGTAGCCGGTATTCTAGAGGCTATTTCAGCCAAGCCCTGAACACGTGCATACAAATCTCCTCACAGGAGGTGCCTGTATTCTAGGGGCTTATTTCAGCCGAGCCCTAACCACAAGCGTGCATGATCACACTGGCGCAAAGCACATAACACAATTGATACTAGCGCACGGCCGAGCGGTCATGCGCACCTTTTATAGTAGCAGCTACAGGACCTTCCAGAAAAGGACTAATGAGAAACTGTTCCAGAACACAAGCAGTTTCAGGACCTTCCTGGCGGACCAATGGGAGTCGCTGCTGTAACCGAGCATGTGACCCCTGATCTCCAATGGGAGATCTTGCCCTGGCCATGCTCAGATGGAGAAACGCAGGACTTAGTCCCAAAGACGTCTGCTCGCCGTTGACCAGTACTGGCTACAATAGCAGAACCTGGAGAGACAGCAGTAATCCTCTGCACAGTGTTAGACTGGGCGAGACGCTGGGACCGACGTCTCTGCTGAGCAGAGCCCACTGAGGCCTGAGACGGATGGGAGACCACAGCAGGGATGGTTCGAGATTCCCCTTGTGCAGAAGCGGGAACTCGACCCCTAACATTACCCCCCCTTCTTTGGTTCTCGCTACGTTCAAAGGCAGCGATGAGCTGCGGAGCATGAATATGCTCGGCAGGCTCCCAGGACCTATCCTCAAGCCCATAACACCTCCAATCCACCCAAAAAATTTTTTGCCCCGTACCACCTTGCACCCTACAATGGCGTTCACCTCGTGATCGTCCGTAGATGAACCCGACAGAAGACCTCATCCTCTCCTTGGAAGCCTGAATGGCATCCTGGGTGCTGTCCCATATGTCCCGTGCCTCCACAGCCCATTCTGCCAATCTGGAGTTGGCGGAAGCCACGGGCATAGGCACCGGTATCCGCGGATGCTGGCCGTAATTTAAGAGGAATGGGGTCTGCTGGGTGGAGTCAGCCACAGCATTGTTTAGCGTGAACTCCACCCACGGGAGCAAGGATGCCCAGTTATCCTGCCTGGCAGAGACAAAATGTCGCAAGAATGTGACCAAGGTCTGGTTGGCCCTCTCTACCAACCCATTCGTCTCGGGATGATATGCAGAGGAGAGGTTTAACTCAATGCAGAGTAGATGACACAGCTCTCTCCAGAACCGAGATGCAAATTGGGGACCTCGATCGCTGACAATCTTGTCTGGCATACCGTGTAGACGGAAGATGTGTCTAATAAATAATGCTGCCAAGGCCCGTGCAGAAGGTAACTGTGGTAGCGGCACTAAGTGCACCATTTTGGAGAAGTGGTCGGTGATCACCCAAATGATGGTGCAACCCCGAGACTTGGGTAAGCCCACCACAAAGTCCATCCCGACCATCTCCCAGTGCCTGTCTGCCACCGGCAAAGGGAAAAGTAACCCAGCTGGTTGTTGTCGAGGGGACTTGTTCTTGGCGCAGGAGACACACACCTGAACATATTTCCTGACGTCACGGACCATATGTGGCCACCAGTATGTTCTCGCCAATAATTCAATTATCCTCTTTGCCCCAAAGTATCCACCCACCCTGAACGAGTGTGCCCAAGAGAGTACCTCCGGTCGCAAATTAGTGGGCACAAAAGTCTTGCCCGGAGGCACAGACTCTAGCGAATCCGGGGCTATTGTTCTCAGGCTCTCTTCGGGGACAATAAGCCGAGGTTCCTCATCCTCCTCCTCTGATGACACTAAGGAGCGAGAGAGAGCGTCGGTCCGAATATTCTTCTCACCGGAGAGAAAATGGAGGGTGAAGTGGAACCAAGAGAAGAATAGGGACCATCTGGCCTGGCAAGAATTTAGCCGCTGAGCCGTTTGCAGATATACCAAGTTTTTGTGGTCAGTGAAGACTTGGAAGGGAAAACGAGCCCCCTCCAGAAGATGTCTCCACTCAGAGAAGGCAACTTCATAGCCAGCAACTCCCTGTCCCCGATGGAATAATTCCTCTCTGCTGGTGTAAAGGTCTTAGAAAAGAAGAAGCAGGGATGCTTCCGACCTTGAGCATCCTTTTGATAAAGGACTGCTCCAGCACCAACAGAAGAGGCGCCCACCTCTAAAATAAACGGCTTATCAACATCGGGGCGATGTAATATGGGAGCACTGGCAAAATGCGACTTGATGGAAGAGAACGCCTTGGAGACCTCCTCAGACCACAACTTGGGATTTGCTCCCTTCTTGGTGAGGGCTACCAAGGGAGCTACCAAAGTCGAGAAATGGGGAATGAACTGGCGATAATAATTATTGAACCCCATAAAGCGCTGCACCGCTTAAAGAGAATGGAGTTCTTGCCAGTCCTTTACAGCCTGTAGTTTGGCAGGATCCATAGCCAATCCCTGGGCGGAGATGATATAGTACAGGAAAAGTAAAGACTCCTGCTCATACACACATTTCTCCAGCTTGGCATAGAGGGAGTTTGCCCGTAAGAGGTCGAAGACTTTGTTGATATCCCTCAAGGTGAGAGTCTATATCTGGTGAAAAGATGAGAATATCATCCAGATAGACTACTACAGAGGTGGAGAGCATATCCCGAAAGATGTCATTGACAAAGTCTTGGAAAACAGCGGGAGCATTACAGAGCCCGAAGGGCATCACCAGGTATTCATAATGCCCATCCCTGGTATTAAAAGCTGTCTTCCACTCGTCCCCTTCACGGATGCGATTTAGGTTATAGGCATCTCGTAGATCTAGCTTAGTAAATACCTTTGCTCCCTGGAGCCTATCAAAGAGCTCAGAGATAAGGGGCAACGGGTACTTATTCTTGACCGTGATGGCGTTAAGACCCCTGTAGTCAATACACGGACGTAATTCTCAGTTCTTCTTCTGCACGAAGAAGAACCCCGCCCCTGCTGGTGACACTGACTTCCTAATGAATCCTCTTGCCAGATTCTCCTGAATATACTGGGACATGGCCTCTGTCTCAGGAAGCGAGAGGGGATAGATTCTTCCCCAAGGAGGTTCTGCTCCAGGCAAGAGATCAATAGGACAGTTGTAGGGGCGATGAGGAGGAAGAGTCTCCGCCGCCTTCTTGGAGAAAACGTCTGCGTATGACCAATAACACTGGGGAAGAGGAGTAAGGTCTACGGGTATCTCTGTGGTGGTGACCTGAACGCACTCCCTGACACACCTGCCTCTACATGAATCACCCCAACCCAGTATCCTCCCAGAGGACCACTCAATATGGGGAGAGTGGTGACGGAGTCAAGGTATTTCCAGCAAAACCTCGTCTACTCCCTCGGGCAGGACAAAAAAGGAAATACTCTCCTGATGGGAAGTGGACATAGATAAAGTGAGAGGGATAGTCTGGTGGGTGATTTGTGAGGGCAGAGTCGATCCATTCACTACTCGCACAGTCACCGGTTTGGCGAGCATCACCTGAGGTATAGTGTGGCGGATAGCAAAGGCAGAGGACATGAAATTCCCCTCGGCTCCAGAATCCACACAGAGCTCGACGGTGAGAGTGGATGGTATTGTCCCTTTGAAAGACAACTTGGTGGAAAATGGCGCGGTGTCTAGTGAACCTCCTCCCAGGGTCACTAGACAGGACCGTTATCCCGACCGCTGTGGACATTTGTTGGCATAATGTCCTAACTGCTGACAGATGTTACAAACCACGGGTACTTGAGCGAAACCTCCATGGCCTCATGGGAGTCGGACGCCTGACTGAAAGATTCTAGAGGTCTGGCGAAGGTGGGAGCCAGCCGGAACCTGTGCCTACACTGGGACGGCTGCAACCTCCGCTCGTGAAAACGGAGGTCGATGCGGGTAGATATGGCGATAAGCTTCTCCAGTGTGGCGGGAATCTCCCTGGTAGCCAAAGCGTCTATCACATAGCCGCCAGTCCTTTCCAAAACACGGGAATGAGGACTTTATCTGGCCAGTCTAACTCCGAGGCCAGAGTCCGAAATTGGACAGCAAAATAACTGACCAAGGACGAATC
>JARQOD010000001.1:102611485-102671153 GCA_033576555.1 Oophaga sylvatica
ATATTTTTTAATTATTTGAAAAGAATGGAGCCCCAATTAAGAAAAAGAAAGGAGGGCAGGGGGAACCTTCACAGACTAAACCAGATGGTTTGAAGAACTAACGGAGGGGGATCTGCACTCCAAAAAAAAAACCCTGACTACAGTAAACCTGCCAAAACCTTTTTCATATTTGGAAAGGCTGTTTTTTGTACTTCTATATTTTTTGCAACCAATGTATTGGATACTGATGGAAGCAGTCAACTAATAGATTTGAATTATTTGAAATAAAATGTAGCAGAAAACAATTAGAGAAAAATGTCAAGGATGAGCAGTGAGACAGCTCGCAGAGTACAACGGGGTGGTTGAAGAAATAACTTGAGCGGGATCAGAATTCAAAAATTGAAACCTCTCTGACTACAGTAACCAATGCACACAAACTGGTTCAGCAGCTGTGAAAGGCCCGTTTGTGTACTTCTAATTTTTTTGAAACCCAATGTATTGGATAATGATGGAAGCACGTCACACTATAGATTTGAATTATTTGAAATATAATGTAGCAGCAAAAATTTAGAGAAAAATGTCAAGGATGAGGCAGTGGGGACACGTCAGCAAAGTACAAGCAGCAGTGGTTGAAGAACAAAATGGAGCGGGATCTGCACTCAAAAAAAAAAACCTCACAGATTTACGTGAACATGCACACAACTGTTCACTATCTCTGAAAGGCTCCTTTGTGGACTTCTATACTGTTTGCAAACCAAAGTATTTGGGTACGGATGGGAAGCACGTCAACATAAAAGATTTGATTTTTTTTAAATAGAATGTAGCAGGGAACAATTAGAGAAAAATGTAAAGGATGAGGCAGTGAGGGACGCTCAGCAGAGTACAAGCAGCAGGGTTGAAGAACTAAAAAGAGCGGGATCTGCACTCAAAAAAAAAAAAACCTCACAGACTACAGTGAACACTGCACACAACTGTTCACTATCTCTGAAAGGCTCCTTTGTGGACTTCTATACTGTTTGCAACCCAAAGTATTGGATACGGATGGAAGCACGTCACACTAATAGATTTGGGTTTTTTTTAAATAGAATGTAGCAGCACCAATTTGAGAAAAAAATTTTAGGATGAGGCAGTGACAAAACGTCAGCAGAGTACAAACAGCGGTGGTTGAAGAAAAAACTTTAGCGGGATCTGAATTCAAAAATTGAAACCCCCTGACTACAGTAAACAATGCACACAACTGTTTAGTAGCTGTGAAAGGTCCTTTGTGGACTTCTATACTGTTTGCAACCAATGTATTGGATACGGATGGAAGCAATCACACTAATAGATTGGATTTTTTTTAAATAGAATGTAGCAACACCCCAATTGAGAAAATGTCAAGGATGAGGCAGGACACTGTAACGCTGGTATTGTCTGTACTTTGTTTTCCACCATTACTCTGCATGTCTTTTGCATTAACCCTTTGCTCCTTTCCCCCTAACCAGCTGGGATACTGTTGTCTGTTACCTGTATGGATGCTGCCAGTTCCAGCTCTGCGCGTGGCCGTACTTGCGTGAGTGTTCCGCTGCTTGCATGACCACCCGCATGTGCGGTCCCTGACCTGCTGCAGAAGCCATCCGTAGGTTCCAAAGTCCTCTGCAATGGTGCATGATTTACTACGTGTGTGGCAGCAGCTTCTGTCAGGCGCCTGGCCTGCTGTGAAGACCATCCGTAGGTTGCAAAGTCCTCTGCAATGGTGCATGATTTACTACGTGTGTGGCAGCAGCTACTGTCAGGGGCTTGGCCTGCTGTGAAGACCATCCGTAGGTTGCAAAGTCCTCTGCAATGGTGCATGATTTACTACGTGTGTGGCAGCAGCCACTGTCAGTTGTTCCTCTGTAATGAGTTGTCTGGCTCTGCATAGGGGGCGCGGCCCACACCTGTCCTGCTTTTATGAGGATTGGGTGTGTACTAGAATTACTGCTCCAGCCTATCGCTGTGAAGCAGCTCATATAAAAGTTCCCCAGCCCTGATGGGCGTTGCCAGAGCTTCACATTGAATCCACTTTGAATTCCTGAACCTAGCCGTATGTGGTTGTGTGTTCAGCTCCTGCTCTGAATTTGATCAGCTCTGGAGAGCTGATTCCCTTGTCCTGTCTTGTGTTTCTGCCTGGGGCTGAGTACCCAGCTCGCCGTTCCTGGAGGCTGCATATCCAGGCCTGTTCCTGTTGTATCTTGTTTCCTGAATCCCTGATCCTGGATCTAACCCGGTACCTGAATGTCTGAACTGTGTCTTGTGTTTCCGCCTATGCTGGGGGCTGATTACCCAGATCGCCGTTCCTGGAGGCTGTATATCCAGGCCTGTTCCTGCTGTGTCTAATTACCTGAACCCTGATCCTGGATCGCATCCTGTACCTGACTGTCTGAACTGTGTCCTCTGTGTTATGTTCCTGAAATCCTGCTGTGTCCTGAACCCTGTGCCAGTGACTGTGAATCCTTGCTATATAACCTGAGTTCATCTTGGAAGGAGGAGTCCGGTGTGTGCTGAGTTTCCGTTACTCTGTGCTCAGCTTCTGTGCCATTCCCGGCCAGCTCCCGTTGAGCCTGGCGGATCTTGCACCAGACCGCTGGGGTTCCTTTTCAGATCGATACTAGATGTCCGGAGTCCGAGGACCGGGTCCTCCCTGATGACCACTGCCTGATATCCGATGTCCGATGACCACTTCCAGATGTCCGGATCCTATCCATCTCTGCCTGATGTCCGGAGCCTGCCGATCGGTGCCAGATGTCCGGAGTCCGATGCCTGTGTTCCGGTCCGTGTTCCTGTCTGTGTTCCTGAATCCCTGAGATCCAATCCGTGTTACTGTCTGTGTTCCTGACTCCCTGAGATCCAATCCGTGTTCCTGATGTTCCTGTCCGTGTTCCCGACTCCCTGAGATCCAATCCGTGTTTCTGATGTCCTGTCCGTGTTCCTGTGTCCCTGAGATCCAGTCCGTGTTCCTGATGTTCCGATGTCCTGCCGGTTCCTCCTTGGTCTACCCTGTGATGACGTCTGTCCTGGGTCAGTGTCTGATGTTCTCCTGCTGAGCCTGTGCTACGCCTGAGGCCTAAGAGAGAGGCCGCCCAAGTATGCCCGTGCTAGATGATCCTGGACTGCATCTACCCGTGATGACCCCGCCATCGTCTGAAGTCTGTCTGAGGTCGGTGTCTGATGTTCTCCTGCTGAGCCTGTGCTACGCCTGAGGCCTAAGAGAGAGGCTGTCCAAGTATGCCCGTGCCAGATAACCCTGGACTGCATCTACCCGTGATGTCCTCCTGCACTCGTCTGTGATCCTGAGTCGTGTATCCTTCTCTGATGTGCGGAGTCGGGAGTCCGGTCTTATGTTCTGTTATGTACTGTGTTTCTTTAAGTAAACTTTATGTTCTTCATACCTGAAGTTGTGCAGTGTTGTCTAGTCCTGCAGGTCGCCATCTTGCCCACATGCTCAGCTGCCACGGATCCCGGTCGCTGCCCTTCCCTAGTCCGGGCAGGCCCGGGTCTCCCTCCGTGGTCCAGTGGGTCCACATTCTCTTACCATCTGGGACCCATGCCTCACGTCGTCGTGGACTGGCGGCGTGGGAGCATTGGCTAACTAGGCAAGCTATGCCATGTCCCGACGCCCCGCAGCCGTGGGAAGCGTCACAGAAAGCTCTGGCCATGGACTCCGCTGAGCATGTGTGGTCTGCAGGACTTTCTCCAAGCTCCACCTGATGTACGAACTAGACTGCTTGGTCCCCACATGGTAAGTGGACTAGATGGCTCGATTCCCTGCTTGGTCAGCGGTTCGGACTTTTCGAGCTATGAACTCTGCTGCCATATTGTGAACTGTGGGACTTACCGCCAAACCCAAGTGAATTTTCTGGGGAATTTTTTTTACTTGGGTCTTCGGAAGAGGGGGCCTGAGGAGGGGGATACTGTAACGCTGGTATTGTCTGTACTTTGTTTTCCAGCGTTACTCTGCATGTCTTTTGCATTAACCCTTTTGCTCCTTTCCCCCTAACCAGCTGGGATACTGTTGTCTGTTACCTGTATGGATGCTGCTCAGTTCCCAGCTATGCTGCGTGGCCTTACTTGCGTGAGTGTCTCCGCTGCGTTGCATGACCACCCGCATGTGCGGTCCCTGACCTGCTGCAGAAGCCATCCGTAGGTTCCAAAGTCCTCTGCAATGGTGCATGATTTACTACGTGTGTGGCAGCAGCTTCTGTCAGGTGCCTGGCCTGCTGTGAAGACCATCCGTAGGTTGCAAAGTCCTCTGCAATGGTGCATGATTTACTACGTGTGTGGCAGCAGCTACTGTCAGGGGCCTGGCCTGCTGTGAAGACCATCCGTAGGTTGCAAAGTCCTCTGCAATGGTGCATGATTTACTACGTGTGTGGCAGCAGCCACTGTCAGTTGTTCCTCTGTAATGAGTTGTCTGGCTCTGCATAGGGGGCGCAGCCCACACCTGTCCTGCTTTTATGAGGATTGGGTGTGTACTAGAATTACTGCTCCAGCCTATCGCTGTGAAGCAGCTCATATATAAAGTTCCCTAGCCCTGATGGGCGTTGCCAGAGCTTCACATTGAATCCACTTTGAATTCCTGAACCTAGCCGTATGTGGTTGTGTGTTCAGCTCCTGCTCTGAATTTGATCAGCTCTGGAGAGCTGATTCCCCTTGTCCTGTCTTGTGTTTCTGCTTGGGGCTGAGTACCCAGATCGCCGTTCCTGGAGGCTGCATATCCAGGCCTGTTCCTGTTGTATCTTGTTTCCTGAATCCCTGATCCTGGATCTAACCCGGTACCTGAATGTCTGAACTGTGTCTTGTGTTTCCGCCTATGCTGGGGGCTGATTACCCAGATCGCCGTTCCTGGAGGCTGTATATCCAGGCCTGTTCCTGCTGTGTCTAATTACCTGAACCCCTGATCCTGGATCGCATCCTGTACCTGACTGTCTGAACTGTGTCCTCTGTGTTATGTTCCTGAAATCCTGCTGTGTCCTGAACCCTGTGCCAGTGACTGTGAATCCTTGCTATATAACCTGAGTTCATCTTGGAAGGAGGAGTCCGGTGTGTGCTGAGTTTCCGTTACTCTGTGCTCAGCTTCTGTGCCATTCCCGGCCAGCTCCCGTTGAGCCTGGCGGGGCTTGCACCAGACCGCTGGGGTTCCTTTTCAGATCGATACTAGATGTCCGGAGTCCGAGGACCGGGTCCTCACTGATGACCACTGCCTGATATCCGATGTCCGATGACCACTTCCAGATGTCCGGATCCTATCCATCTCTGCCTGATGTCCGGAGCCTGCCGATCGGTGCCAGATGTCCGGAGTCCGATGCCTGTGTTCCAGTCCGTGTTCATGTCTGTGTTCCTGACTCCCTGAGATCCAATCCGTGTTCCTGATGTCCTGTCCGTGTTCCTGTGTCCCTGAGATCCAGTCCGTGTTCCTGATGTTCCGATGTCCTGCCGGTTCCTCCTTGGTCTACCCTGTGATGACGTCTGTCCTGGGTCGGTGTCTGATGTTCTCCTGCTGAGCCTGTGCTATGCCTGAGGCCTAAGAGAGAGGCCGCCCAAGTATGCCCGTGTCAGATGATCCTGGACTGCATCTACCCGTGATGACCCCGCCATCGTCTGAAGTCTGTCTGAGGTCGGTGTCTGATGTTCTCCTGCTGAGCCTGTGCTACGCCTGAGGCCTAAGAGAGAGGCCGTCCAAGTATGCCCGTGCCAGATAACCCTGGACTGCATCTACCCGTGATGTCCTCCTGCACTCGTCTGTGATCCTGAGTCGTGTACCCTTCTCTGATGTGCGGAATCGGGAGTCCGGTCTTATGTTCTGTTATGTACTGTGTTTCTTTAAGTAAACTTTATGTTCTTCATACCTGAAGTTGTGCGGTGTTGTCTAGTCCTGCAGGTCGCCATCTTGCCCACATGCTCAGCTGCCACGGATCCCGGTCGCTGCCCTTCCCTAGTCCGGGCAGGCCCGGGTCTCCCTCCGTGGTCCAGTAGGTCCACATTCTCTTACCATCTGGGACCCATGCCTCACGTCGTCGTGGACTGGCGGCGTGGGAGCATTGGCTAGCTAGGCAAGCTATGCCATGTCCCGACGCCCCGCAGCCGTGGGAAGCGTCACAGACACACGCTCAGCAGAGTACAAGCAGCAGTGGTTGAAGAACTAAATGGAGCGGGATCTGCACTGAAAAAAAAAAAAAATCACAGACTACGGTGAACACTGCACACAACTGTTCACTATCTCTGAAAGGCTCCTTTGTGGACTTCTATACTGTTTGCAACCAATGTATTGGATACGGATGGAAGCACGTCACACTAATAGATTTGATTTTTTTTAAATAGAATGTAGCAGCAACAATTAGAGAAAAATGTAAAGGATGAGGCAGTGAGACACGCTCAGCAGAGTACAAGCAGCAGTGTTTGAAGAACTAACTGGAGCGTGATCTGCACTCAAAAAAAAAAAACCTCACAGACTACAGTGAACACTGCACACAACTGTTCACTATCTGTGAAAGGCTCCTTTCTGTACTTCTATAGTGTTTGCAACCAATGTATTGGATACGGATGGAAGCGCGTCACACTATAATTTCAATTGAATGGAGCAGCAAGAATTACACTAAAGAAAAAAAAAAGAGTCTGTGAGTGACACGTGCAGATGCCTACAAACAGCGTTGGATGCAGAGCAAACTGCAGCGTCACCTGCACTCACACACACACCTTGCACAGAGCTGTTAAAACAACACTGCAAGGCAAAAGGATGCTTTACACAGCGGTTGGTAAACTAGCCTGCCTAGAGCACAGTACACAAAATCGCAATCTCTAACTGTCCCTCAGAGTCAGCACAGCAGCGTTCTGTCCCTAACTGAATTCACAGCACAGTGACGCTAAAATGGCCGCGGCGCCTTTTATAGTGCATTCTGACATCATTTCAGCATCCAATCACAGCCATGCCATTAGTTAACATGACCGCAGCAGTACAGGATGTGCCCACACTTCTTAGGATTCCTCATTGGCTGACTAAAATCACATTGCCTCTCAAAGAATTATGGGAACTTCCGATTCCGGTATACGATATATGGAAAATATCGGAACTAAGTATCGGAATTCCGATACAGCGAATATCGGCCGATACCCGATACTTGCGGTATCGGAATGCTCAACTCTAATGAAGATGCATTAAGCCAATCATTACTGTGTGTATTAATAATTATAACAACAACAATCAGGTTTGTTTTCTTCAAAGAAGTGGTGGTTTCCAATGCAGTTAACCCTCTTAATGCTGTATTTGTGTGCATGCATACACGTTAAAATCAACATTTCCAGTATGTTGATAAAAAAGAAAAAAAAACCTTATGCAAAATTTTGCTATTTCATACTAAATTAGTTAAAGGCAGCAAATGGTGCCTACATGATGAATTTTGACTCTGGATTCAAATATTTAGAAAAAGGAAAATTAAGATTAATAAATGTAGAGTAATTAGTTTTTATAATTCATTTTGTTGGGATATTTAGTATCCAGTGTCAGGATACAGTACGCTTCTCGTAACGACAATTGTCTCAGCCGCTTGCCACCCGCAACTGCTTCACTGTCACTTCTTTTGGACAAAACTGACACCTGGAAGAAGTGAGAACTGCTGCTGCTCTCTGGTGTCCTCTGAAAAGCATTTTTGATTATGTTGTTTTATAGAGTATGGGCTGTTTGTATTTTATAAGGGGTAGCAAGTGAGAAGGTTTTGTCTAAGTAGTGGACAACCCCCTTAAAACTGACAAAATGTACAAAATGCTAGTCTTAAAGGGAATCTCTTACCCCCTGGGATGTTTTTTTTCCTATTATTATAGGTATTCAGGTGATAGATTGTTAAAAATTGTCATACCTGTATGCCTCATAACAGCAGTATTTTTGTGGAGAAATCTTCTTTTACTCTTTTATGGCAATGAGTTCTTCCAGGCTTTGGGGCTTTTAGTGCCTAGAAGAAAACTCTGCCTCTCATTTTCATTATTGTACGAGCCTCCTCATATGAGCATCACAGTGCTCTGTGACAAGTAGTGGTGGCCTCGGAATCCTGCTCCTGCCCCCTGCAATAGCGCAATTTCATTTGATGTTTCCATCTTTCTATGGGCATGGACTTCTTCTGTGCAGGCTCCAAAGAGTCACCAGGAGGTGGAAGAGCACCTTATTATTACTGTGCACGCCGGCGTTCACTGGAGCTGAAGTCGCAATGACTCGCCGATGCTTGCGTAGAAGAACAAAGAAGCCAATGCCCATGTGTGTAGACAATTTTCTTAGCGTATAAGAGACACATAGGTATTCTGGGCAAACTGAGTAGAGAAAACAATGGAGTGGGGGCACCACCAATGGCAATTTTGCATTGGGTAGCATTTAGCCTAAGGCCGGCCCTGATTTCAAGCACACCTAATGCAACTAATCAAATCCTTGAGTAGGTTCATCATGTGTGCTTAAGACAACACCTGATTTGCAAATGAGCATTTTATTAGGAACTAGAAATTGGCCCGATACTATCGCATCGAGAGTGCGGTGATATTAGACGTCACCGATATTCCCCATGCAGGTGCAGTAACTGCCGCGTCGTTACCGCGCATGCGTGGGTAGAGCGCACAGTTGTGGCTGTTACTGCGCATGCGCGGGAATAGTGGTGACGTGAATGTCACTTGCGCAGGCGCAGTTCATGGCCTCGTGGCTGTTACTGCGCCTGTTTGGGAATAGCGGAGACATGTATTTCACTTGCCCAGGCGCAGTTCGTTGCGGCCACGAACTGTGCCTGCACAAGTGACACTGCAGCGGTGCCTTATGGGATTCAAGGACAGCGGCCGGAAGTCCCAACAGGGGATTATATATAAGATTTTATTCAGGGGGTTATATAATTCTGAAACTGCAATAGAAATTAAGTGTTATTTTGTGCTGAATGCAGAGAAACTACTTGTTATAATTGTTGTAGTGAGTTATTTAAATTGTTTTTGTTCTATTGGTTTATGGCCAACAGCATTATGTCAAAATAAAATGTATTTATAATTTCCAAATGTAGCTTCTAAAATGTATTCAACTTTTTTAACATACATTACGTTTTAAATAAATGACAAGTGTTTTGAACTTTTCAAGGAGAGTATGTAATTCTGTTTTTATTTGTGCTGTTTTAAGGCTTGAAGATTTGAAGATTTATTGCGCAGAGAAGAAGCATAAGAAGAGAGTAAAAAGCAAGTTGTCATCGCTGATTCTTTAGTTTAGGCTCTCACATGGATAAACTGTTCTCTGAAGGAAGCTTAAAGAACGTGGAATCTGTTACTTGAGCACAAAGTATTAATACAATAAAACATTACAGCAGGTAAACATTACATTCAGTTCTGTCTCATAGTCTGATGAATAACCTTTGTAGAATAAGATTTAGTACTAAGCTTCCATACTCAAAAAGGCACAAAAGTAGTAACGCATTTTTATGTTATAGTCCATATACATTATATATTTCTATAAAATACCTAGTCTGGGCATTAAGTTAAAGAGAGTTCAGTTTTCAGAAAATTGTATTCCCAGGGACAGTTTGTTCTTTATGCCCCCTCCCCAAGTCCAGTACTACTACTCCGCTGCTACTCCCAGGTTTTAGAAAATGAAATGGCCAGCACCCAACCTGTGAGTTGTACTGTTCTTGGACCTGCCAAGTGACCACGGACAGTGCCCTTGTCACAGACACCATTCAGTGAAAATACTAAAATAATGCTATTCCGCTATATTTTGGTGGCTTTGTCTTTACAGTGTTCAAGGAACACAATAATATCAAATATGTTAATTTATTTTAATCCTAATTTAATTATTTTTAATGGAGTAAAAGAGGGGGTGTAATTTCAATTTTTATATTTTTACGTTTTATATATTATTATAACTTTTTTATTTTTACTTTATTTTTTTAATCCCTTTAGGAGAATTGAACCTGAGATCATGGGAATTAATGGTTCTTCTCTGGAGCTCAGCCTGTAGCTAAACTTCATTGGAGGCCCAAGTTGACAGCTATGGGGTCCTTCAGCAAGATACTGCTGCCATGATAACCCATTGGTTCCACATAATCGCATTGGCATTTAAGCCATTAAACTACAGTGATTGGAGCATGCTCTGGTTGCTGTAGTTTCAGGCAGATGTCGGCTAAGTAACGCAGACTGTGTATACCTGGTTTACAGCATTAAGCAGTCTCTGCTCCTGGGCCTGTTTCATGCATTTTTGATTTGACCTATGATGTAAGTGTAGATCATAAAGGCCATTAAGGTATTAAGTATGTTATATTAAATATGTTAATAATTTAAAAAACAAATGATCTATCTATTGCATTTCAATGTAACTTTACAATTTATATAGAACACATTCAAGTATTAATTGAGCATTAGGGACATGAAAATGTGTCGCTAACGTTTCATTCTCAGTCATATTGTTAACAAAGCAATTGATTTAATACCATATTTACATGTTTATTACTTTGCATGAGAAGCTAATGATATAATTAACATTCCATATGAACTTTACCTATGAGCACCTGTTAGGCATTGGGCGACAGTAGGATCTGAACCTGGATCCAAGGAGTCTGTGGTTTCCTATCCAGACCCAGCCGAGGAAGATGCTGCTCAGCTTCACCATTGATCCCAATGCCTAGCCAATACCCAAGAGGCACAAATAGCTAGCTGGATCGTTGTTCATAGAAGCCTTAAACCTAGGTTACGGAACAAGAAAAGGCTGTTGTAAGCCTAAGTCCAGAAATGCCTGCACTGAGCATGTCCGTGACATGGCGAGCCACGATTGGTGCTTAATGTCAGCTGATCCTCTGACCTGGCATCGCCTGATTGGCCACGGATGACATCATCGGTGATGCGATTGACGAGATGGCTGGGGGCGGAGCTTAGCTCTTAAATAGCTTGTCTGTCTGCGGCGCGGATATCATATTGTCGGGGTCGTATCGACAATTCCACTCGTCCTCCAGTCACTCCGAATTCAGTCTATGAGCATGGGTCAACCTTTCAAAGAATGAGTCAGACAACAGGCTGGTTCAAACTTAGAGCATGCTCAGAAGGCTATTAACAGGCAGCAATCTCAGCAACATTCTAACTTTATTTCCTCATACACAAGATTAAATACACTACACAACAGGGTGGAGCAAGGGGTAGGCTAAAGAGGGGTAAGCCATATATGTCTAGTATCCGGTTAACCCTGGTTGGTCCACGTCTCCGAAGCTTAATCTCTGGGCAGACATCATCTAATGCAACTTCTCTGAACAAAGGAAATCCGGGTGCACTTCTCAGAAACAGACGTTGGCCGGTACTGGCGCCGTCTTAGAATAAGTTTCGATCTGAGTAATACTTGGCAAGGAAAAACTTATTGTTTCAACAGACAAAATAATAGCTAGACACACAAGCATATAAAAGTATAAAAATATATATATTGTCCCTGACAATCCCCCCTAAACACTAAGTTTTTCCCTTGACTGCCTTTGAGACTGTCCATGTGTGGGAGAGGGGAGTTGGATTTCTTCGCCAGGGTATCTCAGGAACTGTCCCCTTGTGAGACGCCCCAGACAACCGGGCCCTACTCTGATAATCACATGGAGTTCTCCCATCTGTCCCTAAACTAAATCTCTCAGTTGAACTCTGTCATAGGGGGTGCTGTCGGGCTTATCCAATGGAGTGTATTTCTCCATGTCTCCTTTCTGGGTGTCATCGTATAACAGGGACACGGTTTCCTGATGTAAGAAAGTTCCTGACACGGGAGCCGCACTGGTGATGGCCTTTCTATACAGGGGAATTACACAACACAAGACCATTAGTCCCACCACTAGGAGGCCCCCCACCAACAAACAGGCTTGCTGGAGGAATCCCTTCAATCCTCCTAACCATCCTGAGAAAAAGGAAGTATCTACCCCTGCATTTGATTTTATTTCTTCTGCCAGACCTGTTATCTTTTTGAGGGCTATAACCGTTTTCCCATTGACCCCTGAATTCTGAGGAATATAGGTACAACATTCTTCCCCTATCATCCCACAGACTCCACCTTTTTCAGCAAGAATCATATCTATAGCCAATCTGTTCTGGAGAGTCATCCTTGTGTTGGGCCCCAATTCCTCATCTATGCCCTGAAAGGCATCTCTGCTATAATTTACAAATCTCTGTTCCGTATAGTATATATAATTTATCCAATCCACATTCCGGTTAATATGTATAGTTGGGATAAGAGAGAGAATGCCTGCCGTGATTTGGTTTTGAGCCTTGTATTTGTCAGGGACCCCCCTAGGAACACCTATAGAGTCTATATATATTTTGGGATCTTCAGAATAGCTGGTATGTAACTGGTCTAAGCTTCGTCTTTTTCTAGTCGGTTCGGGGGCCGTCTCTGGATCCCAGGGCAAGATTTTGAATTGCATTGCCAATTTTACCAGGGTACACTGACCAGTCCAAGTAGCCGGAAGTCTGGACCTAAGTCGCCCATCCCCGCAGAACCAATAACCATCATATATATATCTGGTATGATTGGTTAACAAGTCAGCCTCTATTGCCTGATTACTTTCACAAAAATCATCATCAAAGACACCTAGAGAGGGGCCCGTAGAGTTGTCAGGGGAGTAGCAGGTGTAATTATCTGTGGTGACAATCACATCACCAGGGGTCCGAACTCTAGACCCCTTACTGATCAGGGGAACATAGTCAGGACAAGAACTACCATTGGATCCTTTCAATAACCCAAGCAAGCAGAGAGTGGTATTATAGTCAGCAGGGAAAGCATGCGTATATAGATGGGTATTTGCAGCAGCACAAGCTACACATCCTACCGATATGTTTTGGGCTCTAACGTTATACAGTTAGGTCCATAAATATTTGGACAGAGACAACATTTATCTAATTTTGGTTCTAGACATTACCACAGTGAATTTGAAACAAAACAAATCAGATGCAGTTGAAGTTCAGACTTTCAGCTTTCATTTGAGGGTATCCACATTAAAATTGGATGAAGGGTTTAGGAGTTTCAGCTCCTTAACATGTGCCACCCTGTTTTTAAAGGGACCAAAAGTAATTGGACAAATGACTCCAAGGCTATTTCATGGACAGGTGTGGGCAATCCCTTTGTTATGTCATTCTCAATTAAGCAGATGAAAGGGCCGGAGTTGATTTGAGGTGTGGTGTTTGCATTTGGAAGGTTTTGCTGTGAAGGAAACATGCGGTCACAGGAGCTCTCCATGCAGGTGAAACAAGCCATCCTTAAGCTGCAAGAACAGAAAAAAACCCATCCAAGAAATTGCTACAACATTAGAAGTGGCAAAATCTACAATTTGGTACATCCTGAGAAAGAAAGAAAGCACTGGTGAACTCATCAATCCAAAAAGACCTGGGAGCCCACGGAAGACAACAGTGGTGGATGATCGCCGCATACTTTCTTTGGTGAAGAAGAACCCGTTCACAACATCAACTGAAGTCCAGAACACTCTCAGTGAAGTAGGTGTATCTGTCTCTAAGTCAACAGTAAAGAGAAGACTCCATGAAAGTAAATACAAAGGGTTCACATCTAGATGCAAACCATTCATCAATTCCAAAAATAGACAGGCCAGAGTTAAATTTGCTGAAAAACACCTCCAGAAGCCAGCTCAGTTCTGGAAAAGTATTCTATGGACAGATGAGACAAAGATCAACCAGTACCAGAATGATGGGAAGCCAAAAGTTTGGAGAAGAAAGGGAACGGCACATAATCCAAGGCACACCACATCCTCTGTAAAACATGGTGGAGGCAACGTGATGGCATGGGCATGCATGGCTTTCAATGGCACTGGGTCACTTGTGTTTATTGATGACATAACAGCAGACAAGAGTAGCCGGATGAATTCTGAAGTGTACCGGGATATACTTTCAGCCCAGATTCAGCCAAATGCTGCAAACTTGATTGGACGGCGCTTCATAGTACAGATGGATAATGACCCCAAGCATACAGCCAAAGCTACACAGGAGTTCATGAGTGCAAAAAAGTGGAACATTCTTCAATGGCCAAGTCAATCACCAGATCTTAACCCAATTGAGCATGCTTTTCACTTGCTCAAATCCAGACTTTAGAGGGAAAGACCCACAAACAAGCAAGACCTGAAGGCTGCGGCTGTAAAGGCCTGGCAAAGCATTAAGAAGGAGGAAACCCAGCGTTTGGTGATGTCCATGGGTTCCAGACTTAAGGCAGTGATTGCCTCCAAAGGATTCGCCACAAAATATTGAAAATAAAAATATTTTGTTTGGGTTATGTTTATTTGTCCAATTACTTTTGACCTCCTAAAATGTGGAGTGTTTGTAAAGAAATATGTACAATTCCTACATTTTCTAACACATATTTTTGTTCAACCCTTCAAATTAAACGTTACAATCTGCACTTGAATTCTGTTGTAGAGGTTTCATTTCAAATCCAATGTGGTGGCATGCAGAGCCCAACTTGCGAAAATTGTGTCACTGTCCAAATATTTCTGGCCCTGACTGTATCTGTCCCATTCAAGCCAGAGATTCTTACGGGGGTTCATCTGGGTCTCTATGGAGAAGACTTCCTGCCACCCGAGTCCTGGGATGGGGACAACCTCATTGAGAACTCTTTGTAACATTTCACCACCCGGGGAGGACTTGCGGTGTTCGGGACCTGGGTGGGCTTAGTTTTTATATCCTTTAAACATAGATGCCCATATTTGTTACCCCCCCTCGGAAGGATACATACTTAGAACAAATTTTTGTAAATCTGAGGGTTGTGGATTCTCTAAATTTAGTATCAATTGTCCAGTACAGGCCGTCACCCCACGTGGATTGATCAATTCTATATTTTTGGAGGTGAGCGTCATTCTGGATCTTAAGGATTTGCCGTTTTTATCCACACTATCCATAGCCTCCTTGGGCTTATAGCCCCAGTCATTCCCAGTGTTCCAGGCTGCGTCTGACCAGGATGAGCAGTATTCGTTCCTAACCTGGTTACACACATAAAGTATTGCTCTGGACATGTCAGAATAGCACCCTTTATTACTTGGTCATTTTTAAGGGTCCAGGTGTTGACCGGCTTATCCAAGTCAACCCAGAAGGTGGTACACCCATAAACAATTGAGACAGACAGTGCTGCAGAAAAGATATAGAAGAAGGTCTTCATTCTTTATAGACTCGTCTTATCTCTTTTGCAATGTGAGGTTTGGATCCAGGTATTCTTTCCCTTAAGTTTCAGGGCGCGGGTGGTCAGAACCGGTGTGCGGTCCTTCGAACGGGCTGAGGCAATCACCGAACAAACTTCTTCACATACACCAGATCGCCAGGCATAAAGTCGTGTACTGTATCACCTGTGGATTCTGGGAGAGAAGCATACACTGTAGAGTGGAGGTTAGTCAATTCTTTAGACAAGCAATCACAAATTTCACCACTATCATTAGTCTCTGACAATTCTTGGGGCCTGATCTCTCCTATCTTGGGCGGGGCCCCAAACAGGACTTCATACGGGGTCAGACCATGTTTGGCTTGTGGGGTATGTCTGATATGGTACAACACGATGGGGAGTAGGTCAGGCCATGGGAGAGGGTGATCTTGGGTCATTTTTAAGAGCTGGGTCTTAAGTGTGGAATTCATTCTTTCCACCTTGCCTGAGCTGGCAGGATGGTATGGGGTATGGAGACCTAAGTCTGTCCCCAGCATGTGCCAGAGTTCCCTGTAAATACCAGCGGTGAATGCTGGTCCTTGGTCTGATTCTATTACCTGAGGAATTCCAAATCTGCAGGCGATTTCAGTGATCAGCTTCTTAGCTGTGGTCTTAGCTGTCATATTAGTGACCGGATAGGCTTCGGGCCAGGCAGAAAACATGTCTACTGCCACCAGAACATATTCATATTTTCCCGCTTTGGGCATTTGGATATGGTCCACTTGTATCCTCTGCCAGGGGTAATCTGGTTTGGCCAGATGTTGAAAGGGACTTGTTCGGTGGCCGTCGGGTGACAGGTGGCGCAGACAGAACAAGATCTCGAGTATGCAGCCACCGTGGAGGAGATTCCTGGGCAAAGTATAGTTTCTTGATACAGGCTAGGGCCTGGTTCTTTCCTCTATGATGGGTCCATGTGCCCACGCGGCCACTGCTGGGTACATGCGTCTGGGCAAACAGGGTTTTCCATCTACTTTGTAAAGGGCAGAGATGGGATCTCCATGATCTTTAGACCCCGCTCCTGCCGCTTTCCATCGTTTTATTTCTTCAGCAGGAGCCGTCCTTTGCTCCTCCCGTAATTTCTCTTCAAGTGGTCTGGCCGGTTTGAGGTCAGTGGGTGGTTCTAGGTGCTCTGCTTCTACGTCTTTAGCTTTTCTTCTCCTTCTGCATGTTGGGAGCAACTCTGGAGTTCCTGTGAGATGGGTAGCGGTGGCCAGTTCCTTGGCCTTCGCTCGGGTGAGGGCCATTGCCATGGGAATCCGCTGGATCTTCCATCTGTTCTTCTTTCTCCTGCCACTTTGGTGACACATTCTCCATAGCAGCGGCCTTAGCCGCTTGGTCTGCGAGATGGTTGCCTCTAGCCTCTCTTGAATCTAGTTTCCCATGGGCTTTGATTTTGATAACAGCAATCTGAGTAGGCTTTTCCAGGGCCTTCATCAAGGTCTTGATCCACACAGCATGTTTTACCTGTGTTCCAGCAGCTGTAATGAATCCCTAGATTTCCACAAGAGTCCAAAATCGTGGCAAATCCCATGTCCATACCTTGAATCAGTGTATACGTTAGCCGTAGTACCTGTCGCCAGATGGCAGGCTTCTATCAAAGCCCCCAGCTCAGCTTCTTGCGCTGACATATGGGGCGGTAGAGCTTCGGCCATAAGGACTTCTGTTTCTGTGGTGACAGCATATCCTGTGTGGAACTTGCCGTAGGGGTCTGCGAACCGGGAACCATCAGTCCACAAATGTAGAGCAGGATCTGGAAGAGGATGGGACGTCATATTTTCTGGTGCAAGGTTTCTGATTGCAAAACCTTTAGACAATCATGAGGCTCCAGTTGAGGATTCAGTGTCCCCCCAGAAGGTGGAAGCAAAGTGGCAGGGTTAATGGTGGTGCACCTGGTGAACGTTATGTTGGAAGGCAACAAAAGAGAACATTGCAGTCGAAGGTGTCTCTGGTTCGTGAGGTGTCTTGGAGAGGTCTGTTGTAGGACAGCAGAGAGATCATGGCCAGCTTGTATGACCAAGTCATGTCCAAGGACAATGTCAGCAGACTTGTCCAAAAGAGTATGAGCAGCATGGACTGCCTTGAGGCAAGTTTGGAGCAGTACGAGCTACTGGGTCCAGGCAGGCTGAATAGTAGCCTAGAGGTCGGTACTTATCAGCGTGGCGTTGTGCCAGGACCCCTGAAGCATGACCGTCTGCTTCTGAGACAAAGAGATGAAATGGTTGAGTATAGTTCCAGAATGCCCCAAAGCAGGGGCGGAGGACAACAGCCTTCTTGAGACGTTGAAAACATTGTTCTCGGGTGTTTGTTGACGTATGGATCCGGGGCATGTCAGCCAGGCTCGAGCCTCCTTCCTTAAGACAGTCATACAATGGCTGCATGAGTCTTGAGGCATCAGGGATCCATTGTCTGCAAATAGGTGTATAAGTCCAAGGAATGTCTGCATAGAAGAATAGAGAACAGGGAATAGTGATCTCACTAATTGCCAGGTTTCTCTCTTCAGTGAGGTGTCGGGCACCCTTGTGAGATGCAATGGCCAAGAAAATAACCTTTGATTGACACCACTGTATCCTTATTCCTTGGAGGACTTTGCAATTGGCAGGAAGTGGAGGAACATCAAAGTAGGTGACATGGAAGCCTCCAGCCAATTGTTGTCGCTCAGTTCTCACAGAGCAGAAGATCATCAACATACTGTAAAAGGGTGACTTGCAGGTTTTCTTGAATCCAGGGTTCTAGGACTAACTTCATGGCTGTGTAAATTGATTAGGTGAGTTCTGAGCTCCTTGTGGGGTCCGGGTCCACGTGAGCTGCGAGCCTTGGAAAGTGAATGCAAAGAGAAACCTAGAGTCTTCGTGCAGGGGCACACTGAAGAAAGCATTAGCCAGGTCTATCACAGTGAACAAGGTGGCCGTAACAGGCACTTGAGACAACAGAGTATTTGGGTTAGGCACCACAGGGGTCTCCAGAATGGTGGCAGCATTGACTGCCCTGAGATCCTGAACCAACCGATACTTTGGAGGTTCTCCTGGGGCAGTTTTCTTCTTGACGGGGAAGAGGGGCGTATTGCACGGTGACACACATCTAATCAGGACTCCAGACTTCAGGAGGGAGGCAATTTGAGTACTTAGACTCGGTTCTTGTGCAGCCTTGAGTGGGTACTGAGGCAAACGAGGGTACGTGACCAGTTTAAGGTGTACCTCAACTGGAGGAATGTGCAGAAGGCCGACGTCTTCAGGGCCATTTGACCACAGAGATTCTGGGTACTGGGAGGTGTCGAGGAGTGTGTATGGCTGTATAGTCATCATCATCAGGGGGAAAGGCTTTTAGGACACAGCGGTCCTCTGTTCCTTGTTCAGAGTGTGGATCTCTTAGAAGAAGCTCCATGCCATGGTCTCCAAAGGTGATCGTTGCTTTCATCCTCTCAAGGAGGTCAGCTCCAAGTAGATTAACGGGGCAAGTTTCAGAGACCAGGAACCTCGTCAGTACCCCAGTGAAGGGTCCTGCAGACACTGGAACGGTCAGTGGAGAAGGAACATGCTGGCCTTCCACTCCAACACAGGTGAGAGTTTCTGAAGATAGAGATACTGAGGGTGGAAGTTGTGTAGAAGAGATAACAGAAGTGGCCGCCCCAGTGTCCACCAGAAACTTCAGAGGTTGTTGGTCCACCTGTAGGGTAACGGTACCACAGCTGCAGAAGGGTGCGTAGCTGGGAAGGTGGACACTGGTTGGCCGGCCCGTCATTGGCGTGGGGGCGATCTCCCATAGGAATCGTGGGCCTATTGTCATTGCGGGGTTGGGCCCACGGCCCCTGATCACGACTTCTTCTGTCCGGAGAAGATAGCTAGGGCACTCCTGCGAATATGGTTGGGACTGCCACACTCCCAGCACAGAGGCGGCCTTCAGGGTCGCGGTTTCTTCTGTCCCGGGGGGGTGGTCTTCCATTCGGTCAGTGATCTTGTCTTCTGTGTTGAGGAAGGGGAGTCACCTCCTGTACCTCTAACCATCACCCACTTGATCCCTTGTTGGTTCCAGAGGGTTGTTAGCTTTCTTGAGCTTGATACACCATGGTGGAGACAGGTGCTGCCTTCTTCTTGGGCTTGGCATCTTTGTCTTGCTTCTGTGCTGCCTTCTGGAACGCCTTAACAATGGTAACTGCATCAGTGAATGAAGAAGACCGATCTCAGGGCGCTTGTCCAGGACCTCTTCTTTCAACATGTCTTGGAGACCGTCAATAAAAGATTGGACCAGCAGGGTGGCCTGCGTTTTCACATGGGGGCTGTATCCCAAATCTTCAAAATGCATATTCAGCCTTGCGGCATATCTCTCACAGGCTCATCAGGTTCCTGTTGGACATCTTGGACAGACCCAGTTTGGTCAGACAGGCGGTCCTGTGCCCAGGCCTTCAGTTGTTTTATGTATTCAAGACCGGATTCATAAGAGTTGAGTGCTCCTGCTTTGGCTGGGTCTAATGCCTTCTCAATGGTAGGTAGAAAATACTCCGTAGTCTTCACGGACGTTATTCCTGACAAGTCGGCCCAGGTAGCGCCATATATGGTCCGTGTGCGCTCCAAACGGCGGACGTACTGCATGGGGAATTTGTCCGGATCAGGGAGTTTGGAGACTAGGACATCCACCTGTGTAGGGGTGAAGGGTTGGTACTTGATTGTACCCAGAGTCCGGGAACAGTCTGTGTGTGAGGGGCTTCCACGGGTTCTTCTTTGTCTTTCCCAGCACTCAACTCTTCAGGCAATAGGACAGCATTCGGTATAGGGTCCAGGGGAATATTGGGAGCTGAGTCCGTTAACAGCTGGGCAGCAAGAGGCATTGCTTTTTGGACTGCGGGACTCCGAGTGCAGACAATTCGCACAGATTCCAATTCATGGTCAAGAGTGCGCAGGCCGTCCTTTGCGACAGACACAAGCTCCGTCATGCAGGGGCCAAGGGGATAGCCAAATAGGCCAGAAGATATGAGAGGTATTGACATGGTGTGTCTGGGCATATCCTGGCGCCTGAGCTTGCCGGCATGGATGAGGATTGAACGGATGACCGACGGAGGGTCGACCGTGCCTCTTCTGGTCGCGCAGGATCGTAGAGGGGGCCCACGGCATGAATGACTACATCAGCTGGAAGATCACCAGCCCGCGTGATTATGGTCTGACCGGGCAGGAGGGAACCATGTTGAGACAGATGATTCTGACATTCGACAGTGAGACTGGGACCCGCTCTTGTGCTATTTTGGGGCCAAGCCACCTGCATTGGTGAGGTGGGTATTACTGGGACTAACCATGGCACCGACATGGTGGGTGAGAATATCACCGTAGCCTATGGACAGGGTGACTGGGTTTCTAGCCGGGTCCTCATAGTCTGTGAATAACATGGATGCCAGTCCTCGGGTGTAATAGAGCCGGAGGACCTTCCAGGGAGGGGCCGGAGTGGGGGCCGGGGCCTGTCACGTGAATGAGGGGTTGTTTGGGGGACCGGTGACAATATGGGGAGAGCTTGGGGAGGAGACAAAAGGGAAGCTTGGGCCCAACCCTCGTCTTGTTCCGGGTCCTCGTCATCACATATATCCTCACGGCGGGTCCTTATAGCATTTTTCAAGGCCGCTGACCGGAAGAAATCTCCGGGAGTGGGGACAGGAGAAGGCCCCACCAGGAACAAGGGGAGTGCTCCGGTTTCTGGATCTGGAGCGGAGGGTAAGGGGGTCGGTCCCGGGACCGAGGGCACATGTGTCGGGACCAGGGCCTTTTCCGGCTGGGTGGGTGGTTGGTAGTAGGTGCCGGAAGGATTCAGTAGGGGGTATAGGCCGGACTGAGGATTTCTGGGTGTCTCAAGATGGCCGCTGGGGGCGGTTCCATTTCCGGGAGTGGGCTGGGCGCTGCGCCAGGGACGGCCCGCCCCACAAACACGACAGAACTCCACCCAGGGCGGGTTCTGTTCTCCACACACACGACACACCCACCCTTCCGGTGATTTGGTGTCGGTGCCATTATAGGGCGGTGGCTGGGGATTTGGTACAGCAACAGGCATTAAGGGTGTAGTGGCCATTTTAGTTACATCAACAAGATCACATTGTGAACATTTAATATATCCGAACAAGGGTTCAGCACCTTCAGAACCTCCTGCACCATCTACCTCTTTCCAGCCCTCGACTTTCAAATCAGTCGCTACCCTAAGATGCGCCTAGGCTTGGTGCAGAAGTCCTTCATCACTTAACTTTCCCTTCTTCTGTGTTACATATTCCTTCCACACTGAAGGCTGGAGTCTGCCTGTACTGGGCAGACCCATAATTTTATATAACTTTTCACATCTTTGACAGCCTTCTTGCCTTCCCGTGACTCAACTATCTCGCTTACTCCCATAGCTCCACCCTCTAACTTATGAGGTTTTTCGGACTTGAATAGACGCAACATGACTTCAGAATGTAATGATCTGTCGCGACTCAGACCACCGGTGCCGCCAGCAGGTCACCACCCGTCAGTGTAGAGCACTCCTCAATACACTGGTAAGACACAGAGCTTCCTCAATCTATCCCTTCCCTAACCACAGGTGATGACTTTACAGCTCGACTCACCGCAACACTCTGCTTATCACAGCTGGCCGTCCCCTTGTGGGACTCCCCTGTATTTAGACAAAGAGCACTCCTCAATTTGTCATTTACTTGGCTCACATGTGCGTCTTCCACCCCACTAGAGGAAACATCTGTACAGAATTTTCGCTAACAGTCACGGGAGACAACTATCTAGAAATGAGTACAGCGACCGGAGGAGGAGGAAGTGGTGTTCACACGAGTGCGCGCAGGGACGCGACGTCACTCGGTCTCACGATTGCTGGTTCGGGACGTGGCGCGGGGTCGCCCCCAGTCTCACCACTCGACCGGTCTCTCACCCAGACCCAGACAGAAAACACAACAGGACCTACAGTGACTGACACACAGGCAAGTGGGACATATAAATATATGCTCTCAACTTACCGTGCTCGACGGAGGGTGATCAGTCCTCGAATTCAGTCACCGCGGGTACCACCGGGAAATCTATGAGACAGGTCTGGCAAGTAGCGAGCCGCTGGCCACGCCCCACGTTGGGCGCCAATTGTCGGGGTCGTATCGACAATTCCACTCATCCTCCAGTCACTCCAAATTCAGTCTATGAACATGGGTCAACCTTTCAAAGAATGAGTCAGACAACAGGCTGGTTCAAACTTAGAGCATGCTCAGAAGGCTATTAACAGGCAGCAATCTCAGCAACGTTCTAACTTTATTTCCTCATACACAAGATTAAATACACTACACAACAGGGTGGAGCAAGGGGTAGGCTAAAGAGGGGTAAGCCATATATGTCTAGTATCCGGTTAACCCTGGTTGGTCCACGTCTCCGAAGCTTAATCTCTGGGCAGACATCATCTAATGCAACTTCTCGGAACAAAGGAAATCCGGGTGCACTTCTCAGAAACAGGCGTTGGCCGGTACTGGCGCCGTCTTAGAATAAGTTTCGATCTGAGTAATACTTGGCAAGGAAAAACTTATTGTTTCAACAGACAAAATAATAGCTAGACACACAAGCATATAAAAGTATAAAAATATATATATTGTCCCTGACAATATTACAATAGGCAGTGCTCATGTGTGGACGTACCAGAATCTGGGCTCCACGTGTTCTCTAGCTTTGCTCTCCGGGACCTGCCGATGCCAGAGCTCGCTCGGCTAATTAGCACAGGTCCTTCAGGGAGGATTAGCTTATGCCAAGCAGGTAGCCAATGTGGTGCAGTCTTGCTACGAATAGAGGGTAGCTATATACCCTGAGCAGACTGTGGGGCGCCTAATCTGTAGCTAACGTGGTGCAGTCTTGCTGCCAATATAGGGTAGCTATACACCCTGAGCAGACTGCGGGGCGCACAACCTGTAGCTACCGTAGCGCAGTTTTGCTACGAATATAGGGTAGCTAAACACCCTGAGCAGACTGCGGGGCGCGTAACCTGGGCATCGCCTGCCTAGCTTAACAGTGGCTCAGTCCAGTATCACGCTGGCTGGTAGCACGTACTCCTGGCGTTAGTCGCACGCACTTGCTAGCGGCAGGCACGTAGCTTCTGTGCAGTCAACAGGGCTACGTCTATACCAGCTTGCAGCACATAGTGCAAATCCAATATCTGGCAAGTGGCTTCTGTGCCATTAAAAGGGCTACATCTACAACAGTCGAGAGCACAGCTCCGGTGACGTTATCGGAGATAGTGCCAATTCTACATCTCCCCTAGTGTGATGTAACACATGTGAGATCTAATGTTGATTTCCATTGTCAGTTTGACCCTCATACTATAGGGGTGTTCAGCAGCAGTGAACATAAGCTGCATCGTGGACCCCGGGTTAAGTTGCAATCCATTATATAATAAAGCTGTTGCAACCGAGCTCATAACAGTATCTGACCGCCAGGGTCTAGCCGATCATGGCTGACGACCTACAGCGCTACGTTCAGCAACTAGGGGCCAGAATTAGGTCTCTGGAGTAGGCCACTCCAGTTGCTGATCTCAATGCAGTAGCTGCTCAGGCGGCCGCACAAGCAGCAAATCTCGTAAACTCTGCTGCTGTGCAAACTGCGGTAGCTGCTAAAGTGTCACTACCGCATTTTGCTGGCAAAAAATTCTGGGGACAGTAAATCCTGCAGAGGATTCATTAATCAATGCTCCATTAAATTAGAAATGATGGAGGCATGGTTCCCCTCCGAAAGGGCTAAAGTGGGTTTCGTTATCCTATTGCTTACCCCCAGGGCCTTGGAGTGGGCTACTCCTCTGTGGAAACGGAGTGATCCAGTAGTGACCAATGTGGGTCTCTTTCTTAGAACCCTAAAAAGTGTGTCCCTCAGTCCTCAGGTCACACATGATACAGCTCTTAAGCTGCTTACATTAGTGCAGGGTTCGACCACTGCCAGTCATTATGCTGTCCAGTTCAGGACATTAGCGGCAGAACTGGATTGGTCTGAATTGTCGCTAATACCAGTGTTCTGGAAGGGTTTGGCTGGGCATACAATAGATGCTCTAGCCACCAGGGAGATTTCAACCTCCCTGGAAAAGTTAATGACCCTCGCCAACCGTATTGATTTACATCATGCAGAAAGCAAGTTGTGTCATGGAAATATATATGTATTCCACGTATTCAATGTATATTCATATATATGTATTCAGGTAGATCTCACTTGCTAAAAGTCTGTCCTTAACACATATCTATGCAAAGCTGACACAAGCTATAATCAGTTGCTTAAGACATAACCCCTGACCCACATAAGTCAGACAGCTACAAGGTTTTTTCCCAACCACCAGACAGCCAAAAGAGGAACAAGTAACAGATGGTCCAAATGATAGCTGCTTTTTGCTGAGATAACAGGAAAGCTGGATAAGGGTCATGAATCATAGAATCAACCTTTGTTAAGATAGAGTTAAAGAAAAATGCATACACACATATATGCAAGCATCCAATAGCCTTGAAGCTTCTAATTGTATGTTAACTAACTAACCAACCCCTTTTGTAAATGTATAAGACTATGTGATGATAATAAAGCCATTAGGTTGATGGAATGTTAATGCTGGCACATTTGAGTGGACAGTATTATTTCCAGAGAGCTCTGAAAATACTCATTTAATTTGGGAACAGCAGAAGCAAACATGGGGATAGATTTATCCTAATTAAATTTCCATAACAGTTGGAGCTTAAGGTCTCTAAACCTCGGTTTCCGTTGGCACTGTCATTTTCTAAATTGACTTCCGAATCCGTGGTTACAGACACGGAACCGGAGCCAATGGATATTTTCCAGACCAGGAAATGGTCCCCTCATTCCCGTCCTATGCATCTCTTGGAGTACCCCAATAATAAGGGTTCCAAGCGGGCGGGAGAACGAGAGTGTCTAACCACCATCGGAGGAGGTGTGTTAGACTCAGAGACTTCTTCCTCCAGACTAGCCTATAAGGTGACATTGCTTTTCGGAACAACCACGGTTGCTGCCAAGGCGGTGGTGGATTCTGGGGCCGATGGCAATTTTTTGTCATCAACTTTTGCCCAGAAACACGCCGTTCCTATGGAATTACTGTCCAGACCCATAAACATCAGGGTAGTCAACGGTTCCATGTTAGACACAGATCACCCACCAGTCTATTCCCCTCACCATGTCATTTCCTCAGGGTCACCGGGAGGATATCTCGTTCTTTATCCTTCCTGGAGGATTGGATGAGGTGCTATTGGGTCTTACGTGGTTACGTTCTCACAACCCACATATAAACTGGAACATGGGGGACAGTTTATTCATGGGGTGAGAGATGTACTACCCAGTGTATGGTGGCATCAACTCAGAAGGTGGTATTAGACCCGCTGGCCGGTCTAGAGGCACTTCCAAAGCAATATTTTAGCTATGCCGATGTGTTCTCGAAAAAGGCTGCAGAGACCTTTCCTGCCCACCGACCGTATGACTGTGCCATAGCTCTGATCCCTGGATCAGAGCCTCCTCGCGATAGGGTTTATCCCCTGTCTGTCCCTGAGACCCAGGCTATGTCTGATTACATCAAGGAGAACCTGGCCAGGGGGTTTATCAGGAAATCGGTCTCTCCTGCTGGAGCGGGGTTCTACTTTGTCCAGAAGAAAGGAGGTGACCTACATCCGTGTATTGATTACAGGGATTAAACGCAATCACCATCAAGAACAAATATCCCCTGCCCCTAATCTCTGAATTGTTCGACAGAATTCGAGGGGCTAAAATTTTCACTAAATTACACCTGCGTAGGGCCTATAACCTCATACGAATCCGTGAGGGTGACGAGTGGAAGATGGCCTTTAATACTCGTGATGGCCACTACCAGTACCTCGTCATGCCCTTCGGGTTATGCAATGCCCCCGCCGTCTTTCAGGATTTCGTCAATGATATCTTTCGAGAGCTGCTGCTGTCCTCCGTGGTAGTATATCTTGACAATATCCTGATCTTTTCCCCGAACCTCTCCACACACAGAGAGGATGTGCTCAGAGTTTTTGAGCACTTAGCCGCAAATTCTCTGTATTGCAAGCTGGAGAAATGCCAGTTCGAACAAGAGTCTTTACTATTCTTGGGGTACATTGTATCCAGTAAGGGCTTGGCCATGGATCCCCAAAAATTGGTAGCCGTACAGAATTGGCAGGAGCCCATTCTCTGAAGGCGGTGCAGCGCTTCATGGGGTTCATCAATTATTATCGGCAATTTATACCACATTTTTCTACACTGGTGCCTCCTTTGGCCACGCTAACCAAGAAAGGTGCCAACTAGTGTTGAGCGATAATGCTCGATATCTAAAAATATCGTATCGAAATTGTATCGCCGATAGCACTAAATATCGTCGATATCCGATTGTGATACCGGAAGTCCCATGTAAGTCTATGGGAACAAAATATCGCAACAAAAAAAACCCTTTCTTTCGTTGTAAACACAAAATATACACACATAGAATACATATATATATATATATATATATATATATATATATATATATACATGTCATTGTGACATATATATATACATATATTTATAGTTTATACACTTCTACATAGTAAAATAGACTCTGATTCAATTGCCGGGTAAAGCCGTGACATACCCCATAGAAGTCGACGGGCTCGGTGCCGAGTACCCCCAAAACCTCTGGCTCTGTGCGACTCAACTTGGGCGTCACGAACAGGATTCTGTAGCTCGCTATAAGCGAGTCCTGTGTGCCTGAATTGAACTGGTTTTGTGCTTGAGAATTGCTAAAATCATCAGAGAATGCATTTGCCATTTTTCCGCCATATCTGCGTCACAACGAGGTACTGGTGAAGAAGAAGGGCGTGCTCTTCATGGGTGTACACTCATTCAGTGACGCAAAAACGATGGCTCTAAATGGTACTGCAATGTAAGATCGTGGCCCACAGCTCTTCAGTTCCGCCTCCTCATCCTCCTCAGTGGGCGGAAACTAACACGAAGGTCCCGCCTCCCTACAAAAGAGGGGCCCTCTCCAGATGCTAATGACACATGTGACTTGGCAGAGATGGCTAATGGACACGAGCAGAAGTGTGAAGGGATGGAGCAGTCAGAGCTCTCCCCCCACGGAAGCGACCCGATCGCCACGGAACCATCGTTGGGCACCCGGCCTGGAAACCCTCCTATGCTGCAAGAAGCGGAGGATACCCTAAGAGGCCTGGCCCGGCACCGGGAGGAGGTCGCCAGGATGGAAGCCAGCTGGTGTGCCCTAAAACTAAACTTGGAGCGGCGCCAATCCCTCTTACCTGAAGTGTCTGTACCGGAAGGTGAGGCACCCGTTCTAGTAGAGGAGTCCTTGCAATGTGATCCGGTTGACGTTGTCGCAGTGGAGGCACCCGTTCGTGCAAAAAACTCTGCACCGGCAGCACCCCAGATCCCGATGTCTGCCCCCGTCGCTGAGACAGAAGAAGCGACACCCGTCCTCATGGAGGAGGCCGCGCAGGCACCAGAGCACTACCTGCCTGTACCGGAGCCCCGACTGTCATCTGTTCCAGAGCCGGCTGCTTCCTCCGCAGGTGAGCGCCGCCAGGACTGAGGGGCGCCAGGAGAGCTGCCGCAAACCGGACACTGTAAGCTGCAGTTTGATGGTGGAGACATGGAGCTGCTGGTGGAGGAGAATTTCAACCGGCGTCAGGAGGAAGAGTGGAGACGTTGGGAGCGGGAAGCAGAGCGACAAAGGGAGCAGCGAGAAACCCAAAAGCTTCGGCAACGTAACCTGGAGAAGGACCGGGCAGATAAGGACCGGATGAGAAAGGATAAAGGAACCCTGTGGGAGCCACGGCGTAAGGGTGCAGTACGGAGCTTTAAATTGAAAGGTGGTTGGGGCTTCATCCAGGAGCCTGGACTTTATTTAGAAGTTTTTGTGAACCGGCGGGACGTGGAGGCTCACCTCCCAGAAGGACACCCGGGGAGGGACCTGTTGCCAGGAGACTTGGTGACTTACACCCGACACTGGGGTTACAATGGATGGTACGCCCTAAATGTTACCAGGTGCGACCCCTACTCCCCAGAGTGTCAGGAACCTGTGAGACCCTCGGAGCCTTCAGCCTCCCACATCCAGGCCTCTGAAAAAGTGCCCACCCCACGCCGTAAATCTCCCAAGCCTCCCTCAGTGGTCTCCTCAGCAGCCCCAGCTATGGACATGATAAGTATAGCTGGCCCGTACCCGGCGCCTGTTAGGCCCCCTGGGGTTCGTTCAGTCCGGGACATAGGGTTCCAGACCCGGAGGGAGATGAAAGAGGTGGCCACACAGACCCAGATAGCGGGTCACGACTTGACTGTACAGGCCACACGACGTCATCAGGTCCTGGTGGTCCTTGGTGCCTCGGATGTTTGGCTACCATCAGAAGAGTACCAGGTGGTACCTGGAACACCCCTGCCAAAGAATTATAAATAACCCGGACAGGGTCCCTGTATGTAAATAGTTAAATTGTTTATGTACCCGGATGGGTGAATGTTCATAAAAAAGTTTTTTAATTTAATAAAAAAAAAAAAAACACAGTTTTCATTACTTTTATTACAGTCTCATCCTGCGACACCATCGATCTCCTGTAAAAAAAATGAAAAAAAAAAAAAAAGTATACCACCTGACCGACGCAGTCCATAGTAACGAGTGTCCCACGACGATCCAGCTCTGCTACATCAGAATGACAGGCAGAGCCTGTCATCCCGGCGCAGCACAGCTGATTACCTGCTTCCCCGGCGGTGACGTCATCGGACTGGTTTACGGCCGGGATTACCCTGCAGTCACTGCAGTTATCGCGAAAAACTGCATGTGACCGCCAGGGAGAAGATAATGGCGGCCATCAAGCAGTCCAGGACGTGACCGCCAGAGATCTTCTGCCAGGTAAGTGCCGCTGACTCCTGACAGACCCGACCGACGGACACTCACAGTGACAGTGACAAATCCGATTCCGGTATTCGATAAGACGAAAATATCGAAACGAATTATCGAAAGGCCGATAGAGCTAATATCGGCCGATAGCCGATATTTGCAGTATCGTATCGCTCAACACTAGTGCCAACCCAAAAAACTGGTCTAAAGAGACATCTGAGGCTTTCTGGGAGATTAAGTCTTATTTCTCAAAAGCTCCCGTCCTACATCGGCCAGATGTCAATAAGCCATTCCAGAGGGAGCTTAAGCTCCGAAGTCGTCTCCATCACGTTCACAACACCATTTTATTTGGAGGTCGACACATTCTCTGTAGGGGGAGGTGCTGTCCTTTCCAAAAAGAATGGGCAGGGTCGGAGAAGACCATGTTTCTTCTTCTCCAAGACCTTTTCTCCAGCGGAGAGAAATTATACTATTGGGGATAAAGAGTTACTCGCAATAAAATTGGCTTTTGTTGAATGGTGTTATCTTTTGGAGGGAGCTAAACATCCATTTGTGGTGTATTCTTACCATAAAAATCTCTCATACCTGCAGACGGTGCAGCGTCTCAACCCAAGGCAGGCTCGGTGGTCCCTCTTTTTTGCCCGATTCAATTTTACCATCAATTTTCTAAAAGGGGAGAAGAATCCTCGGGCGGATGCTCTATCTAGGTCCATGGATACGATGGAGGACGATGATGAGCCCAAACTTATTGTTCCTCCTGAGAGTATGCGAACGGTGGAACCGGTGACTCTAGACCAGGTTCCAGCCGGGAAGACGTTTGTTCCCCTGAACCTACAGAATGAGGTGCTCTCGTGGGCACATGCCTCTAAGGTCGGAGGTCATTTTTGGAATCAAACACACCACTGAGTTCCTTGGTGGCCTCGGTTGTTGCAGGACGTTAACCCCTCTCTGCCATCAGACGTACTATTCCGTCCATGTGACCCTGGACCTAATTCCCATGGACGGAATAGTACGTCATGGGCGATCAGCTGCGCTCCCGGGGGAGCGTAGCTGATCGCGGCCGGGTGTCAGCTGTATATCACAGCTGACACCCAGCACTATGTGTCAGGAGCGGTCACGGACCGCTCCCGGCACATTAACCTCTGGCACACCGCGATCAAACATGATCGCGGTGTGCCGGGGCACAGGGGAGGATCGCGCAGGGTGGGGGCTCCCTGCGCGCTCCCCTGTGACCCTCAGAGCAGCGCGATGTGTCGCGCTGTTCCGAGGGTCCGTCCTCCCTCCAGGTCCCGGATCCAAGATGGCGCCGGGGTCCTGGAGGGAGGCGGCTTCCTCAGTGTCTGCTGAGAGCAGGCACTGAGAAGCCTGCAGCGATGCCAGAGCGATCGCTGGTGTGACAGAGTGCTGTGCACACTGTCACACCAGCGATCTGATAAAATACTGTGATGTCCCACACTGGGACAAAGTAAAAAAGTAAAAAAAAATAAAAATAAAAAGTGGTAAAAAAAATCATAAAAAAAAAAAAATATTCCCCAATAAATTAATTTCTTCCTGTAAATAAAAAAAACAAAACAATAAAAGTACACATATTTGGTATCGCCGCATCCGTAACGACCCCCCCTATAAATCTGTACCACTAGTTAACCCCTTTAGTGAACCCCGTTAAAAAAAAAACTAAGCAAAAAATCAATGCTTTATCATCATACCGCCGAACAAAAAGTGGAATAACACGCGATCAAAAAGACCGATATAAATAAACATGGTACCGCTGAAAACATCATCTTGTCCCGCAAAAAACGAGCCATCATACAGCATCATCAGTGAAAAAATAAAAAAGTTATAGCTCGCAGAATAAAGCGATGCAAAAATAATTATTTTTTATATAAAATTGTTTTTATTCTATAAAAGCGCCAAAACATAAAAAAATGATATAAATGAGGTATCGCCGTAATCGTACTGACCCGAAGAATAAAACTGCTTTATCAATTTTACCACACGCAGAACGGTATAAACGCCTCCCCAAAAGAAATTCATGAATTGCTGATTTTTGTTCATTCTAACCTCCCAAAAATCGAAATAAAAAGTGATCAAAAAATGTCACGTGCTCAAAAATGGTACCAATAAAAAAGTCACCTCGTCCCGCAAAAAATAAGACCTCACATGACTCTGTGGGCCAAAATATGCAAAAATTATAGCTCTCAAAATGTGGTGATGAAAAAAACTACTTTTTGCAATAAAAAGCGTCTTTTAGCGTGACAGCTGCCAATCACAAAAACCCGCTATAAATAGTAAATCAAACCCCCCTTTATCACCCCCTTAGTTAGGGAAAAATAATAAAATTAAAAAAATGTATTTATTTCCATTTTCCCATTAGGGTTAGGGTTGCGGCTAAAGTTAGGGTTAGAGTTGCCGCTAACGTTAGGATTAGGGTTGGGATTAGGGTTAGGGGTGTGTTAGGGTTAGGTTTGTGGTTAGGGTTGGGACTAGGGTTAGGGGTGTGTTGGGGTTAGGGTTAGAGTTAGAATTGGGGGGTTTCTGCTGTTTAGGCACATCAGGGGCTCTCCAAATGTGACATGGCGTCTGATCTCAATTCCAGCCAATTCTGCGTTGAAAAAGTCAAACGGTGCTCCTCTACTTCTGAGCTCTGCCATGCGCCCAAACAGTAGTTTACCCCCGCATATGGGGTATCAGCGTACTCTGGACCACAAGAGTTATTGTGCAATTTGTCCTATCTCTTCTGTTACCCTTGGGAAAATAAAAAACTGGGGGCGAAAATATCATTTTTGTAAAAAAAAAATGATTTTTTTGTTTTTTACGGCTGTACATTATAAACTTTTGTGAAGCACTTGGGGCTTCATAGCGCTCACCACACTTCTAGATAAGTTCCTTGTGGGGTCTATTTTCCAAAATGGGGTCACTTGTGGGGGTTTCCACTGTTTAGGCGCATCAGGGGCTCTCCAAATGCGACATGACGTCCAATCTCAACTCCAGCCAATTTTAGTTTGAAAAAGTCAAACGGCGCTCCTTCCCTTACGAGCTCTGCCGTGTGCCCAAACAGTGGTTTTCCCCCACATATAGGGTATTGGCGTACTTCCCTTCCGAGCCCAGACGTGCACTCATACAGTCGTTTTCTCACACATGTTGGGTATCAGCGTACTCAGGACAAATTGGACAACAACTTTTGGGGTCCAATTTCTCCTGTTACCCTTGTGAAAATAAAATATTGGGGGCGAAAAAATCATTTTTGTAAAAAAAAAAGGATTTTTTATTTTTACAGCTGTACGTTATAAACTTCTGTGAAGCACTTCGGGGTTCAAAGTGCTCAACATACTTCTAGATAAGTTCCTTGTGGGGTCTATTTTCCAAAATGGGGTCACTTGTGGGGGGTTTCCACTGTTTAGGCACATCAGGGGCTCTCCAAATGCGACATGACGCCCCCAGACCATTCCATCAAAGTGCAATCCAAAACGTCACTACTTCCCTTCCGAGCCCCGAAGTGCGCCCATACAGTAGTTTACTCCCACATATTGGGTATCAACGTACTCAGGACAAATTGGACAACAACTTTTGGGGTCCAATTTCTCCTGTTACCCTTGTGAAAATAAAATATTGGGGGCGAAAAAAATCATTTTTGTAAAAAAAAAAATATATTTTTTTATTTTACGGCTGTACGTTATAAACTTCTGTGAAGCACTTTGGGGTTCAAAGTGCTCACCACACATCTAGATAAGTTCCTTGAGGGGTCTAGTTTCCAAAATGGTGTCATTTGTGGGGGTTTTCCACTGTTTAGGCAGATCAGGAGCTCTCCAAACACGACATGGCATCCAGCCAATTCTGCGTTGAAAAAGTCAAACGGCGCTCCTTCCCTTCCAAACTCTGCCATGCACCCAAACAGTGGTTTACCCCCACATATGGGGTATCAGCGTACTCAGGACAAATTGCACAATAACTTTTGGAGTCTTGTTACCCTTGGGAAAATAAAAATTGTGATGAAAAGATCAATTTTGTGGAAAAAATATGATTTTTTAATTTTACGGCTCTACGTTATAAACTTGTGTGAAGCACTTGGGGGTTCAAATTGCTCACCAAAGATCTAGTTAAGTTCCTTGAGGGGTCTAGTTTCCAAAATGGTGTCATTTGTGGGGGGTTTCCACTGTTTAGGCAGATCAGGAGCTCTCCAAACACGACATGGCATCCATCCAATTCTGCGTTGAAAAAGTCAAACGGCGCTCCTTCCCTTCCAAACTCTGCCATGCACCCAAACAGTGGTTTACCCCCACATATGGGGTATCAGCGTACTCAGGACAAATTGCACAATAACTTTTGGAGTCTTGTTACCCTTGGGAAAATAAAAATTGTGATGAAAAGATCAATTTTGTGGAAAAATATGATTTTTTAATTTTACGGCTCTACGTTATAAACTTGTGTGAAGCACTTGGGGTTCAAATTGCTCACCAAAGATCTAGTTAAGTTCCTTAGGGGGTCTAGTTTCCCAAATGGGGTCACTTGTGGGGGGTTTCCACTGTTTAGGCACATCAGGGACTCTCCAAATGCAACATGGCGTCCAATCTCAATTACAGCCAATTTTGGTTGGAAAAAGTCAAATGGTGCTCCTTCCATTCCGAGCTCTGCCATGCGCCCAAACAGTGGTTCCCCCCCACATATGGGGTATCAGCGTACTAAGGACAAATTGGACAACAACTTTTGAGGTCCAATTTCTCCTGTTACCTATGGAAAAATAAAAAATTAGTGACTAAGAGATAATTTTTGTGGGAAAAAAATAGGATTTTTTATTTTCATGCCCGGGCATTATAAACTTGTGTGAAGCACTTGGGGGTTCAAAGTGCTCACCAAAGAGCTAGATAAGTTCCTAAGGGGGTCTAGCTTCCAAAATGGGGTTACTTGTGGGGGGTTTCCACTGTTTAGGCTCATCTGGGGCACTACAAACGGAACATGACCCCTATCAATGTTTGCATTCCAAAACGTTACTGCTTCCTTTCCAAGCCCAGCCGTGCGCCCAAACAGTTTCCCCCACCACATATGGGGTATCAGCGTACTCAGGACAAATTGGACAACTTTTGGGGTCCAATTTCCTTGGGAAAAATCAAAAATTTGGGACTAAAAAATCATTTTTGTGGAAAATTGTTTTTTTTTCACACCCAGGCATTATAAACTTTTGTGAAACACTTTGGGGTTCAAAGTGCTCACAACAGATCTAGATAAGTTCCTTAGGGGGTCTAGTTTCCAAAATGGTGTCACTTGTGGGGGGTTTCCACTGTTTAGGCGCATCAGGGGCTCTCCAAACACGACATGGTGTCCAATCTCAACTCCAGACAATTTTAGTTTGAAAAAGTCAAACGGCGCTCCTTCCCTTACGAGCTCTGCCGTGTGCCCAAACAGTGTGTTTTCCCCACATATAGGGTATTGGCGTACTCAGGAAAAATTGCACAACAACTTTATCTTCCCAGTTTCTCCTTTTACCATTGTGAAAATAAAAAAAAGTTTGTAAAAGATCATTTTTGTGGCTAAAAAGTTAAATATTAATTTTTTCCTTCCACGTTGCTTCAGCTCCTGTGAAGCACCTGAAGGGTTATTAAACTTCTTGAATGTGGTTTTGAGTACCTTGAGGGGTGCAGTTTTTAGAATGGTGTCACTTTTTGGTATTTTCTGCTATATAGACCCGTCAAAGTGACTTCAAATGTGAGGTGGTCCCTTAAAAAAATGGCTTTGTAAATTTTGTTGTAAAAATGAGAAATCACTGGTCAACTTTTAACCCTTATAATTTCCTAACAAAATAAAATTTTGGTTCCAAAATTGTGCTGATGTAAAGTAGACATGTGGGAAATGTTATTTCTTAACTATTTTGTGTGACATATTTCTCTGTTTTAAGGAAAAAAAAATTCAAAGTTTGAAAATTGCAAAATTTTCAAAATTTTCGCCATATTTGTGTTTTTTTCAAAAATAAACGCAAGTTATATCGAAGAAATTATACTTCTAACATGAAGTACAATATGTCACGAGAAAACAATCTCAGAATCGCAAAGATCCGTTGAAGCGTTCCAGAGTTATAACCTCATAAAGAGACAGTGGTCAGAATTGTAAAAATTGGCCCGGTCATTAACGTGTAAACCACCTTTGGGGGTGAAGGGGTTAAAGAATAATAAATAAATTTTGTCATCAGAGTCCTGCGGGTCTTCTACATCCATTACCCGTGGCGAATAGGCCTTGGGAGCTGATTGGGATGGATTTCATGGTTGAGTTACCTAAGTCCCGGGGTAATACGACCATATGGGTGGTTTCTGACAATTTTTCTAAGATGGTTCACCTGGTATCCCTTCCTAGGGTTCCTTTCTCCCGGGTTCTGGCATCATTGTTTATCCATCATGTCTTCAGTCTTCACGGTATGCCTGATAGGATTGTCTGTGATCGAGGTCCTCAGTTCACCTCTCGATTTTGGAGAGAATTGTGTAATCTGTGTAGTATTGTACTGAACCTCTCTACTGCCTATTACCCGGAGACCAACGGCCTGGTGGAACGCACTAATCAGACGCTTGTGACATACTTGCATCATTTCGTTTCTGCCAATCATAATAATTGGGCAACTTTGCTTCCTTGGGCAGAATTAGCTCTAAATAATGCAGTGGCGGATTCAACAGGTCAAACTCCTTTCATGTTGAACAATGGTCAGCACCCACGTGTGCCAGTCCCTATGCTAGTTAACTCTGGGGAGCCTGGGGTAAGAGATTGGGCTATGGAGGCGCGGGACATCTGGGATCAGACGCAGGAAGCGTTTTTGGCGTCCAAAAATTGGATGAGACAGTCGGCTGACACTCATCATTGTCCAGCTCCCGTTTTCTCTCCGGGCGACAGGGTCTGGCTCGTGGCTCGTAATATTAGAGGTCGCAGGGAATCGGCTAAATTCGCCCCTCGGTTTATTGGTCCTTTTAAAATTCTGGCCCAGGTAAATCCAGTGGTGTATCATCTGCAATTGCCTCGGCACTTGAGGATACATGATACATTCCATGTGTCACTCCTGAAACCCGTTCGCCTGACAAAATTCTTGGAAGCTCAGCACGCTTCTGACACAGAGGGTGAGGATTTCGAGGTAGAGGCGATTGTGGGGTCTAAGATGGTGCGTGGCAAAATGTTTTATTTATTACACTGGAGGGATCGCGGTTCTGAGGATCGCACTTGGGAACCCATGGACCATATTCATGGGGGGATAACATTGGGCGACAGCAAGATCTGAACCTGGATCCAAGGAGTCTGTGGTCTCCCATCCAGACCCAGCCAAGGCAGATGCTGCTCAGCTTCGCCATCAATCCCAATGCCGAGCCAATACCCGAGAGGCACAAATAGTTACTTTGCTCTTTGTTCATAGTAGCCTTAAACCAAGGTTATGGAACAAGAAAAGGCTGTTGTAAGCCTAAGTCCAGAAATGCATGCACTGAGCATGTCCATGACATGGCGAGCCAGGATTGGTGCTTAATGTCAACTGATCCTCTGACCTGGCATCGCCTGATTGGTGACGGATGACGTCATCGGTGATGCGATTGACGAGATGGCTAGGGGCGGAGCTTAGCCCTTAAATAGCTTGTCTGTCCGCGGCGCAGCGTGGTCAGATCATATTACAATAGGCAGTGCTCATGTGTGGACGTACCAGAATCTGGGCTCCACGTGCTCTCCACAGGCGAAATCTAATGTTGATTTCTGTTGTCAGATTGACCCTCATACTATAGGGGTGTTTGACAGCAGTGAACATAAACTGCATCGCGGACCCCGGGTTCGGTTGCAATCCATTATATAATAAAGCTGTTGCAACCGAGCTCATAACAGCCCCATTGACTGATATTTACTTTAAAGGGTTGTGGCCATCTTTTTTAAGTTGCAAACAGCACATCAGGCTCCCAACTTTCTAGTTACTGGGTGGATTTACTGGGGGGATGAAGTAGAGGGTGTTTCTCTATGATTAGCAGTCCAGGCCAATAACATTATTGTTCTTCTGACCTGAATTGCATGTGCTCTAATGCTGCTATATGAGGTGGACTTAAAGGGGTTTTCCCACGAACAAAAGTTGATTTTAATCAACAGATCTTGGAATAATAATTTCCACAATTGGATATGTTTAAATACAATGTTCCTGTGCTGAGATATTCTTATAAATGTGTCCCTGCTGTGTACTGTGCAATGGCCGTGTCTGACCGTGCAGGGACATGGTCTGATCATACCACAGCTCCTGGTCAGGGGAGGACACAAATGAGAGTATACAGACTTTACAGCATGGAATCACAAATAGTTCTCTTTTTTTTTTGGTAAAACATTTTCCTGACTGATTTTAAACAATGTTTTACTTCAAATAAAGAATTATTTGCGATCCTATGCTGTAATATTTGTATGCTTTTTTGCTACCTCCACTGCCCACGAGCTGTGGTATGATCCTGCCATGTTCCTGCACAGTCAGACACAGACATTACACAGTACACAGCAGGAGCACATGTATAAGATTATCTAAGCGCAGAAACATTTTATTTTAACACATTCAATTCTGGAAATTATTATTATTCCAAGATCTATAGATTAAAACGAACTTTTGTTCTTTAAAAAAACGTTTAACTCTGTAACATAGTAAAGGTACTGGGCATGCAGCTGACCAGGATCAGGAGCTAAGAGAGATCCTTTTTTACAACCACTATGCAAATATACACTGTATAGAAAATGGTAATAAAACATGCATTCAAGGAATGAGAAATCTGTATTGCATATAAGACATACAGAGAAGCAACGGCATCAAATTTACTTGCAGAGTAGTAATTAAAAAAAAAAATCTTCCCTGGAACCTCATGCAACATTGTATATAGCGCAAGAACTCATGCATGTAGTCCTGTATAAGCTCAGATATGTAGAGTCATAATACAGTGATCACTGAAATCTATTGGGCCATACTCCTATTTGCCTCCATTTTATAGTTTATTTTCTTTCTTTTACACAGTTTGAGTAAATTAAAAAAAATTCTCCTAGATGCTCCTATTTTAATTTTTTTCATTTTCATTTTTAACTCCCCTTCTTTCAAGGGTCATGACTTTTTTTATTTTTCAGTCCACATAACTGTATGAGGGCTTGTTTGTTTGCAGGACCAGTTGTACTTTTGAATGACACCATTAATATTATCATGCGATGCACTGGGAAGTGGGAAAAAAATTTAAACTGCATTGCAATTGCAAAAAAGTGCAACTCCACAATTGTTTTTTGGATCTTTTATTTACCATGCTCCCTATATGATAAAACACATTCTCCAGGTTAGTGCAACTACAAAGATACCAAACATGTTTGTTTTTTATTCAAGTGATAAAAACAATATTCAGAAATTTGTAATAATAATAAAAAAAAAGCCTGTGTCACTATTTTCAGGCTGTGTGCAAACGTTCAGGAATTTTTGCGTTTTTTAGCGTTTTTGCGGCAGTTTTCCGCTGAAAAAACGCTTAAAAACGTATGTATTAAGCATCCTATGATAAGAATGCATTCCGCAATTTTTGTGCACATGTTGCTTTGTTTCTGCGAAAAAAACGCTGCATGTTCATTAATTTTGCAGAATCGCGGCGATTCCGCCACCATAGGAATGCATTGAACCGCTTACTTTCCGCAAGTGGCTATGCCCACCATGCGAAAACTGAGCGGTTCATGTGCGGATGGTACCCAGGGGCTGGAGGAGACTCTCCTCCAGCCCCTGGGTACCATATCCCTGTTAAAACAATAATTAAATTAAAAAATCATGATATTCTCACGTTCCGGCGGCCCCCGCAGTTTTCCAGCTCCTCAGCGAAGCTCCCGGCAACCCCCATTCCCAGTGATGCCTTGCGACCATGACCCCAGATGACGTAGCGGTCTCGTGTGATGCTACATCATCTGGGGTCATTGTCGCAAGGCATCACTGGGAATGGGAGTTGCCGGGAGTATCGCGAGGCCCGGGAAGGCTGCGAGGGCCGCTGGAAGGTGAGAATATCACAATTTTTTATTTTTTTTACTATTTTTAACATGATATCTTTTTACTATTGATGCAGCATAGGTAGCATCAATAGTAAAAGTTGGTCACACTTGTCAAACACTATGTTTGACTAGTGTGACCAACCTGTCAACAGTTTTCCAAGTGATGCTACAGATCGCTTGGAAAACGCTAGCATTCTGCAAGCAATTATGCTTGCAAAATGCTAGTTTTTAGCGGGAATACGCACACCAATAAAAATGCGTATTTCCCGCGGCATGGAGTTGCGGGATTGCCGTGGAAATTTCCGCGGCAATTCCGAACGAGTGCACATAGCCTCAGAGATCCATCACGTTTTAAGGGACATGCGGCTGTGTAAGGGCTTAATTTTTGTGCCATGAGCGGTAAAAATCAGTTTTTACTCATGGTTTGAATGCCTCTTATTGGATATTATAGCAATGTTGTGGTGGTCAAAACGCATAATTCTGGATTTTTTATTTTTTTTTCACATGACTCCATTTACCGATTGGATTCATTTGTTTTATATTTTAATAGATTGGACTTTTACGAAGGCAGCGATATTAAATATGTGTATTTTTAAAATTGTTTTATTTTTTTAACTGTAAATTTTTATTAATGTTTCATCAATTTTGACAAATAATGGAAAGTCAAGACAATACAAGCTTTTACAGTGCAAAGCAGAGAAAATAAGGAGAATGTCAATGACTCTCCAATCAAACTACAGGATAAACATAAACAATCAAGCATGTAACCCTAATTTGTATGAACAAAAAGACATGATACACACTGTGAGGAAAGGAAAGGATGGGGAGAGAGCAAGCACCAGAGGGATGGAGTATCAAGCATTCCAGAACTGAATTAATCAATTCTCTGCGCCCAGAAGTAATCCCATGGAGCCCAGATCGAATCAAAATTCTCCACACTCGCATTCAGAATCACCATCATATATTCCATCCTTCGGATGTCATTAACTCTGTTTAGTAAATGAAGGTGTGATGGCGGGGAGATCAGTCTCCAGTTGAGGGCAATCAAGCAACTTGCTGCAGTAACAATGTGTAATAGCAATTTAGCTGACTTTTTCCCCATCCCTTTAGGAGTGAGATTTAGCAGGTATATGGTTGGGTCCAGTCCCGCTTCAGCAAAAAGAACCTTGGAAATCAACAAACCCGCCTTCCTCCAAAAATTCCCAATCCTTGGACACGACCAGAAGATATGATACAGCGTGCCCACATCGGAGCCGCAATGCCAACACACATCTGGTATTGAGGGGTTCAGTCTGTGAATGAGTTCAGGAGTGTGATATCTTATACTGATTTTCCTTTTAAAGGGTGCAAATAGATGACTTAGCCTCCTTTTCCCATATGATATGCCAGTGTTGGGGCGAGAGTTCCTTTCCCAAAATAGATTCACATTTGCACATTTCTGAGTGTTTTGGTTGATGACCATCATGGGGAGAATTCAGAATTTTATATATCTCTGAAATTAAACTTTTGGTCGATGTTGAAGCAAGCATGTGTAAAATTCTGCTGTCAGAGATTGACAGCGACATATCACATATTAAAAGCCCACATCAAAGTCTGGGGCTCGGCATATGATGTAACTGAACATCATATTTTGGGAAGGATTTAAAGAGGTATTCTACTTAATACAGTACTAAACAAAATAGGTACTGTACTGTATTGTATCACACAAAGGAGGGAATTTCCCAATTCAGTGGCAAAAAAAGTAACAAACTTTACCATATTCTATTTTTCACCAAGATTTGCAACTCTTCAATTTTCCCCCTGTTCTTGCCTTTCTTCCAAATGAAAGGGTGGGGCTTAAATGAAGATGGCATTGCTTCTCACAGCCAAAAAATGTACTATAATTTAAATATGCAGCCCCAAAATTAGTTAATTTGTTCTGATCAGTGTTCTATGTTTTGTTGAAGATCTCTTTAAGAGCTTTTCAAATCATTGCATTCTTATTTTCTTTACATTTTACACAGCTCCCCAATATTTTGGGAATTGCAGTTGGACTAATATACTATAATTCACACTAGAAACTCAAAGTTAAGCCAAGCGATCAGAAAGAAAAAAAATGCAACAAATTTATTATTAAAAGGTCTATCGATAAATTTGCTGCATTTTAATTCAGCTTACTTTGTACATAACACTGGTCTTAGTAAATTGAACCCAACCTGTCTACAATTCCTTAGCAGATAAAGAAACGTCCTGTGCCTTCATACAGAGACTCCATCAGCCAAAAGAAGGAGTTTATACAACTTGTATTCATATTCTTTACACTTTTTATTTCTTTCTCAGTTTTGGTTTGAAAACCCCCCAAAAAAGCTTAACAAAAATTGGTCTCCAAACTGTCTATGTAAATCGTCCATTAAGGAGGTGCAAATTTAACAGCATTTTTTTCTTACACATTATTGTGAAACACAGGTAAAAAAAATAACAATGCTGAAAAGTATATTATCCATAGTGATTAGGTCATAAACCACTTACACAGTTCATGCTCCATGGTGGAAAATCAGCTCTTATTACTAACTTAGCACTTAATATGGTTAGATATCAAAGAAACCTCTCAAAATCATAATTATTGATATTATCTCTCTGGGCATGTACTGCATTGAAATGCTAGTTTTACTGTTTTTAAAATGTAGGACCATCAAACGAAAATTAAAGAAGCTTGATACACTCAAGAAAACAAAAAGTTAATGAATTTAATCAGTTAGTAGACCAAATGATGTCATGTTATAAATGTAAGAATACACAGCAGGACACCCACATGTGGACTGTACTCAAGTAAACTGAATCAAATAGATGTAATTAAAATTATGAGCAATAAAAAATAAGCACTTATGTCATGGACATAATTATACTCGGCATGGGAACCACAAAATCTATGCCCTGGCAAAGATACCCAACATGCATTAAAAGTAAAAAAAAAATGAAAACGGAAAAATTGCATAAAATCCACGCTGCTAAAGGTAAATGAGAATGAGTGTATTTAGTCATTTTACAAATATAGCAGTTGGAAGTATCATCATTACACTAATGCATTCAACTATTACACTTAAGGGGAAGCACACAGCGAAAAAATAAGTGAATGGAAAAAAAGAAAATCGTAATAACCCTTTATATGAGTCTGAATGACACTTTAAGAAAAATTAATCTTGTAAAACACAAATTAAAATCAAGTAATTTTATACTAATCTTTGCTGAATATAAATGTACTGTGGTTTAGGTTTTATATTAGGCTGACATTTTGATGTTAAATATATAGTATATATATTTTTACATTATATTTTCAATTTTATTTTTTATATTGCTGTACTAACATTTTGAAATCCTGCAATTTTACAGTGGTCACTAGGCTATATAGTAGACAGTTGACTTACAATGAAAAATGAATACCCTTAAAACTCAGTGGATAACACAAAAGGTAAATTCATTACCTTTGCCTAAATCAGAGCATACTCAGTTAACACTTTTATCCATTCTTCTATTGCTGCTAATGCCCACATGGAGAACATGAAGTAGAAGAATAAAATTCTACCTAGTAGTTTTTTTTTAATATAGTGATATCAAAAGTATATAAAAAATACAATTTAATACAAAACAAACTAATTTAACACATAAACCTGAATCAAATAATAGGTCATTTTTGATGAAAATTCTCTTTTATGGAACTGTCAGTTAGGTCTCACACTTTTTTTTATTCTGAAAATATAAGACAAGGTCAGCACTCCTAAAGTACCGTATATACTCGTGTATAAGCCAAGATTTTCAGCACTTTTTTTGTGCTGAAAACTCCCCCCTCGGCTTATACATGAGTCATTGTACAGAAAGCCGGCGGGGAAGGGGGAGCTGGGGAGGGAGAGCGGGGAAGCAGCAGCAGGAGCCAGCAGCTGTGGCACAGTGACAGCTGCAGCTGCAGCCGCTGGCTAACAGAAGACCTCATACTCACCCTACTTGCTGAATATCAGTCCCTGCATCTCTGTCCCAGCGCCAGCAGCTCTTCCTGTGCTGAGCAGTCACGTGGTATCGCTCATTAAGGTAATGAATATGCACGCATCTCCACTTCCTTAGGCGTGGAGCGCATATTCATTACCTTAATGAGCGGTACCACGTGGCCGCTCAGCACAGGAGAGCAGCCTGGACAACAGAGATGCAGCGACGGCACGAGGAGGGTGAGTAGGATGGGGTGAATAGGATGGGGGCTGAGCAATGCGGGACCGGGGGAGCCGAGCCATGCATCACCGTGGGAGCCGAGCCATGCAGGACCGGGGGAGCCATGCGGGATCGGTGAGCCATGTGGGACCGGGGAGCCCTTGCTATATACCGTGTAATGGCTGTGTCCAACCATACAGAGCTGCTCTAGTTCATGGTCAGCACATACCTTAGTTCGTGAGTAGTGATGAGCGAGCACTAAAATGCTCAGGTGCTTGTTATTTGGGTCGAGCAAATTGGAATACTCGACCCGAGCAACGAGCCCAATGTAAGTCTATGGGAAAACCGAGCATTTTTGCCACGATCCCCCCAGGGGACCTTATAAAGACTAAAGACGTCTGTAAATAAAGCAAACACTGCTCAAATGACACGGGAACATCATGAGGAATGCTCCTGGAAGCTATTCTGACTCCCAGGTCACAGCTGTGAGCAATGTTGTCAGAGTCTTACGCCATTTTTACAGCCACCAAAAAACACACAAAAATGAAAGCAAAATGGATTTTCCTGGGAAATATGTCAAGGAAAATCCTTTCCAGGCTAATGACTTTAATATAGGGGAAAATAATGAACCCAAAGTATAAATGTTCCTCCACCAATTTGTCTATTTTCACACTTAGCGTTTTTGATGCGTTTTTCAACGTTACCATTGCTTTCAACCAATACAAATGCATTTACTGTGAAATGTCATTGTAGCATTTAACAACATTAGCTGGCCATGTAATGTGTGACACATCATGCTACAACCTTAGCTGGCCATGTAATGTGTGACACATCATCAGAAACATCTAGTTTCATTTATGAAGGAGGGACTCTTAAAGTCACAAAGCCAATTTTTATAGGGGCATCAGTGGGCATTACTATTCTTAAAGGGCTAATATTAAACAGTGGGTCTCCTACACTGTTATTGCCTATGCATTGAGTGGTTGGGCTGCCAAAAATTAGGACGCACCCCAATACTCTTGTGATGAGACGTACAGGAGGGCCTCATGAAAAAGTGTTCCAATTATAAGAAAATAGGTCTGCCATAGTGTTAGCCTATGCATTAAATGCAAGGCTTGCCCTGCAGCAAAGTAACACACACCCCAATAAGCCTTTGAACCCAGGTACTGGATGGCCACAGGAAAACCAAGTTCACATTACTTTTTTGGGCACGGCCATACTGTTAGCTTATGCTTTAAATGCAAGGCCCACCCTGCATCAAATTCAAAGCACCCCAAAAAGGCTTTGAACAGACGTAGTGGATGTACACAGAAAAAAACAAATTCTCATTACTCTTTTGCCACTGCCATACTGTTAGCTTATGCATTGAATGCAAGGCCCGCCCTGCATCAAATTCAAACACACTCCCAAACAGGCTTTGAACCGACCTAATGGATGTACACAGGAAAACCAAGTTCACATTATTCATTTTGCTCTACCATACAGTTAGCCTATGCATTGACTGCATGGCCCGCCCTGCATCAAATTCAAATGCACCCCAAAAAAGGCTGTGAACAGACCTAGTGGATGTACACAGGAAAATAAAGTCCACATTATTCTTTTGCCACTGCCATACTGTTAGTTTGAACAAAATATAGGCCAGACAGGATGGATTTCTCAGCTCAGAAGCAGGGCGGTCACACCCTTATATGCACAAGATGCACTCTGAACAAAATAAGAAACTAGTTCTGAACTGAAAAAGTAAGTTAATGTGTATGCAAAATGTAAATGCATATTAACACATGACCATTACAAAGGTTCAGTCCCTCTGCCCTTGTTCACATTTACATTTTGCATACACATTAACTTACTTTTTCAGTTCAGAACTAGTTTCTTATTTTGTTTAGAGTGCATCTTGTGCTTCTGAGCTGAGAAATCCATCCTCTCTGGCCTATGCTTTAACTGGTGGGTTCAGTCCCTCTGCCCTTGTTCACATTTACGTCACTTGACAAGTGGAAAGGTTTTTAATACTAGAGTTAGGACTGTTCCACAAGGGTTGCCTTGACGTGGTGGGATGGCTTGTACATTCTTTTGATCAAAATTGTTTACTAAATACCCTTATAATTATTACTACCTTCATGCATTTTTTGCAAAAAAAATTTTTATTTATTTTATTTTAGGATATTTGTTTTTTTTTGCCTGTTTTTTTCATACTGTTAGTTCATGCATGGAATGCAAGGCCCACCCTGCATCAAATTCAAATGCACCCCAAAAAGGCTTTGAACCGATGTAGTGGATGTACACAGGAAAACCAAGTTCACAATACTCTTTTGCCACTGCCATACTGTTAGCTTATGCATTGAATGCAAGGTCCGCCCTGCATCAAATTCAAATGCACCCCCAAAAGCCTTTGAACGGACATAGTGGAAGGACACAGGAAAGTCAAGTTCCCATTACTCTTTTGCCACTGCCATACTGTTAGTTTATGCATTGAATGAAAGGCCCACCCTGCATCATATTCAAACGCACCCAAAAAAGGTTATAAACCAACCTATTGGATGTACACAGGAAAACCAAGTACACATTACTCTTTTGCCACTAACATACTGTTAGTTTATGCATTGAATGCAAGTCCCACCCTGCATCAAATTCAAATACACCCCAAAAAGGCTTTGAACCGACGTAATGGATGGACACAGGAAAGCCAAGTTCACATTACTCTTTTGCCACTGCCATACTATTAGCTTATGCATTGAATGCAAGGCCCACCCTAAATCAAAGTAACAAACATCCCAATAAGCCTTTGAACCCACGTACTTGATGGCCACCTGAAAGCATTCTTCCTATTAATTTGCTACTCCCATATTGTTTGGCTACGCAGTGAATAGCTGAGCCTGAAGACACGGTAGTGGACAATTGCAGTGTTGATGTTAAAGACCCTGCGGTGGACAATTGCATTGTTGACATTGAAGACACAGAGGTGGACCATTGCAGTATTGGCGCTAAAGACTCTGCAGTTTGAAATTGCATTGTTGATGCTGAAGAAGCGGCAGTGGACAATTGCAGTGTTTATGCTAAAGACCCAGCGGTGGACCATTGAAGTGTTGACGCTAAAGACCATGCAGTTTAAAATTGCATTGTTGATGCTAAAGAATCGGCAGTGGATAGTTGCAGTGTTTATGCTAAAGACCCAGTGGTGGACAATTTCAGTGTTGATGCAAAATACCATGCAGTTTAAAATTGCATTGCTGACGCTGAAGTACTGGCAGTGGACAATTGCAGTGTTTATGCTAAAGACCCAGCGGTGGACAATTTCAGTGTTGACGCTGAAGACCTAGTGGTGGATAATTGCAGTGTTGAGGCTGAATAACCGGCAGTGGACAATTGCAGTGTTGATGCTAAAGACCCTGCAGTGGAGCATTTCAGTGTTGAGCCTGAAGAACCATCAGAGGAGAATTGCACTGTTGAGGCTTAAGAACCTGCATTGGTCAATTGCTGTGGTGAGTCAGAAAACCCTGCATTTAGCACTGCAGTGTTGAGGCTGAAGAACTGGCATTGAAGAATTGCATTGCTGAAGAAAATTAACAACCAACAAAGTTCACATTATTAGGAAGTGGGTCTCCCAAACTATTTGCCTATGCATTGAATGGAAGGCTTGCCCCAAATTTGGACAAACCAAAATACCACTTTGAAGAGACATGTATGAAGTCCTTCTAAAAATCAGTCTCCACTACAAAGGAGCAGGTATTTAATACTTAAAATGCCCATACAGTAAGGGACAGATAAACCTACTGTGTATCTAATTGTTGTTACGGACATCCTAGACACTCTTGCAAAACAATCTAGTTGCTGTGCCTGTTTCATCACGGAACACCCTCGTGTTCTAGTGGTGGTGTCTGAAGAGACGTGGAATATGGCCTACGAATAAAGTCTACCCAGTTTAAAGAAGCTGGTCTCCTATACTTGGAATGCCCTTACACTAAGTGCATAGGCTGAAAAACATTTTTCCCAAAGGGGGGACCCGCAACATAGAGTGTAAACATTTTTGTAATGGGCATCAAAAAATCCCTGAAAAAATTTCTACTGGCTGTTGCATCACAGACCACGGTCACCCTCATTTTCTAGTGGTGGTCGACGATAAGGAGGAGGATAATAGCACACCAAATAGCCAAAGTCAGGAAGCGTATACCCATGTGTGGGTGTGAAGAGGTGCATGATAACACACCTCCCAAAAAAATACACTGTATTGGAGGTTATGTTTCGCTGTTATCATTCAGTGGTGTACAGAAGTCTGCCCCAATCCAGGCCTTGTTCATTTTTATAAGAGTCAGCCTGTCAGCATTTTCAGTTGACAGGTGGATGCGCTTATCAGTTATTATTCTGCCAACGGCACTAAAAACCCGCTCTGACAAAATGCTAGGGCAGGTCAGGACCTCCAAGGTGTAGAGAGCCAGTTCATGCCACGTGTCCAGCTTGGATGCCAAATAATTAAAAGGCACAGAGGAATTACAGAGGATGTTGGTATGGTCAGCAAAATACTCCTTCAACATCTTCTCAAACTTTCCAGGCCTTGTGAGACTACCCCGTGACTCTGGGCCAGGGCAATGGGAGGGTCTGAGAAAAGTGTCCCAGTACTTTGCCAGTGTTCCCTGGGTTCTGCTGGATTATAGTTGGGTCTCTCGCGCCCCTACTCCTCGGTTGGACAAAAAACTGTGACCTCTGCCACCAGCGTTTTCAGATGGGAATTTTTTCAGTAATTCTGCCACAATGGCCCTCTGGTACTGCATCATTTTAATACTTATCTGACTCTGGAATAAGATATTGAAAGTCCTCCTTGTAGTGTGGGTCTAGAAGTATTACCAACCAGTACTGTGTGTCCGCAAAAATTTTGATAATGCGAGGGTCACGGGAAAGGCAGCAACTGGCAAGCCTTCCGTATCCTCATCAATGACTGACCATGCTGTCCTCCTCCTCCTCCCTGTACTCAGGCCATCCACACTGAACAGACGGTATGACAGTTGTGCTTGCTTGTAGTACCGTCTATAGCACAGGAAAGTAGCTTCTGTTCTTCCTCCTCCTACTCTTCCTAATTGTCAACCAATCCATGTTGGGATGGCATGAGGCTGGGCTGTATGTAATCACCCTGTATGGTTCCTTGCTCCATCTTATCATGCTCCACCTGCAATGCATCGTCTTTGATTGTGAGCAGAGAGCTTTTCAGAAAACAGAGAAGCGGGATGGTGATGCTAATTATGGCATCATCGCCGCTCACCATCTTGGTGGACTCCTCATACTTTTGTAGGATGGTACATATGTCTGACATCCATGTCCACTTCTGAGGTCTTAAGCGTGGAGTCTGAACTGAATACCGACTGACACCCTTGTTGATGCTGGTACTCAACAACTGCCCTCTTCTGCTCACAAATCCTTTCCAGCATATGCAGTGTAGTGTTCCAACGCGTAGGGACATCACCCACCAGTCGGTGAGCCGGAAGCTGCAAATGCTGCTGAATAGAGTTGAGCGAAACAGGTCGGTCAGATTCAAAAGTCGCGATTTTAGCCAAAGTCGGGTTTCGTTGGCCCAAACCCGACCATAGTGTGAAGTCGGCCGAGCGGTCGTCGACCCAAGCGCCCAAGTCGGATTTCCCCGACTGATTGCAGGCACCTTTTTTTCACCAATGAGCAAGGACGTACACTGTGGGCAACGAGATGACATGTGCAGCGATGCTGCGTGGCTTTGAGCGGCGCGGGATTCAAATCCCCCGCCAAAGCCACGCCGGCACCACTCATTGGCAGAGCCGGCAGGCGGCTCAGCCAATGAGGGGCGTGGGATTCAAATCCCCCACCCTTGGCTGAGCGGTGCCGCCCGGCTTTGGTATGTGTGTGTGTGTGAGGCTGTGTGTGTGTGTGTGTGTGTATGCAGGCATCATCCTATGGGACAACAAGACTTTTATTCCCATTGACTTGCATTGGGGTCGGATTTTCGACTCCGACCCGACCATTTCCGTCAGTCGGCCGACTTCGTTCAACCCGACTTTTGAGAAAGTCACTCATCTCTACTGCTGAAGCACGGCAAGGGTGGCTGAAGCTGTAGCTGACTTTCTAAAATGGGCACACAGGTGGCGTACTTTCACAAGGAGATTCAGTAGCTTCGGGTAGGTTTTGAGAAACCGCTGAACCACGAGGTTAAGCACATGGGCCTGGCATGGTATGCGTGTGAGCTCGCCTCGCCTCAGAGCCGCCATCAGGCTCCGGCCATTGTTAAACAACACCATGCCTGGCTGTAGGTTCAGCGGTGTCAGCCACATATCTGTCCACAACTCTTCAGCATTGTGAGGTATGTCACCTTAGCATATTAGCTTCAGCACAGCCTGTTTGCCGCTTGGCTGAGACAGTGCTGCAGTGCTTCCAGCTTGCGACTGATGTGGTCATTTCAGAGATGCAGGCTGAAGAGGAGGAGGAGTGTTATGATTTGGTAGCTGAGGAGCGCAGGCAAAAAAGGCAATACACCAGAGCAGTTGGAATCCATGAGATTGCAGCACCTCGACCAACCACCACAACCAGAGGCAGCCATGGAGCGCTCCCACGTTGGTCCCAGACGCCTCGTCACAGCCCGAGAAACCAACTATACCCAAAGATAGAAAGAGGAAAGCTATCTGCCCCGGAGCAGATCCCCAAAGAACATAGAAAGCCCCCAAACAAGTAATGGCGGCTAGACAAGAAGAAATACTGACACAGACAGAAAATAGAATGAGCAAACGCTGGGGCCCAAACCATCCAAATAGAAAAGGACAGGAAGGGCACTCACTGCAATCCCAAAAAACCCCAAAAGCACGACTCCACCAATCTCAAAAACACCTGAGATCACATGACCTCTACCACCTAAATTAGTTGTCTGGTGTAACAAAATCAAAACCGCAGCCACTGAAAAAACTGGAAAAAGCAAATGTACAAAACATCAGTGGCTGAACTAAACTGAGAGGGCAAAAGCCCCCGGAGGGGACCCTGAAGGCCCCCACAGAAGTGCAGGACAAAATGCAAAAATCAAGCACAAAAACAAACAGAAGAAAAAGTCTTATCTGTTAGCAGGAGATGCAGACACGACACAGCAGGCTACAAAGGAAACAGGAATCAAGGATTGAGACCAGAACAATTGATCACCGGCAACCCTGATGGGAAGGCGACTCCCTTATATAAGACCAGTCAGTAACACCTGATTCCCAATCCTCACAATCTTCACTAGACAGTCCAGTACCGCTTGTAACCACCAGAGGGAGCCTCTGCTCAGAACTCATCTCAAGTCCATTCACAACAGTACCCCCCCTTGAGGAGGGGTCACCGAACCCTCACTTGAGCAACCAGGTCGGTCAGGATGAGTTCTATGATACGCACGGATGAGTCTCCTAGCATGGATGTCTGAAGCAAACACCCAAGAATTGTCTTCCTGACCATAACCTCTCCACTTAACCAAATACTGGAGTTTCCGTCTAGAAAAATGAGAATTCAATATTTTCTCAACCACAAACTCCATATTGCCCTCAACCAGAACAGGGTCAGGAGGCAAAGCAGTAGGAACCACTGGCTCAACAAACCTCTTTAACAAGGACTTGTGGAACACGTTATGGATCTTAAATGTCCCTGGAAGAAGCAAACGAAAAGAAACAGGATTAAGAATCTCCATGATCTTATAAGGTCCAATGAACCTAGGCTTAAATTTAGGAGATGCCACTCTTATAGGAATATTTTTGAGGACAACCAGACCAAGTCCCCCACTTTAAACCGAGGACCATTAGTCCTATGCCCGTTAGCAAACCGCTGGGCCCTCTCCTGAGAGAGGGACAACCTCTCCACTACCTGGTCCCAAATCTGTTGCATACGCTCCACAACAGGGTCAACACCTGGACAGGCAGAAGCCTCCGTCTATCCTGAAGAAAATCGAGGATGAAACCCAGGATTACAGAAAAATGGAGACATCAAAGTGGCAGAGCTAGCCCTATTATTAAGAGCAAACTCAGCCAAAGGCAAAAAAGAGACCCAGTCATCCTGATCAGCAGACACAAAGCATCTTAGATAAGTCTCCAATGTCTGGTTTGTTCTCTCAGTTTGACCATTGGTCTGAGGATGAAACGCCGAGGAGAAAGACAACTGAACACCAAGCTTAGAACAAAAGGTCCTCCAAAATCTGGAAACAAACTGGACTCCTCTGTCAGACACAATGTTCTCAGGAATGCCGTGTAAACGAACCACGTGCTGAAGGAACAAAGGCACCAATTCAGAGGAGGAAGGCAACTTAGGTAATGGCACAAGATGTATCATCTTGGAAAACCTATCACAAATCACCCAGATGACGGTCATTCTCTGAGAAACAGGGAGGTCGGAAATGAAATCCATAGAGATATGGGTCCATGGTCTCTTGGGCACAGGCAATGGCATCAACAAACCACTAGAGCGAGAGCAAGGCTTGGAACGAGAGCAAGTCCCGCAGGACTGCACAAATTCCCTGACATCACGAGACAAGGTAGGCCACCAAAAGGACCGACTAACCAAGTCTCTGGTACCAAAAATTCCGGGATGACCGGCCAACGCGGAACAATGAATCTCAGACATCACACTCTTTTTCCACTGGTCCGGGACAAACAATTTCCCAACAGGGCAGCACTCGGGCCTATCCTCCTGACACCCCTCCAGAGCCAGTCTCAAATTGGGCGAGATGGCGGAAAGAACTACACCTTCTTTCAAAATAACAGAAGGATCAGATACCTCAGGAGAGTCCGCAAGGAAACTCCTCAAGAGGGCATCCGCCTTAACATTCTTAGTGCCAGGAAGAAAGGAAACCACAAAATTAAAACGTGTGAAAAACAAGGCCCACCTGGCCTGTCTAGGATTAAGTCGCTTGGCAGATTCCAGATAAACCAGATTCTTATGGTCCGTAAGGACCACCACCTGATGTTTGGCTCCCTCCAGCCAATGTCTCCACTCTTCAAAAGCCCACTTCATGGCCAATAACTCCCGATTACCAACGTCATAATTACGTTCAGTAGGAGAAAATTTTCGAGAGAAAAAGGCACAAGGGTTACTTTTAGAGGTCTCTGGATCTCTTTGGGACAAAACGGCACCTGCCCCAATTTCAGAGGCATCAACCTCCACCTGAAATGGCAGAGAAACATCAGGCTGCCGTAGAACAGGAGCAGAAGTGAATCTCTGCTTAAGTTCCTGAAATGCAGAGACTGCCTCAGGAGGCCAATTCACCACATCAGAACCCTTTTTGGTCAAATCAGTTAATGGTTTAACAATAACCGAGAAATTACCAATAAATTTACGATAAAAATTGGCAAAACCCAAAAATCTTTGAAGAGCCTTTAATGAAGTAGGTTGGACCCAATCACAGATGGCCTGAACCTTGACCGGGTCCATTTCAATAACAGATGGGGACAAAATGGATCCCAAAAATGAGATCCTCTGTACGCCAAAAAGACACTTTGATCCCTTCACATACAGAGCATTCTCTCTCAAAATCTGGAATACAGTTCGAACATGTTTCACATGAGAGTCCCAGTCATTAGAAAAAATCAAGATATCATCCAAATAAACAATCAGAAATTTATCCACAAAATCCCTGAAAATGTCATTCATGAAGGACTGGAAGACAGAAGGAGCATTAGTGAGCCCAAAGGGCATCAAAAGGTACTCAAAATGCCCCTCAGGGGTGTTAAATGCCGTCTTCCATTCATCCCCGTGCTTAATGCGAATAAGGTTATATGCCCCCCTGAGGTCAAGCTTGGTAAACCAAGTAGCGTCTTTCACCCTGGAAAACAGGTCAGAAATCAAGGGTAACGGGTATTGATATTTCACAGTAATATTGTTCAAGAGACGATAATCAATACACGGCCTTAATGAACCATCCTTTTTGGCCACAAAGAAAAAACCGGCACCTAAGGGTGAAGAGGATGGTCTGATATGACCCTTCTCCAATGACTCCTTGATATAAGACCGCATAGCGTCATGTTCAGGTGCAGACAAGTTAAAAAGGCGACCTTTAGGGAATTTACTACCAGGCACTAATTCAATAGCGCAGTCATAGCTCCTATGGGGAGGCAAGGATGCAGATTTACTTTCGCTAAACACATCAGAAAAATCAATCAAAAAGTCAGGAACATCCTGAGCCTGGGGGGAGGCAGAAAAAACAGGAGTGTTGGTATTAACACATTGGCAGCCCCAACTGGTTACAGACACAGATTTCCAATCCAAAACAGGATTATGAGACTGTAACCAAGGGAAACCCAGCACGATAATGTCATGCAGATTATACAGAATCAAAATTTGCAGCTCTCCTGATGATCAGGTTCAACCCTCATTATCACCTGAGTAGAGAACTGCGGTTTATTCTCAGCCAAAGGGGTAGAATCGATCCCCAGTAGGGGAATAGACTTCTGTAGGGGTATCAAGGGAAACCCGCAACGTTTAGCAAAATCAAAATCCATCAGGTTAATAGCTGCTCCCGAATCAACGAAAGCCTGAGCAGAAAATGAGGACAGAGAGCATATCAGAGTAACAGTTAATAAAAACTTAGTCTGAACACTACCCAAGACAACTGAGCGTGCAAAACGTCTTCGCCGCTTAGGGCAGACTGAAATAGCATGAGAGGCATCACCACAGTAGAAACATAACCCATTGCGCTTTCGAAACTCATGACGCTGTGCCCCAGAAACCACTCTATCACACTGCATGGGTTCAGAAGAAGGTTCACAAGGCAACACTATTCCATGCATATTTCTCCACTCACGCAAACGTCTGTCAATTTGAATCGCTAATGACATAGAATCATTGAGACCAGAGGGGATAGGGAATCCCACCATAACATCCTTTACATTATCTGACAGACCCTTCCGAAAAAGAGCTGCCAAAGCGTCGTCATTCCATTTGGTCAGGACTGCCCACCTGCGGAATCTGACAGTATAACTCAGCGTCATCAAGCCCCTGATTTAATGCCAACAAGGCTTTTTCAGCTTGATCAGTGACATTAGGCTCATCGTACAATAACCCCAGGGCCTGAAAAAATGCATCAACATCACTCAAAACAGGATCCCCAGGTGTCAGGGAAAAAGCCCAATCCTGAGGATCGCCGCGCAGGAGAGAGATGACAATTTGAACCTGCTGCGCTGCGTTCCCTGAGGACTTAGATTTTAAGGCAAAAAACAATTTACAATTATTTTTGAAATTCAGAAACTTGGCTCGATCCCCCAAAAACAAATCTGGCATGGGAATCCTAGGTTCCACAACAGGCAACCTAGCAAGATAGGTAGCAATACTCCGAACCTCAGTGGCAAGCTGATCCACACGGCCAGACAACTGTGCAAACTCCATTGAGAGAAAAAATCCTCCCCAGCACCCAGAGATACAGAGGGAAAAAAAATAATGCAACAAACAGAAAAATATCTCTGACAACTCTGACAACCTTTTTTTTCTTTCACAATATTTTTCCCTTCTGTGAGTACCATATAATTTTCAGTTTAGGCCGGTGATACTGTTATGATTTGGTAGCTGAGGAGCGCAGGCAAAAAAGGCAATACACCAGAGCAGTTGGAATCCATGAGATTGCAGCACCCGACCAACCACCACAACCAGAGGCAGCCGTGGAGCGCTCCCACGTTGGTCCCAGACGCCTCGTCACAGCCCGAGAAACCAACTATACCCAAAGATAGAAAGAGGAAAGCTATCTGCCCCGGAGCAGATCCCCAAAGAACATAGAAAGCCCCCAAACAAGTAATGGCGGCTAGACAAGAAGAAATACTGACACAGACAGAAAATAGAATGAGCAAACGCTGGGGCCCAAACCATCCAAATAGAAAAGGACAGGAAGGGCACTCACTGCAATCCCAAAAAACCCCGAAAAGCACCAACTCCACCAATCTCAAAAACACCTGAGATCACACGACCTCTACCACCTAAATCAGTTCTCTGGTGTAACAAAATCAAAACAGCAGCCACTGAAAAAACTGGAAAAAGCAAATGTACAAAACATCAGTGGCTGAACTAAACTGATAGGGCAAAAGCCCCCGGAGGGGACCCTGAAGGCCCCCACAGAAGTGCAGGACAAAATGCAAAAATCAAGCACAAAAACAAAAAGAAGAAAAAGTCTTATCTGTTAGCAGGAGATGCAGACACGACACAGCAGGCTACAAAGGAAACAGGAATCAAGGATTGAGACCAGAACAATTGATCACCGGCAACCCTAATGGGAAGGCGACTCCCTTATATAAGACCAGTCAGTAGCACCTGATTCCCAATCCTCACAATCTTCACTGGACAGTCCAGTACCGCTTGTAACCACCAGAGGGAGCCTCTGCTCAGAACTCATCTCAAGTCCATTCACAACAGAGGAGGAGGAGAAGGATGATGTGCAGGAGCTGTAGACTGTGGGGGCAACCCTGATTGTCCTAGGGCCCGCAATCCTCGGCATTGGTAGGACGTGTTCCATCCTAAGGTTAGACTGGGTCCCGGCTTTCACTGTTAACTCAGTGTGCCATCAGCGAGATGTACTGTCCTTGCCCACAAGCACTTGTCCACTTTTCCGTGGTTAAGTGTACTTTAACTGTAACTGCATTGTTGAGGGCACGAGTAATGTTGTGGGACACGTTCTTGGGTAACGCCAGGAAAAATAGTATCGGCTGGGGACAGAGTACCTTGGGATGGCCACCGTTATCAGGTTGCGGAAAGCTTCGGTCTCCACGAGCCTAAAATGCAACATTTCCAGTGCAAGCAGACAAGAAATGTGTGACTTTAGTACTGTGGTCTGTGGGGCGTTGGCTGCGTATTTCCGCTTTCGTTCCAATGACTGGGGTATGAACAACTGAAGGCTGCGCTGGGACAAGGATGTGGACATGCTTGCTGATAATGGTAGTTGAGCACGTGCAACAACAAGTGCAGGGCAGGAGGCATCTTCGCATAGACAGGGGATTGGCTTCCACGCACAACAGCGGAAGCAGCTGTGGTGTCACCCACAGACACTGTTCCTAGATTCTGGGGTTCAGCCCACAAAGTCTGTTGCTTTGCTTCCATGTGCCTGATCATGCTGGTGGTAGTCAGGCTGGTAGTTTTGCTACCTCTGCTGATGTGGGCATGGCAGGTGGTGCAAACAGCCTTTTTGAGGCTATCTGCAGAGTCAGTTGTACTGACAATTTCCGTCATGCTGGTGTTACGAGGAACAGTTGCCCGCCTTCTGTCTTCAGCCACCACAGTGCTTCTTCCTGCCTGTTGTGGTGCTATGCCTCCCTCCCCCTGTGTGCTGCTGTCCTCGCTCTGCATGTCTTCCTGCCAGGTTGGGTCAGTTACTATATCATCCACACCTCCTCTTCCACTTCCGCACCCTGGTACTCCTCCTGACTTTCTGGCAATTGTGTCTCATCATCTTCCACCTCTTGTGACACATTCCCACCGTCGCCTTTGTGTGAATATGGCTGCTCAAATATTTGGGCATCGCTACATGCAATCTCAGCTTGTCCCGCTTCAAGTGGATCGGGCGAGAGGCCCAAATCTATAAATGGACAACTGAACAGCTCTTCAGAGTGTCCAAGTGTGGGATCAGTTGTCTGCGGGCACTCGGCATGGGAGGTGGAAGGAGGATCAGGATGAGGAATATGCAGTTCAGTCTCATGGCTACTCAGACTTGAACGTGTGGAAGACAGGGTGCTGGTGGTGGTGGAAAAGTGACTGGAAGCATTATCCGCCATCCAACAAACTACCTTTTCACGCTGCTCTGGTGTCAAGAGTGATTTTCTGCTGTCCCCTATGAATTCTGACAAGAATCTGTTGTGAGAAGATGTAGGTGTTTGTTGTGGTACAATTGCAGCTTGCCCTCTGCCTCTGCATGCACCATCACCATCACGTCCAGTTCCCCGTCCCTTGCCATGTGCCTTTCCCATTTTAACCCCTTAATGACCAAGCCATTTTGTAGGTTAAAGACCAGGCCAATTTTTACAATTCTGACCACTGTCTCTTTATGAGGTTTATAACTCTGGAACGCTTCTACGGATCTTGGCGATTCTGAGATAGTTTTCTCGTGACATATTGTATTTCATGATAGTGGTAAAATTTCTTCAATATAACTTGCGTTTATTTCTGAAAAAAACGGAAATATGGCAAAAATTTTGAAAATTTTGCAATTTTCAAACTTTTAATTTTTATGCCATTAAATCAGAGAGATATGTCACAAAAATTAGTTAATAAATAACATTTCCCACATGTTTACTTTACATCAGCACAATTTTGGAACCAACATTTTTTTTGTTAGGAAGTTATAAGTGTTAAAAGTTGACCAGCAATTTCTCATTTTTCCAACAAAATTTACAAAACCATTTTTTTTTAGGGACCACCTCACATTTGAAGTGAATATGAGGGGTCAATATGACAGAAAATACCCAAAAGTGACACCATTCTAAAAACTGCACCCCTCAACGTGTTCAAAGCCACATTCAAGAAGTTTATTAACCCTTTAGGTACTTCACAAGAATTGAAGCAATGTGGAAGGAAAAAATGAACATTTAACTTTTTTTCCCAAAATTTTTCTTTCGACACAATTTTTTAAAATTTTGTCAAGGGTATCAGGAGAAAATGAACCACAATATTTGTTGTACAATTTCTCCAGAGTACACCGATACCCCATGTGTGGGGGTAAACCACTATTTGGGCGCATGGCAGAGCTCGGAAGGGAAGCAGTGTCATTTGACTTTTTTGGCTGGAATTGAGATTGGACGCCATGTCGCATTTGGAGAGTCCCTGTGTGCCTAAACAGTGGAAACCCCCCACAAGTGACCCCATTTTGGAAACTAGACCCCCCAAGGAACTTATCTAAATGTGTTGTGAGAGCTTTTAACCCCAAGCGCTTCACAGAAGGTTATAACGTGGAGCCGTAAATTAAAAAATCATATTTTTTCCACAAAAATGATCTTTTCATCCCAATTTTTATTTTCCAAAGGATAAAAGGACCCCAAAAGTTATTGTGCAATTAGTCCTGAGTATGCTGATACCCCATATGTGGGGGTAAACCACTATTTGGGCGCATGGCAGAGCTCGGAAGGGAAGCAGCGCCATTTGACTTTTTTGGCTGGAATTGAGATTGGACGCCATGTCGTATTTGGAGAGCCCCTGTGTGCCTAAACAGTGGAAACCCCCCACACGTGACCCCATTATGGAAACTAGACCCCCCAAGGAACTTATCTAAATGTGTGGTGAGAGCTTTGAACCCCCAAGGGCTTCACAGAAGGTTATAACGTAGAGCAGTAAAATTAAAAAATCATATCTTTTCCAAAAAAATTATCTTTCCACCCCCAATTATTTTCCAAAGGGTAACAGGACCCCAAAAGTTATTGTGCAATTTGTCCTGAGTACGCTGATACCCCATATGTAGGGGTAAACCACTATTTTGACGCATGGCAGAGGTCAAAAGGGAAGGAGCTCCTTTTTCAAATGCAGACTTTGATGGAATGCTCTGCGGGTGTCATGTCACGTTTGGAGAGCCCCTGATGTGCCTAAACAGTAGAAACCCCCCACAAGTGACTCCATTTTGGAAACTAGACCCCCCAAGGAACTTATCTAGATGTGTGGTGAGCACTTTGAACTCCCAAGTGCTTCACAGAAGTTTATAACGTAGAGCCGTGAAAATAAAAAAATCATATTTTTTTCCACAAAAATAATCTTTTTGCCCCCAAATTTTTATTTTTATAAGGATAACAGGAGAAATAGGACCCCAAAAGCTATTGTGCAATTTGTCCTGAGTACGCTGATATCCCATATGTGGGGGGGAACCACTATTTTGACGCATGGCAGAGATCGGAAGGGAAGGAGCACCGTTTTTAAATGCAGACTTTGATGGAATGGTCTGCGGGTGTCATGTCGCACTTGTAGAGCCCCTGATGTGCCTAAACAGTAGAAACCCCCCACAAATGACCCCATTTTGCAAACTAGACCCCCAAGGAACTTATCTAGATGTGTGGTCAGCACTTTGAACCCCCAAGGGCTTCACAGAAGTTTATAACTTAGAGCCGTGAAAATAAAAAAATCATATTTTTTTCCACAAAAATTACCTTTTTGCCCACAAATTTTTATTTTTCTAAGGGTAACAGGAGAAATAGGACCCCAAAAGCTATTGTGCATTTTGTCCTGCGTACGCTGATACCCCATATGTGGGGGGGAACCACTGTGATCGCCTTACTGCGATCTTTGGGAGGCACAAGGAACAAATCTACAAAAGGTGAAGAATTGGTTTTCTTTTTTATGCCTTTCCTCGTGCGGTATTAGTGATTAGGCGACTTTATTCCTCGGATCGGTGCGATTACAGCGATACCAGATTTACATCCTTTTTTCATGTTTAGCTTCTGTCACACTCTAAAAGATGCTTTTTTTTGGAATAATTTTTTGTAAGAAATTTTTGCATAGCCATATTTTGAGAGCTATAATTTTTCCATATTTCGGCCGACAGAGTTATCTGTGGGCTTATTTTTTGCGGGACGAGCTGATGTTTTTATTGGT
>JARQOD010000001.1:102671253-102808702 GCA_033576555.1 Oophaga sylvatica
GGAACCAACATTTTTTTTGTTAGGAAGTTATAAGTGTTAAAAGTTGACCAGCAATTTCTCATTTTTCCAACAAAATTTACAAAACCATTTTTTTTAGGGACCACCTCACATTTGAAGTGAATATGAGGGTCAATATGACAGAAAATACCCAAAAGTGACACCATTCTAAAAACTGCACCCCTCAACGTGTTCAAAGCCACATTCAAGAAGTTTATTAACCCTTTAGGTACTTCACAAGAATTGAAGCAATGTGGAAGGAAAAAATGAACATTTAACTTTTTTTCCCAAAATTTTTCTTTCGACACAATTTTTTAAAATTTTGTCAAGGGTATCAGGAGAAAATGAACCACAATATTTGTTGTACAATTTCTCCAGAGTACACCGATACCCCATGTGTGGGGGTAAACCACTATTTGGGCGCATGGCAGAGCTCGGAAGGGAAGCAGTGTCATTTGACTTTTTTGGCTGGAATTGAGATTGGACGCCATGTCGCATTTGGAGAGTCCCTGTGTGCCTAAACAGTGGAAACCCCCCACAAGTGACCCCATTTTGGAAACTAGACCCCCCAAGGAACTTATCTAAATGTGTTGTGAGAGCTTTTAACCCCAAGCGCTTCACAGAAGGTTATAACGTGGAGCCGTAAATTAAAAAATCATATTTTTTCCACAAAAATGATCTTTTCATCCCAATTTTTATTTTCCAAAGGATAAAAGGACCCCAAAAGTTATTGTGCAATTAGTCCTGAGTATGCTGATACCCCATATGTGGGGGTAAACCACTATTTGGGCGCATGGCAGAGCTCGGAAGGGAAGCAGCGCCATTTGACTTTTTTGGCTGGAATTGAGATTGGACGCCATGTCGTATTTGGAGAGCCCCTGTGTGCCTAAACAGTGGAAACCCCCCACACGTGACCCCATTATGGAAACTAGACCCCCCAAGGAACTTATCTAAATGTGTGGTGAGAGCTTTGAACCCCCAAGGGCTTCACAGAAGGTTATAACGTAGAGCAGTAAAATTAAAAAATCATATCTTTTCCAAAAAAATTATCTTTCCACCCCCAATTATTTTCCAAAGGGTAACAGGACCCCAAAAGTTATTGTGCAATTTGTCCTGAGTACGCTGATACCCCATATGTAGGGGTAAACCACTATTTTGACGCATGGCAGAGGTCAAAAGGGAAGGAGCTCCTTTTTCAAATGCAGACTTTGATGGAATGCTCTGCGGGTGTCATGTCACGTTTGGAGAGCCCCTGATGTGCCTAAACAGTAGAAACCCCCCACAAGTGACTCCATTTTGGAAACTAGACCCCCCAAGGAACTTATCTAGATGTGTGGTGAGCACTTTGAACTCCCAAGTGCTTCACAGAAGTTTATAACGTAGAGCCGTGAAAATAAAAAAATCATATTTTTTTTCCACAAAAATAATCTTTTTGCCCCCAAATTTTTATTTTTATAAGGATAACAGGAGAAATAGGACCCCAAAAGCTATTGTGCAATTTGTCCTGAGTACGCTGATATCCCATATGTGGGGGGGAACCACTATTTTGACGCATGGCAGAGATCGGAAGGGAAGGAGCACCGTTTTTAAATGCAGACTTTGATGGAATGGTCTGCGGGTGTCATGTCGCACTTGTAGAGCCCCTGATGTGCCTAAACAGTAGAAACCCCCCACAAATGACCCCATTTTGCAAACTAGACCCCCCAAGGAACTTATCTAGATGTGTGGTCAGCACTTTGAACCCCCAAGGGCTTCACAGAAGTTTATAACTTAGAGCCGTGAAAATAAAAAAATCATATTTTTTTCCACAAAAATTACCTTTTTGCCCACAAATTTTTATTTTTCTAAGGGTAACAGGAGAAATAGGACCCCAAAAGCTATTGTGCATTTTGTCCTGCGTACGCTGATACCCCATATGTGGGGGGGAACCACTGTGATCGCCTTACTGCGATCTTTGGGAGGCACAAGGAACAAATCTACAAAAGGTGAAGAATTGGTTTTCTTTTTTATGCCTTTCCTCGTGCGGTATTAGTGATTAGGCGACTTTATTCCTCGGATCGGTGCGATTACAGCGATACCAGATTTACATCCTTTTTTCATGTTTAGCTTCTGTCACACTCTAAAAGATGCTTTTTTTTGGAATAATTTTTTGTAAGAAATTTTTGCATAGCCATATTTTGAGAGCTATAATTTTTCCATATTTCGGCCGACAGAGTTATCTGTGGGCTTATTTTTTGCGGGACGAGCTGATGTTTTTATTGGTATCATATTCGGGCACATAACATTTTTTAATCGCTTCCTATTCCGATTTTGTGGAAGCAGAATGAACAAAAACCAGCAATTCAGGAATTGTTTTTTTTTTTTTTCCCTCCGTTCCGCGTGTGGTAAAATTGATAAAGGAGCTTTAGGCTAAGTGCACACGATCAGGAATAATTGCGTTTTTTTCGCGGTTTTTCCGCGGTTTTCCGCGGTAAAAACGCGATAAAAACGCAAGCATTAAGCATCCTATACATGTTAATTGATTCCGCATGTTTTGGCCACATGTTGCGTTTTTTTTCCGCGAAAAAAACGCTTTGCGGAAAAAATAGCAACATGTTCATTAATTTAGCGTAACCGCGGTGATTCCGCCGCCATAGGAATGCATTGAACCGCTTACTTTCCGCATGTGGCTATGCCCACTATGCGCAATGTAAGCGGTTCATGTGCGGATGGTACCCAGGGTCTGGAGCAGAGGAGACTCTCCTCCAGGCCCTGGGTACCATATCCCTGGTAAAACAATAATTAAAATAAAAAATAATGATATTCTCACCTTCCGGCGGCCCCCGCAGCCTTCCCGCGGCCCCCGCAGCCTTCCCGCCTTCAGCGACGCTCCCGGCAACTTCCGGTCCCAAGAGTCCTTTGCGAGAATCACCCAGATGGCATAGCGGTCTCGCGAGATGCTACGTCATCGGTGTGATTTGTTGCAAAGCACTCCTGGGACCGGAAGTTGCCGGGAGCGTCGCTGAAGGCGGGAAGGCTGCGGGGGCCGCCGGAAGGTGAGAATATCATTATTTATTATTTTTTTATTATTTTTACATTAGATCTTTTTACTATTGATGCGACATAGGCGGCATCAATAGTAAAAAGTTGGTCACACTTGTCAAACACTATGTTTGACTCGTGTGACCAACCTGTCAATCAGTTTTCCAAGCGATGCTACAGATCGCTAGGAAAACGCTAGCATTCTGCAAGCTAATTACGCTTGCAAAACGCTATTATTCTGGCGGGAATCAGCATAAAAAAACGTGCGTATTTCCTGCGGGAGAAGTGCGGGATTGCCGCGGAAATTTCCGCGGCAATTCCGCAACGTGTGAACTTAGCCTTATTCTTCGGATCACTACGATTACAGCGATACCTCATTTATATATTTTTTTTTATGTTTTGGCGTTTTTTACACAATAAATTTTTATAGAAAAAATAATTATTTTTGCATCAGTTTATTCCGCGAGCTATAACTTTTTTATTTTTTCGCTCATGATGCTGTATAGCTTTTTTTTTTTGCAGAACAAGATGACGTTTTCAGCGGTACCATGATTATTTATATCTGACTTTTTGATCGCGTGTTATTGCACTTTTTCCAAGCGGTATGATGATACCGCTTGGAAAAAGTATAATTTACTACTTTTTTGTGTTTTTTTTTTACGGCTTTCACTGAAGGGGTTAACTAGGGTTACGCTTTTATAGATGGGATTTTTACGGACGTGGCGATACCTAACATGTGTATTTTTTTGTTTTTTATTTTTTTTATTACATAAAAATGTGTATTTTTTAGGGGATTTTTTTAAAATTATTTTTTAAGATTTTTTTTACAATTTTTTTTAAAAAATGATTTTTTTTAACTTGTCCCTTTATGGGACTTTCACTTTTTTACTTTTTATTGCAGTTACAATGCATTGCAATGCTCCAGCATTGCAATGCATCGTACCTATGGGGAAAGCTGCTGTGAACATGATCACAGCAGTTTTCCGTAGCTAGATGACCCGGAGGTTGTCATGACAACCCCCGGGTCATCAAGGCAGAGATCGGGCCCTGCAAATACATTGCAGGGTGCCGATCTGAGGCAGAGGGAGCTCCCGACCCTCTGCCTCCCCCCCCGAGCTCTGCGATCGCGCTGGATCGCAGCAGTCAGGGGGTTAACAGCCAGGGGCGGTGGGGGCTCCGCTCCTGGCTGTCAGTGCAGGAAGCCTGGCCACTGCAGCGCCGGCTCCTGCACTGATCGCGCTGGAGAAGCTGAAATTTCAGCTTCTCCTGCGCGATCGCTGCTGTGTTTGGTCAGTCAGATTGACTGACCAATCACAGCGCTGTGGGTGTGGGGACCGACGGCAAAGGTCTCCGCACCGCTTGCCATGCCTGTCAGCTGTCTGTGACAGCTGTCGGCACTGATCTACCACTGCATGTTTACACACAGTGGTAGATCAAAGGCATGACGTGCACAGTCCGTCCTGGTGCCGGAACTGGCACCTTGCCATGACGGACTGTGCACGTCATTGGACAGTAAGGGGTTAAATGTAGTACAATATTTTCAATGTTCAATAAAAAAGTCTGAATTTGAAGCAAAATTAGATGTGATCCATGTGCGGGAAAAACGCACTTTCAAATATCTGGAATGTAATTTATTTGTTTAACAAACTGGTGTCACTGTCAATAACTATGGTAAGATGAAGAAAAAACTGTCTAATGTAGCCCTGAAATGACACCATTTTTAGAACACAGAGAGATAGGAGTCTGACACAGATAACACACAGGTCAATATGTGGCCTGGATAATGTTTTTTACACCAAAATACTGTATAAACCTAGGGTAGCAGAGAGCAAAAATAGTGTAATGTAGGCCTGAAAAGCAACTATTTGTAGAGCACAGAAACACCAGGCATCTGTTGGAGATAACATACTGTTCAATATATGGCCTGGAGTTTTTTTTATTTTTTTTACCCCAAAATGCTGTATAGAAGTAGGGTAGCAGACAGCCAAAAAAAGTGTAAGGTAGGCCTGAAAAGCACCTATTTATAGAGCACAGATACACCAGGCGGCTGACGGATATAACAGACTATTCAATATGTGTCATGGATTTGTTTACCCCAAAATACTGTATAGAAATAGGATAAGACACAGCAAAAAAAGGGTAATGTAGGCCTGAGAAGCAACTATTTGTAAAGCACAGAAACACCAGGCTTCTGACGGAGATAACAGACTGTTCAATATGTGGCCTGGAGTTTTTTTTTATTTTTTTACCCCAAAATACTGTATAGACGTAGGGTAGCAGACAGACAAAAAAAGTGTAAGTTAGTCCTGAAAAGCAACTGTTTGTAGAGCACACATACACCAGGCGTCTGACGGAGATAAAAGACTGCTCAATATGTGTCCTGGAGTTTTTTTTTTATTTTTTTTTTACCCTAAAATACTGGATAGACCTAGGGTAGCAGACAGCCAAAAAAGTGTAATGTAGGCCTGAAAAGCAACTATTTGGAGAGCACAGATACACCAGGCGTCTGACGGTGATAACAGACTGTTCAATATGTGTCCTGGAGTTTTTTTAAAACATTTTTTACCTAAAAAGACTGTATAGAAATAGGGTAAGTCACAGCAAAAAAAAGGATAATGTTGCCCTGATATGCCACAATTTTTGGCACACAGAGAGATAGGAGTCTGACACAGATACCACACAGGTCAGTATGTGGGCTGGATTTCTTTTTTTTTTTTACCAAAAAAAGACTATAGAAATAAGGTAATGCACAGCAAAAAAAGGGTAATGTAGGCCTGAAAAGCAACAATTTGTTGAGCACAGAAACACCAGGCAGCTGACGGAGATAACAGACTGGAGTTTTTTTTATATTTTTTTTACCCCAAAATACTGTATAGAAATAGGGTAATTCACAGCAAAAAAAATTGTAATGTAGGCCTGAAAAGCAACTATTTGTAATGCACAGAAACAACAGGCATCTGACGGAGATAACAGACTGTTCAGTATGTGGCCTGGAGTTTTTAAAATTTATTTACCCCAAAATTCTGTATAGACCTAGGGTAGCAGACAGCCAAAAAGTGTAATGTAGACCTGAAAAGCAACTATTTGGAGAGCACAGATACACCAGGCGTCTGACGGAGATAACAGACTGTTCAACATGTGTCCTGGAGTTTTTATAAAATTTTTTTTACCCAAAAAGACTGTATAGAAATAGGGTAAGACACAGCAAAAAAGGGTAATGTTGCCCTGATATGCCCAAATTGTTTGCACACAGAGAGATTGGAGTCTGAGATAGATACCACACTGGTCACCATGTGGCCTGAATTCTTTTATTTTATACCCCAAAATAGTGTACAGAACTAGGGTAACAGACAGCAAATACAGTGGAATGTAGGCCTGAATTGCCACAATTTGTAGGCCACAAATAGCTCAGTCGTTTGACAGTGATACCAAACTGTTCATTATGTGGCCATTATTTTTTTAATTTTTACCCCAAAATAGTGTTTAGAGCTAGGGTAACACACAGCAAATAAAGGTGAATGGAAGCCTAAAAAGCACATTTTGTAGCCCTCAGATAGATGAGGCGTGTCACAGAGATACCGGACTGTTCAATATGTGGCCTGTATTTTTTTATTTTTTACCCAAAAATACTGTTTTGAGCTACGGTAACACAGCAAAAAAAGGTAAAGGGAAGCCTCAGAAGCACACTTTGTAGCCCACAGATAGATGAGGCGTGTCACAGAGACTGTTCAATATGTGGCCGGTATTTTTTTATTTTTTACCCCAAAATAGTGTATACTGTACTAGACCTAGGGTAGCAGACAGCCAAAAAAGTGTAATGTAGGCCTGAAAAGCAACAATTTGTAGAGCACAGAAACACCAGGCATCTGACTGAGATAACAAACTGTTCAATATGTGGCCTGGAGTTTTTTTTTTTTTTTTTTTTACCCCAAAATACTGTATAGATGTAGGGTAGCAGACAGCCAAAAAAAAGTGTACGGTAGGCCTGCAAAGCAACTATTTCTAGAGCACACATACACCAGGCGTCTGACGGAGATAAGAGACTGTTCAGTATGTGCCCTGGAGTTTTTGTTTTTTTTACCCCAAAATACTGTATAGACCTAGGGTAGCAGACAGCTAAAAAAAAGTGTAAGGTAGGCCTGAAAAGCAACTATTTGTAGAGCACATATACACCAGGCATCTGGCGGAAATAAGAGACTGTTCAGTATGTGCCCTGGAGTTTTTTTTATTTTTTTACCCCAAAATACTGTATAGACCTAAGTTAGCAGACAGCCAAAAAAAGTATAAAGAAGGCCTGAAAAGCAACTATTTGTAGAGCACATATACACGAGGCATCTGAAAGAGATAACAGATTGTTCAATATGTGCCCTGGAGTTTTTTTTTAATTTTTTTTTACCCCAAAATACTGTATATATCTAGGGTAACAGACAGCAAAAACAATGGAATACAGGCCGGAAATGCCACAATTTGTAGACCACAGATAGATCTGGCATCTGACAGAGATAGAACACTGTTGGATTTTTTTTGGCCCACCAAAATTGTGTCAATAACTAGACTATGACACTAAAAAAAAAAAATTGTTGGAGTACTAAAATTGTAAAATATTTAGTGCAATGATATGCAATTCTTGTGGCGTACAAAACACAGTGATAAATATAAGAACTATAGCTAAATATTTTTTGGCCACCTAAAGATTTTTTGGTCAGCAAAATGGTGGCGAAAAATGTTGTAAGGCACTCCAAAAAATACTACAGTGCCAAAAAAAAGGCTTGAATTTTCTGCGCACTTAAAAAAAGCCGTTTTAAATTGCCAGATTTTTACGCTGTTGTATTAAAATGACCTGGCTGGAGTCTGCAGTGTGACCAAGCAAATAAATGTAGAAAAAAAGGGGGGCTCTGGCTTGCTTTGTAATAAAATTAGCATGATTCAGGTGCAAAAAAAAAATTAATCCTATCCACGGATACCTGCTGCTAGGTATTCATATATATAATAGGCAGAACAAGACAGTAATGGACCCTGCATGCCTTGCACTGATGTGGATATGCGCACATAGACTCCCTTGCCTACCTAGCACAACAATCTATATACCCCCTAATTAGCCCTTAAAAGGACTGTTGATTTAGCTGGATTTGTTGATTGATCAATGGTAGAACCACACTTACTAATAAAAGCACAAATCTGACCTTATCTCAGCAGCAGTTATCCCTACACTATATGATTCCGGAGATGAATGCGCCGAGCAGAGCGGCGTCTGGTCTCTTATAGACCTGATGATGCTGTGCGGCCAACCAATCACTGTAATACCACAACAAAGATGGCTGTAGTAGTACAGTGCGTGGCTGACAATCCCTACATGTTCATTGGCACTCTAAAGATCGCCAAAATTGCAGGGCGGAGACCCGAGCTCCCGCCGAATAATACTGGAAATGCTCAGTGCTCACAGAGTGCACCGAGTACAGTGATACTCGGGTGAGTAACGAGTAGTGGTGTGCATGTTCGCTCATCACTTTTCGTGAGCATACATATGACACAGCAGGGGCTCACAGCCATTTGTTTGTGTGAGGGAACACTTTCCCTGCTGTTTTTTATCAAATGAATGAGTGTTTCTGCCTTGCACTATTCCTGTGAGCTTATGATAAATCATGTCAGTGACATATAAGCTCAGCAGCCACTGGAGCTCCTTCGACACTGACTTGATTTATGATGAGCTCAGAGGGCTGGAGATGCAGTGGAAACACTCAATCCTGTGATAAAACAGATAGGCTGGGAAAAGTATTAGAAATAGAGATGAGCGACTTTGCTTTTTTTCGGGTCAAGTCGGGTTTCGTGAAACCCGACTTTCTCAAAAGTCGAGTCGAATGAAGTCGGGCGACTAATGGAAATGGTCGGGTCGGAGTCGAAAATCTGACCCCAATGCAAGTCAATGGGGAATAAATTGCCCCCTTATCACAGTCAGGCAGCCTACTAATCAGAGGTGATGCTCCACACAAGCAATTTGTACACTGTCACTGGCAGGCAGCTCTGCTACTCCACCAAATTAATTGCCCCCTTATCACAGGCAAGCAGCCTACTAATCAAATCTGATGCTCCACACAAGCAATTTCTACAGCATCACTGGCAGGCAGGCAGCCTAAGAACCAGCGTTGCTGCACACAGCAAAATCCTCCCCTCTCACTGCACAGTCACTGTACAGCTAGTCGCTATCAGCAGTAACTAATTTTTTTTTAGGCCATGCCTAACGCTTTCCCTGCTCAGACGCACCACCAGCAACCTTCCACTACACTGAGTTTGGCAGATGTAAAATGGCGGTCGGCGCTGAGGGATTTTATATGCACTGTGACGCCACTGAAAGCCAGCCAATTGCTGCAATGCCCTTCTCTAAGATGGTGCAGGCCGCTGGCTATGTCATCCTGTTGCCCACAGCCTGGGTCCTTGCTCACTGGCCGAGAAAAGGCGCTTAAAGTGTAGGGGAAAACCGACTCCAGCAAAATGGTCGCCGAACACGTGACCGAACTCACTCCACGGTCGGGTTTCGTTTCATGAAACCCGACTTTGGCGAAAATCAGCGACTTTTGAAAATGAACGACCTGTTTTGCTCAACTCTAGTTAGAAAGTAACAGCTGTGAGTCCCTGCTGTTTCATTTCTATACTGACTTTTCATAAGCGACTTATGAAACCTCTCCTGGCCAAGAGCTGTGGTATGTGCCAACCATGGACTGGAGCAGCTCTGCATGGTCAGACACAGCAAATACCAAAATATAGCAGGTGCACGTTTAGAAATTTATTTCAGCACAGGGACATTTTTAACACATCTCATTCCAAAATCTATTAATTAAAATGGACTTTGTTCATGAGGCAATCCCTTTAAATTATACTGTGGGTACAGAAAATATTCAGACCCCTTTAAATTTTTCACTCTTTGTTTCATTGCAGCCATTTGATAAATTCAAAAAAGTTCATTTTTTTCTCTTTAATGTACACTCTGCACCCCACCTTGACTGAAAAAAACAGAAATGTAGAAATTTTTGCAAATTTAGAAGAAAAAAGAAAAACTGAAATTTCACATGGTCATAAGTATTCAGACCCTTTGCTCAGTATTGAGCAGAAGCACCCTTTTGAGCTAGTACAGCCACGAGTCTTCTTGGGAATGATGCAGCAAGTTTTTCACACCTGGATTTGGGGTTCCTCTGCCATTCTTCCTTGCAGATCCTCTCCAGTTCCGTCAGGTTGGATGGTGGACAGCCATTTTCAGGTCTCTCCAGAGATGCTCAATTGGATTTAGGTCAGGGCTCTGGCTGGGTCAGTCAAGAATAGTCACAGAGTTGTTCTGAAGCCACTCTTTTGTTATTTTAGCTGTGTGCTTAGGGTCATTGTCTTGTTGGAAGATGAACCTTCGGCCAAGTCTGAGGTCCAGAGTACTCTGATAGAGTTTTTCATCCAGGATATCTCTGTACTTGGCCCCATTCATGTTTCCTTCAAATGCAAACAGTTGTCCTGTTCCTGCAGCTGAAAAACACCCCCATAGCATGATGCTGTGTTATGCCGCTGCCACCGCTTGTCACGCCACCGCTGCCCAAGCCCCAGCATACTCACTGGTCCTCGTCATCCCGGCGTGTTCCTGTTCCTCGCCTGGTGCCTGCTCCGGCTTCTGCATCCCGTTGGGTGCGTGCGCGCTGAATTCGGCGGCGCGCGAGCGCACCTATCACTGTGACTACCGCTCCTTCCAGCCGGCTCCTTGCTCCTGGAGGACCCTGACCTAGAAGTCCTGCTGCACACTCTGCTTATCAGGCCGCCTCTTCCTCCTTTCTGTGCCTGACTGTCATTTGTGCATCACAAGTGATCCTGGCCCCACGTCTCCCTGCACTCTTTGCCTTCCCTGCCGCAAGCTCTTGCTGCCTTTTCCCTGCCCTCACCTTCATCCTCCATGGTGCTTTCTCCTACTGCCTGCCTATCCATGTCGCCATCCACACCGTACTTCCGTGTCCCTGCTGTGTCTGTCAGCCAGTGTCTTCACCCTGCCCGTGTTCCTGTGTCTCGGCTGTGCCTGTCCGCCAGCCAGTGTCTCCATCCAGCCTGTGTTCCCATGTCTCAGCCATGCTTGTCTACCAGCCAGTGTCTCCAATCCGCCCGTGTTCTCGTGTTACTGCCGTACCTGCTTGCATCTCATCCGTCCCTGCCATGTCAGTCTTCCCGCCTGTCCTCATTGCCTTCCTCTGTGATTCTTGCTGTTCGCCTTTGGGTACCAGCTGCCATGGTGATAGTCTCCTCTGGGCTTGCCGCTAATGCTCCCTGTATAGGGGGCGGTCCACCAAGCCAGCTCACCCGAGGGAGGTTCGTTGCCACGGTCCAGTGGGTCCACCTTAGGAGTTCCTCTAGTTCTCACATGCTGCCACCACCATGTTTCACTGTTGGGATTGTATTGGGCAGGTGATGAGCAGTGACTGGTTTTCTCCACAAATACCCCTTAGAATTATCACCAAAAAGTTTTATCTTCATCTCATCAGACCAGAGAATCTTATTTCTCATAGTCTGGGAGTCCTTCATGTGCTTTTTGCAAATTCTATGCGGGCTTTCATATGTCTTGCACTGAGGAGAGGCTTCTGTCAGGCCACTCTGCCATAAAGGCCTGACTGGTGCAGGGCTGCAGTGATAGTTGACTTTGTGGAACTTTCTCCTATCTCGCTACTGCATCTGTGGAGCTCAGCCACAGTGATCTTGGGGTTATTCTTTACCTCTCTCACCAAGGCTCTTCTCCCACGATTGCTCAATTTGGCTGGACAGCTAAGTCTAGGAAGACTTCTGGAGGTCCCAAACTTCTTCCATTTAAGGATTATGGAAGCCACTGTGCTCTTAGGAACCTTGAGTACTGCAGAAATTCTTTTGTAACCTTGGCCAGATGTGTGCCTTGCCACAATTCTGTCTCTGAGCTCCTTGGCCAGTTCCTTTGACTTCATGATTCTCATATGGTCTGACATGCACTGTGAGCTATGAGGTCTTATATAGACAGGTGTGTACCTTTACAAATCAAGTCCTATCAGTTTAATTAAACTCAGCTAGACTCCAATGAAGGAGTAAAACCATCTCAAGGAGGGTCACAAGGAAATGGACAGCATGTGACTTAAATATGAGTGTCTGAGCAAAGGGTCTGAATACTTATGATCATGTGATATTTCAGTTTTTGTGTTTTAATAAATTTGCAAAAAGTTCTAAATTTCTGTTTTTTTCCAGTCATAATAGGGTGCAGAGTGTACATTAATGAGAAAAAAGTGAACTTTTTTGAAATTACCAAATGGTTGCAATGAAAGAAAGACTGAACAATGTAAAGGGGTCTGAATACTTTCTGTACCCCCTGTATTACAGATGCATCTACTGTATGCTGTGGCCAACATAAAAACATATATACTAACAAAAAGTATTGGCTCACTGCAGCTAATGAATACATGAATACATTGAAAATATGAAAACATTAATAAACACATAAAAAGCGTGAAGTGCTTAGTTACCAGTTTTTGATCAAAAAAGTGTATAAGCCATCAAACCAGTGACAAGATGACCTTACTGGATATGCCCTAAGTCTATTCACTCACCTCGCTATTTGCTTAAACATGCCTGAAATGAACTAGGAAAACGATAGGATCTAGTAATACTCAAATTTAAACCTTTCTGCTATTTGCAGTCTCTCTTTTCTGTGGCTAATAAATATCTACACCGTTTACTTTTCTATCAACTCAAGTTTATTAATATGAAAAGTCACGCTATTTATCCAAGTTTTATTCATGCACTATAAATGTTCAAAGTATTGCCATTGGCAGATGTAGGCGCTGTAGTCCAGTTCTGTTCAGACGAGTGCCAGCACATCCTCGGATATGGACTCCATTGTTTCAGTGATGCATTGTCTCAGATTGATCAGAACCTGTGGTTAGAGGAACATAATCACTGAGTGCTTGATGTAGCCCCACAGACAAAGTCACATTCTGTTTTATCTGACAATCATGGAGGCCAGAACAATATTGTTAAATCAACCTGAGACAATGCATCACTGAGACAGTGGAGTCCATAGTCGATGATGAGCTGCCTCGCATCTGGTCAGTACTAGGTTACTGCAGAGACATCTATCATGTCACCATTGGAAATCACTACATTTGTAGTGTATAGTGAATGTGTCTTTTCATGTTAAAAAATGTGTTATGTTCTATTGGTTATGAATTTCGAGGCTATTATTTTGCACCATCCTTTTTGAATCACCATCTTTTTTTCACTCTATAAGATCACATAAAAATGGGATCATTTAAAAAATGCTCCTGTGAGAAGATATTTCTGTAAGATACATTTTTATAATCTTTCATAATGTCTACCTAATGCAATTTTGGGTTTCTTTGGTGTCCTAAACTTTAATTGAAAGGCATGTCCCTTGTTCTGGTGATCAGTGGGTGACCTACATTGATCCAACAGTTCCATCCAATGGATGCATAAAAATTAATTTAGGGTGAAACATAGGAATATGTACTGCACATGAATGATATTGATCTATAAAGTTGTCTGCTTAATTTTCCTACTTTTTTTTTCTCATAACCAAATTTTAATAACATTAGAAACCCTGAAAATGTTAATCTGTAAACAAAATAAAAGAAAATGAATAATAAAAAAACAACACTATACTCGCACCAGATATGCCCTGTGATTTCATGCTATATGTAGATTAGGTTTTTGCAAATTAAAAACAATATAATATAAAGTGTCCAAAATTCATCATCTTGATTCACTGTACTGTTATTTTATTGAACCATGAAATGATTTCCAAATGTAACCTCCACTTCTTGCTACTTTTCTAAAACATCCAAATATGTCAGTGTAGTCTATTTCCATGGCAACAACAGTACAGTGCCAATATTGAATATGCACTTTTATCTACAGACTAGAAATGATGAAGCTGGAGTTGCGTTCTTACAAAAGTTGGAATATTATGAATCCCTTTGTAGAATGATAGACTAGACTGAGAAATTTTGAAGTTTTCTCTTTTTTTATCTGTGGAATTGCTGTCTGTAGACTTGTAATATACAGAACCTGTGCCACAATGTTAAAATATTAAACTCTGGTCACAGGCAATAAAATATTCATCACTTATATTTATGATAAGGTACACATCACTAGATGTTCTATAGGTTATGTAAAACCATGCATCAGATTGAAATAAACGTGAAACCTAAAACAATACAATGTCAAATTTTAGAGGAGTATTTCTCAATGTTTCATCTTCTAGTGGCACCTTACTTCAGTAATCATTATTATTCTCATTTCTCTTCTTACAGCATTTTCTGATGAGCATCAGTGGAGACACAAGGGTGAGTCAGTGCTCTCGTCCGCTGGCCTGGCTGTCTTTAGAAAGACCACATGGATCAGGACTAGGATAGGCGGAACAAAGCTTGTGTGGGATCTAGCCTCTGTTGCTCTAGCAACCAGCTCCTGTTCCTCAGCCTCTTCTTCAGCCTCCATCTTTTCATTGTTGTCCAATCCATGCTGAGCAGATGAGATTAGGCTGGGCCGGGTAGTATCTCACTGTCTCATGTCTTCCTTTATCTCTATCTGGTCCGCATGCAAAATTTAATGTTTAATTGTGAGCAGCAACTGTTTAAATAGTTAAAACAGTAAGGCTAAGTGCACACGTTCAGGAATATTTGCGTTTTTTTTCGCGTTTTTTCCGCGATTTCCCGCGGTAAAAACGCGAAAAAAACGCAAGCATTAAGCATCTTATACATGTTAATTGATTCCGCATGCTTTGGCCACATGTTGCATTTTTTTCCGCGGAAAAAAACGCTTCGCGGAAAAAATAGCAACATGGTCATTAATTTTGCGGAATGTAAGCGGTTCATGTGCGGTGGTACCCAGGGTCTGGAGGAGAGGAAACTCTCCTCCAGACCCTGGGTACCATATCCCTGGTAAAACAATAATTAAAATAATAAATAATGATATTCTCACCTTCCGGCGGCCCCCGCAGCTTTCCCGCCTTCAGCGACGCTTCCGGCAACTCCCGGTCCCAAGAGTCCTTTGCGAGAATCACCCAGATGGCGTAGCGGTCTCGCGTGATGCTACGTCATCGGTGTGATTTGTCGCAATGCATCCTTGGGACCGGGAGTTGCCGGGAGCGTCGCTGAAGGCGGGAAAGCTGCGGGGGCCGCCGGAAGGTGAGAATATCATTATTTATTATTTTTTTTATTATTTTTACATTAGATCTTTTTACTATTGATGCGACATAGGCGGCATCAATAGTAAAAAGTTGGTCACATGTGTCAAACACTATGTTTGACTCGTGTGACCAACCTGTCAATCAGTTTTCCAAGCGATGCTACAGATCGCTAGGAAAACGCTAGCATTCTGCAAGCTAATTATGCTTGCAAAACGCTATTATTCTGGCGGGAATACGCATACAAAAAACGTGCGTATTTCCCGCGGGAGAAGTGCGGGATTGCCGCTGAAATTTCCGCGGCAATTTCGCAACGTGTGAACTTAGCCTAACCGTAAAGCACAATAATTATACTGTGTCTGGGAGCAAATAAGGGTATAGCTCTCCCAAAATAACAAAAATATATACGTCATATGGAATACTCTCAGAAAATACTCTCAGAAATGGTGCAAACAGAAAAGAAATAGAGTATATAAGAATCCAGCAAATAATAATATAAAAAATAACAATTATTCAAATATCACATAGAAATTTATATCTGACAGACAGTAAAAAACATACATTGAGGAAAATATGGAGGAGACATGACTAGGGAGGGAGTGGGAGACGAAGTATATTATTTTTATATTATTCTTTGTTGGATTCTTATATACTCCATTTCTTTTCTGTTTCCATCTGTTTAAATAGGCACAGAAGCGGGATCATTGCTTTGATTATGGCGTCATCGCCGCCCACCATCTTTATGAAGTTCTCAAAGTCTTGGAGAACTACACAAATGTCAGACATCCATGCCCACTCTTCAGTTATGTATGGAGGCTGACCAGAATTCTATCAGGCGTGTTGGAGCTGATATTCAGTAGAGGCAAGCAAACCTTTCAAGGTTCGGTTCAGTTCGATTTGCCTAATGTTTAGACATTCACCGAACATGTTCACTGAATTGTTAGATGAACGTACCCTTACCCCATTAAATTCAATGGGAAGCAAAACCAAATGCATAAACACCTTCAAGGGTGCAAAAAGTTGCCAAAACAACTCAAATTAGGGGCAGACACCATGAAAAGTGGCATCAATTAACCCGCAGTAGAAATTTGATAATGACATAGCAGCATTCAACCATGGGTCATTCAGCTGGGCCAGCATTTACAGCTGTTAATTATAATTTTAATTAAGATGAGGTAGGTGAGAGACCAGTGTAAGCCTGCTGTGCTGGGAGCACTGATACCTCATCCAACACCTCAAACTGCCACAAATATCAGCTTGGTAGGACACCAATGTTAAAAAATGTAAGGAAAGTAACAAAAGTAGACTGATCATTTCACCCACAGTAGAAATTTTAGAATGGCACAGCAGCAGTCAGCCATGGGCCATGCATGAGGTATCAGGGTCTGAGACAACATTTCAACCTTTCAATTGAAGTTTCAATTACAACATAGTGGGTAAGCCTTCTTTGCTGGGAGCCCTGGTGCCTCATGAAACAGCTCATTTATTTTTTTTACAGCCGCAGTCAGGTGGCACAAACATCAGTTTCATAGACTACTATTAGTAGAAAAATTTAAGGATAGTAGCACAGGTAGTTGACTGATTAATTGACTCACAGTAGGACATTTTATACTGGCACAGAAGCAGTCATGGGCTATGCATGAGGTATCAGGGTTTGAGCTAGCATTTACAGCTTTCAAATTTGGTTAAAATTAAAAGGTGGTTGAAGGACAGGTGTAGACCTGCTGTGCTGGGAGTCCTGCCAAATTCAGGCAAGACACATGAAGTAGACCCAACTTGGAGTACAAACATTTCCCCAAATTATTGCCACACACTACAAAAGTGCCATCAATTTCCCCAGAGTAAAAATAGTATGTTTGTGCATTTTTTTTTAAAAAACTTCTATTACTATACAGTCTAGTCTACTCCCTTTCGTTGGCAGCCGCATAGCGGTATTATTATTATCATTTATTGCTAAAGCGATGTTTATTCCATGGCGCTTTACACATGAAAAGAGGTATACATAATAAAAACAAGGACAATAATCTTAAACAATGCAAGTCACCGACTTGTACTGGAGGAGAGAGGACCCTGGCTGTACGGGCTCACAGTCTACAAGGGATGGGTGATGATACAATAGGGGAGGGTAGACCTGCATGTGCAGCGGTATGGTGAAGTGCTGGTTAGTGTAGGTTGTAAGCTTGTCAGAAGAGGTAGTATTTCATATTCCTTTTGAAGGTTCCCATAGTAAACGAGAGTATGATATGTTGTGGTACACAGTTCCAGAGTAGAGGGGCTCTACGGGAGAAATCTAGCATGTGATTGTGGGAAGAGGAGATTAAAGTGAAGTAGAGAATGGCATATTGTGAGGATTGAACGTTGCGTGCTAGTATGTACCGGGACACTGGGAGCAGCGAGGGGATGCTGAGCGGATGGAGGGCTGTTAAGTCCGAGGCTGCAGATAAGTCCACAGTTAAACACAATTTCAGAGTTGTGATAACTGTGTAACTGTGGTATTGTTGGGGAATTATCTGTGTTGTCTGCCTGGGGAGGGTTAAGGCTTGTTTAAAAAAAAGAAAAAAAGGGGAAGGCTGTGATTCGTGCATGTGATCAGACATCTTTGAGGTGTTTGTTCCAGAACTTTCCAGCAGGAACACCTGAGCTGTGCTTCTGAGTGGACTACAAGTCCAGACACTCTAAGCGAGGACTGCTGAGCGGAGAATGGGTTGTTAAGTCCAAGGCTGCAGATAAGTCCATAGTTAAATGCAATTTCATAGTTTAACACAAGAGCATAGTTTGTTGTTATTTTACTTACTAGCTTCAATTGTTTATTTTTTTTCTACTTTCATCTGTACTGTAATCCCCATTGAATATGTTCTCCATGGAAAATGCCACCAAGTGTGCGTCTTGTGAGATGTATGCATGCCTTGAACAAAAGACAAAAAAACCTGACTGGCACTTCCAGACTAATGTGAACTAGGTGCAAACCAAAGGGAGCTACCCCCATGTAAAACATACAAAAAAAGGCTGCACTCAAGCATACTGAAGCATGACAACATAGAATACATGAAACTTTGAATAGCAATATGGCTCTGGAGTATAAGGAAAAATTTGAGACGCTTAGTATAAACATTTGGCCAAACATTTTAAAGCCCATCAACCATCGTCAAGATGGTCTGAATTCTGGTGAGTCCCCGACCTAATGTGAACATACCTCTATTAGGCTGATATCTGTATTTCTGGGTGAATATGCACCTCTGTCAGTAATGCCTGCATTTATGGGTAAAGTAGGGACCTGGTGTAATTAAAATCACCACCTGGTGGGGGCGGAGTGCTCGGTCAGTGAGCCAACATTCAAAAGACAAAAAAACCTGACTGGCACTTCCAGACTAATGTGAACTAGGTGCAAACCAAAGGGAGCTACCCCCATGTAAAACATACAAAAAAAGGCTGCACTCAAGCATACTGAAGCATGACAACATAGAATACATGAAACTTTGAATAGCAATATGGCTCTGGAGTATAAGGAAAAATTTGAGATGCTTAGTATAAACATTTGGCCAAACATTTTAAAGTCCACCAACCATCGTCAAGATGGTCTGAATTCTGGTGAGTCCCTGACCTAATGTGAACATACCTCTATTAGGCTGATATCTGTATTTCTGGGTGAATATGCACCTCTGTCAGTAATGCCTGCATTTATGGGTAAAGTAGGGACCTGGTGTAATTAAAATCACCACCTGGTGGGGGCGGAGTGCTCGGTCAGTGAGCCAACATTCAAAAGACAAAAAAACCTGACTGGCACTTCCAGACTAATGTGAACTAGGTGCAAACCAAAGGGAGCTACCCCCATGTAAAACATACAAAAAAAGGCTGCACTCAAGCATACTGAAGCATGACAACATAGAATACATGAAACTTTGAATAGCAATATGGCTCTGAAGTATAAGGAAAAGTTTGAGACGCTTTCACCCAGAAATTCAGATATCAGCCTAATAGAGGTATGTTCACATTAGGTCAGGGACTCACCAGAATTGAGACCACCTTGACGATGGTTGGTGGGCTTTAAAATGTTTGGCTAAATGTTTATACTAAGCGTCTCAAATTTTTCCTTATACTCCAGAGCCATATTGCTATTCAAAGTTTCATGTATTCTATGTTGTCATGCTTCAGTATGCTTGAGTGCAGCCTTTTTTTGTATGTTTTGCATGCCTTGAACAGTAATTTGAGGGTGAATATGTCTGCACTCAATGCAAGCGAGTTACATGTTTGGAAGCCCAGGTAATGGATCTAAATGTGCAGCTGGCAACACTTAGGAGCATTGCAAACCTGGAGAGAAGTTTAGAGCTCATTGAACTTGCGCTGGCTGGAGCCAGTGATATGAAGGAGGGTGGATGTGGGGAAGATCCGGAAAGAGAAGTAGTCAGCTGGGTAAATGTTACAAGAAGGGGTAGAGGGAAAAGCTTAGGGGAGCTTAGGTGTTATGTTTCGGTAGCTGAGGAGTGCAGGTAAAAAAGGCAATACACCAGAGAAGTTGGAATCTATGAGATTGCAGTACCCTGACTAACCACCACAACTAGAGGCAGCCGTGGAGCGTTCCTACGTTGGTCCTAGATGCCTCGTCACAGCCTGAGAAACTAACTACACCTAAAGATAGATATAGGAAAGGGGAGCAGAACCCCAAAGGTAATAGAAAGCCCCCAAACATGTAATGGCGGTTAGACAAGATGAAATACTGACACAGAAAGAAAATAGTATGAGCAAACGCTGGGGCCCAAACTAACTAAATAGAAAAGGATAGGAAGGGTACTTACTGCAATCCCAGAAAACCCTGAAAAGCACCAACTCTACTAATTTCAAAAATACCTGAGATCACACGACCTCTTCCACCTAAATTAGTTCTCTGGTGTAACAAAATCAAAACAGCAGCCACTGAAAAAACTGGAAAAAGCAAAAGTACAAACATCAGTGGCTGAACAAAACTGAGAGGGCAGAAGCCCCCGGAGGGGACCCTGAAGGCCCCCACAGAAGTGCAGGACAAAATGCAAAAATATAGCACAAACACAAAAGAAGAAAATGTCTTATCTGTTAGCAGGAGATGCAGACACGACACAGCAGGCTACAAGGGAAACTGGAATAAAGGATTCAGACCAGAACAATTGATCACCGGCAACCCTGATGGGAAGGTGACTCCCTTATATAAGACCAGTCAGTAACACCTGATTCCCAGTCCTCACAATCTTCACTGGACAGACTAGCACCGCTTGTAACCACCAGAGGGAGCCTCTGCTCAGAACTCGTCTCAAACCCATTCACAACAGTACCCCCCCTTGAGGAGGGGTCACCGAACCCTCATTTGAGCAACCAGGTCGGTCAGGATGAGTTCTATGATACGCACGGATAAGTCTCCTAGCATGGATGTCCGAAGCAAACACCCAAGAATTGTCTTCCTGACCATAACCTCTCCATTTAACCAAATACTGGAGTTTCCGTCTAGAAAAACGAGAATCTAATATTTTCTCAACCACATACTCCAGATTGCCCTCAACCAAAACAGGGTCAGGAGGCACAGCAGCAGGAACCACTGGCTCAACAAACCTCTTCAACAAGGACTTGTGGAACACGTTATGGATCTTAAATGTCCCTGGAAGAAGCAAACGAAAAGAAACAGGATTAATAATCTCCATGATCTTATAAGGTCCAATGAACCTAGGCTTAAATTTAGGAGATGCTACTCTCATAGGAATATTCTTTGAGGACAACCAGACCAAGTCCCCCACTTTAAACCGAGGACCATCAGTCCTATGCCGGTTAGCAAACCGCTGGGCCCTCTCCTGAGAGAGGGACAACCTCTCCACTACCTGGTCCCAAATCAGTTGCATACGCTCCACAACAGAGTCAACACCTGGACAGACAGAAGCCTCCGTCTGTCCTGAAGAAAATCGAGGGTGAAACCCAGAATTACAGAAAAACGGAGACATCAAAGTAGCAGAGCTAGCCCTATTATTAAGAGCAAACTCAGCCAAAGGCAAAAAAGAGACCCAGTCATCCTGATCAGCAGACACAAAGCATCTTAGATAAGTCTAAAATGTCTGGTTTGTTCTCTCAGTCTGACCATTGGTCTGAGGATGAAATGCCGAGGAGAAAGACAACTGAACACCCAGTTTAGAACAAAAAGTCCTCCAAAATCTGGAAACAAACTGGACTCCTCTGTCAGACACAATGTTCTCAGGAATGCCGTGTAAACAAACCACGTGCTGAAGGAACAACGGCACCAACTCAGAGGAGGAAGGCAACTTAGGCAATGGCACAAGATGTATCATCTTGGAAAACCTATCACAAATTACCCAGATGGTGGTCATTCTCTGAGAAAAAGGAAGGTCGGAAATGAAATCCATAGAGATATGGGTCCATGGTCTCTTGGGCACAGGCAATGGCATCAACAAACCACTAGAGCGAGAGCAAGGCTTGGAGCGAGAGCAAGTCCCACAGGACTGCACAAATTCCCTGACATCACGAGACAAGGTAGGCCACCAAAAGGACCGACTAACCAAGTCTCTGGTACCAAAAATTCCGGGATGCCCAGCCAACGCGGAACAATGAATCTCAGACATCACACTCTTTTTCCACTGGTCCGGGACAAACAATTTTCCAACAGGGCAGCACTCGGGCCTATCCTCCTGACACCCCTCCAGAGCAAGTCTCAAATTGGGCGAGATGGCGGAAGGAACTACACCCTCTTTCAAAATAACAGAAGGATCAGATAACTCAGGAGAGTCTGCAAGGAAACTCCTCGAGAGGGCATCCGCCTTAACATTCTTAGTGCCAGGAAGAAAGGAAACCACAAAATTAAAACGTGTGAAAAACAAGGCCCACCTGGCCTGTCTAGGATTGAGTCGCCTGGCAGATTCCAGATAGACCAAATTCTTATGGTCCGTAAGGACCACCACCTGATGTTTGGCTCCCTCCAGCCAATGTCTCCACTCTTCAAAAGCCCACTTCATGGCCAATAACTCCCGATTACCCACGTCATAATTACGTTCAGTAGGAGAAAATTTTCGAGAGAAAAAGGCACAAGGGTTACTTTTAGAGGTCTCTGGATCTTTTTGGGACAAAATGGCACCTGCCCCAATTTCAGAGGCATCAACCTCCACCTGAAATGGCAGAGAAACATCAGGCTGCCGTAGAACAGGAGCAGAAGTGAATCTCTGCTTAAGTTCCTGAAATGCAGAGACTGCCTCAGGAGGCCAATTCACCACATCAGAACCCTTTCTGGTCAAATCAGTTAATGGTTTAACAATGACCGAGAAATTACCAATAAATTTACGATAAAAATTGGCAAAACCCAAAAATCTCTGAAGAGCCTTTAATGAAGTAGGTTGGACCCAATCACAGATGGCCTGAACCTTGACCGGGTCCATTTCAATAACAGATGGGGACAAAATGAATCCCAGAAATGAGATCCTCTGTACGCCAAAAAGACACTTTGATCCCTTCACATACAGAGCATTCTCTCTCAAAATCTGGAATACAGTTCGAACATGTTTCACATGAGAGTCCCAGTCATTAGAAAAAATCAAGATATCATCCAAATAAACAAACAGAAATTTGTCCACAAAATCCCTGAAAATGTCATTCATGAAGGACTGGAAGACGGAAGGAGCATTAGTGAGCCCAAAGGGCATCACCAGGTACTCAAAATGCCCTTCAGGGGTATTGAATGCCGTCTTCCATTCATCCCCGTGCTTAATGCGAATAAGGTTATACGCCCCCCTGAGGTCAAGCTTGGTAAACCAAGTAGCGTTTTTCACCCTGGAAAACAGGTCAGAAATCAAGGGTAACGGGTATTGATATTTCACAGTAATATTGTTCAAGAGACGATAATCAATACACGGCCTTAATGAACCATCCTTTTTGGCCACAAAGAAAAAACCGGCACCTAAGGGTGAAGAGGATGGTCTGATATGACCCTTCTCCAATGATTCCTTGATATAAGACCGCATAGCGTCATGTTCAGGTACAGACAAGTTAAAAAGGCGACCTTTAGGGAATTTACTACCCCGCACTAATTCAATAGCGCAGTCATAGCTCCTATGGGGAGGCAAGGATGCAGATTTACTTTCGCTAAACACATCAGAAAAATCAATCAAAAAGTCAGGAACATCCTGAGCCTGGGGGGAGGCAGAAAAAACAGGAGTGTTGGTATTAACACATTGGCAGCCCCAACTGGTTACAGACACAGATTTCCAATCCAAAACAGGATTATGAGACTGTAACCAAGGAAAACCCAGCACGATAATGTCATGCAGATTATACAGAACCAAAAATTTGCAGCACTCCTGGTGATCAGGTTCAACCCTCATTAACACCTGAGTAGAAAACTGGGGTTTATTCTCAGCCAAAGGGGTAGAATCGATCCCCAGTAGGGAATAGACTTCTGTAGGGGTATCAAGGGAAATCCACAACGTTTAGCAAAATCATAATCCATCAGGTTAATAGCTGCTCCAGAATCAACGAAAGCCTGAGCAGAAAATGAGGACAGAGAGCATATCAAAGTGACAGTTAATAAAAACTTAGTCTGAACACTACCCAAGACAACTGAGCGTGCAAAACGTCTTCCCCGCTTAGGGCAGACTGAAATAGCATGAGAGGCATCACCACAGTAGAAACATAACCCATTGCGCTTTCGAAACTCATGACGCTGTGCCCCAGACACCACTCTATCACACTGCATGGGTTCAGAAGCTGGTTCACAAGGCAACACCATTCCAAGCATACTTCTCCGCTCACGCAAACATCTGTCAATTTGAATCGCTAATGACATAGAATCATTGAGACCAGAGGGGACAGGGAATCCCACCATAACATCCTTTACATTATCTGACAGACCCTTCCGGAAAAGGGCTGCCAAAGCGTCGTCATGCCATTTGGTCAGGACTGCCCACCTACGGAATCTCTGACAGTATAACTCAGCGTCATCAAGCCCTTGATTTAATGCCAACAAGGCTTTCTCAGCTTGATCAGTGACATTAGGCTCATCGTACAATAACCCCAAGGCCTGAAAAAATGCATCAACATCACTCAAAACAGGATCCCCAGGTATCAGGGAAAAAGCCCAATCCTGAGGATCGCCGCGCAGGAGAGAGATGATAATTTGAACCTGCTGCGCTGCGTTCCCTGAGGACTTAGATTTTAAGGCAAAAAACAATTTACAATTATTTTTGAAATTCTGAAACTTAGCTCGATCCCTAAAAACAAATCTGGCATGGGAATCCTAGGTTCCACAACAGGCAACCCAGCAAGATAGATAGCAATACTCCGAACCTCAGTGGCAAGCTGATCCACACGGCCAGACAACTGTGCAAACTCCATTGAGAGAAAAGATCCTCCCCAGCACCCAGAGATACAGAGGGAAAAAAAAAAAAATGCAACAAACAGAAAAATATCTCTGACAACTCTGACAATATTTTTTCCCTTCTGTGAGTACCATACAATTTTCAAATTTTTGGCCGGTGATACTGTTATGTTTCGGTAGCTGAGGAGTGCAGGTAAAAAAGGCAATACACCAGAGAAGTTGGAATCTATGAGATTGCAGTACCCTGACTAACCACCACAACTAGAGGCAGCCGTGGAGCGTTCCTACGTTGGTCCTAGACGCCTCGTCACAACCTGAGAAACTAACTACACCTAAAGATAGATATAGGAAAGCTATCTGCCCCGGAGCAGAACCCCAAAGATAATAGAAAGCCCCCAAACATGTAATGGCGGTTAGACAAGATGAAATACTGACACAGAAAGAAAATAGTATGAGCAAACGCTGGGGCCCAAACTAACTAAATAGAAAAGGATAGGAAGGGTACTTACTGCAATCCCAGAAAACCCTGAAAAGCACCAACTCTACTAATTTCAAAAATACCTGAGATCACACGACCTCTTCCACCTAAATTAGCTCTCTGGTGTAACAAAATCAAAACAGCAGCCACTGAAAAAACTGGAAAAAGCAAAAGTACAAACATCAGTGGCTAAACAAAACTGAGAGGGCAGAAGCCCCCGGAGGGGACCCTGAAGGCCCCCACAGAAGTGCAGGACAAAATGCAAAAATATAGCACAAACACAAAAGAAGAAAATGTCTTATCTTTTAGCAGGAGATGCAGACATGACACAGCAGGCTACAAGGGAAACTGGAATAAAGGATTCAGACCAGAACAATTGATCACCGGCAACCCTGATGGGAAGGTGACTCATTAATATAAGACCAGTCAGTAACACCTGATTCCCAGTCCTCACAATCTTCACTGGACAGACTAGCACCGCTTGTAACCACCAGAGGGAGCCTCTGCTCAGAACTCATCTCAAACCCATTCACAACACTTAGGGAGATAAATAAGTGGTTTAGAAACTGGTGCAAGAAGGAAGGGTTTGAGTTCATGGAGAACTGGGCCAACTTCTCTGTCGGCTACAGGCTTTACGGTAGTTACTGGCTGCACCTCAATGGGGAGGGTGCAGCTGTGCTTGGGGGAAAATGGTAAGACGGATAGAGGAGCTTTTAAGCTAGGATCTGGGGGGAGGTAGGGTAGTTGTGCTAGTAAGGGGATAGATAGAGTAGACAGAGAGAGGGAAGCCCTAGGGGTAAATGAGGATTTAGAGGGGCTGGGATATGCAAGGAAAGCAGGGAGCTTAGTAGGAGTAACAAATCTGCTAATATTAAATGTCTGCTGGCAAATGCAAGAAGTCTAGCAAACAAAATGGATGAACTGGAGACTCTTATAATGGTCACAGAATACGATGTGGTGGGCATTACAGAAATCTGGCTTGACGAGAGCCATGACTGGGTAACAAACATAGAGAGTTACAGTACATTTAGAAAGGACAGGAAAGATAAAAAAAAGTGGAGGGATGTGCATCTTAAAATCCACATTTAAACCTATGCTCAATGAAGACATTAGAGAAGTTACAGCAATGTAGAGTCACTATGGGTAAACGTACATGGGGATGGCAATAATGGAAAGCTGCTAATTGGAGTTTGCTACAAGCCTCCTAATATAGCTGAACAGGTAGAGGATGAAACACTGCAGCAAATTAAAAAGGGAGCAAACAGTAATAGGGTTCATATAATGGGGGATTTTAACTATCCAGACATTCAATGGGACATAGAATCTTTTGATTGTGCTAAAAGCTACAATTTCTTAACCACCGTTGAGGACAATTACCTCTCTCAGCTGGTAGATGTACCAACCAGGGGAGGTAATCTGCTGGATATGGTTCTGTCAAACAGACCAGATACAATTTCAGATAAACAGGTCAGGGAGCATTTGGGAAGCAGTGACCATCACATGGTAAGTTTCAATGTAATTTTCAATCAAACATTCAAAAGCGGAAATGTCAAAACCTTGAACTTTAAGAAAGCTGATTTCAACAAATTAAGGGAAGAGCTTAATCTAATAGACTGGGACAACGTCATGGTAACTGGGGATACCGAACATAAATGGGGCATTTTTAAGGAAATACTACTAGAATCCTGCAAAAACGTATACTCTCTGGTAATAAAATGTCAAGGAATAAAAAGAGACCATTATGGATGAACAGAACAGTACAAAGTTTAATAAGACAAAAACAAAGGGATTCAAAATCTTGAAAGCCAAGAATACTGAAAGAGCATTTCAGGAGTATAAAGATCTAAATAAGAAATGTAAAAAAAAAATCAAGCTAGCAAAGTTATCTACAGAGAAACAAATCACCAACGACATTAAAATAAATCCCAAATTTTTTTATAAATACATCAATGCCAAAAGAAAAAAATAGATGGCATTGGCCACCTAAAAGATGACAATAACAACGTAATCACAGAGGACAAAGAGAAGGCTGCGATATTAAACAGGCACTTTTCATCCATATTCACCAATGAACTGTCTGTTACAGGTATCATTCAACAAAGCAAAAATCAAAATTCACAACCTGATATAACTAGTTTAACACAAAAAAGTGCATTTACGTCTGAGCAATTTAAATATTGACAAATAGTGTTGAGCGATAGTGCTCGATATCTAAAAATATCGTATCGAAATTGTATCGCCGATAGCACTAAATATCGTCGATATCCGATTTCGATACCGGAAGTCCAATGTAAGTCTATGGGAACAAAATATCGCAACTAAAGAAAACCTTTATTTCCTTGTAAACACTAAATATACACACATAGAATACATATATATATATATATATATATATATACATGTCATTGTGACATATATATATACATATATGTATAGTTTATACACTTCTACATAGTAAAATATCCTCTGATTCAATTGCCAGGTAAAGCCGGCTTCTGTGAAAAGACAGAAGCACCCGACATGAAATGACACTTGGTGTACATAGGGTTAACCATGTCTTTTCATGTCGTTTGCAATCTGATTTGCACAAACAATTACATCAGTCTATGTGTGCAAAATTTCACACCTGTAGGGGTTAATTAAAGGTGTAAATTCGTTGTAAAAAAAACGGACTTTTTTGCTACGAATTTACACCTTTAATTAACCCCTACAGGTGTGAAATTTTGCACACTTACACTCATGTAATTGTTTGTGCAAATCAGATATCAAACTACATGAAAAGACATGGTTAACTCTATGTAAACCAAGTGTCATTTCATGTCGGGTTCTGCATTTTCACAAAAGCCGGCAATTGAATTAGCGGCTATTATACTATGTAGAAGTGTATGAACTATATATATAAATATATATATATATATATATATGTGTCACAAATTCAATGACATGTATATATATATATGAGGTGTAAAATTGCTGAAAAAAAATGCGTGGGCTCCCGCCCTATTTTCGCAACCAGACAGACAAAGCCAGTGAGTGGGGGCAGATAATAATAGCCCAGAGAGGGACCATTATTTTTGGCCCCCCCGGCTACTAACATCTGCCCCCAGACACCCCAGAAAGGGCAAATCTCTAATTAGATTTGCCCTTTCTGGCACTTTGCCCGTCTATTCCCATTGCCCTGTAGCGGTGGCGAATGGGTTAATAAGGGGTTAAAATGACCTTGCAATTGAAAGGTCACTTTAAGCCAGGTTAATAATTGAGAGCTGTCAATCAGACAACTATCAATTATTAATCCTATTGTATGAAAGAAAAATCAAACACACACACTTTAATAAAAAAGAAGTTTAATGAAATAATCACACAGTTTTTGACCATATTTTATTTACCTGCTAAAACCATTTCCTGTAATAAAAATAAAATAATAAAGCAAAATTATTCTTACCAATCCGATGTACAGTCAGGTCCCACGGTGTAATCCATCAGAAAGGGTTAATGATTACTGCAGGGACCGCAGCTAATGCTGCAGCTTCACAGTAAACCCCCAAATGAATGAGTTCCTCTCCTGGCTGACAGGAGAGGAAGTGGAAAGCTTAATTGATTGCTTTCCACTTTCACTTCAGGTCAGCCAGGGACACAATCAGTGACGTCAGAGGGAACTGGTTAACAAAAATAGGGGATCCCCTCGAAAAAAAATGGCGTGGGGTCCCCCCTATTTTTGTTAACCAGCCAGATGAAGCAGAGCGCTGAGGCCTGGTTTTTCAGGCTGGTAAGGATCCAATATCCATGGACCTTGCAAGCCTGATAATACCAGGCCACAGCAGTCTGCATATCTTGGCTGATTAACAAAAATAGGGGATCCCCTCGAAAAAAATTGGCGTGGGGTCCCCCCTATTTTTGTTAACCAGCCAGATGAAGCAGACCGCTGAGGCCTGGTTTTTCAGGCTGGTAAGGATCCAATATCCATAGACCTTGCAAGCCTGATAATACCAGGCCACAGCAGTCTGCATATCTTGGCTGATTAACAAAAATAGGGGATCCCCTCGAAAAAAATTGGCGTGGGGTCCCCCCTATTTTTGTTAACCAGCCAGATGAAGCAGACCGCTGAGGCCTGGTTTTTCAGGCTGGTAAGGATCCAATATCCATGGACCTTGCAAGCCTGATAATACCAGGCCACAGCAGTCTGCATTTCTTGGCTGATTAACAAAAATAGGGGATCCCCTCGAAAAAAATTGGCGTGGGGTCCCCCCTATTTTTGTTAACCAGCCAGATGAAGCAGACCGCTGAGGCCTGGTTTTTCAGGCTTGTAAGGATCCAATATCCATGGACCTTGCAAGCCTGATAATACCAGGCCACAGCAGTCTGCTTAGCTTGGCTGGTTAACAAAAATAGGGGATCCCCTCGAAAAAAAAAACGGCGTAGGAGTCCTCCTATTTTTGTTAACCAGCCAAGTAAAATGCAGACTGCTGCGGCCTGGTATTAAAAGACTGTCAAGGCCCATGGATTTTGGCCCTCAACAGCCTGATAATACCAGGCTACAGCAGCCCCACATTTGGCGCATCAAAAGATGTGCCAATTATGGCACTTTACCCGGCTCTTCCCACTTGCCCTGTAGCGGTGGCAAGCGGGGTAATAAGGGGTTAATGTCACTGTTGATTGCACGGTGACAATAAGCCCGGTTAATAATGGAGAGGCGTCAATAAGACACCGATCCATTATTAATCCCAAAGTTATTAAATGCATAAAAAAAAGACAAAGCAAGAAAAAAGTCTTTTAATGAAATAAAAGAGACAACACAGTTTTCATTTCTTTTATTGTACTCTCATTCCTGCGACGCCATCGATCTCCTGTAAAAAAAGAAAAAAAAAAAACAACAGTATACCACCTGTCCGACGCAGTCCATAACGACAGTCCCACGATGATCCAGGTCTGCTACATCGCACTGTCATCGCGACGCAGCACAGCTGATTACCTGCTTCCCCGGCGGTGACGTCATCGGACTGACTGCTTTACGGCCGGGATTACCCAGCAGTCACTGCAGTTATCGCGAGAAACTGCATGTGACCGCCGGGGAGAAGAGGATGGCGGCCATGAAGCAGTCCAGGACATGACCGCCGGAGATCTTCTGCCAGGTAAGTGCCGCTGACTCCTGACAGACCCGACCGACGGACACTGACAGTGACAGACCCGACCGACGGACACAGAGAGTGACAGTGACAAATCCGATTCCGGTATTCGATAAGACGAAAATATCGAAACGAATTATCGAAAGGCCGATAGAGCTAATATCGGCCGATAGCCGATATTTACATTATCGTATCGCTCAACACTATTGACAAATACCCCAGCCCAGATGCCGTTGATCCACGGATACTGAGGGAATTTAGCTCAATAATTGACAGACCATTGTATCTCATTCTTAGACTCTCTTGTAACAGGGGTGGTGCCACAGGATTGGAGGATGGCTCACCTGGTACCAATTTTAAGAAAGGTAAGAAGGTGGATCCAAGCAACTACTGTCCGGTAAACCTTACATCAGTAGTGTGCAAAATTCTTTAGGCTATTATTAGAGATGACCTTCAGAAATATATTGCAGAGAATAATATAATAACTGACAATCAGCATGGATTAATGAAGAATAAATCGTGTCAAACTAACATGCTGGGTTTCTATGAGGAAGTGAGTGCAAATCTGGATGTAGGTAAGGCCTCTTTCACACATCCGTTGTGCGCCTGACCGCGCCCCCGGCATTTTGCCGCAGCGCCGCATCCGGCATCTAGTATGAAAACCGGATGCGCTGCATCCGGTTTTTCGCCGGATCCGGTTCTGTGATCCGTTCAAAAACCGGATCCGTCTCATCCGGTGTATCCGGTTTTGCATCCGTTGACGCCGTAATGCGCCGGATCCGGTTTTTAAAAACGCCCCTTTTTGGTGTTCCAAACATGATTGGCTACTGAAATCCTATATATACACTGTTCCTACAGCCCATCTTTGACAGGTTGTAGAGGAGCAAGTGCAGGTTGGAGAGAAGAGCAAGTAGCAAGTGATTGGCGAACATGGATGTCATTATCGGCAATATCTTCAGGAATCTTGTTGATTTTACTGCGGAGATGAATCGATTGAGGTTTATAGTTCTGGAGAAGGAGCGAAAGTTTGAGGAGCAGCGCATTATGCGTCAGCGCCAGCGAAGACAACGACGTATGTGGATCCACCCCATCACGGCACAGAGATTAACTCGTGGTGTCTATTCAACACTGAACATGGAGCTTCGACAAAATCCAGAGAAGTTTTTTGCCTATCTGCGGATGAACAAAGAAAACTTTGATGATTTGCTGGAGTGTGTTGGAGACCAAATTAAAAAATCGGACACCTACTGTCGGTTCTCGATATCTCCGGCGGAGCGTCTCATGGTGACTATAAGGTAAGCTATATGTATTGGATCTGTTTGATTGAGCACACTTGTAATTTTATCATTTATTTAACATCACAGGACAACTAGGAAACCATATCAGTAGGCCAAAATTTAGTTATAAAACAGTGTTTTTCATTGATGTTATTATTTTTGGTATCTCCAATAGTTATAGCTGAGTTCTGGTATGTAATGCTGTGTTTCTGAAATAATTAGTATTTTCTATTTTTTTTTTCAGATTTCTGGCAACTGGCGAAACTCTGTCATCGCTCCATTTTCAATATCGACTGGGAATCTCCACACTATCCGGGATAATAAAGTACACTTGTCGTGCTCTGTGGGATAGTTTGGTTGGAGAATTTATTCCAGAGCCAACAACAGAGCAGTGGCTTCAAATAGTGGACCAGTTTTTATGCATCTGCCAGTCCCCAATTGCCTGGGCGCCGTTGATGGAAAGCACATCCGCATTCAAAAGCCTTCAGGAACCGGATCGGAATTCTTTAACTATAAAAAATATTTTTCAGTCGTCCTGATGGCTATTGCAGATGCGGACTACAAGTTTATCGTGGTGGACATTGGGTCTTATGGACGGTCAAATGACTCCCAAGTCTTTAAACTATCTGCCATGGGCCGTAAACTGTATGGAAACAGTTTTCAGCCTCACCTCCCAGGCCACTGCCTCAAACCTCAGGCCCACCGATGCCATTCGTTTGTGTAGGTGATGAGGCATAACAGCTGTCCGAACACCTATTGAAGCCGTACGCCAGCAGAGGATTAACACATACAAAGCGGATATTTAACTACTGCCTCACACGAGCCAGACGGATGGTGGAGTGTGCCTTTGGCATTATGACAGCAAAATGGCGTGTCCTTTTGACTGCAATTAACTTGAAGACCGAGACTGTTGATGATGTTGTTAAAGCGTGCGTGGTCCTACATAATTTTGTCCTAACCAAGGAACCAATTTCTATGGAGGACCACAATCAAGAAACAACTTTGCATGACTACAGCAACATTACCACTCGCAGTACAGTCGCGGTTTCAAGAATGAGGGACCAGTTTGCTCAATACTTTGTGTCACCGGAAGGTAGTGTTGACTGGCAGGATGACAGAGTGTGATAAATGTATTGTTCTTTTAAAAATTTTTCTTTACCCACAATAAACCTTTAAAAGTTTACTTGTCTACCTTCTTGTGTGTTTTCTACTGTAACCTTTTTGCCATAGTTGTGTCCATGGCTGTTTGTTTTAACAAAAGTATTTCACATTTTCTCCCAAAAAAGTGTACATTGTAGGCCATGGTTCCCCAAATCCAGTCCTCAAGGCCCACCAACAGGTCTTGTTTTCAGTATTTCCTTTGTATTGCTAAGGTGATAATTGCCTCACCTGTGCAATACAAAGGAAATCCTGAAAACCTGATATGTTTTTGGTGGGCCTTGAGGACTGGAGTTGGGGAACCCTGGGCTACAATGTACCTTTTTTTGGACAAAAGGCGAAATTGTTAAAAGTATTTCACATATTCTCCCAAAAAAGTGTACATTGCAGGCCATGGTTCCCCAAATCCAGTCCTCAAGGCCCACCAACAGGTCTGGTTTTCAGTATTTCCTTTGTATTGCTCAGATGATAATTGCCTCACCTGTGCAATACAAAGGAAATCCTGAAAACCTGATATATTTTTGGTGGGCCTTGAGGACTGGAGTTGGGGAACCCTGGGCTACAATGTACCTTTTTTTGGACAAAAGGCAAAATTGTTAAAAGTATTTCACATTTTCTCCCAAAAAAGTGTACATTGTAGGCCATGGTTCCCCAAATCCAGTCCTCAAGGCCCACCAACAGGTCTTGTTTTCAGTATTTCCTTTGTATTGCTCAGATGATAATTGCCTCACCTGTGCAATACAAAGGAAATCCTGAAAACCTGATATGTTTTTGGTGGGCCTTGAGGACTGGAGTTGGGGAACCCTGGGCTACAATGTACCTTTTTTTGGACAAAAGGTGAAATTGTTTAAAGTATTTCACATTTTCTCCCAAAAAAGTGTACATTGTAGGCCATGGTTCCCCTACTCCAGTCCTCAAGGCCCACCAAAAACATATCAGGTTTTCAGTATTTCCTTTGTATTGCTCAGGTGATAATTGCCTCACCTGTGCAATGCAAAGGAAATCCTGAAAACCTGATATGTTTTTGGTGGGCCTTGAGGACTGGAGTAGGGGAACTGTGTTGTAGGGGATAACCTAACAAAGTACACAATTTGTGAAAAATATAATATACTTTGCATACTACACAACCCGGGACACCACTTTGGGAAAAAGGTTGCATTTATGAACCTTTTAGCCAAAGTTAGGTGTACCTGTATAACAAATGTAAAATTTAACATCCTATAAATAAAAGACAGACAACAATGTTACAAAAATTAACAATTTATTGAACCAAAAGTTTTTTTAATATAAATTGTATCAAATGAGGCCTTTTTGCCCAATTTTTCAAGTTTAAGTAAACTATTTTTAATAAATAAACTTTATTATTTTATAAAACTTTATTTCTTGTTCAACGTAATTATTTTTTTATACTTTATTTTTAAACTTTTTTTTTTTCAAACTTTAATTTTTAAAATATATATATTATATGTATACACAAACTACAGGTCAGTGTAGTGTGGGTGGAAATACTGCTGTAGGGGCTGCGGGACACTTCGACCGTGGGAGTGTGGAGGGACGACCGGGATGGTGGTGTGGAAGGAACAGGAAGAGGTGAAGGGTGGAAAGAATAAAAGAATGGGAAGACAAGGCAGAACAGGTGGGTGGTGGTGGAGTGGAGGGTTGGGCAGGAGGAGCAGGTGACATGGTAGGCAATTGGAAGGGGGAAGGAGATTGGTACGAGGTAGGAGTGTGGTACGGGTAGGTGGCTGGTAGTGGGTAGTTTGCTGGTACTGGGGAGGTGACTGCAGTTGGGGAGGTGGTTGGTACTGGGGAGGTGGTTGGAATTGGGGAGGTTGATGGACCTGGGGAGGTGGGTGGTATTGAATAGGAGGGGGAGGAGGGATGGTAGGTGGAGGGGGGGGAAGATGTACGGCGGCTGTAGGGGGGGAGGTGGAGGAACGACTGGGGTGGATTGAGGATGGGAGAGAACCTGCACTAGAGCAGTGTGGCACGTGTGCATCACATACATCTGCTGGTCAGAAGATAGCGGATCTATGCGCTCCGCAACCGACCTAAAAAACTTTGGTTCGATGATGCTCTTGCCTCTGACCGCACAGTTTCCAGAAGTGTCTTCACCTCACCAACTAGGGAGGCTATCTGATGAACGCCTGTGGCAACTTGTTCAGATAACACCTTAAGACAGCTCTGGAAAGATGCATTCATATGCAAGAACTCGGGCGCATAGTTCTTTTCCTGACCCCTCTGATGCTGCCGCCCAGTACCCGCAGCTGTACTAGAGGTGGCAGGGTCAGAAGGGTGGGGTAAAGGGAAGGCTATATCCTGACCAGCAGATTCATGTAATGCAGCCGGCCACGCTGCTCCAGCGCTGGTGGAGGGGACTGCGGGATCAACTGTGTGGGAATGTGCAGATGTGGAGGGTTGGTCGAAGTGTCCCTCGGTGTCGGTCTCGTGAGGGATCGCTCTAGAAGGCGCCAACTCTGCGGGCGCCCGAGTGCTGGTCACCGTGCTGTGGAAGAAAGAAAAACATAAAATTAATATACAGATGTGGAATGGCCCTGACTGCAAAAAAAAACATTGGATACATGTTAACATTTGATGGTAATATTTACCTTCTGGTGACCATGGTTTCACACAGGAACGCCAGAGCTCGTGCGTACTTGTACTTGCTCTGGCGTCCTGAAGAACCACTCGGGCCTGCATCTCCTTGTTGAACTCCTTAAAGTGATCCCTCACAGACCGCCACCGCTTCACAATTCTCTCCCCTGAAACGAGAAAGCACACATTGGTTAGTATACAACATCAGGGTTTCCCAAACTTCAGTCCTCGTGTCCCCCAGAGGTCATGTTTTCATTATTTCCATAGTGTTTCACAAAAGGAAATCATGAAAACATGAATTGTGGGTGACACGAGGACAGAAGTTTTGGAAACACACCTTTACAGTCAGCAACATGAACTATACTTACGGAATTTAGTCTGGGACCTAACATCGAGGTCCTCCCAGCGTTACACCATTGCCGCTGCCACTTCCTCACAGAGCCGTCGTGTAACAATTTGATCAGAATGCCGGCGGTCCCCCATGTTCCACAGCGGCTCCCTTTCTCGGACAAGATCGATCATGAGCTCGACATCCAGGCCCTCCTCCGTGTCCGAGTCGGGAGCACGCTGTGAAGCCTGTGAAATTAAATAAGAAAAAAAAGAAAATTACCATACACATAATTTGAACATGTAAAAATTATACATGTTAAACTTGAAAAATTACTGCAAAAAAAATTGGAGATAACAAGTTTTGTAAAAATTAAAAATTTTAGAAAATGCTACCAAAAATGGTAAATAGGTAAAAAATTTAAAAAAAAAATTGACATTTTAATAAAACGGCCCAAAAAAAAAAATGAAGTAAAATAAAAAAAACTTACACGTTGAGAACCGCCGACAGTCTCACGACGACTCTGGGAGGCGCTGGGAGGAACCCTCTGTTGGCTCCCAGATCCAAGAGACTAAAATGAAAATAAAAATTTGGATATTGGCAGGTGTTGGCCGCTGTGTCAAGTATGTACTAAATGGTTTTCTATGTGTTGTGTGTAGTGTGATGTTGTGTTTCTGCGATTGATGCAGGATACTTACGAATTGTGAGCCCACTCCGGGTATCTCTCCACCCCGTCCTTCTTCCTCTGGGAGCTCCTCGTCATCTTGCGATTCCTGTTATTAAAAAAAAGACAATCAAGACATATATCCCACAGATGGATTGTGGAGAGAAAAAAAAAATAGATATTTTTACCGCCAATTACTGACGATGGGTAGGAGGGCTCCCAGAAGAAGATGTGTCACGCTCTGGCTCAAGTGGCTGGCAGGGAGGAGATGGCGATGCTGCTGCCGCCGCTGCTGCTGCTGCTGACGCCGCCGCTTCTTCAGCCAACGCCGCCATTGCGGCAGCTGCAGCAGCTGTTTGACGGTCTCTGCTGTGGAAGAAAGAAACAAAAAGGGACAGTGAATATATTTCTATATTCCTTGTCCCTGGCTGAAAGAGAAAAACATGTAATTTTTTCGGGAAATGGAGGATGTAATATTTACTTTCTGCTGGCTTCCCTCCTAGCCCGCCTCTCGTCCTCTCGTCTCTCGTTGACGTCTTTTGCTGTTGAGTAAGGACACAAAAAGGGACAGTGAATATATGTGGATTCCTTGTCCCTGGCTGAAAGAGAAAAACAAACATGTAATTTTTAGGGAAATGGGGGATGTCATATTTACTTTCTACTGGCTTGCCTCCTAGCATCCAGGATCTCCTGCGCCCTTTCATCTGCAGCATCAATTCTTCTGCTGTGGAATAAACAGACAAAAAGGAACTGTGTTTATATGTATTGATTGTCCCTGTTTTAAAATATAAGATTCAAACATGGACAGTATTGAGCTTTATGTTTTACGGTACACAACATGCCGTCATTAATTGTAGCCATAAACAGAACCAGGGGAAACACTATCCCTGCCAAAAAAAAAACAAAATACAGTACCAGGGGAACCCACCCGATCCCCAAAAAAAAAAAAAAATTAAAAACAATGAAACACTAGATCAACATTATGATACTAAAAACATGCACATTTCAGATAGCAGCATGGGGAGAAAAACCGTCACAGGACCCCAAAAAAAAAATTTTTAAAAAAATACACTAGATCAACATTAGGATACTAAACACATGCAAATTTCAGATAGCAGCATGAGGAGATAAACCGTCACAGGCCGAAAAAAAACATTGAAAAAAAAGAAAACACTAGATCAACATTAGGATACTAAACACATGCAAATTTCAGATAGCAGCATGAGGAGATAAACCTTCACAGGCCGAAAAAAAACATTGAAAAAAAAGAAAACAATAGATCAACATTAGGATACTAAACACATGCAAATTTCAGATAGCAGCATGAGGAGATAAACCGTCACAGGCCGAAAAAAAACATTGAAAAAAAGAAAACACTAGATCAACATTAGGATACTAAACACATGCAAATTTCAGATAGCAGCATGAGGAGATAAACCGTCACAGGTCGAAAAAAAAATTGAAAAAAAAGAAAACACTAGATCAACATTAGGATACTAAACACATGCAAATTTCAGATAGCAGCATGAGGAGAAAAACCGTCACAGGCCCCCAAAAAATTTTTTTTAAAAAATACAGTAGATCAACATTATGATACTAAACACATGCACATTTCAGATAGCAGCATGAGGAGCAAAAGCATCACAGGGCCAAAAAAAAAAAGTTTAAAAAAAAAACTACATCATCATTATGATAACAAAAAAATGCACATTTCACATAGCAGCATGAGGAGAAAAACCGTCACAGGACCCAAAAAAAATTTTTTTAAAATAAAATACACTACATCAACATTATGATACTAAACACATGCACATTTCAGATAGCAGCATGAGGAGCAAAAGCATCACAGGGCCAAAAAAAAGAATTAAAAGAAAAACCACTACATCATCATTATGATAACAAAAAAATGCATATTTCACATAGCAGCATGTGGAGAAAAACCATCACAGGCCACCCCAAAAAAAATTAAAAACAATGAAACACTAGATCAACATTATGATACTAAAAACATGCACATTTCAGATTGTAGCATGAAGAGAAAAACCGTCACAGGCCCCAAAAATTTTTTTTAAAAAAAATACACTAGATCAACATTATGATACTAAACACATGCACATTTCAGATAGCAGCATGAGGAGCAAAAGCATCACAGGGCCAAAAAAAAAGTTTTAAAAAAACATCATCATTATGATAAAAAAAATGCACATTTCACATAGCAGCATGAGGAGAAAAACCATCACAGGACCCAAAAAAGAATTTTTAAAAATAAAATACACTACATCAACACAATGATACTAAACACATGCACATTTCAGATAGCAGCATGTGGAGCAAAAGCATCACAGGGCCAAAAAAAAGAATTAAAAAAAAAACACTACATCATCATTATGATAACAAAAAAATGCACATTTCACATAGCAGCATGAGGAGAAAAACCGTCACAGGCCCCCAAAAAAAAAATTAAAAACAATGAAACACTAGATCAACATTATGATACTAAAAACATGCACATTTCAGATAGTAGCATGAGGAGAAAAACCGTCACAGGCCCCAAAAAAATGTTTTTAAAAAAATACACTAGATCAACATGATACTAAACACATGCACATTTCAGATAGCAGCATGAGGAGCAAAAGCATCACAGGGCCAAAAAAAAAGAATTAAAAAAAAAACACTACATCATCATTATGATAACAAAAAAAACGCACATAGCAGCATGAGGAGAAAAACCGTCACAGGCCCCCAAAAATTTTTTTAAAACAATGAAACAGTAGATCAACATTATGATACTAAAAACATGCACATTTCAGATAGTAGCAGGACAAGCAACCACATCACAGGCCCCAAAAAAAAACAGTAAATCAACATTATGATACACAAATAAATCATATTGTCGCAGGGAGACCAAGCACATCACAGCAAAAAAACAGTACCAATAGATCCACATTATCAATTAAACACATTCACAACAGTAGCAGGGGATACACAATATAACTTCCCAAACATGCGTATTTTAAACACTACCAGGGGGACCCACCCCATCATCTGAAATTAAATTTCGTACAGTACCAGGGGAACCAACCCCATCACAGAAAAAACATGAATTTGAAAATGTACCAGGGTGCCAAAAAAATGCAGTAGCTCACACAGCATTGGTGACATATGGATTGTAAATTTTGGGTTGGGGGGTCTCATATTTACCGTCTGTTTTCCTGGCGCTCCATGCTGCGGATCCTGGCTGCGTCTCTCTGGTGGCTGCGTCTCTCTGGTGGCTGCGTCTCTCTGGTGGCTGCGTCTCTCTGGTTGTGGCTCTGGCTCTTGGTCATGTGCATGTGTCTGATGTCCCACTGCATGCTTTTTTATATGTTTGCTGAGGGCTGGTATCTGTTTGCTGTGGGCTGGTATCTCAATTAAAAAACTGGATGCGGCCACCGGATCCGGCTCTTGCCGGATGCGGCGCATTGCGGCCTCCATAGACTTTCATTGTAAAAAAAGCCGGAAGCGCCGGATCCGGCGATTCCGGCTTTTTTGCCGCAGACAAAAAACGTGGCATGCAACGTTTTTGCCAGACGCCGGACGGCGACCAGACACCGCATCCGGCAAAAATCGGACGCGCCGCAGGGACATGCGGCGCCATCCGGCACTAATGTTAGTCAATGGAAAAAAAAAATGCATCCGGCATTACATTACGCCGGATGCGGTTGGACAAAAAAATGCCGGAGGGCGCCGGAGGGCGCACAACGGATGTGTGTAAGAGGCCTAATACAGCTGATGTGATTTATCTGGACTTTGCAAAGGCATTTGATACAGTCCCACATAATAGCCTTATACTTAAGCTACAGAAGCAAGGACTGTGGGAAACTATGTGCAGATGGGTAAAGAATTGGTTAAATTACAGGAAACAAAGAGTTGTCATAAATGATACATTCTCTAAATGGGATATAGTCAGCAGTGGGGTACCGCAGGGATCTGTGTTAGGACCGATTCTTTTTAACCACTTTATTAATGACCTTGTGAATGGGATTGAGTAAAGTGTCAGTCTTTGCTGACGACACCAAACTATGTAGGATATTAAAATCTGACCTTGACTTTACAATATTGCAAAACAATCTGAATAAGATGAAGACTATGAAGAAAGGACAAACACTTGGTAAATGAGATTTAATGTAGATAAATGTAAAGGAAAGCACCTAGGACGGAGTAATCTTATTGCTGCTTATACAATAAATGGGAGTATACTCGAGAGTACAGATCAAGAGAAGGACTTAGGTATTCTCGTTACAATTAAGCTGAGCAGCAATACTCAATGTCAAGCAGCAGCTGCAAAAGCAAATAAGATTTTAGGATGTATAAAAATAGAGATAAAATCCCGCGATCCCAACATACAGTGGGTACGGAAAATATTCAGACCCCTTTAAGTTACCGTATATACTCGTGTATAAGCCGAGATTTTCAGCCCATTTTTTAGGGCTGAAAGTCCCCCTCTCGGCTTATACGCGGGTCATATACGGGGGGTCGGCGGGGGAGGGGGAGCGGGGGTGTCGGATTATACTCACCTTTCCGCTGGCGCGGTCTCTGCAGCCCCCCTGCTTCTCCCACGATCTCCGGCTCCTTCCTGCAGCGGTCACATGGCACCGCTCATTAAAGTCATGAATATGCACTTATTCATGACTTTAATGAGCGGTACCATGTGACCGCTGTAGGAAGGAAGCGCTGCGGAGACCGCCGGGAGAAGAGGAGAGGCTGCAGGGACGCGCGGCGGAGGGTGAGTATATGCTATATTTACCTGTCCCCGTGCCACCGTTGCGCCTGCTCCCTCGGTCCTGGCTGTGAATGTTCAGGCAGAGGGCGCGATGATGTCGTTAGTGAGCGCCGTGCCCCCTGCCAGATCATTCACTGCCGAGGACCAGGAAGAGGACGCAGCGCTGCGGTGCAGAGAGGACAGGTAAATATCTCAGGTGCCGGGGTCCTGAGCGATCGGTGACACAGGCACCTGTCCCCCAGCGACGAGAGGTGAGTATGTCATTTTTTTTTTTTTCTTGCAGCAGCATATGGTGCATAATCTGGAACATATGGGGGCATAATATGGAGCATATGGAGGCATAATATGGAGCATATGGGGGCATAAGCTGTGGAACATATGGGGCATAATCTGGAGCATACGGGGGCATAAGCTGTGGAACATATGGGGGCATAATATGGAGCATATGGGGGCATAAGCTGTGGAACATATGGGGGCAAAATATGGAGCATGTGGGGGCATAAGCTGTGGAACATATGGAGGCATAATATGGAGCATATGGGGGCATAAGCTGTGGAACATATGGGGGCATAATATGGGGGCATAAGCTGTGGAACATATGGGGGCATAATCTGGAGCATATGGGGGCATAATATGGAGCATATGGGGCATAAACTGTGGAACATATGGGGGCATAATATGGAGCATATGGGGGCATAAGCTGTGGAACATATGGGGGCATAATATGGAGCATATGGGGCATAAGCTGTGGAACATATGGGGGCATAAGCTGTGGAACATATGGGGGCATAATCTGGAGCATATGGGGGCATAATCTGTGGAACATATGGGGGCATAATCTGGAGCATATGGGGCATAATCTGTGGATCATACGGGGGCATAATCTGTGGAATATATGGGGGCATAATCTGGAGCATATGGGGGCCTAATCTCTGAAGCATATTGGGCATGATCTGGATCATATGGGGGCATAATATGGGGGCATAAGCTGTGGAACATATGGGGGCATAATCTGGAGCATATGGGGGCATAATATGGAGCATATCGGGCATAAGCTGTGGAACATATGGGGGCATAATATGGGGCATAAGCTGTGGAACATATGGGGGCATAATCTGGAGCATATGGGGCATAATCTGGAGCATATGGGGGCATAATATGGAGCATATGGGGCATAAGCTGTGGAACATACGGGGGCATAAGCTGTGGAACATATGGGGCATAATCTGGAGCATATGGGCATAATCTGGAGCATATGGGGGCATAATCTGTGGAACATATGGGGGCATAATCTGGAGCATATGGGGGCATAATATGTGGATCATACGGGGGCATAATCTGTGGAATATATGGGGGCATAATCTGGAGCATATGGGGGCATAATCTCTGAAGCATATTGGGCATGATCTGGAGCATTTGGGGGCATAATATGGGGGCATAAGCTGTGGAACATATGGGGGCATAATCTGGAGCATATGGGGGCATAATATGGAGCATATCGGGCATAAGCTGTGGAACATATGGGGGCATAATATGGGGGCATAAGCTGTGGAACATATGGGGCATAATCTGGAGCATATGGGGGCATAATATGGAGCATATGGGGCATAAACTGTGGAACATATGGGGGCATAATATGGAGCATATGGGGGCATAAGCTGTGGAACATATGGGGGCATAATATGGAGCATATGGGGGCATAAGCTGTGGAACATATGGGGGCATAAGCTGTGGAACATATGGGGGCATAATCTGGAGCATATAGGGGCATAATCTGGAGCATATAGGGCATAATATGGAGCATATGGGGCATAATATGGAGCATATGGGGGCATAAGCTGTGGAACATATGGGGGAATAATATGGAGCATATGGGGGCATTAGCTGTGGAACATATGGGGCATAATATGGGGGCATAAGCTGTGGAACATATGGGGGCATAATATGGGGCATAAGCTGTGGAACATATGGGGGCATAATCTGGAGCATATGGGGCATAATATGGAGCATATCGGGCATAAGCTGTGGAACATATGGGGGCATAATATGGAGTATATGGGGCATAAGCTGTGGAACGTATGGGGGCATAATATGGAGCATATGGGGGCATAAGCTGTGGAACATACGGGGGCATAAGCTGTGGAACATATGGGGCATAATCTGGAGCATATGGGGCATAATCTGGAGCATATGGGGGCATAATCTGTGGAACATATGGGGGCATAATCTGGAGCATATGGGGGCATAATCTGTGGATCATATGGGGGCATAATCTGTGGAATATATGGGGGCATAATCTGGAGCATATGGGGGCATAATCTCTGAAGCATATTGGGCATGATCTGGAGCATATGGGGCATAATCTGGAGCATATTGGGCATAATCTGTGCAGCATATGGGGGCATAATCTGTGAAGCATCATATGGGGGCATAATCATTTTTCACCCTAGGCTTATACACGAGTCAATAAGTTTTCCCAGTTTTTTGTGGCAAAATTAGGGGGGTCGGCTTATACACGGGTCGGCTTATACATGAGTATATACGGAATTCACTTTTTGTTTCATTGCAGCCATTTGGTAAATTCCAAAAAGTTTTTTTTCTCAATAATGTACACTCTGCGCCCCACCTTGACTGAAAAAAAAACAGAAATGTACACAGGCACAGTGGTCTCCATAAGCCTTAAATGGACGAAGTTTTGGACCACCAGAAGTCTTCCTAGACCTGGCCTCCAGTCAAACTGAGCAATCGTGGGAGAAGAGCCTTGGTGAGAGAGGTAAAGAAGAACCCCAAGATTACTGTGGCTGAGCACCACAGATGCAGTAGGGAGATGGGAGACAGTTCCACAAAGTCAACTATCACTGCAGCCCTCTACCAGTCGGGCCTTTATGGCACAGTGGCCTGATGGAAGCCGCTCCTCAGTGCAAGACATATAAAAGCCCGCATAGAGTTTGCTAAAAAACACATGAAGGATGCCCAGACTATGAAAAATAAGATTCTCTAGTCTGATGAGACAAAGATAGAACTTTTTGGTGATAATTCCAAGCGGTATGTGTGGAGAAAACCAGGCACTGCTCTTCACCTGCCTAATACAAACCCAACAGTGAAACATGGTGGTGGCAGCATCATGCTACTGTGGTGTTTTTCAGCTGCATGGACAGGATGACTGGTTGCAATTGAAGGAAACATAAATGCGGCCAAGTGCGGAGATATCTTGGATGAAAACCTCTTCCAGAGTGCTCTGGACCTCAGACTTGGCCGAAAGTTAACCTTCCAACAAGACAATGAATCTAATCACACAGCTAAAACAAAGGAGTGGCTTCAGAACAACTCTGTGATGATTCTTAACTGGCCCAGCCAGAGCCCCGACCTAAATCCAATTAAACATCTCTGTAGAGACCTGAAAATGGCTGTCCACCAATGTTCACCATCGAACCTGACAGAGCTGGAGGGGATCTGCAAGGAAGAATGGCAGAGAATACCCAAATCCTGGTGTGGAAAACTTATTCCCAAGAAGACTCATGGCTGTACTAGCTCAAAAGGGTGCTTTTTCTCAATACTGAGCAACGGGTCTGAATACTTTTGACCATGTGATATTTCAGTTTTACTTTTTTAATAAATTTCCAAAAATTTCTACATTTCTGTTTTTTCAGTCAAGATGGGTGCAGAGTGTACATTAATGAGAAAAAATTAACTTTTTTGAATTTATCAAATGGCTGCAATGAAACGAGTGAAAAATTTAAAGGGGTCTGAATACTTTTCGTACCCACTGTATTATTACCCCTTTATAAATCACTGGTGAGGCCACATCTAGAATATGGGATCCAGTTTTGGGCTCCACATTTTAAAAAGGACATTCAGAAGTTAGAATCAGTTCAACGACGGGCAGCTAGATTATTAAAAGGGATGGAAGGCCTCTCATATGAGGAGAAGTTGGATAAGTTGGGCTTGTTTAGCTTAGAAAAAAGACGCCTCAGAGGGGATATCATTTACATGTATAAATATATGTGTGGCCAGTAAAAAACACTTGCACATGACTTGTTCCTTCCAAAAACCGTACTGAGGACTAGGGGGCGCTCATTATGGGTGGAAGAAAGGTGATTCCGACAGCTGAACAGGAAAGGGTCCTTTACAGTTAGAGCAGTCCGACTGTGGAATGCCCTGCCACAGGAGGTAGTAATGGCAGACACTATAACAGCTTTCAAAAAAGGGTTGAACGATTTCCTTGATACACATAACATTGCGGGTTATAGTTAAATTAGTGACGAAATGTACAATTGTTGGAGAAAGGTTGAACTTTATGGACCCAGGTCTTTATTCAATCTACGTAACTATGTAACTAGTTCACAGATGTATGGAGGAGACAGGTTGTGGATGGCTTTGTGTGCCAAAGTTAGGGTTTTGAACAGGAGTCTCTGGACAATGGGGAGCCAGTGCAGAAATTTACAGAGGGGAGAACCTGGGGAATAGCGGGATGACAGGTGTATAAGTTGGGCAGCAGAATTTAGGATTGTTTGGATGGGTGCTATAGTACTAGAAGGGAGGTCACAGAGCAGGAGGTTGCAGTAGGTGAGGCAGGAGATGATGAGACCATGGACTAGTGTTTTTGCAGATTCATGGTTGAGGAATGAGTGGATCCCGACATTATTTCTGAGTTGAAGTTGGCAGGAAGTGGAAAGTGCTTGGATCTCAGGTTTGAAGGAGAGATCAGAGTAAAGCTTGTGGGACTGGGGAAAGTCGTCAGCCATTGACTTTGATGGATAGGTCAGTTGGGGTGGTTAAATCAGATGGTCGAAAGATTATTTTATAAATGCTAAGTTTTAGAAATCTAGCAAAGAAGAAAGATGAAATATCAGGCAGTCATTGTGAGATTCTGATTAGTAAAGAGGTAATATCAGGTGCAAAGAGGTAGATCTGCATCATCAGCATAGAGGTGATACTGAAAGCTGTGAGACTCCATGAACTGTCCCAGGCCAAAGGTGTAGACAGAGAAGAGCAAAGGTCCTAGAACTGAACCATGGGGGACACTGACAGATTGGGGGAAAGATTCATAGATCCTATGTGAGTGGGAGAAACTGAATGACCTGCCTGTTAGGTATGAGGAGATCCAAGACAGGGCTCTAGTAAGAGCGAATGGTCTATTGTATCAAAGACAGATGACAGGTCCTCCAGGACGAGGACAAAATAGTGTTGCTTGGATGTGGTGGTTAGTAGGTCGTTGGTGACATTAGTCAGGGCAGTTTCAGTGGAATGGTGCTGTTGAAAGCCAGATTGTAAGCAGTCAAAGAGGGAGCAGGAGGGGAGGTGGGAGGACAGTTCAAAATGTGCATGTTGTTCCAGTAGTTTTGAGGCATAAGGGAGAAGTGATATGGGGCTGTAGCTATACACAAAGGAGTCAAGAGAGAGCTTTTTGATGACAAGTGTAATCGAGGTATGTTTGAAGTATGAGGGGAAGTCAACATTTGTTAGTGACAGATTAAAGAGATGGGTTAGGGTTGGGATGAAGACTGTATTAAGGTTTGGAATGAAGTGGGATGGGATTTGGGTCAAGTTCACAGATGGTGAGACGTGATTTGGAGAGTAGAGATGAAAACTGATCTTCCATGATAATGAAGAAGTTGTTTTTGGAGTAGAAGATTTGAGTATTTATGAAGAGGGGCTGTGAGGACTATAGGCCCAAGCTTTGCCTTATGTTGTCAATCTTCTGCTTGTAGAATTAGGCAAAGTCTTCAGCTGAGATGAGTGGAGAGGGAGGGAGAGCTGGAGGCCGAGGAGAGAATTGAAAGTACTGAATAACTCTTTATGTTTGTGAGACAGGGATGATATGAGAGATGAAAAGTAGGTTTGTTTTGCTGCAGTGAGTAATTGCGCAGCATTTTGACAACTTCTGTTACTAGACGGGCTTCTTGACTCCCGTTCTTTGGCAGTGGTACGTCTTGTAGATGAGGGCCAGAAAGAGCATGTGCTCGAGTGCATGGCAAACTCTGCATCAAATGGCCTGTCCTTTTCCTCGACCTTAATATTACACACAGTACAGTCCCCAGAAGTGGCACTCAAATTACTGTTCTTTACTCCTGCGTCACAACTCTCCAACCGCCCAAGTGACTGTGGGGAACCACAGATGGGCCAGTCTAAAGAACTGTTTGCACATTCTATTCAATGGTTTAGAGCTATGCTCCAGAGATTCATAGGCTCAAGAGGAGGAAAGCATCTGCACTGATGGTCAAAATTTGTTTCATTTGGATCTGAGGCCAGATGAAGTAGAGTCCGAACTGAATCCAGAACCTCATCACCAGATCTTACTCACCAGGGGTGGTGGTGATCCTCATGACTCAGATACCTGAGGTGCCTGCGGACTGTACTGTGCTTTCAGGGCAGGAAGAGGAGGAGGGTGATTCTCAAGGCAAGGAATTTGAGAACAGAGAAGATGATGATGAAGTTGTAGATCCCACTTGATGTGAATCCATAGGCACTCAGCTGAGTAGCTAATCAGAGAAGGTGGAGAAGGAGGAAGACAAGTAGATTACGTTGTGAGCTTCCCACATAGACATAACTGAGTGAAGGCAAAAAATCAATAAATTGACTTTAACATGCATGAACTGGCACAAATGCAATCAACATATGTTAGTTTGGGAATCTCACTACCCTAAAATGTGGACTAGCGGCCCTCGCCAACCACCGGCAGCCCTATCAAACACATCTGCTGCTTCTTTCTCCTCCCTCAGTGTGGCAAGTGTTCTCGCACAGGTTTCCACCCACAGAACCTCCACTTGTTTACCCGCTACATTGTGATGAGTGACAGCCCATCAGCTGCTATGCAAGTGAACATGCCTGCTGTTTTTGACCGATCTCAGACACCGAGAACGTCACTTCTTTCTCAATCCACCAAAACATCCATGCCTGCACCTCACTCACAGTACAGCAGTTTGTCGTGTCCACCCTACTCCACACTCTCTCAACACAGAAGCCAGCCCTCATTCGCGCAGTTGTAGTCACATAAAAAATTGTTTCCTCCTACACATGGCAAAGCTAAGAGCTTCAATGTCACCATCTTCAATCTACTACTAAAAATCTTTCTTTATATAGTGCAAACATCTTCCGCAGTGCTTTACAAGTCAGCAGTTCATATAAAGCCATCATAAGTTACAAAGTGAACGATAATCCAATAATTAAAGCAAAAATATTGACGACCCTGCTCGTAAGAGGTTACAATGTAAAATGAGGTGGGGTGATACAAAGTACAGGTGCTTATTTACGATGATGGTCAAGCCATCTTAAAGAATTGGGGTTTGAGAAAGGCTGGCTGAGGTAGTTACTAGCCAATATTTGTAGTGCTTTTGGGTGCAGTGGACTGTGAAATTATGTTCAGAGAAGCAGAGAATAGGCCATATATAAAAAGGACTTTGATGAGGGAAAGTGATAGGCCACCCTAAATAGACGTTGTTTTTAGGAAGCGCCTAAAACTGTGAAAGTTGTGGTTAGTCCTAATTTCTTGGGTTAGAGAGGGGAAAAGGTGAGTCATCTAAGTAGGAGATTGAACAGAGCTGGACAAAGACCAGATCAAGGGTGTTACCATCTTTGTGTGTCTCAAAGGTTGAAAGTTGTGAGAGGCCAAGAGAAATGGTTAGAGATGCAGGCTGGGATGCAGTTGGGGAGGTGGGGCTGTTTATGGGGATTTTGAAGTCCCCCAGAAAAAGGGTTGACAATTCTGAGGACACGAAGTGTGGCAGCCAGGCACAAAAGTGTTCAAGTAAGTGGGTGGGTGAGCCTGGGAGACAGTATATAACTAGTGATGAGTGAACGTGCTCGCCACTACTCGTTACTCGCCCAAGTATCACGGTACTCGGTGTACTTGATGAGCACTGAGCATTTCCCGGATTACTTGGCGTGAACTCGGGTATCCACCCAGCATTTTTGGTGGTCTTTAGAGACCCAATCACCATGCAGGGATTGTCTGCCTGGCACTGATACGCCGCTGACAACTTCGTTGTGGTCTTGCAGTGACTGGCCGGCAGCACAGCATCATTAGGGGTATAAGAGACGAGATGCCGCCCTGCTTGGCGCATTCAGCTCTGGATTTAGATAGTGTAGGGAAAGCTGTTGTCGAGATAGGGTCAGATTTGGGGATTTATTAGTCAGTTTGGGATCTACCATCCTAAAGTACTCCAGCTAAACCAACAGTCCTTCTAAGGCCGGCGTCAGACACAACGACAAAAAATCGGTCCGTTTTAGTCGGTCGATTGTCGTATCAAAATGCAAACATCACACATCCTTCTGGCATCCGATTTTCCTTCAAAGATGCGATTTAGTTGCATGTGTGTGTACCTTGTAATATCCGATTTTCATCCGACTTGCGAGAATTTCTCGCAGGCTTGCAAAACTGACATATAATGGATCCAAAAGAGTAGTATTTCAATCACAAAAGAAAGAATAGATATATACACATAGAACACATACATATATATATATATATATATATATATATATACACATGTCATTGTGACATGTATATATACATATATTTATATTCCTAGACTTCTACATACTGTAATAGCCGCTAATTCAATTGCCGGCTTTTGTGAAATCACAGAAGCCGACATGAAATGATACATTGTTTCCACACAGTTAACCATGTCATTTCCTGTATTTTGATATTTGATTAGAACTTACAATTACATGAGTGTATTTGTTCAAAATTTCAGACATGTAGGGGTTAATTAAAGGTGTAAATTCGTTGAAAAAAAATGCGTGGGCTCCCGCTGTATTTTCTCCACCAGACAGACAAAGCAAGCGAGTGGGGGCAGATAATAATAGCCTAGGGAGGGTACATTTTTTTTGTGCCCCCCCTGGCTACTAACATCTGCCCCCAGACACCCCAGAAAGGGCAAATCTATAATTAGATTCGCCCTTTCTGGCACTTTGCCCGTCTATTCCCATTGCCCTGTAGCGGTGGCGAATGGGTTAATAAGGCGTTAATGTCACCTTAGTATTGAAAGGTGACCTTAAGGCAGGTTAATAATTGAGAGCTGTCAATTAGACAACTATCAATTATTAATCCTATTGTATGATAGAAAAATCAAACACACACTTTAATAAAAAATAAGTTTAACCCCTTAATGACCAAGCCATTTTGTAGGTTAAAGACCAGGCCAATTTTTACAATTCTGACCACTGTCTCTTTATGAGGTTATAACTCTGGAACTCTTCTACGGATCTTGGCGATTCTGAGATTGTTTTCTCGTGACATATTGTACTTCATGATAGTGGTAAAATTTCTTCAATATAACTTGCGTTTTTTTTACGAAAAAAATGGAAATATGGCAAAAATTTTGAAAATTTTGCAATTTTCAAACTTTTAATTTTTATGCCATTAAATCAGAGAGATATGTCACAAAAATTAGTTAATAAATAACATTTCCCACATGTCTACTTTACATCAGCACAATTTTGGAACCAAAATTTTTTTTTGTTACGAAGTTATAAGTGTTAAAAGTTGACCAGCAATTTCTCATTTTTCCAACAAAATTTACAAAACCATTTTTTTAGGGACCACCTCACATTTGAAGTGAATTTGAGGGGTCAATATGACAGAAAATACCCAAAAGTGACACCATTCTAAAAACTGCACCCCTCAACGTGTTCAAAGCCACATTCAAGAAGTTTATTAACCCTTTAGGTACTTCACAAGAATTGAAGCAATGTGGAAGGAAAAAATGAACATTTAACTTTTTTTCCCAAAATTTTTCTTTCGACACAATTTTTTTAAATTTTGTCAAGGGTATCAGGAGAAAATGAACGACAATATTTGTTGTACAATTTCTCCAGAGTACACCGATATACCATGTGTGGGGGTAAACCACTATTTGGGTGCATGGCAGAGCTCGGAAGGGAAGCAATGCCATTTGACTTTTTTGGCTGGAATTGAGATTGGACGCCATGTCGCATTTGGAGAGTCCCTGTGTGCCTAAACAGTGGAAACCCCCCACAAGTGACCCCATTTTGGAAACTAGACCCCCCAAGGAACTTATCTAAATGTGTTGTGAGAGCTTTTAACCCCCAAGCGCTTCACAGAAGGTTATAACGTAGAGCCGTAGATTAAAAAATCATATTTTTTCCACAAAAATGATCTTTTCATCCCAATTCTTATTTTCCAAAGGGTAAAAGGACCCCAAAATTTATTGTGCAATTAGTCCTGAGTACGCTGATACCCCACAGTTTGGGGTAAACCACTATTTGGGCGCATGGCAGAGCTCGGAAGGGAAGCAGCGCCATTTGACTTTTTTGGCTGGAATTGAGATTGGATGCCATGTCGTATTTGGAGAGTCCCTGTGTGCCTAAACAGTGGAAACCCCCCACAAGAGACCCCATTTTGGAAACTAGACCCCCCAAGGAACTTATCTAGATGTGTGGTGAAAGCTTTGAACCCCCAAGGGCTTCACAGAAGGTTATAACGTAGAGCAGTAAAATTAAAAAATCATATCTTTTCCACAAAAATGATCTTTCCACCCCCAATTGTTATTTTCCAAAGGGTAACAGGACCCCAAAAGTTATTGTGCAATTTGTCCTGAGTACGCTGATACCCCATATGTGGGGGGAAACCACTATTTTGACGCATGGCAGAGCTCGAAAGGGAAGTAGCGCCTTTTTCAAATGCAGACTTTGATGGAATGGTCTGTGGGTGTCATGTCACGTTTGGATAGCCCCTGATGTGCCTAAACAGTAGAAACCCCCCACAAGTGACTCCATTTTGGAAACTAGACCCCCCAAGGAACTTATCTAGATGTGTGGTGAGCACTTTGAACCCCCAAGTGCTTCACAGAAGTTTATAACGTAGAGCCGTGAAAATAAAAAAATCATATTTTTTTCCACAAAAATAATCTTTTTGCCCCAAATTTTTATTTTTATAATGGTAACAGGAGAAATAGGACCCCAAAAGCTATTGTGCAATTTGTCCTGAGTATGCTGATATCCCATATGTGGGGGGGAACCACTATTTTGACGCATGGCAGAGATCGGAAGGTAAGGAGCACCGTTTTTAAATGCAGACTTTGATGGAATGGTCTGCGGGTGTCATGTCGCGCTTGGAGAGCCCCTGATGTGCCTAAACAGTAGAAACCCCCCACAAATGACCCCATTTTGCAAACTAGACCCCCCAAGGAACTTATCTAGATGTGTGGTCAGCACTTTGAACCCCAAGGGCTTCACAGAAGTTTATAACGTAGAGCCGTGAAAATAAAAAAATCATATTTTTTTCCACAAAAATGACCTTTTTGCCCCCACATTTTTATTTTCTAAGGGTAACAGGAGAAATAGGACCCCAAAAGCTATTATGCATGTTGTCCTGAGTACGCTGATACCCCATATGTGGGGGGAACCACTGTGATCGCCTTACTGCGATCTTTGGGAGGCACAATGAACAAATCCACAAAAGGTGAAGAATTGGTTTTCTTTTTTACGCCGTTCTTAGTGCGGTATTAGTGATTAGGTGACTTTATTCCTCGGATCGGTGCGATTACAGCGATACCAGATTTACATCCTTTTTTCATGTTTAGCTTCTGTCACACTCTAAAAGATGCTTTTTTTTTTAATAATTTTTTGTAAGAAATTTTTGCATAGCCGTATTTTGAGAGCTATAATTTTTCCATATTTTGGCCGACAGAGTTATCTGTGGGCTTATTTTTTGCGGGACGAGCTGACGTTTTTATTGGTATCATATTCGGGCACATAACATTTTTTGATCGCTTCCTATTCCGATTTTTGTGGAAGCAGAATGAACAAAAACCAGCAATTCAGGAATTGGTTTTTTTAAAAATTTTTTTCCCCCGTTCCGCGTGTGGTAAAATTGATAAAGCAGCTTTATTCTTCGGGTCACTATGATTACGGCGATACCTCATTTATATATTTTTTTAATGTTTTGGCGTTTTTTACACAATAAAGAATTTTATAGAAAAAATAATTACTTTTGCATCAGTTTATTCCGCGAGCTATAACTTTTTTATTTTATCGCTGATGATGCTATATAGTGGCTTGTTTTTTGCGGGACAAGATGACGTTTTCAGCGGTACCATGATTATTTATATCTGACTTTTTGATCGTGTGTTATTGCACTTTTTCCAAGCGGTATAATGATACCGCTTGGAAAAAGTATAATTTACTACTTTTTTGTGTTTTTTTTTTACGGCTTTCACTGAAGGGGTTAACTAGGGTTATGCTTTTATAGATGGGATTTTTACGGACATGGCGATACCTAACATGTGTATTTTTTTTTGTTTTTTATTTTTTTTATTACATAAAAATGTGTATTTTTTAGGGGATTTTTTTAAAATTATTTTTTAATATTTTTTTTACAATCTTTTTTAAAAAATGATTTTTTTCAACTTGTCCTTTATGGGACTTTCACTTTTTTTACTTTTGATTGCAGTTACAATGCATTGCAATGCTCTGGCATTGCAATGCATTGCAACTATAGTGGAAGCTGCTGTGACATGATCACAGCAGCTTCACGTAGCTAAATGACCCGGAGGTTGTCATGACAACCCCCGGGTCATCAAGGCAGAGATCGGGCCCTGCGATTACATCGCTGGGACGCTGATCTGAAGCAGAGGGAGCTCCCGACCCTCTGCCTCCCCCCCTGAGCTCTGCGATCGCGCTGGATCGCAGCAGTCAGGGGGTTAACAGCCAGGGGCGGTGGGGGCTCCGCTCCTGGCTGTCAGTGCAGGAAGCCTGGCCACTGCAGCGCCGGCTCCTGCACAGATCGCGCTGGGGAAGCTGAAATTTCAGCTTCTCCTGCGCGATCGCTGCTGTGTTTGGTCAGTCAGATTGACTGACCAATCACAGCGCTGTGAGTGCGGGGACCGACGGCAAAGGTCCCCGCAGTGCTTGCCGTGCCTGTCAGCTGTCTGTGACAGCTGTCGGCACTGATCTACCACTGCGTGTTTACACGCAGTGGTAGATCAAAGGCATGACGTGCAGAGTCCGTCCTGGTGCCGGAACTGGCACCTTGCCATGACGGACTCTGCACGTCAGTGGACATTAAGGGGTTAATGAAATAATCACACAGTTTTTGACCATATTTTATTTTCCTGCTAAAACCATTTCCTGTAATAAAAATAAAATAAAAAAGCAAAATTATTCTTACCAATCCGATGTACAGTCAGGTCCCACGGTGTTATCCATCAGAAAGGGTTAACAGGTTACAGGTAGTGTTGAGCGATATGATAATGCAAATATCGGCTATCGGCCGATATTAGCTCTATCGGCCTTTCGATAATTCGTTTCGATATTTTCGTCATATCGAATACCGGAATCGGATTTGTCACTGTCACTGTCTGTGTCCGTCGGTCGGGTCTGTCACTGTCAGTGTCCGTCGGTCGGGTCTGTCAGGAGTCAGCGGCACTTACCTGGCAGAAGATCTCCGGCGGTCACGTCCTGGACTGCATCATGGCCACCATCCTCTTCTCCCCGGCGGTCACATGCAGTTTCTCGCGATAACTGCAGTGACTGCTGGGTAATCGCGGCCGTAAAGCAGTCTGATGACGTCACCGCCGGGGAAGCAGGTAATCAGCTGTGCTGCGTTGCGATGACAGGCTCTGCCTGTCATTGCGATGTAGCAGAGCTGGATCGTAGTGGGACAGTCGTTACTATGGACTGCGTCGGACAGGTGGTATACTGTTGGTTTGTTTTTTTTCTTTTTTTACAGGAGATCGATGGCGTCGCAGGAATGAGAGTGCAATAAAAGAAATGAAAAGTGTGTTGTCTCTTTTATTTCATTAAAATACTTTTTTCTTGCTTTGTCTTTTTTTTATGCATTTAAAAACTTTGGGATTAATAATGGATCGGTGTCTTATTGACACCTCTCCATTATTAACCGGGCTTATTGTCACCGTGCAATCAACGGTGACATTAACCCCTTATTACCCCGCTTGCCACCGCTACAGGGCAAGTGGGAAGAGCCGGGTAAAGTGCCACAATTGGCACATCTTTTGATGCGCCAAATGTGGGGCTGCTGTAGCCTGGTATTATCAGGCTGTTGAGGGCCAAAATCCATGGGCCTTGACAGTCTTTTAATACCAGGCCGCAGCAGTCTGCATTTTACTTGGCTGGTTAACAAAAATAGGGGGACCCCTACGCCGTTTTTTTTTCGAGGGGATCCCCTATTTTTGTTAACCAGCCAAGCTAAGCAGACTGCTGTGGCCTGGTATTATCAGGCTTGCGAGGTCCATGGATATTGGATCCTTACCAGCCTGAAAAACCAGGCCTCAGCGGTCTGCTTCATCTGGCTGGTTAACAAAAATAGGGGGACCCCACGCCAATTTTTTTCGAGGGGATCCCCTATTTTTGTTAACCAGTTCCCTCTGACGTCACTGATTGTGTCCCTGGCTGACCTGAAGTGAAAGTGGAAAGCAATCAATTAAGCTTTCCACTTCCTCTCCTGTCAGCCAGGAGAGGAACTCATTCATTTGGGGGTTTACTGTGAGGCTGCAGCATTAGCTGCGGTCCCTGCAGTAAACATTAACCCTTTCTGAAGGATTACACCGTGGGACCTGACTGTACATCGGATTGGTAAGAATAATTTTGCTTTATTATTTTATTTTTATTACAGGAAATGGTTTTAGCAGGAAAATAAAATATGGTCAATAACTGTGTGATTATTTCATTAAACTTCTTTTTTATTAAAGTGTGTGTGTTTGATTTTTCTTTCATACAATAGGATTAATAATTGATAGTTGTCTAATTGACAGCTCTCAATTATTAACCTGGCTTAAAGTGACCTTTCAATTGCAAGGTCATTTTAACCCCTTATTAACCCATTCGCCACCGCTACAGGGCAATGGGAATAGATGGGCAAAGTGCCAGAAAGGGCAAATCTAATTAGAGATTTGCCCTTTCTGGGGTGTCTGGGGGCAGATGTTAGTAGCCGGGGGGGGCCAAAAATAATGGTCCCTCTCTGGGCTATTATTATCTGCCCCCACTCACTGGCTTTGTCTGTCTGGTTGCGAAAATAGGGTGGGAGCCCACGCATTTTTTTTCAGCAATTTTACACCTCATATATATATATACATGTCATTAAATTTGTGACACATATATATATATATATTTATATTTATAGTTCATACACTTCTACATAGTATAATAGCCGCTAATTCAATTGCCGGCTTTTGTGAAAATGCAGAACCCGACATGAAATGACACTTGGTTTACATAGAGTTAACCATGTCTTTTCATGTAGTTTGATATCTGATTTGCACAAACAATTACATGAGTGTAAGTGTGCAAAATTTCACACCTGTAGGGGTTAATTAAAGGTGTAAATTCGTAGCAAAAAAGTCTGTTTTTTTACAACGAATTTACACCTTTAATTAACCCCTACAGGTGTGAAATTTTGCACACATAGACTGATGTAATTGTTTGTGCAAATCAGATTGCAAACGACATGAAAAGACATGGTTAACCCTATGTATACCAAGTGTCATTTCATGTCGGGTGCTTCTGTCTTTTCACAGAAGCCGGCTTTACCCGGCAATTGAATCAGAGGATATTTTACTATGTAGAAGTGTATAAACTATACATATATGTATATATATATGTCACAATGACATGTATATATATATATATATATGTATTCTATGTGTGTATATTTAGTGTTTACAAGGAAATAAAGGTTTTTTTTAATTTCGATATTTTGTTCCCATAGACTTACATGGGACTTCCGCTATCGAAATCGGATATCGACGATATTTAGTGCTATCGGCGATACAATTTCGATACGATATTTTTACATATCGAGCAATATCGCTCAACACTAGTTACAGGTCGCAGAGAGCTAATAATGCTGTCTCAGACCTGTATTCCCCTGAATGAATAAGTTACTCTCCCAGCGAAAGGAGAGGAATAGATTAATGAATGGAGCTTACTTGATTTATTGGCACTTTCACTTTAGTGACCTGACCTAAGGTGAAAGTGGGATACAATCAATTAAGCTTCATTCATGAATCACATCCTCTCCTGTCGGCAGGAGATAAGCTCATTCATTCAGGAGCTATCAGATGAGCACGCAGGATTACATCGTGGGACGTGACAGATTGCCAGATAGGTAAGAATAATGTTTATTATTTTATATTTATTTTAGAGAACAAGGGCTTCGCACGGATTAAGAGTGAAATAAAAGATGGTCAAAAATATGTGTTTTATTTCATTAAAATTATTTATTCTTAAAGTGTGTGTGTTTTTTTATTTACTTCAATAGGATTAATAATTGATAGTTGTCTAATTGACAGCTCTCAATTATTAACCTGCCTTAAGGTCACCTTTCAATACTAAGGTGACATTAAGGTGACATTATTAACCCATTCGCCACCGCTACAGGCAATGGAATAGACGGGCAAAGTGCCAGAAAGGCGAATCTAATTATAGATTTGCCCTTTCTGGGTGTCTGGGGCAGATGTTAGTAGCCAGGGGGACACAAAAAAAATGTACCCTCCCTAGGCTGTTATTATCTGCCCCCACTCGCTTGCTTTGTCTGTCTGGTGGAGAAAATACAGCGGGAGCCCACGCATTTTTTTTCAACGAATTTACACCTTTAATTAACCCCTACATGTCTGAAATTTTGCACAAATGCACTCATGTAATTGTAAGTTCTAAACAAATATCAAAATACAGGAAATGACATGGTTAACTGTGTGGAAACAATGTATCATTTCATGTCGGCTTCTGTGATTTCACAAAAGCCGGCAATTGAATTAGCGGCTATTACAGTATGTAGAAGTCTAGGAACTATAAATATATATATACATGTCACAATGACATGTATATATATATATATATATATATATGTATTCTGTGTGTATATGTATTCTTTCTATTCTTTATTAAAGCTGTCAGTGTGATTTTACAGTATAGCCGGGATGAATTGCCGGCTTTTCTAAAGGACACCGATGCAATTTAATCGCAAGTCACACATGCGGTCCGTTTGTAATCAGATTTTTCATCGCTCCCATAGACTTGCATTGGCGATAGTCGACCCACAATCGGTGACAATCGCAGCATGCTGCGATTGCACACGGACGTTTAAAACGGACCACAAAAATCTGATACTAGGAGCTGCTCCATAGATTAACATAGGGCAGACTGCAATACGATTTTTCATCGTATTGCAGTCGTCCGATTCTGTCGCCAGTGTGACGCCGGCCTAAGGACTAATTCCAGAGTATATAGTTGCAGTGTTAGGTAGGCAGGGGATTGTACATCGCTCTATACATATCAGTGCAAGGCCTGCAGGCACTGTATGTGTGTATATACAGTAGATATCAGTGCATACATCAAGGGTCCATTCCCTTACTGTCTGCTGCTGCTACCTATAGGATATATTGACCGTATATACCTAGCCCCAGGTCTAATTGGCTAGGAAAACATTTTGGCCAGGTTAATAGAGCTTATTTTATTGCAAAGCAATCCAGAACCCTTTTTTTCTCCATTTGCTTTTTGACACTGCACAATACAGCCAGATCCTTTCTCTGAGCACAGCGTGAAAATCCAGCAATTTTAAAGGGTCCCAAAAATCACTTTTGAGTGCGCAGAGAAATCTTTCATTTTTATGTGGTATGGTACAGTAGAAGTTTTTTTTGAGTGTCTTACACAATTTCTTGACACCATTTTGCTGAATCCAAGAAAAAAAATACCGTATATACTCGTGTATAAGCCGAGATTTTCAGCCCATTTTTTAGGGCTGAAAGTCCCCCTCTCGGCTTATACGCGGGTCATATGTGGAACATATTGCGGCATAATCTGAAGCATATGGGGCATAATCTGGAGCATATGGGGCATAATCTGGAGCATATGGGGCATAATCTGTGCAGCATATGGGGCATAATCTGGAGCACATGGGCATAATCTGTGCAGCATATGGGGCATAATCTGTGGAACATATGGGGCATAATCTGGAGCATATGGGGGCATAATCTGGAGCCTATGGGCACAATCTGTGCATCATATGGGGCATAATCTGTGGAACATATGGGGCATAATCTGGAGCATATGGGGCATAATCTGCAGAATAGCTCCACATCTGCAGGTTAAAAACATTTTTCACATGACAGGTTCCCTTTAAGGGCATTCACAGAAATGCATCTGAGAACTTGAGGTAGAACTTCAAGCATGAACAATCTCCTTAATCTTTCTGATATTTATATAATAAAATTTTCAATGGTTTTTATTATGGTACGGATTGTACTGAGTTGCAGAATCGTATGATTTGATACCAGAGGTAGAAGTCCTGATCATGGAAGAAAACCTCTTGATCAGAGGGAAAGTTAAACATACATGGACCCTACAGTAATGGCCAAAAGTTTTGAAAATGATACAAATATTATATTTTCACATGATCTGCTGCCCTCTGGTTTTTATGTGTGTTTGACAGATGTTTTTATTACAGACAGAAATATAATAATTGCAAACATATGAGTAACAAAAGTTTATATTGACAGTTAGAATGAGTTAATGCAGCAAGTCAATATTTGCAGCGTTGACCCTTCTTCTTCAGGACCTCTGCAATTCTCCCTGGCATGCTCTCAATTAACTTCTGGACCAAATCCTGACGGATAGCAGTCCATTCTTGCACAATCAATGCTTTCATTTTGTCAGAATTTTTAGGTTTTTGTTTGTCCACCCGTCTCTTGATGATTGACCACAAGTTCTCAATGGGATTAAGATCTGGGGAGTTTCCAGGCCATGGACCCAAAATCTCTATGTTTTGTTCCATGAGCCATTTAGTTATCACCTTTGCTTTATGGCAAGGTGCTCCATCATGCTGGAAAAGGCATTGTTGATCGCCAAACTGCTCTTGGAGGGTTGGGAGAAGTTGCTCTTGGAGGACATTCTGGTACCATTCTTTATTCATGGCTGTGTTTTTAGGCAAGACTGTGAGAGAGCCGATTCCTTGGCTGAGAAGCAACCCCACACATGAATGGTTTCAGGATGCTTAACAGTTGGCATGAGAAAAGACTGGTGGTAGCGCTCACCTTGTCTTCTCCGAATGAGGCGTTTTCCTGATGTCCCAAACAATCGAAAAGGGGATTCATCAGAGAAAATAACTTTACCCCAGTCCTCAGCAGTCCACTGCCTTTACCTTTTGCAGAATATCAGTCTGTCCATGATGTTTTTTCTGGAGAGAAGTGACTTCTTTGCTGCCCTCCTTGAGACCAGGCCTTGCTCCAAGAGTCTCTGCCTCACAGTGCGTGCAGATGCACTCACACCTGCCTGCTGCCATTCCTAAGCAAGCTCTGCACTGCTGGTAGCCTGATCCCGCAGCTGAAACACTTTTAAGAGACGGTCATGGCGCTTGCTGGTCTTTCTTGGGCGCCCTGAAGCCTTTTTGGCAACAATGGAACCTCTCTCCTTGAAGTTCTTGATGATGCGATAGATTGTTGACTGAGGTGCAATCTTTCTAGCTGCGATACTCTTCCCTGTTAGGCCATTTTTGTGCATTGCAATGATGACTGCACGTGTTTCTTTAGAGATAACCATGGTTAACAGAAGAGAAACAATGATGCCAAGCACCAGCCTCCTTTTAAAGTGTCCAGTGGTGTCATTCTTACTTAATCATGACAGATTGATCTCCAGCCATGTCCTCATCAACACCCACACCTGTGTTAATGGAGCAATCACTAAATAGAGGTTAGCTGGTCCTTTTAAGGCAGGGCTGCAATGATGTTGAAATGTGTTTTGGGGGATAAAGTTCATTTTCTAGCCAAATATTGACTTTGCAAGTAATTGCTGTTAAGCTGATCACTCTTTATAACATTCTGGAGTATATGCAAATTGCCATTAGTAAAAGTGAAGCAGTAGACTTTGTAAAAATTAATATTTGTGTCATTCTCAAAACTTTTGGCCATGACTGTACAGTATACTAGAAAAGAGGAAAGGAGGTAGCTTCAGTCACAAGGTAACTTGTTTGCTCTACTAAAGTACTTGGAATGGTGCAAATGTGTGTCACCCAAACCATCCTCAGAAAATATATAGGGGCTTGGGTTATGGTACTTACCAGCACCACTTTTTGGCAATGACTAGAGTTGAGCGAAACAGGTCGGTCAGATTCAAAAGTCACCGACTTTCGCCAAGGTCGGGTTTCGTTGGCCGAAACCCGACCACAGCGTGCAGTCGGCCATGTGGTCGTTGACCCCAGCGCCCCAGTCGGTTTTCCCATAATGCTTGCAGGCGCCTTTTTTCAGCCAATGAGCAAGGACGTACACTGTGAGCAATGAGATGACATGTGCAGCGTCCACCACCATCTTAGAGAAGGGCACTGCAGTGATTGGCTTGCTTTGGGGTGCCTCATAGTGTCCATAAAAGCCCTGAGCGACGACCTCCATTTTACTTCTGCCGATATTAACAGTAAGGAGAGGTTGCTGACGCTGTTTCTCAGTAGGGAGAGAGTTAGGGCAGGAAAGAGTAGTTCTTCTGTGCTTGTGCTGATAGCAATTGTGTTGTACGGTTAGTGTGCAGTGACAGGGGAGGATTTTCTTGTGTGCAGCAGCACTGGTTATTACGCTGCCTGACAGCTGTATTGCTTTGTGTACACTGCTGTGCAGACTGCTTTTTACACAGCACTAATACTTTTATTCTTTTTTTTCTCCACACTTACCGACCGTTCATTTTTTCCCACACCGTATAGAGCTTAACCATACAAAAAATTCCTATGAAATAGGTGACCCAATAACCATTCAATAACTCACTAATCAATAACTACAATTGCTATTCCCCTTTAGATCATATCCAAAATCACAACGAAAAAAAGAAGAAATAACCAAAAAGTTTTCTTGAAAAATTATAAATTTTATTACATGAATAAATACATAAAAATTATTGTATGAAGAGCACCACAAACCAAAATAAAATGAAACCAGGCAAAATAATTGTGGGGAAATTATTATACACAGCTAAATTCAGAATTGTTGTGACTCATTATTTCCTTAAATATATAAGCATATGATGATGAATCATGTAGATGACAAAGAACAATTCTCTTTACAAAAACCTGTATTTAAACAATAGTTTATAACAATCATAGTATATCTGTCATCTAATGTTATGCTCGGATAAAGTCACCACATTAAGGTGCAAATAGTGTCAATCAGCTCCCTTCAAATGAGGACAATACTAACTCTGTGCAGGCTGTCTAGATCAATATAAACCTCCAAGCTGATCCTAAATAACAAACAGCTGCCCGCAACAGTTCACCAGGAGTTAATGCTGAGCTGCTCTATTCGGCTTCTATTCAAACTAAACACCAGCACTAGTCCTAGGTGTCATGAATTGCCCACCGTGTGATGTATTGTACGGATAAATCCATCCCCCTATCAGGGTGAAAGTGAAATTAGAGCCCGAATGAAGCCCAGTTAGAGTACTCACTGAAGGAAGACCGAGAGCTGTGTACCCCGTGCCTGGCGCCCCTACGCATGTTTCGAAATAACTTCGTCAGGAGGCGTGGTTTTAGTTAGCCCTGGCTGCGGTATATATACTTTGTACTAACCAATCGGGGATTCTCTTTCTGAGATACGTGCTGAATATATAATGGCGCATGCGTGAATGCGATCCCTCCTAATAAGCAGGAGACTTTCTCTTGCGAGGTCGTGACGCATGGCGATCTCGTTGCTGTGCAACATAGGAAGCCGGGTAATCACATAATGATAATACGCATCGGAAAGCTCCAGGAAGGATGAAATCCAGGCATGCGCACTCAGCACATGGGGTCCAATGTTATTCATTACCCTAATAAATGAATAAGAGAAACAGAACAAAGAATGACATGAAGGGCCTTAAAAAATATGAATAGCATATACCAAAACAATATAATTGATTCACAATATAAAAAACAAACAATATAAACAAATAACCAAGTCTTTTCTGTAAATAACCTTACTACCAGGTCTTTTTATAAAAAATAATCCGTAATCACACCAATTAATCATGACATAAAATTATATTATATCTGTGATTGATAATAAAAATTATAACGAACACAAATAAATATTTATATATCCATTACCCATTATTAGTATAAAATGTGAAAATAATATAAAAATTATATAAAAATAATATTAATATTAGTGTATTTGTGCCATTAACCACCTAATTGAAAAAACAAGTGAACATTCATAATAATAAAAAACTTATAATTGCCAATTAATTAAAATACCCACACCCTATGTATATAATTGTATTGCTTGAAAAATAATAGACCCCAAATGTCCATAGAAATATCTTTTCTCGTTTAGCCAATTCATATTCAAACTTCTTGTCCTTTTTGGAATATTCAAACAGTAAATTCCAATCGATAATTCATTTCTTGAAATAAAAATTCCAATCTCACGTTATTCATAATCACAGGAGGGAATAATTAAGTACTAAAAAAAGGGAAAAAGAATTAAAAAACATGACATAAAACCAGAACTAAATAAAACATTTAACCCATGACAACTCTATACCTAAAGAAAGGACCCAAAACCATGACTCTCATTCAAACCCGAAGGAGCCATGGAATTGAGTCTATAGATCCATCTGCTTTCAATTTGTGAAAGGACCCTGATTCCCAAGATCTGGTCAATAGCCATAACCTTGAGACAATCAGTCTCTGAGTTATGAAATCTCCTGAAATGTCTAGGCAAGGTTTTTAACTGTTCAACTTGATCCGTTTGCTTCGTCTTCTCAATACCACGGACGTGCTCGCGTATCCTGACTCTCAATTCTCTGGTTGTCATCCCCACATATATTTTATCACATGGACACTTGGCCAAATATATCACTCTATTTGAAGAACAGGTCAGGCATTTTCTGATAGAAAAAGTCCGAGTGCCACTGTAGTCCTGAAATTCTTTTGCCTTTGCTGTATTGAGACACGCTTTGCATTTCCTGCACGGGAAAAATCCCTGTATCTCATTCAGAAAGTTTTTCCTCTGCTCATTTTTATGAGAAACAAAATGACTACGGACTAATAGATCAGATAATTTTTTTGATCTTTTAGCTGTGATGCTTGGTTTTTCTGAGAGGGATCTGCTAAGGATTGGATCCGTTAATAGTACATTCCAGTGATTTCGAATAACACCCATGAATTGCTCCCACTGCTCGTTAAAAGGAGTGATAAGCCTCACTACTTTTGTGTCCACCTCTCTAGTTTCTTTCTTTTTATATAGTAGGTGGCTTCTAGTTGTATTTTGTGCCCTTTAATAAGCCCGTCTAATCGGCCTATGACTGTAACCCCTCTCACGGAATCTTGAATATAAGTCACAAGTTTGTTTTTGGAATGCTTCATCTGTAGAACAGATCCTTTTGGCCCTCAAATATTGGCTCACAGGTATTGATCGTATGGTCGATTTAAGGTGTGATGAATTGGCATGCAATATAGAGTTGGTCGAGGTGGGCTTACGATAAATATCTGTGCAAATGGACCCATCATCCTGAACACTATATCAATATCAAGAAAATTCACCTTTCTACCATATGAATATGTGAGAAAATATAGAATCATTGAAACCGAAATTACCCACATTCTATTTGATCCCCAAGATCCATAAGAATCCATTGGATCCCTGTTGTGAATGTGTTAGAAATGAATTCTGAGCAGAAGCTCCCTCTGGTGGTTACAAACAGTACTGAACTATCCAATGAAGATTGTGAAGATTTGCAATCAGGTGTTACAGACTGGTCTTATATAAGGGAGGTTCCCTCCCATCAGGGTTGCCAGTGATCAATTGTTCTTGTCTCAACTTTGGTTCCTGGTTCACTTGGAAGCTTGCTGTGTCTTGCCTGCATCTTCTGCTAACAGATAAGATATTTTCTGCTTTTATTTTTGTGCTTGCTTTTTGCATTTTTCCAGCACTTCTGTGGAGGTCAGCCAGGTCCCCTCCGGGGGCTTGTGCTCCTCTCAGTTTATCTGAGCCACTGTTATTTGTTCATTTGCCTTTTCTAGTTTTTTCAGTGGCTGCTGCTTAGTTTTGTTACACCAGAGAACTAATTTAGGTGGTAGAGGTCGTGTGATCTCAGGTGTTTTTGCAATTAGTGTGTTGGTATTTTTTAGGGTTTTTTGGATTGCAGTAATTGTCCTTCCTATCCTTTTCTATCTAGGAAGATTAGGCCCCAACGTTTGCTCATACTATTTTCTGTCTGTGTCTGTATTTCCTCTTGTCTAACCGCCATTACATGTTTGGGGGCTTCCTATGTTCTTTGGGGATCTGCTCCGGGGCAGATAGTTTTCCTCTTTCTATCTTTAGGTGTAGTTAGCTTCTCAGGCTGTGACGAGGCGTCTAGGACCAACGTAGGTACGCTCCACGGCTGCCTTTAGTTGTGGTGGTTAGTCAGGGTACTGCAATCCAGTAGATTCCAACCTCTCTGATGTATTTGCCTTTTTTTGCCTGCTTTCCTCAGCTACCAAATCATAACAGTATCACCGGCCAAACTGAAAATTATATGGTACTCACAGAAGGGAAAGATAGTGTAAAAAAAAAAAAAAAAGTCAGATATTTTTTTTTTTCTTTCCCTCTTTTTCTCTGGGTGCTGAGGATTTTTTTTTTTCTCTCAATGGAGTTTGCACAGTTGTCTGGCCGTGTGGATTAGCTTGCCACTGAAGTTCGGAGTATTGCTACCTATCTTGCAGGGTTGCCGGTTGTGGAACCTAGGATCCCCATGCCAGATTTGTTTTTAGGGGATCGAGCTAAATTTCTGAATTTCAAAAATAACTATGTTGTTTTTTGCCATAAAACCTAAGTCCTCAGGGAACACAGCACAGCAGGTTCAAATTGTCATCTCTCTCCTGCGCGGCGATCCTCAGGATTGGGCTTTTTCCCTGACACCTGGGGATCCTGTTTTGAGTAATGTTGATGCATTTTTTCTGGCTCTGGGGTTATTGTACGATGAACCTAATGTCATTGATCAAGCTGAAAAAGCCTTGTTGGCATTAAATCAGGGGCTTGATGACGCTGAGTTATACTGTCAGAGATTCCGAGGGAGGGCAGTCCTGACCAAATGGAATGATGATGCTTTGGCAGCCCTTTTTGGAAGGGTCTGTCAGAGAATGTAAAAGATGTTATGATGGGTTTCCCTGCTCCCTCTGGTCTCAATGATTCTATGTCATTAGCGATTCAAATTGACAGACGTTTGCGTGAGCGTAGAGGTATGCGTGGAATAGTGTTGCCTTGTGAACCAGCTTCTGAACGCATGCAGTGTGATAGAGTGGCTTCTGGGGCACAGCGTCATGAGTTTCGAAAACGCAATGGGTTATGTTTCTACTGTGGTGACGCCTCTCCTGCTATTTCAGTCTGCCCTAAGCGGGGAAGACGTTTTGCACGCTCAGTTGTCTTGGGTAGTGTTCAGACTAAATTTCTGTTGACTGTTACCCTGATTTGCTCCCTGTCCACATTTTCTGCTCAGGCTTTTGTTGATTCGGGAGCAGCTATTAACCTAATGGATTTTGATTTTGCTAAACATTGTGGGTTTCCCTTGATACCCCTACGGAAGTCTATTCCCCTACTGGGGATTTATTCTACCCCTTTGGCTGAGAATAAACCCCAGTTCTCTACTCAGGTGATAATGAGGGTTGAACCTGATCATCAGGAGAGTTGCAAATTTTTGGTGCTGTATAATCTGCATGACATTATCGTACTAGGTTTCCCTTGGTTACAGTCTCATAATCCTGTTTTGGATTGGAAATCTGTGTCTGTAACCAGTTGGGGCTGCCAATGTGTTAATGCTAACACTCCTGTTTTTTCTGCCTCTCCCCAGGCTCAGGATGTTCCTGACTTTTTGACTGATTTTTCTGATATGTTTAGCGAAAGTAAATCTGCATCCTTGCCCCCCCATAGGAGCTATGACTGCGCTATTGAATTAGTGCCTGGTAGTAAATTCCCTAAAGGTCGCCTTTTTAACTTGTCTGTACCTGAACATGACGCTTTTCGGTCTTATATCAAGGAGTCATTGGAGAAGGGTCATATCAGACCATCCTCTTCACCCTTGGGTGCCGGTTTTTTCTTTGTGGCCAAAAAGGATGGTTCATTAAGGCCGTGTATTGATTATCGTCACTTGAACACTATCACTGTGAAATATCAATATCCGTTACCCTTGATTTCTGACCTATTTTCCAGGGTGAAAAGTGCTACTTGGTTTACCAAGCTTGACCTCAGGGGGGCGTATAACCTTATTCGCATTAAGCACGGGGATGAATGGAAGACGGCATTTAATACCCCAGAGGGGCATTTTGAGTACCTAGTGATGCCCTTTGGGCTCACTAATGCTCCTTCCGTCTTCCAGTCCTTCATAAATGACATTTTCAGGGATTTTGTGGATAAATTTCTGATTGTTTATTTGGATGATATCTTGATTTTTTCCAATGACTGGGACTCTCATGTGAAACATGTTCGGACTGTGTTCCAGATTTTGAGAGAGAATGCTCTGTATGTGAAGGGATCAAAGTGTCTTTTTGGCATACAGAGGATCTCATTTCTGGGATTCATTTTGTCCCATCTGTTATTGAAATGGACCCGGTCAAGGTTCAGGCCATCGTTGATTGGGTCCAACGTACTTCATTAAAGGCTCTTCAGAGATTCTTGGGTTTTGCCAATTTTTATTTAAATTTATTGGTAATTTCTTTGTTATTGTTAAACCATTGACTGATTTGACCAAGAAGGGTTCTGATGTGGTGAATTGGCCTCTTGAGGCAGTCTCTGCGTTTCAGGAACTTAAGCAGAGATTCACTTCTGCTCCTGTTCTACGGCAGCCTGATGTTTCTCTGCCATTTCAGGTGGAGGTTGATGCCTCTGAAATTGGGGCAGGTGCCGTTTTGTCCCAAAGAGATCCAGAGACCTCGAAAAGTAACCCTTGTGCCTTTTTCTCTTGAAAATTTTCTCCAACTGAACGTAATTATGACGTGGGTAATTTGGAGTTATTGGCCATGAAGTGGGCTTTTGAAGAGTGGAGACATTGGCTGGAGGGAGCCAAACATCAAGTGGTGGTCTTCACGGACCATAAGAATCTGGTTTATCTGGAATCAGCCAAGCGACTTAATCCTAGACAGGCCAGGTGGGCCTTGTTTTTCACACGTTTTAATTTTGTGGTTTCCTTTCTTCCTGGCACTAAGAATGTTAAAGCGGATGCCCTCTCGAGGAGTTTCCTTGCGGACTCTCCTAAGTTATCTGATCCTGCTGTTATTTTGAAAGAGGGTGTAGTTCTTTCCGCCATCTCGCCCAATTTGAGACTGGCTCTGGAAGGGTGTCAGGAGGATAAACCCGAGCGCTGCCCTATTGGGAAATTGTTTGTCCCAGACCGGTGGAAAAAGAGTGTGATGTCTGAGATTCATTGTTCCGCGTTGGCCGGTCATCCCGGAATTTTTGGTACCAGAGACTTGGTTAGTCGGTCCTTTTGGTGGCCTACTTTGTCTCGTGACGTCAGGGAATTTGTGCAGTCCTGTGGGACTTGCTCTCGCTCCAAGCCTTGCTCTCGCTCTAGTGGTTTGTTGATGCCATTGCCTGTGCCCAAGAGACCACGGACCCATATCTCTATGGATTTCATTTCCGACCTCCCTGTTTCTCAGAGAATGACCGTTATCTGGGTGATTTGTGATAGGTTTTCCAAAATGATACATCTTGTGCCATTACCTAAGTTGCGTTCCTCCTCCGAATTGGTGCCTTTGTTCCTTCAGCACGTGGTTCGGTTACACGGCATTCCTGAGAACATTGTGTCTGACAGAGGAGTCCTGTTTGTTTCCAGATTTTGGAGGACTTTTTGTTCTAAACTTGGTGTTCAATTGTCTTTCTCCTCGGCTTTTCATCCTCAGACCAATGGACAAACTGAGAGAACAAACCAGACATTGGAGACTTATCTGAGATGCTTTGTGTCTGCTGATCAGGATGACTGGGCCCTTTTTTTGCCTTTGGCTGAGTTTGCTCTTAATAATAGGGCTAGCTCTGCCACTTTGATGTCTCCATTTTTCTGCAATTTTGGGTTTCACCCTCGATTTTCTTCGGGACAGACGGAGGCTTCTGTCTGTCCAGGTGTTGACTCTGTTGTGGAGCGTATGCAGCAGATTTGGGACCAGGTAGTGGAGAGGTTGTCCCTCTCTCAGGAGAGGGCCCAGCGGTTTGCCAACCGGCATAGGACTGATGGTCCTCGGTTTGAAGTGGAGGACTTGGTCTGGTTGTCCACAAGAAATATCCCTATGAGAGTTGCATCTCCTAAGTTTAAGCCTAGGTTCATTGGACCTTATAAGATCATGGAGATTCTTAATCCTGTTTCCTTTCGTTTACTTCTTCCAGGGACATTTAAGATCCATAACGTGTTCCACAAGTCCTTATTGAAGAGGTTTGTCGAGCCAGTGGTTCCTATGGCTGCGCCTCCTGACCCTGTTTTGGATGAGGGCAATCTGGAGTATGTGGTTGAGAAAATATTGGATTCTCGTTTTTCTAGACGGAAACTCCAGTATTTGGTTAAGTGGAGAGGTTATGGTCAGGAGGACAGTTCTTGGGTGTTTGCTTCGGACATCCATGCTAGGAGACTGATCCGTGCGTATCATAGACCTCATCCTGACCAACCTGGTTGCCCAAATGAGGGTTCGGTGACCCTCCTCAAGGGGGGATACTGTTGTGAATGTGTTAGAAATGAATTCTGAGCAGAAGCTCCCTCTGGTGGTTACAAACAGTACTGAACTATTCAATGAAGATTGTGAAGATTGGCAATCAGGTGTTACAGACTGGTCTTATATAAGGGAGGTTCCCTCCCATCAGGGTTGCCGGTGATCAATTGTTCTTGTTTCAACTTTGGTTCCTGGTTCACTTGGAAACTTGCTGTGTCTTGCCTGCATCTTCTGCTAACAGATAAAATATTTTCTGCTTTTATTTTTGTGCTTGCTTTTTGCATTTTTTCCTGCACTTCTGTGGAGGTCAGCCAGGTCCCCTCCGGGGGCTTGTGCTCCTCTCAGTTTATCTGAGCCATTGTTATTTGTTCATTTGCCTTTTCCAGTTTTTTCAGTGGCTGCTGCTTAGTTTTGTTACACCAGAGAACTAATTTAGGTGGTAGAGGTCGTGTGATCTCAGGTGTTTTTGCAATTAGTGTGTTGGTATTTTTTTAGGGTTTTTTGGATTGCAGTAATTGTCCTTCCTATCCTTTTCTATCTAGGAAGATTGGGCCCCAACGTTTGCTTATACTATTTTCTGTCTGTGTTTGTATTTCCTCTTGTCTAACCGCCATTACATGTTTGGGGCTTCCTATGTTCTTTGGGGATCTGCTCCAGGGCAGATAGTTTTCCTCTTTCTATCTTTAGGTGTAGTTAGCTTCTCAGGCTGTGACGAGGCGTCTAGGACCAACGTAGGTACGCTCCACGTCTGCCTTTAGTTGTGGTGGTTAGTCAGGGTACTGCAATCCAGTAGATTCCAACCTCTCTTGTGTATTTGCCTTTTTTGCCTGCTTTCCTCAGCTACCAAATCATAACAGATCCCCCTGGGCGCCCCATAGTGTCAGGTAATGAAGGACTAAACTAACTTGTTTGTCAAGTTATTGATTATTTTCTGAAACCTTTAGTTTCCTCTTTACCCTCCTACATTCATGACACTACAGCCGCCTTGAGGAAATTGGACCAATTACAACTAGGGGACAATATGATTTTGGTGACAGCGGATGTAGAGGCGTTGTATACCTCCATTCGCCATTCTCAAGGCCTCAATGCAGTATCCTGGTTCCTTAAGAACAGCAATTTGGAATCCCCCTTGTGCACTTTTATTTTGACCCTTTTGGAATATGTACTTACACATAATTGCTTTACTTTTGATCGTCAAATGTATCTCCAGTTACAGGGCACGGCAATGGGGGCTGCTTGTGCTCCGTCTTATGCCAACCTATTCTTGGGACTTTGGGAAAGAGAAATTTTCCAAAGCACCCCCATTGCCGGCTCTGAAAAAATCCATGACTGGGTAAGATACATTGATGATATTCTTTTTGTTTGGGATGGCTCTGTGGATGAGCTTCAAGTCTTTATGTCCACTTTAAATAATAACGATTTGAATATTCATCTCACGTATTCATATGGTAGACCAGGGGAGGAGTCCTGAGGAGATCATTTGCATATTTCCAGTTCATTCTGGGATAAGTGAAGAGTCTCCGCGAGCTCCAAGAACACTGGGTTTTGGCTGTTGCAGCTGAAAGGAGGACATCGGTAAACCAGCGGAGGAGTCCTGAGGAGATCATTTGCATATTTCCAGTTCATACTGGGATAAGTGAAGAGTCTCCGCGAGCTCCAAGAACACTGGGTTTTGGCTGTTGCAGCTGAAAGGAGGACATCGGTAAACCAGGGAGGAGTCCTAGCGGCGAGCAAATTTTGGCACTTTTTTCACCGCTGTGATATCTCTTTAACAATAAGAGCATGGAAGAGGCTAGGAGCCATGTGGTGAGTTGCATTTCTTGCTACATGTTCACAGATTTACCAGTGGAAAAGCCAAATTTCACATGCCACAAATGCAAGCTTGTGTCCATGTTGGAGGAAAAGTTGCGAAATCTAGAAGAGAGATTAGCTACATTGAAGATCATTAAGGAAGATGAAGAGTTCTTAGACAGAGCAGAATTATCTCTTCATGGTGCAGAAAGAGAAGAAATTCGAAGAGCACCCGAAGAAACAGAGGAATGGAAGCATGTGACCCAAAGAAGCAGGAGGATCGTGAGGCAGTCAGCACCCATACTGCTCAGGAACCAGTACCAGGTTCTCACACAGGAGAATGATGAAGAAATACATCAGGATAAGACTTTGCCCACAAAGAGCAACCTTGTAAGCCCTAAGAGTCCTCCTGAATGGAGAAAGAAAAATGTTGTGAAGAAGGAACGGAGAGTTGTGGTCATGGGGGATTCCCTGTTGAGAGGAACAGAGGCTGCTATCTGCAGACCGGATATAACCTCAAGAGAAATATGCTGTCTTCCAGGTGCAAAAATTAAAGATGTGTCTGACAGGATATCAGGACTCTTCAGACCTAATGATGACTACCCATTCCTGCTAATACATGTGGGGACAAATGACACCACAAGAAGTGACCTGGAAACCATCTGCAGTGACTTTGAAAACTTAGGCAAGAAAGTGAAAGAACTGGGTGCGCAGGTGGTCTTCTCATCCATCCTCCCAGTGGATGGCCATGGAACAAGGAGGTGGAATAAGATTCTGCAGGTGAACAACTGGCTACGTCGATGGTGCCGTCAGCAAGGATTTGGTTTTCTGGAACACGGAGTGAATTACCTATATGATGGACTACTTGCTAGAGATGGGGTGCACCTTACGAAGACTGGAAAACATGTATTTGGAAGTCGCCTTGCTACACTCATCAGGAGAGCTTTAAACTAGAACAATGTGGGAAGGGAAGCAAAACGCCAGAAAAAGCCATACACCTGACAAATGCTATTGAGAACTCGGCTATTAGAAGTGGAAAGGAATAACGAAGACAAAACAATCTAAATAAAAATATTGGAGGAAGAGAAACCAATCACAAGCTAAAATGTTTTTATACAAATGCACAAAGCATGGGCAACAAACAAGGAGAATTGGAACTACTAACGCAGGAGAAGTATGATGTCATTGGAATCACTGAAACTTGGTGGGACGATACACATGATTGGAATACAAGGCTAGAAGGATACAACTTATTTGCAAGAAACAGACTTGATAGACGAGGAGGAGGTGTCGCATTGTATGTTAGAAAAGCGTTTATCTGCACAGAGATTGATGCTTCAGAGACTGGGAGTTCTGTGGAAACTGTTTGGGTAAGAATACAAGGACAGAACAATGGAAAGGACACCATTGTAGGCATTTACTACAGGCCACCTATGCAAGCTGAAGATATGGATGAACTCTTTATGCATCAAGTGGCCAAGTTCTCCAAAAAATATGACATAGTGGTCATGGGAGATTTCAACTATCCAGACATTTGTTGGGAATCTCTCAGGCAAAACTAACAGGTCAAGGAAATTCTTATCCTCTCTTGCTGACAACTTTATCTTTCAAAAGGTAGGGGAGAAAACAAGGGGATCTGCTACCTTGGATCTAATCCTTATAAACAGGGAGGAAATGGTTGAGGAGGTATGAGTGGCTGGGACCCTAGGAGGTAGTGACCATGCTATTTTAGAATTTTGGATAACAAGAGGAGGAAGACCTGTGAAGACTCAGACATCAAGGTTAGATTTCAGAAAGGCAAATTTTAAGGGACTCAGAAAGAGAATTGGAGGGATCCAATGGCAGGATATCCTTAAGGACAAAAATGTCCAGGAAGGATGGACATCTTGAAAAATGAGATTCTCAAAGCACAATCATTAACAATTCCGAAAAGAGGGAAGAATGGGAAGCATTTAAGGAAACCAGGATGGATGAACACAGAACTTAAGCACATGCTAAAAAGGAAGAAAGAAATGTTTATCAAATGGAAAGAAGGAGGCATATCTAAAGAAGAATATAATGCCATCTGCAGAACCTGCAGGGCACAAATCAGATTATCTAAAGCTGACAATGAATTAAGGCTTGCAAGAGATGTCAAAAGCAACAAAAAAGGATTTTGGGGATACGTCAAAAGTAAAAGAAAAGTCAAAGATGCTATAGGATTTTTACAGGATGAAACTGATGAAATGGTAAGACAGGATGTTGAGAAGGCTGAATGTTATGTTTCGGTAGCTGAGGAGTGCAGGTAAAAAAGGCAATACACCAGAGCAGTTGGAATCTATGGATTGCAGTACCCTGACTAACCACCACAACTAGAGGCAGCCGTGGAGCGTTCCTACGTTGGTCCTAGACGCCTCGTCACAGCCTGAGAAACTAACTACACCTAAAGATAGAAATAGGAAAGCTATCTGCCCCGGAGCAGAACCCCAAAGATAATAGAAAGCCCCCAAACATGTAATGGCGGTTAGACAAGAGGAAATACTGACACAGAAAGAAAATAGAATGAGCAAACGCTGGGGCCCAAACTATCTAAATAGAAAAGGACAGGAAGGGTACTTACTGCAATCCCAGAAAACCCTGAAAAGCACCAACTCTACTAATTTCAAAATCACCTGAGATCACACGACCTCTACCACCTAAATTAGCTCTCTGGTGTAACAAAATCAAAACAGCAGCCACTGAAAAAACTGGAAAAAGCAAAAGAACAAAACTCAGTGGCTGAACTAAACTGAAAAGGCAGAAGCCCCCGGAGGGGACCCAGAAGGCCCCCAAAGAAGTGCAGGACAAAATGCAAAAATATAGCAACAACACAAAAGAAGAAAAATTCTTATCTGGTAGCAGGAGATGCAGACACGACACAGCAGGCTACAAGGGAAACTGGAATGAAGGATTCAGACCAGAACAATTGATCACTGGCAACCCTGATGGGAAAATGACTCCCTTATATAAGACCAGTCAGTAACACCTGATTCCCAGTCCTCACAATCTTCACTAGTACCGCTTGTAACCACCAGAGGGAGCCTCTGCTCAGAACTCATCTCAAACCCATTCACAACAGTACCCCCCCCTTGAGGAGGGGTCACCGAACCCTCATTTGAGCAACCAGGTCGGTCAGGATGAGTTCTATGATACGCACGATAAGTCTCCTAGCATGGATGTCCGAAGCAAACACCCAAGAATTGTCTTCCTGACCATAACCTCTCCATTTAACCAAATACTGGAGTTTCCGTCTAGAAAAACGAGAATCCAATATTTTCTCAACCACATACTCCAGATTGCCCTCAACCAAAATAGGGTCAGGAGGCACAGCAGCAGGAACCACTGGCTCAACAAACCTCTTCAACAAGGACTTGTGGAACACGTTATGGATCTTAAATGTACCTGGAAGAAGCAAACGAAAAGAAACAGGATTAATAATCTCCATGATCTTATAAGGTCCAATGAACCTAGGCTTAAATTTAGGAGATGCTACTCTCATAGGAATATTCTTTGAGGACAACCAACCAAGTCCCCCACTCTAAACCGAGGACCATCAGTCCTATGCCGGTTAGCAAACCGCTGGGCCTTCTCCTGAGAGAGGGACAACCTCTCCACTACCTGGTCCCAAATCTGTTGCATACGCTCCACAACAGAGTCAACACCTGGACAGACAGAAGCCTCCGTCTGTCCTGAAGAAAATCGAGGGTGAAACCCAGAATTACAGAAAAACTGAGACATCAAAGTGGCAGAGCTAGCCCTATTATTAAGAGCAAACTCAGCCAAAGGCAAAAAAGAGACCCAGTCATCCTGATCAGCAGACACAAAGCATCTAAGATAAGTCTCCAATGTCTGGTTTGTTCTCTCAGTTTGACCATTGGTCTGAGGATGAAATGCCGAGGAGAAAGACAATTGAACACCCAGTTTAGAACAAAAAGTCCTCCAAAATTTGGAAACAAACTGGACTCCTCTGTCAGACACAATGTTCTCAGGAATGCCGTGTAAATGAACCACGTGCTGAAGGAACAACGGCACCAATTCAGAGGAGGAAGGCAACTTAGGTAATGGCACAAGATGTATCATTTTGGAAAACCTATCACAAATTACCCAGATGGTGGTCATTCTCTGAGAAACAGGAAGATCGGAAATGAAATCCATAGAGATATGGGTCCATGGTCTCTTGGGCACAGGCAATGGCATCAATAAACCACTAGAGCGAGAGCAAGGCTTGGAGCGAGAGCAAGTCCCGCAGGACTGCACAAATTCTCTGACATCACGAGACAAGGTAGGCCACCAAAAGGACCGACTAACCAAGTCTCTGGTACCAAAAATTCCGGGATGCCCAGCCAATGCGGAACAATGAATCTCAGACATCACACTCTTTTTCCATTGGTCCGGGACAAACAATTTTCCAACAGGGCAGCGCTCGGGCCTATCCTCCTGACACCCCTCCAGAGCAAGTCTCAAATTGGGCGAGATGGCGGAAAGAACTACACCCTCTTTCAAAATAACAGAAGGATCAGATAACTCAGGAGAGTCCGCAAGGAAACTCCTCGAGAGGGCATCCGCCTTAACATTCTTAGTGCCAGGAAGAAAGGAAACCACAAAATTAAAACGTGTGAAAAACAAGGCCCACCTGGCCTGTCTAGGATTGAGTCGCTTGGCAGATTCCAGATAGACCAGATTCTTATGGTCCGTAAGGACCACCACCTGATGTTTGGCTCCCTCCAGCCAATGTCTCCACTCTTCAAAAGCCCACTTCATGGCCAATAACTCCCGATTACCCACGTCATAATTACGTTCAGTAGGAGAAAATTTTCGAGAGAAAAAGGCACAAGGGTTACTTTTAGAGGTCTCTGGATCTTTTTGGGACAAAACGGCACCTGCCCCAATTTCAGAGGCATCAACCTCCACCTGAAATGGCAGAGAAACATCAGGCTGCCGAAGAACAGGAGCAGAAGTGAATCTCTGCTTAAGTTCCTGAAATGCAGAGACTGCCTCAGGAGGCCAATTCACCACATCAGAACCCTTTCTGGTCAAATCAGTTAATGGTTTAACAATAACCGAGAAATTACCAATAAATTTACGATAAAAATTGGCAAACCCCAAAAATCTCTGAAGAGCCTTTAATGAAGTAGGTTGGACCCAATCACAGATGGCCTGAACCTTGACCGGGTCCATTTCAATAACAGATGGGGACAAAATGAATCCCAGAAATGAGATCCTCTGTACGCCAAAAAGACACTTTGATCCCTTCACATACAGAGCATTCTCTCTCAAAATCTGGAACACAGTTCGAACATGTTTCACATGAGAGTCCCAGTCATTAGAAAAAATCAAGATATCATCCAAATAAACAATCAGAAATTTGTCCACAAAATCCCTGAAAATGTCATTCATGAAGGACTGGAAGACGGAAGGAGCATTAGTGAGCCCAAAGGGCATCACTAGGTACTCAAAATGCCCTTCAGGGGTATTGAATGCCGTCTTCCATTCATCCCCGTGCTTAATGCGAATAAGGTTATACGCCCCCCTGAGGTCAAGCTTGGTAAACCAAGTAGCGTTTTTCACCCTGGAAAACAGGTCAGAAATCAAGGGTAACGGGTATTGATATTTCACAGTAATATTGTTCAAGAGACGATAATCAATACACGGCCTTAATGAACCATCTTTTTTGGCCACAAAGAAAAAACCGGCACCTAAGGGTGAAGAGGATGGTCTGATATGACCCTTCTCCAATGATTCCTTGATATAAGACCGCATAGCGTCATGTTCAGGTACAGACAAGTTAAAAAGGCGACCTTTAGGGAATTTACTACCCGGCACTAATTCAATAGCGCAGTCATAGCTCCTATGGGGAGGCAAGGATGCAGATTTACTTTCGCTAAACACATCAGAAAAATCAAACAAAAAGTCAGGAACATCCTGAGCCTGGGGGGAGGCAGAAAAAACAGGAGTGTTGGTATTAACACATTGGCAGCCCCAACTGGCCACAGACACAGACTTCCAATCCAAAACAGGATTATGAGACTGCAACCAAGGGAAACCCAGCACGATAATGTCATGCAGATTATATAGAACCAAAAATTTGCAGCACTCCTGGTGATCACGTTCAACCCTCATTATCACCTGAGTAGAAAACTGGGGTTTATTCTCAGCCAAAGGGGTAGAATCGATCCCCAGTAGGGGAATAGACTTCTGTAGGGGTATCAAGGGGAACCCACAACGTTTAGCAAAATCATAATCCATCAGGTTAATAGCTGCTCCAGAATCAACGAAAGCCTGAGCAGAAAATGAGGACAGAGAGCATATCAGAGTGACAGTTAATAAAAACTTAGTCTGAACACTACCCAAGACAACTGAGCGTGCAAAACGTCTTCCCCGCTTAGGGCAGACTGAAATAGCATGAGAGGCATCACCACAGTAGAAACATAACCCATTGCGCTTTCGAAACTCATGACGCTGTGCCCCAGACACCACTCTATCACACTGCATGGTTTCAGGAGCTGGTTCACAAGGCAACACCATTCCACGCATACTTCTCCGCTCACGCAAACGTCTGTCAATTTGAATCGCTAATGACATAGAATCATTGAGACCAGAGGGGACAGGGAATCCCACCATAACATCCTTTACATTATCTGACAGACCCTTCCGGAAAAGGGCCGCCAAAGCGTCGTCATTCCATTTGGTCAGGACTGCCCACCTACGGAATCTCTGACAGTATAACTCAGCGTCATCAAGCCCCTGATTTAATGCCAACAAGGCTTTTTCAGCTTGATCAGTGACATTAGGCTCATCGTACAATAACCCCAAAGCCTGAAAAAACGCATCAACATCACTCAAAACAGGATCCCCGGGTATCAGGGAAAAAGCCCAATCCTGAGGATCGCCGCGCAGGAGAGAGATGATAATTTGAACCTGCTGCGCTGCGTTTCCTGAGGACTTAGATTTTAAGGCAAAAAACAATTTACAATTATTTTTGAAATTCTGAAACTTAGCTCGATCCCCTAAAAACAAATCTGGCATGGGATCCTAGGTTCCACAACAGGCAACCCAGCAAGATAGATAGCAATACTCCGAACCTCAGTGGCAAGCTGATCCACACGGCCAGACAACTGTGCAAACTCCATTGGGAGAAAAGATCCTCCCCAGCACCCAGAGATACAGAGGGAAAAAAAAATGCAACAAACAGAAAAATATCTCTGACAACTCTGACAACCTTTTTTCTATCACAATATTTTTTCCCTTCTGTGAGTACCATACAATTTTAAATTTTAGGCCGGTGATACTGTTATGTTTCGGTAGCTGAGGAGTGCAGGTAAAAAAGGCAATACACCAGAGCAGTTGGAATCTATGGGATTGCAGTACCCTGACTAACCACCACAACTAGAGGCAGCCGTGGAGCGTTCCTACGTTGGTCCTAGACGCCTCGTCACAGCCTGAGAAACTAACTACACCTAAAGATAGAAATAGGAAAGCTATCTGCCCCGGAGCAGAACCCCAAAGATAATAGAAAGCCCCCAAACATGTAATGGCGGTTAGACAAGAGGAAATACTGACACAGAAAGAAAATAGAATGAGCAAACGCTGGGGCCCAAACTATCTAAATAGAAAAGGACAGGAAGGGTACTTACTGCAATCCCAGAAAACCCTGAAAAGCACCAACTCTACTAATTTCAAAATCACCTGAGATCACACGACCTCTACCACCTAAATTAGCTCTCTGGTGTAACAAAATCAAAACAGCAGCCACTGAAAAAACTGGAAAAGCAAAAGAACAAAACTCAGTGGCTGAACTAAACTGAGAAGGCAGAAGCCCCCGGAGGGGACCCAGAAGGCCCCCAAAGAAGTGCAGGACAAAATGCAAAAATATAGCAACAACACAAAAGAAGAAAAATTCTTATCTGGTAGCAGGAGATGCAGACACGACACAGCAGGCTACAAGGGAAACTGGAATGAAGGATTCAGACCAGAACAATTGATCACCAGCAACCCTGATGGGAAAATGACTCCCTTATATAAGACCAGTCAGTAACACCTGATTCCCAGTCCTCACAATCTTCACTAGTACCGCTTGTAACCACCAGAGGGAGCCTCTGCTCAGAACTCATCTCAAACCCATTCACAACAGCTGAACTTTTAAATTCCTATTTTGCATCTGTTTTCTCTCAGAAAGGAAATGTAACATCAACTGATCTTCACTGTCCTATTAAAGGAATATAAGAATCCAGGATATCTATAAACAGAAAGACAGTGAGGAAACACTTAGCTAACCTAAATTAATTCAAGTCACCAGGTCCAGATGAATTACACCCCAGAATACTGAAGGAGATAGCAGAAGAAATTCTTGAACCACTGTCCATAATCTTTGAAATTTCTTGGAGAACAGGAGAAGTCCCAGAAGACTGGAGAAGAGCAAATGTTGTTCCTATCTTCAAAAAGGGGAAGAAGGTGGACCCAGGGAACTACAGGCCGGTGAGTCTGACTTCTATACCAGGAAAGATCTTTGAACAAATTATTAAAGAACATGTATGTAAGTACCTGCATAAGAATGAAGTGATTAAACAGAGTCAGCATGGGTTATAAGTCATGTCAGACTAACTTAATTTCCTTCTATGACAGAATCACTGACTGGGTGGATCAGGGAAATGCTGTAGATATAGTATATCTTGACTTCAGCAAAGCATTTGACAAAGTATCTCACACAATCCTTATTGAAAAAATGACTAAGTATGGAATGGACAAGGCAACTGTTAGGTGGATTCATAACTGGCTTAGTGATCGGACTCAAAGAGTGGTCGTAAATGGCTGCACATCCAGTTGGAAGAATGTCTCAAGTGGGGTACCACAAGGCTCTGTTTTGGGCCCTGTATTGTTCAACATCTTTATCAATGATTTAGATGAAAGAATTGAGGGTAAACTGATCAAATTTGCTAGTGACACAAAGCTAGGAGGGGTAGCTAATACTAGAGAAGAGAGCGAGAGGATTCAAAAAGATATAAATAAACTGGAGCAGTGGGCAGCAACTAACAGAATGTTTTTTAACAGGGAAAAATGCAAAGTACTACATCTGGGAAATAAAAATGAAAAAAGCATATACAAAATGGGAGGAATAGGGCTAAGTAACAGCACATGTGAAAAAGACTTGGGTATACTAATTGATCACAGACTGAACATGAGTCAACAGTGTGATGCAGCAGCAAAAAAGGCAAATACAATTCTAGGATGTATCAACAGAAGCATTCAGTCTAGATCACGTGAGGTCATTATTGCCCTCTACTCCTCTTTGGTCAGACCTCATCTGGAATACTGTGTCCAGTTTTGGGCACCACATTTTAAAAAAGACATCAACAAACTGGAGCAAGTTCAAAGAAGAGCCACCAGAATGGTGACCGGTCTGCAAACCATGTCCTATGAGGAACGGTTGCAGGATTTGGGAATGTTTAGCTTGCAAAAAAGAAGACTGAGAGGAGACTTAATAGCTGTCTACAGATATCTCAAGGGCTGTCACATTGTAGAAGGATCATCTTTATTCTCATTTGCACAAGGAAAGACTAGAAGTAATGGGATGAAACTGAATGGGAGGAGACACAGATTAGATATTAGAAAAAACTTTTTGACAGTTAGGGTGATCAAGGAGTGGAACAGGCTGCCACGAGCGGCGGTAAGTTCTCCTTCAATGGAAGTCTTCAAACAGAGGCTGGACAGACATCTGTCTGGGATGATTTAGAGAATCCTGCTTTGAGCAGGGGTTTGACCAGATGGCCCAGGAGGTCCCTTCCAACTCTACCATTCTATGATTCTATGATTCCGTGAGGGGTTACAGTCATAGGCCGATTAGACGGGCTTATAAAAGGGCACAAAATACAACTAGAAGCCACCTACTATATAAAAAGAAAGAAACAAGAGAGGTGGACACAAAAGTAGTGAGGCTTATCTCTCCTTTTGACGAGCAGTGGGAGCAATTCACGGGTGTTATTCGAAATCACTGGAAGGTACTATTAACTGATCCAATCCTTAGCAGATCCCTCTCAGAAAAACCGAGCATCACAGCTAAAAGATCAAAAAATGTATCTGATCTATTAGTCCGTAGTCATTTTGTTTCTCATAAAAATGAGCAGAGGAAAAACTTTCTGAATGAGATACAGGGATTTTTCCCGTGCAGGAAATGCAAAGTGTGTCTCAATACAACAAAGGCAAAAGAATTTCAGGACTCCAGTGGCACTCGGACTTTTTCTATCAGAAAATGCCTGACCTGTTCTTCAAAAGGAATGATATATTTGGCCAAGTGTCCATGTGATAAAATATATGTGGGGATGACAACCAGAGAAATGAGTCAGGATACGTGAGCACGTCCGTGATATTGAAAAGACGAAGCAAACGGATGAAGTTGAACAGTTAAAAATCTTGCCTAGACATTTCAGGAGATTTCATAACTCAGAGACTGATGGTCTCAAGCTTATGGCTATTGACCAGATCTCCTTGGGAATCAGGGGTGGGAACCTTTTCAGGGTCCTTTCACAAATTGAAAGCAGATGGATCTATAGACTCAATTCCATGGCTCCTTCGGGTTTGAATGAGAGTCATGGTTTTGGGTCCTTTCTTTAGGTATAGAGTTGTCATGGGTTAAATGTTTTATTTAGTTCTGGTTTTATGTCATGTTTTTTAATTCTTTTTCCCTTTTTTTAGTACTTAATTATTCCCTCCTGTGATTATGAATAACGTGAGATTGAATTATCGATTGGAATTTACTGTTTGAATATTCCAAAAAGGACAAGAAGTTTGAATATGAATTGGCTAAACGAGAAAAGATATTTCTATGGACATTTGGGGTCTATTATTTTTCAAGGAATACAATTATATACGTAGGGTGTGGGTATTTTAATTAATTGGCAATTATAAGTTTTTTATTATTATGAATGTTCACTTGTTTTTTCAATTAGGTGGTTAATGGCACAAATACACTAATATTAATATTATTTTTATATAATTTTTATATTTTCACATTTTATACTAATAATGGGTAATGGATATATAAATATTTATTTGTGTTAGTTATAATTTTTATTATCAATCACAGATATAATATAATTTTATGTCATGATTAATTGGTGTGATTACGGATTATTTTTTATAAAAGGACATGGTAGTAAGGTTATTTACAGAAAAGACTTGGGTATTTGTTTATATTGTTTGTTTTTTATATTGTGAATCAATTATATTGTTTTGGTATAAGCTATGCATATTTTTTAGGGCCCTTCATGTCATTTTTTGTTCCTTTTCTCTAATTCATTTATTAGGGTAATGATACATTGGACCCCATGTGCTGAGTGCGCATGCCTGGATTTCATCCTTCCTGGAGCTTTCCGATGCGTATTATGTGATTACCCGGCTTCCTATGTTGCACAGCAACGAGATCGCCGTGCGTCACGACCTCGCAAGAGAAAGTCTCCTGCTTATTAGGAGGGATTGCATTCACGCATGCGCCATTATATATTCAGCACGTATCTCAGAAAGGGAATCCCCGATTGGTTAGTACAAAGTATATATACCGCAGCCAGGGCTAACTAAAACCACGCCTCCTGACGAAGTTATTTCGATACGTGCGTAGGGGTGCCAGGCACGGGAACACAGCTCTCGGTCTTCCTTCGGTGAGTACTCTAGCTGGGCTTCATTCGCGCTCTAATTTCACTTTCACCCTGATAGGGGGATGGATTTATCCGTATAATACATCACACGGTGGGCAATTCATGACACCTAGGACTAGTGCTGGTGTTTAGTTTGAATAGAAGCCGAATAGAGCAGCTCAGCATTAACTCCTGGTGAACTGTTGCGGGCAGCTGTTTGTTATTTAGGATCAGCTTGGAGGTTTATATTGATCTAGACAGCCTGCACAGCGTTAGTATTGTACTCATTTGAAGGGAGCTGATTGACACTATTTGCACCTTAATGTGGTGACTTTATCCGAGCATAACATTAGATGACAGATATACTATGATTGTTATAAACTATTGTTTAAATACAGGTTTTTGTAAAGAGAATTGTTCTTTGTCATCTACATGATTCATCATCATATGCTTATATATTTAAGGAAATAATGAGTCACAACAATTCTGAATTTAGCTGTGTATAATAATTTCCCCACAATTATTTTGCCTGGTTTCATTTTATTTTGGTTTGTGGTGCTCTTGATACAATAATTTTTATGTATTTATTCATGTAATAAAATTTATAATTTTTCAAGAAAACTTTTTGGTTATTTCTTTTTTTCGTTGTGATTTTGGATATGATCTAAAGGGGAATAGCAATTGTAGTTACCGTATAGAGCTGTACGCTCCTCACATACTACTGTGTACCGGCTGTATCACGGACAAATACATGCTGACTATCTGTGTGTGATTCCGGAAATATATACGGAGATTGCAATTTTCCCCTACACCGTATACAGCTGTACGCTTCTGAGACAGTACCGTATATCTGCTCTTTGTATTATGGTCAAATCCATACTGAGTGAGCGTCTGTGTTTGACTCCAGAAATATATACGGAGATTTAAATTTTCCCCTACGCCATACACAGCTGTACGCTCCTCATACAGTACCATATATCTGCTGGTATTTTTGGTACATTTTCCCAAACATAAGGAAGTATGGTGGAAGAGGCCGCGGATGTGGGCGGGGGGGCCAGCTGGGAATGATGGTGGTAGTGCCAAAAGCCCAATAGCACCTAAGGCAGGAGGTGTTGAGCCTGCATCATCGTCTGGCTCCAGAAGGCCTGGAAGGCTCCCTTTTCTGGGAGTAGGTAAACCGCTTTTAAAGCCGGAGCATCAGGAACAGGTTTTGGCTTACATTGCCGAACAAGCCTCCAGCTCTATCGCCTCCTCTTCTGAACTTTCAAAAAATGCAAGCACTGAGTCGTCAGTGCAAGCTCCTGGTCAGGAACGACACCTTTACTTGTGTCCTTCACCCCCACCAAAAGTGAAGGATGCGACAGGCCACACTTTATATTACTCCATGGAGCTCTTTTAACATACCATGCCTGGGTTATCAAGTCAAATCAAGAATTCCCCAGTCCAACATGAATCAGAGATGAATCAGAGTGCACTGATGCACAGCCACTGCTATCTGATTCTGCTGGTACATTCACCCAGAGCACTACATTTCTCTCGCAGTCTACTGAGCCAGAATCTGACCCTGATGAAACTCAGGTGCCCGTTCCCGCATACTATATCACTTTACACGGTGACACAGAGGAAGGTGCAGATGAAATTGAAGAGGAGGTGATGGATGACCCAGTTGTTGACATCCATTGCGGGAAGAGGGTGCCGCTGGCAATAGCTCAGAAGAGGAGGAGGATCCGTGGCAGGCATTGACATCGCAGCTGCGGTTATCTGGCAGGACCAAAGCAATCCAAAAACAAAAAGAGTTGCAGGACAGCTTGGCCAGACGGTCAAATTAGCACTGCGTGCAAGCCCTGAAAATTTATCCCATAGTTGGAAGAGTGCAGTGTGGCACTTTTTGACCAAAATCCTATTGATGAGGCAAAGGTTATCTGTAAGAAATGTGGAAGGACCTTTAGCCGAGGGAAAAATCTCCGAAAATTGAATACCAGTTGCATGCTTAGACATTTAAACAACATGCACTTGCAAGCATGGACGGACTACAAAACCTCACTGGCTTTGAACGCCTACATTGCCAAACTGATCTCATTAGAGATGATGCCCTTCCATTTGGTTGAAAGCGCAGCATTCCAAGAGCTCATGGTCTACGCTGTCCCACGCTATGACCTACCCAGTCGGCACTTCTTTTCTAGAAAAGCCATCCCTGCCCTCCACCTGCATGTGAAAGACCACATTGTCCATGCACTCAAACAATCAGTGAGTGGAAAGGTGCACCTCACAACAGATGCATGGGTCAGTAGGCATGGCCAGGGCAATTACGTGTCCATCACTGTGCACAGGGTTAATGTGGTGGATGCAGGGTCCACAAGGACAGCGACGGTGGGACAGTGCTGCCTAGCCCACGGTATAGGCAACAGTTGGCTGCAGGCGTTCGACCCTCCTCCTCCTCCAGAAGCAAAAGCTCATCGACAGAGCGCAGTCGCAGGAGCACTCCATCCGCAGCTGCCAGAGTTGCACACAAGGTGTCCCACTATCGATCAGCTAGTGGTAAGTGTCAGCAGGCTGTTTTAAAGATGATGTCTTTGGGCGACAACAGACACACCGCGGAGGTACTGGCCGACTACTTGCAGCGAGAAACTGAGTCATGGCTAGGCAGTCTAAATCTTGAGCCAGGCAAGGTAGTCAGTGATAACGGCTGTAATTTTGTGGCGGCCCTGGCAAAACTCAGACACACACCTTGCCTGGCTCACACCTTGAACCTGGTCCTGCAGTGCTTCATAAATAATTATCCGGAGTTACCAGCCCTGCTCCATAAGGTGCAAAGACTGTGCTTGCACATCCGTCGCTCGCCCATAGACTCCAGTCGTATGCAGAGGCTGCAGCGATCGCTCCTCCTCCCCAAGCACCGCCTATTCATAGATGTTGCAACAAGGTGGAACTCCACCATGCACATGGTTGAGAGGCTGTGCGAACAGAGGCAGGCTGTAATGCATTTGTGGGAGGATCCACGGGCAGGCAGTTTGAGGGCGGACATGGAGTTGTTGGGTGTGCAGTGGTCAAAGCTGAAAGATCTGTGTAAAGTCCTTCAGTGTTTTGAAGAATGCACACGGCTGGTAAGCGCAGATGACACCATCATAAGCATGAGCATCCCACTTATGTGTCTGCTCATGCAAACTTTGGCGCACATTAAGAGTCAGGCGTCTGCAGCGGAGGAGGAGGAGGGAAGCCTTCATGACAGTCAGGCATTGTCTGCTCAGAGAACTGTCCTGGACGAGGTGGAGGAAGAGGAGGAGGATGAGGATTAGTATGAGGGGGATGATTATTTTGGGGAGGAAGATGCTTCCCAGGGGCAAAAGAAAATGTTGGCTTGCCAAGGTCAGGTACATGGTTTGTGCGTGAAAGGAGGGATGTGGATTTGGCAGAAAGTGCTACTCCACCCACCACTGGCAGTGCATCAATGACACCTGGAACTTTGGCCCACATGTGTGAACATGTCTTGCGGATCCTAAAAAGGGATCCCCGCATTGCCAAAATTATGAAGGATGACGACTACTAGTTGGCCAGCATCCTCGATCCACGCTATAAAGGCAAATTACAGAACATCATGCCACAGGAGAACCTAGAGCTAATTTTGGCGAACAAACAAGCAACTCTGGTAAACCGTTTGTTAGAGGCATTCGAAGCACACAGCAGAGGTGCAGGTTCTACCACGAGCCATACTGGGTCAAATGGAAGAGGTGTTCATGGTGCACACAGCCAAAGTGGCATTGGAGACAGGGGTTTCATGATCATGTTGTGGTCTGATTTCTCGAGTAACGCTCACATACTAATACTGAATCGATTGCAACAGATAGGAGACAACAGTTGTCAACTATGTTTCAAAATTAGCTCTCCTCCCCTATCGATGTTCTCCTTCACAGTTCATTCCCCTTTGACTACTGGGCCTGTAAACTGGACACTGTGCCTGAATTGGCACAATATGCCTTACAGGAGCTCGCTTGCCCTGCTGGTAGTGTGCTATCAGAATGAGTTTTCAGTGCTGCTGGATCAATCCTGACAGAAAGACCTGGCTGTCGACCCAAAATTTAGGTGATCTCACCTTCATTAAAATGAACCATGCCTGGGTTTCAAAGGATTTTGTACCACCTTCCCCTGATGACACATAGGTTGGCAGCAAAATGGCTCGCTTTGTCCTCCTCTTCCTCCGACTTCTCCAATTCCTCCATTTGCAGCTGCTGAAAGTCCAGCCTACACCTCGACATATGCCAGTTTTTCCACCTCCCTAACTGGGCTGTACCCCCCCCAGGGCCGGGGTCAGCACCTGGCGTACCGGGGCAAGTGCCGGTGCCCTGAGCAGGTGGGGGGCCCAATCGCCGTCAGAGACACCGGCGTACTATGAGGGGCCCTGTGCCAGTTCCTGGCGCCCACAAGTGTGCCCCCTCTGCTAGCTCAGGGCCCCAGCACTTGCAATACTTACCTCTCCCTGCTCCACCGCTGTGACGTCTTACGTGTTTCCTGACAGTGACATTCAGGTCAGAGAATGCGATGATGTCACGTCTGTGTGCCCTCTGCCTGAACAGTCACAGTGCAGAGAGCTGGAAGATGGCGATGCTGAGGAGTCCAGAGTAGAGCAGTGCCCAGCGAGGAGAGGTATTTCATTTTTTTTTAATGGTTGGGGCAATATATGGGGAGCATTATACACTGGAGAATTATATATGGGGCCCATTATACATTGAAGCATCATCCATGGGGCACATCATATACTGGAGCAGCATATGGGGCACATTATCTATGAAGCATCACATGGAGACCATTATATATGGAGCATCATATATGGGGACCATTATATTTGGAGCATTATATGGGGTTCATCATACACTGGAGCATCATATTGGGTATGGGGCCCATCATATACCAGAGCATCATATGGTGTTCATTATTTATGGGGCATCATATAGGGCCCTTTATACAGTATATGGAGCATCATATAGAGCACATATGGAGCCCATTCTGTATTGAGCAATATATGGGGCTCATTATTCTGTATAGAGCAATATATGGGGCTCATTATTCTGTATGGCGCACTATGTGATGCCCATAATACTGTATGGAGGACTATACTGTCCTTTTTTTGAGCTATTGTAGAATTTAAAATAGATATCACTCATGTAATGTAGGAAGTGAAGTATTTGGCATTGTACTATACCTATATTTCTCTGCCGTATCAGAGCATCATGAATTGTGGTATGTGTTAAAGGGGCCCACTGAGACTCTTTGGCCCGGGGCCCACAAAAACCTGGAGCCAGCACTGCCCCCTCCCACAACTTTAGCCAAATAACCCCCAGTTTTCAATGCCTTACTATTAGTGTTGAGCATTCCGATACCGCAAGTATCGGGTATCGGCCGATATTCGCTGTATCGGCATTCCGATACTTAGTTCCGATATTTTTCATATATCGTATACCGGAATCGGAAGTTCCCATAATTCTTTGAGAGGCAATGTGATTTTAGTCAGCCAATGAGGAATCTTATGAAGTGTGGGCACATCCTGTAATGCTGCGGTCATCTTAACTAATGGCATGGCTGTGATTGGCTGCTGAAATTATGTCAGAATGCACTATAAAAGGTGCCGCCTCCATTTTAGCGTCACTGTGCTGTGAACTCAGTTAGGGACAGAACGCTGCTGTGCTGACTCTGAGGGACAGTTAGACATTGCGATTTTGTGTACTCTACTGTGCTTTAGGCAGGCTAGTTTACCAACCGCTGTGTAAAGCTTCCTTTTGCCAGTGTTGTTTTAACAGCTCTGTGCAAGGTGTGTATGAGAGTGCAGGTGACGCTGCAGTTTGCTCTGCATCCACCGCTGTTTGTAGGCATCTGCACGTGTCACTCACTGACTCTTTTTTTTATTTGATTTTGTGGAATTGGTGCAGCTCCATTATATTTGCCAAAAATCTAATCTATTAGTGTGACGCGCTTCCATCCGTATACAATACATTGGTTGCAAACACTATAGAAGTAGACAAAGGGGCGTTTCACAGCTACTGAACAGTTGTGTTTCAGTGTTCACTGTAGTCTGTGAGCTTTTCATTTTTTGAGTGCAGATCACGCTCCAGTTAGTTCTTCAACTACTGCTGGTTGTAGTCTGCTGAGCGTGTGTCACTGCCTCATCCTTCACTAATTGGTGCTGCTCCATTATATTTGAAAAAAATCTAATCTATTAGTGTGACGCGCTTCCATCCGTATACAATACATTGGTTGCAAACACTATAGAAGTAGACAAAGGGGCCTTTCACAGCTACTGAACAGTTGTGTTTCAGTGTTCACTGTAGTCTGTGAGCTTTTCATTTTTTGAGTGCAGATCACGCTCCAGTTAGTTCTTCAACTACTGCTGGTTGTAGTCTGCTGAGCGTGTGTCACTGCCTCATCCTTCACTAATTGGTGCTGCTCCATTATATTTGAAAAAAATCTAATCTATTAGTGTGACGCGCTTCCATCCGTATACAATACATTGGTTGCAAACACTATAGAAGTAGACAAAGGGGCCTTTCACAGCTACTGAACAGTTGTGTTTCAGTGTTCACTGTAGTCTGTGAGCTTTTAATTTTTTGAGTGCAGATCACGCTCCAGTTAGTTCTTCAACTACTGCTGGTTGTAGTCTGCTGAGCATGTGTCACTGCCTCATCCTTCACTAATTGGTGCTGCTCCATTATATTTGAAAAAAATCTAATCTATTAGTGTGACGCGCTTCCATCCGTATACAATACATTGGTTGCAAACACTATAGAAGTAGACAAAGGGGCCTTTCACAGCTACTGAACAGTTGTGGTTCAGTGTTCACTGTAGTCTGTGAGCTTTTCATTTTTTGAGTGCAGATCACGCTCCAGTTAGTTCTTCAACTACTGCTGGTTGTAGTCTGCTGAGCGTGTGTCACTGCCTCATCCTTCACTAATTGGTGCTGCTCCATTATATTTGAAAAAAATCTAATCTATTAGTGTGACGCGCTTCCATCCGTATAAAATACAGTGGTTGCAAACACTATAGAAGTAAACAAAGGGGCCTTTTACAGCTACTGAACAGTTGTGTTTCAGTGTTCACTGTAGTCTGTGAGCTTTTCATTTTTTGAGTGCAGATCACGCTCCAGTTAGTTCTTCAACTACTGCTGGATGTAGTCTGCTGAGCGTGTGTCACTGCCTCATCCTTCACTAATTGGTGCTGCTCCATTATATTTGAAAAAAATCTAATCTATTAGTGTGACGCGCTTCCATCCGTATACAATACATTGGTTGCAAACACTATAGAAGTAGACAAAGGGGCCTTTCACAGCTACTGAACAGTTGTGTTTCAGTGTTCACTGTAGTCTGTGAGCTTTTCATTTTTTGAGTGCAGATCACGCTCCAGTTAGTTCTTCAACTACTGCTGGTTGTAGTCTGCTGAGCGTGTGTCACTGCCTCATCCTTCACTAATTGGTGCTGCTCCATTATATTTGAAAAAAATCTAATCTATTAGTGTGACGCGCTTCCATCCGTATAAAATACAGTGGTTGCAAACACTATAGAAGTAAACAAAGCGGCCTTTCACAGCTACTGAATAGTTGTGTTTCAGTGTTCACTGTAGTCTGTGAGCTTTTAATTTTTTGAGTGCAGATCACGCTCCAGTTAGTTCTTCAACTACTGCTGGTTGCAGTCTGCTCAGCGTGTGTCACTGCCTCATCCTTCACTAATTGGTGCTGCTCCAATATATTTGAAAAAAATCTAATCTATTAGTGTGACGCGCTTCCATCCGTATACAATACATTGGTTGCAAACACTATAGAAGTAGACAAAGGGGCCTTTCACAGCTACTGAACAGTTGTGTTTCAGTGTTCACTGTAGTCTGTGAGGAATAACCACACTTAGGCCTTATAACTTTTCTGACTTTCTTTATCAATCTACCAAGATGAAGAAGGCAGGGAGTAAGGCACGTGGTCGTGGCCGTGGAGTTGCAGCAGGGAGAGGACGTGGGGATTCTGTGCCTGCTGCTGCCGCACCCAGTGACACAGCATCCACCAGTTTTCCCCGTGAGCGTTCCTTTATGCGCACTTTTGTAGGAGCTCAGCGTACCCCCTGCTGCGGGAAGAACAAATTGAAGCCGTTGTTGGTTGGATGGCAGCCAATGCATCGACTTCAATTGCTTCCACCTCCTCTCAGGACCACAGCACTGTTGAACAACCATCTGTCTCTTCACCGCCTGCCAAATTGCCCAGGCAGTCAGAGAGTTCTGAACTGGAGCCAGCTGAGTCTCTGCTTCTGTTCTCAGAATCTGTTGGCTTGGAAACAGGGGCCCAGCCAAGCAGCATTCTGGAATGTGAAAGAGAGGCAGTGTGCAGTGATGCGCAACAGCTGTGTCTCTCTGAATCTGAAGAGGCGGGTGAGCCAGTGCCGATGGTCAGCACACCGCAGAACGCATCTGATGATGATGAGACTCAGGTGCCATTTTCTGTTGAGCAAGGTGCTGGCCAGACCACCCAACAGCAGCAGGTGTTGGAAGAGGGTAGTGGAGATGATGAGGTCCAAGACCCAACATGGCGTGAGGAACAGGAAGGTGGTGGGAGCAGCTCTGAGGAAGAGATTGCCCCAACGGTCCAAACAGTAGGGAGAGGTAGGCTGCAGACTCGGTTGCCTGTACCCTCCAGTTTGGCACCCGTTCGTAGCAGTTCTCTTCCAACAGCCAAAACGGGCGCTCCAGGACTTGCAGTGCGTGGTCCTTTTTTGACACACTTGCAGATGATATTTGCTATGTCAAATGCAAGCTGTGTAATCAAAAAGTTAAAAGAGGTAAAAATACCAGTAACCTCAATACCACAAATATGTGGAAACATGTACGGACAAAGCACGTAGCTGAGTTACAAAGATACACTGGAGATGTAGGCCAACCTACAGCAGCACCTACATCTTCAGCTCGTGTTGGAGCCTCTTCCTCCAGTTCACACACAGCTGGTGTAAGGTTCTATGTATATATTCCTGAAACTCAGTTTGTTCGTCAGCCATTTTACTTTCTGTCTTGCTGCAGCTATCTTGCCCTCAGTCAAAATGGAGTTTCCAGCTTGCATGTTCCCGCCCTGATTCTCTCCTTTGCTTCTTAAGCAGCCACAGCTGAGCAATCAGTGCTTCAGAATCTAGCCTGCAGTGAACCTGTGACTTGACTCCTGTAAGCCTTGGACCTTGTACTCCAGCTATTCCTACTGAGGAACTCTGAAGCACTTGTGGACTCTGAACCCTGCTCTTTGAAAGACCCACGTTTGCATGGACTTACGGTAACAGAGAAGAAGATCCTGAATCTGTATTGGAGAGTGATTGCTGAGCTTGGATTACTCTGGCCTGCTGTGTCTCCTGTTTCTGTGTCTGCAAACTGTGTGACTATTTCTGCCAACTTGTATGAAGTAATACAGGACTTTTCTATATCAAACCTGTGACTCCTGTGTTTTCATCGCACCCAAGCACAAGACGCTATATGAACTGTACTACATACATTACAAGATTCTGAAGCCAAAACGTTAGTGTCTGCTGGGTCTGGAAGGCTGTGTCTGCTGTACTGTGGATATCAGACGTCCGGTTGTACTTTCTGTGATGACAGTGGTTGTGACTTCTCACAACCATTCCAGGTGAGCAATTCCCTTAAGTTTTTTCTTTTTGCAGTGTTACCACAGGTAAACACTATTGTTTTTTTTTTTTTCTTCCTTTCTTTTCTCTTTTTTGTCTGCTGTAACTCTGGATATCAGATGTCTGGTTGAAACTTTCTGTGATGATAGTGGTTGTGACTTCTCACAACCATTCCAGGTGAGCAGTTCCCTTAATTTTTTTTTCTCTCTGCAGTGTTGCCACAGGAGAACACTATTGTTTTTTTTCTCTCCTCTTCTTCCAGTAATCCTGTCTTAAAAGATCTGGAAAATGGAGGCCCGCATAAAGGAACTTTGCGGAGTGACTGATAATATCCTTGCAGATTTGCAGAATATAAAGACCCGTTTTACAAATCTACAGGACCTGAATAATCACAATTTGCAAGTGGTTGGACAGACTACCCAGGATTTACGAGCCAGGATTGAGGTTCTAGAGGGGCGAGTCCAGGCTCCTGCCGTAGCCCCGAGTGCTGGGATTCCCAAGTTGCCCCCTTTTCGTTTTGGCGGTGAACGTGAGAAATTCAGGGGATTTATTAATCAATGCAATCTTTTTTTTTCTGCACATGCTTCACAATTTCCCACTGAACGATCTAAGGTGCTTACTATAATTATGTTGCTTACCAACAAGGCTTTAATGTGGGCAAACCCTCTGATTGAGACTGAGGATGATTGTTTGAATCACCTTGATGATTTTATTTCAGCCATGGGGCAGGTGTTTGATGACCCCAATCGAGGTGCAACAGCTGAAGCAGCCATGTTAGCTTTGCGCCAAGGTAAGCACTCGGTAGCTGAATATGCCTTGGATTTCAGGAGATGGGCCCTTGATACCACCTGGGACAGTTCCGCCAAAAAATCTATTTTTCGAAAGGGGTTATCTCCACTGATTAAGGATGAACTTGCTCGTGCCGACCCTCCCACTGCGTTAGGTGACTTTATTAACTACTGCATCCGTATTGATACTCGTCTGACTGAACGCAGGCAAGAGAGATGGTTCGAAAGCAATCGTACTAACCTTTTCCTACCTTCCTCTCCAGCTAAGGAACCTTTGAGTAGGATTACACGGGAACCTGAACCTGAACCCATGCAGGTAGACTCTTTACAACAACGGGTTAGTGATGCACGCAAGGAACATCGTTTTAAGGAGAATCTATGTTTTTATTGTGGTAAGTCAGGGCACTTCATTATAAACTGCCCCAGCCGTTCTCGTAAGACTACTGCAGCACTCATTCATTGTGAGTGTTGCGAGAGGGGATCTGTCAGGTCCGAGCCTCAGGCTCCAGAGAGATCTGCAGCAACAGATCTTGATTTCTCGGACTTAAACTCCGTTACCTCTGAGGACGTTGACTGTGTAAACGCTGCCATTTTTCAAGTTTCCTCAGCGGTGTCCCAGCTGAGTTGTAAGAAAAACAATTCTCATTGCTTTCTTTCCATCAAACTCTGGGTTGACTCAGCTTGGGTGTCTAGCTCTGCTGTGATCGACTCAGGGGCAAGTGGAAATTTTATGGATGTCTCCTTTGCTCTGAAACAGGGAATACGTTCAGTGAAGAAGGCTACTCCAGTACAGATGGAAACTGTGGATGGCTCCCTGCTCACCTCTGGACCAGTGGATCAGGAAACAGAGCCTTTGAGGGTTCTTATGGGTAAAGATCATCAAGAGAAACTGTCCTTTATGCTTATCTCTTCTCCCCACTTTCCCATTATTCTAGGGCTACCATGGCTGCAGGCTCAGAATCTTACCATTAACTGGGAGACCAAGGAATTACACTTTCCAGAGAAACAGATGAGTCCAAAAGTTTCAGCTTGCTCTATTCCTAAAGGAATCATGTCAGTCCCTGAACTACCAGCTGTATACCAGGACTATGTGGATTTATGTGACAAGAAGAACGCTGACCAGCTTCCTCCTCACCGTCCATATGATTGTCCAATTGAATTATTGCCTGGAGCAGAGATACCTTTTGGTAAGATCTACCCCCTGGCGGGGCCCGAGCTAAAGGCTTTAAAGGATTACATAGATGAAAATCTAGCCAAGGGCTTCATACGCCCCTCTTCATCTCCTGCAGGTGCACCCATCTTCTTTGTAAAGAAGAAAGATGGATCTCTGAGACCATGCGTAGACTATAGGGAACTCAATAAGGTTACTATTAGAAACCGTTATCCATTGCCTTTAATCCCTGAGTTATTGGAGAGAGTGCGACATGCCAAAATTTTTTCTAAACTAGATCTTCGTGGGGCCTATAACTTAGTCCGTATTAGACCTGGGGATGAATGGAAGACTGCATTCAGGTCACGCTATGGACACTTTGAATATCTAGTTATGCCTTTTGGTCTGAGTACCGCCCCAGCCACTTTCCAACACTTGGTGAATGACATCTTCAGGGATCTCCTAGATACATTCGTGGTAATTTATTTGGATGATATTCTAATTTTTTCTAACTCCACAGAGGAACATCATGGACATGTGAGAATGGTCTTGGAACGTCTAAGACAAAATCATCTTTACATCAAACTTGAAAAGTGTGAATTCCATAGGACCGAAATTCAATTTCTGGGGTATGTACTGTCTACACAAGGAATTAGTATGGATGGAAGCAAAACCCAAGCCATCAAGGATTGGCCAAGTCCTAGAAATGTGAAGGAGGTACAGCGCTTCATCGGGTTTGCCAACTTCTATAGACGTTTCATTAGAAATTTCTCTGAGGTAGTGTCACCTATCACTCAACTTACCCGGAAAGAGTCTAGGTTTTCCTGGACTCCCCAAGTCCAGGAAGCATTTTCCCGTCTAAAAGATAAATTTACCACTGCACCTATCCTAGTACATCCCAACCCCGAGCTTGCCTTCATAATAGAGGTGGATGCTTCAGACTGTGCCGTTGGAGCTATACTCTCTCAGAGAACAGGTGAGAAGAATGTCTTGCATCCCTGTGCCTTCTTTTCCCAGCAGTTGTCTTCGGCTGAGAGGAACTACGATGTGGGCAATAGAGAGTTGTTGGCCATTATTGCCGCCTTCAAAGAATGGAGACACCTTCTTCAGGGAGCTGCACAGCAAATAGTCGTCCTGACAGACCATCGTAACCTTGAGTTTATCAGGTCGGCTAAGTGCCTGACTCCTCGCCAGGCTCGCTGGAATCTTTTCTTAAACCAATTTAATTTTATCATCTCTTATAGACCAGGATCGCGCAATGGAAAGGCTGATGCACTCTCTAGGATTTACTCAGCAGAGACACGTCCAATTACTCCTCCTAAGACTATTCTTCCTGACTCTAGATTCCTAGGAGTAATTCATAATCAAGACCTACTTAAGGACATCAAGGAAGCATACCATGCGGATTCCTTTTTGGCACAACCCCCAAGGGACGTAAGTCTTGTCTTTAAGAATGGTGTGTGGATTCAGGGACAACATCTGTATATTCCTGAAACAGTCAGATTAAGAGTATTGCAACTCATTCACGATTCCAAGATAGCTGGGCATAGAGGAATTCTAAAGACACAGGAATTTCTTTCTCGTTTCTTTTGGTGGCCCACTTGCAGGAAGGATGTTTTGAATTATGTCACTTCATGTGAGGTCTGTGCAAGATGCAAAACACCTCGCTCCTCACCAACTGGTCTGTTACAGCCTCTTCCCACCCCGTCCCGCCCGTGGGGATCCATTTCTATGGACTTCATTGTGGAGTTACCAACCTCTCAGGGGAAGAACACCATTCTAGTGGTGGTTGACCGTCTAACAAAGGCAGATCATTTTATCCCTTGTGTCGGCTTACCCACTGCAAAACAGACATCAGATTTGATGATTAAAGATGTGTTTCGCTTACATGGAGTACCGGATGAGGTTATTTCGGATCGAGGGGTGCAATTCACTTCTAGGTTTTGGCAAAATTTCTGTGCAGCATTGGACATTAAAGTAAACCTTTCTTCTGCTTTTCATCCCCAGACTAATGGACAGACCGAACGAACCAATCAAACCCTGGAGCAGTATCTCCGCTGCTTTATCTGCCACCTACAGGATGATTGGGTGGATCTACTTCCATTAGCTGAGTTCTCGTATAACAACTCTCAGAGTGCCTCCACTAAACAGTCTCCTTTTTACTCTAATCTAGGTTATCATCCTAACATTCTACCACGATTTCCCATAGAAACGCCTTTACCAGCAGTGGCTGAAAGAATCACGTCTTTACAGAAGAATATGGATCTTCTAAAGGAAAATCTGGAATCGGCTCAAGAAAGGTACAAGAAAGCAGCAGATAAATTTCGTAAACCTGCACCAGCTTTCAAGGTAGGAGACTTGGTCTGGCTGTCAACCAGAAATCTTAAGTTAAGGATTCCATCGTCTAAGTTGGGACATAAGTAACATTGGACCCTATAAAATCAGTAAAATTATAAGTGCCGTTGCTTGTCGTCTTCAACTGCCCAGAACTATGAGAATCCACCCTGTCTTTCATGTATCCCTACTAAAGGCTGCGACACCCAATACGTTTCCTGGATGTTCCTCTCCTTGCCTGACCCAGTGCTAGTCGATGGTCAGGAAGAATTTGTGGTGGAAAGGATTTTAGATTCCAGGTTGTATAGAAATCAGTTACAATATCTGATTAAATGGCAGGGCTACCCAGTGGAGGACAACTCATGGAACCGGTCAATAACGTTAATGCTCCTCGCTTGCTCCGTCAGTTTCATCAGAGGTACCCACACAAGCCTGGTCTGAGGTCATCCGGAGGTTGTCCTTAAGGGGGGAGTAATGTAAGGTTCTATGTATATATTCCTGAAACTCAGTTTGTTCGTCAGCCATTTTACTTTCTGTCTTGCTGCAGCTATCTTGCCTCAGTCAAAATGGAGTTTACAGCTTGCATGTTCCCGCCCTGATTCTCTCCTTTGCTTCTTAAGCAGCCACAGCTGAGCAATCAGTGCTTCAGAATCTAGCCTGCAGTGAACCTGTGACTTGACTCCTGTAAGCCTTGGACCTTGTACTCCAGCTATTCCTACTGAGGAACTCTGAAGCACTTGTGGACTCTGAACCCTGCTCTTTGAAAGACCCACGTTTGCATGGACTTACGGTAACAGAGAAGAAGATCCTGAATCTGTATTGGAGAGTGATTGCTGAGCTTGGATTACTCTGGCCTGCTGTGTCTCCTGTTTCTGTGTCTGCAAACTGTGTGACTATTTCTGCCAACTTGTATGAAGTAATACAGGACTTTTCTATATCAAACCTGTGACTCCTGTGTTTTCATCGCACCCAAGCACAAGACGCTATATGAACTGTACTACATACATTACAGCTGGTTCGGCTTCCTCACAGGATCGCCATGGAAGAACCTCTGTCACTGTTGTCCAGAGACCCAGTGTTATTCCACCCACAGCTGCAAGTTCCCTGTCATCCTCACACTCCCAGGCCACAAAACAGCCATCGGTTAGCACAGGCATGGGATAAAAGACGGCCATACTCGGCAAACCATCCACGAGCACAGGCTCTGAATGCTGGCATTGCAAAACTCCTGTCCCTTGAAATGCTGTCATTCAGGCTGATGGAGACTGACAGTTTCCGTAACTTTATGGCATTGGCAGTCCCACAATACAATGTGCCCAGCCGATTTTATTTCAGCAGGCAAGCCGTCCCTGGTCTGCAAAAGCATGTCGAGGGAAACATTAAACATGCGCTACTAAACGCCGTCAGTAGCAAGGTCCACCTGACCACCGATGCGTGGACCAGCACCCATGGCCAGGGACGATACCTTTCCCTCACTGCCCATTGGGTCAATGTTGTGGAGCCGGGTACAGATCTTGAGAGTGGCGCTGTACGTGTTCTGCCAACTCCAAGGATTGCAGGAATCAAGTCTGTCCACATTGACTCCTCCTCCTACTCCAGTTCCTCAGAATCATCGCTGCAGGAGCCGTCACGGTCTACCTCCACATGGACCCGTGAACGCTTACCTGATGCGACCGATATGAGCACAGCCGTGGCCAAACGTCAACAGGCCGTCCCGAAATTAATTTACATGGGGAATCGAAGCCACACAGCGCAGGAGCTCTGGAATGCCATCAAGCAGGAGAGCGACGTGTGGTTTTTGCCAGCGAATCTCCAGCCAGGCTTGGTAGTGTGTGACAATGGCCGAAATCTGGTGGCAGTTCTGGGCCTTGGCAACCTCACTCACATACCATGTCTGGCACATGTGCTCAACTTGGTCGTGCAGAGTTTTTTGAGGGACTATCCGGATCTTGATGCACTGCTGCACAAGGTCCGCCTAGAGTGCGCTCACTTGCGACGTTCCAGCATGGCCAGATCGCGCATTGCAGCTCTGCAACGCAGATTTCGCCCTTCCTGAACATCGCATCACATGTGACGTACCCACCAGGTGGAATTCCACGGTTACATATGTTGGAGCGGTTGTGTGAGCAGCAGCCAGCAGTAATGGAGTATCAGCTGCATCAGGCGCAATCAACTCGCATTTGCGTCGTTCACACTTCACCACTACTGAGTGGGCCTCTATGAAGGACATCTGCCACGTTTGCGTGCGTTTGATGAGTCAACGCGGATGGCGAGTGCAGTGATGCACTAGTCAGCCTGACTGTCCCCCTTATCTGCCTGCTTCAAAAAACACTGCAAGCAATAAGGGATGAGGTTTTGGAAGAGGTGGAGGATGAGGAGTCACAAATTCCATCACCTTCTGGACAGTCAGCGCAACGTGGTTCCTCACAAAGGGTTGGGCAGTGTTCACTTTGTGAGGAGGATGAGGAGGAGTCAATGGAGGAGGAAGACATCGCTCCAGAGGGAGGTACACAAACGCTCTAGTCAGTATGTGAGAGCGAGGGTGGGGTGATGCAGAGCAGGCAGAGATGACGCCTCTTGCAGGGGACAGCGTTTCTTGGCCAGTTGGGAGTCTGCAGCACATGGTTGATTTCATGCTGCAGTGCCTGAGAAACGACCGCCGCATCGCCCACATTCTCACCACGTCTGATTTTGGGTGTACACCCCCTAGACCCTCGCACCGGGACAACTTACAAACCCTCATCACACCGTTGAACCGGGAGCGTAAAAATGCGGGAAGTACCAAGATACACTGGTGCAATCCATAATGTTCTCCATTCCAGCCGAGAGCACTGCTGCTGCTACTGCTTTACAAAGCAGCTCTGTGCGTCGAGGCAGTGGAGACAGCTCTGCAACAAGAGGGAGCACAAGCAGCGCCTCTGCACAGGGCAAGACCAGTATGTTCCAAATGTGGCGAAGTTTTGTGGCAGCGCCACAAATGTCTACACCATCCGAGACGCTCCAGTCAGCAGGAGGCAACGTTTCCGTAAGATGGTGACAGACTACATGTCTTTCCCTCTCAGTGTACTCCCAGATGGCTCTTCCCCATTCAAGTTTTGGGTCTCTAAGCTGGGATACATGGCCAGAGCTTAGCCAGTATGCATTGGAGGTGCTGGCTTGCCCTGCTGCCAGTGTATTATCGGAGCGCGTCTTTAGTGCCGCAGGTGTGTGTACTAACAGACCGTCGCATGCGACTATCCTCCGATAATGTAGACCGGCTTACTTTTCTGAAAATGAACAAGGCATGGATCTCGCCAGAATTTGTCTGTCCGTTTTCAGATTAAATAACTGGTTCGCAACGTTATCCATGTCTCCTGTTATGTTCATCTTTCTACCACCTGAACTCTACTCCCTGTGCTACAACACTGCCAGTTGCTGCTCAGAAGTGTCGTGTCCACAAGCCAATACACAAGCTATAAGTTTAGTGGGGTTCAGTAACGCCAGCTGTTCCCCTGCTGTGTGTCCGGCAACAAGTCTCCTGTTCCCTATACATGCACAGAAAAACCATGTGGAACATGCTCCAAATAGGGAAGAGCCGTCACCCTGATTGTTATGCTTAAAAACAGGAAATTGTGAAGTTTTCCAGGCCTAGAATGATTACATTTTTATGACAAATATGGACAAATAATAATTTGTCATCACAGCGCATATCTGCACATGTCTATTTTAAATGTAACAAAACTAAAACATAGTCTTCACTTTTTGAAATTAATGCATAAAAAGTACATTTCATACTTATCAATTAATGCTTTTTAAGGAACTTTATCTGTACCTGTAAGATACTGCAGTCAACGGATGTACGAATCATAAAATCCTCATCATCATCATCACGAGTTTTTTATTTATGACAAGACATTATAAAATACACATACTGATGCCAACTGTAACTTCACACACCATATATGAAATGGCCAGCATCTAAACCTGGTAATAATGTGCAATAATAAATTATTACATCTAGAAAGTGCATCATGCATACTGACAATAGGTAGTACTAGTTATACCTGCAAGTGCTGTTGAAACAACCACAACAGATTAAAATTAATAATGGTATATAGGTATCACAGTGCATAGTTAACTCATGGACAATGTCGATGTAATACTGTACCTCAATAAAGTCAGCGTCAACCATTATGCTTGTTAGTCTTGTAGATTGTTAAAGAGGGAACGGTCTTTTTTGGTTGGTCATAGGTGGAGTATTAGACAGTAAATGATTACTGCTGTCGTATTTTTGGCGTCCCTAGGGCGCAATAACGCTGCGTAACGTCACATTTTATTGAGTCATCTAATTGACACACGGTACCCTACCCTACGCGTGACAGTAGGAAGGTAGTGTTGACGGATAAAGCCTTGCGCAACCAGACATGCTTTTACCCTCTTCAACACTGTACAAGCAAAAAATGCATGATTGCAGCCGCAGACTTTATTGACGTACAGTTATAACATCGCCATTACCCATCAAGGGTGTCCACTGTCTGATACAGACATAGAATTTACCTTTGCTATCCGTAGCCTTTGTTTCACCTACACTTGCAGGCACACACTTAAATTTGTGACAATGCATTATGTTTTTTTTAAATAGTTATTTTTTATCGTACATTATTGTGTCATCACATTGATGAGTCCATGCTGGACATGTCATACATGGTGTACAAAGTAACTATTTTATTAACTTAAATAATTGAAATGTCTGTGACTGTCACATCTAAATTGCAATGATGATGATGATAAGTGACTATTACAAAATCCATTGTCTTCACTATGTTTATGGTTTAACATAGCGTTCCTTAAGCATTATTCATAAATACAAAAATGGACTTTTATTGTTAAATTTACAACACTATATTTTGTAACCAATTTTTTGGGTGGTGTGTTGTTCCATTTCTTGTTGGCATGTGCATATATGCGTTTATATTTGCCCGTGTCTTTATTTTTATTCTTGAAGTTAGGAAACATGTGTTTTCTTTGTACCGTGTTAGCCAGTATATAGATAAATATTTTTGACTTGAGATCCGCAGTGGTTTGATACCTTTGAATGGATACTGAAAAGATGGTAACAAATTGCAAGCTTTCGAGGCTACTCAGTCTCTTCATCAGGCAAAGACTAAACCAAAAAATGAAGCATCACATATTTCTATACACAACAGGACACAGGAATAGTGCCAATAGGTAAGGACAAGTAAGTGACGTGTAGCAGAACTGTCATTTTCACAGAGGGATGAACATAAATATTGGAACAGTTCCTAGATAAACGATAGAAAGTTTTATGCCCTCTGATTGGGGTCTGGTTTTGTGTTTTCTGCCCCTGGAAGGGCAGAGACGCAGATTCCTTAATTGATTAGAATGACATAAATCCGTTGTGATCTATTCATTCCATCACTAACAGTGTCAAAGGTCATGATGAGGCTTATATTCTCAAACCTTTGTATCTTTGTCATATTTGAAGTTATATTTTAATACCAGTAATTCCATGTCCATCATTGCTATGACCGGGCATACAAAAGTGTTTTGCCACAGGTAAATCCATTATTTTTTGTCTTATTAGTGTGGCGCTGATAATTCATCCTTGTTCTCATTTTTTGGAAGGTCTCCCTACTTGTCCCTCCCTCATTGTTCTTACCTATTCCTGTGTCCTGTGGTGTTGTAGAAATATGTGATTCTTCCTTTTTTTTTTTAGTCTTAGCCTGATGAAGAGACCTGAGTAGTCTTGAAAGCTTTGAATTTGTTACCATATTTTCAGTTAGCCATTAAACGGTATCAACCACAGAGGACTCTCAAGTATAAATATTTTTCTATTCTTGGAATTGAAATTCATCATTTTATTGTCCTAGTAAAACTTCATTTATTCTTGTTTTGAAGTACATACATTTGCAATGGCCACGTTATGTTTCGGTAGCTGAGGAGAGCAGGCAAAAGGCAATACACCAGAGCAGTTGGAATCTATGAGATTGCAGTACCCTGAATAACCCACCACAACTAGAGGTAGCCGTGGAGCGTTCCTACGTTGGTCCTAGACGCCTCGTCACAGCCTGAGAAAACTAACTACACCTAAAGACAGAAAAAGGAAAGCTATCTGCCCCGGAGCAGAACCCAAAGATAATAGAAAGCCCCAAACATGTAATGGCGGTTAGACAAGAGGAAATACTTGACACAGAAAGAAATTAGTATGAGCAAAGCTGGGGCCCAAACTATCTAAATAGAAAAGGATAGGAAGGGTACTTACTGCCAATCCCAGAAAACCCTGAAAAGCACCAACTCTACTAATTTCAAAATCACCTGAGATCACACGACCTCTACCACCTAAATTAGTTCTCTGGTGTAACAAATCAAAACAGCAGCCACTGAAAAAACTGGAAAAAGCAAAAGAACAAAACTCAGTGGCTGAACTAAACTGAGAGGGCAGAAGCCCCCGGAGGAGGGACCTGAAGGCCCCCCAAAGAAGTGCAGTACAAAATGCAAAAATATAGCACAAACACAAAGGAAGCAAAGTCTTATCTGTAAGCAGGAGATGCAGACACGACAAGCAGGCTACAAGGGAAACTGGAATGAAGGATTCAGACCAGACAATTGATCACCGGCAACCCTGATTGGGAAAATGGACTCCCTTATAAGACCAGTCAGTAACACCTGATTCCCAGTCCTCACAATCTTCACTAGCACCGCTTGTAACCACCAGAGGGAGCCTCTGACTCAGAACTCATCTCAAACCCATTCACAACAGTCCCCCCCTTGAGGAGGGTGTCACCGAACCCTCATTTGAGCAACCAGGTCGGTAAGGATGAGTTCTATGATAGCACGGATAAGTCTCCTAGCATGGATGTCCGAAGCAAACACCCAAGAATTGTCTTCCTGACCATAACCTCTCCATTTAACACAAATACTGGAGTTTCCGTCTAGAAAACGAGAATCCAATATTTTCTCAACCACATACTCCAGGACTCACCTCAACCAAAACAGGGTCAGGAGGCACAGCAGCAGGAAACCACTGGCTCAACAAACCTCTTCACAAGGACTTGTGGAACACGTTATGGATCTTAAATGTCCCTGGAAGAAGCAAACGAAAAGAAACAGGATTAATATTCTCCATGATTTATAAGGTCCAATGAACCTAGGCTTAAATTTAGGAGATGCTCTCTCATAGGAATATTCTTTGAGGACAACCAGACCAAGTCCCCACTTTAAACGAGGACCATCAGTCCTATGCCGGTTAGCAAACGCTGGGCCTTCTCCTGAGAGAGGGACAACCTCTCCATACCTGGTCCAAATCTGTTGCATACGCTCCACAACAGAGTCAACACCTGGACAGACAGAAGCCTCCGTCTGTCCTGAAGAAAATCGAGGGTGAAACCCAGAATTACAGAAAAAACGGAGACATCAAAGTGGCAGAGGCTGCCCTATTATTAAGGAGCAAACTCAGCCAAAGGCAAAAAAAAGAGACCCAGTCCATCCTGATCAGCAGACACAAAGCATCTTAGATAAGTCTCCAATGTCTGGTTTGTTCTCTCAGTTTGACCATTGGTCTGAGGATGAAAGCCGAGGAGAAAGACAATTGAACACCCAGTTTAGAACAAAAAGTCCTCCAAAATCTGGAAACAAACTGGACTCCTCTGTCAGACACAATGTTCTCAGGGAATGCCGTGTAACGAACCACGTGCCTGAAGGAACAACGGCACCAATTCAGAGGAGGAAAAGCAACTTAGGTAATGGCACAAGAGTATCATTTTGGAAAAACCTATCACAAAATTACCCGATGGTGGTCCATTCTCTGAGAAACAGGAAGATCGGAAATGAAATCCATAGAGATATGGGTCCATGGTCTCTTGGGCCACAGGCAATGGCATCAACAAAACCACTAGAGCGAGAGCAAGGCTTGGAGCGAGAGAAGTCCGCAGGACTGCACAAATTCCTGACATCACGAGACAAGGTAGGGCCACCAAAAGGACCGACTAACCAAGTCTCTGGTACCAAAAGGTTCCGGGATGCCCAGCAATGCGGAAACAATGTATTCTCAGACATCACACTCCTCTTCCACTGGTCCGGGACAAACAATTTTCCAACAGGGCAGCGCTCGGGCTATCCTCCTGACACCCCTCCAGAGCAAGTCTCAAATTGGGCGAGATGGCGGAAAGAACTACACCCTCTTTCAAAATAACAGAAGGATCAGATAACTCAGGAGAGTCCGCAAGGGAAACTCCTCGAGAGGGCATCCGCCTTAACATTCTTAGTGCCAGGAAGAAAGGAAACCACAAAATTAAAACGTGTGAAAAAACAAGGCCACTGGCCTTCTAGGATTGAGTCGCTTGGCAGATTCCAGATAGACCAGATTCTTATGGTCCGTAAGGACCACCACCTGATGTTTGGCTCCCTCCAGCCAATGTCTCCACTCTTCAAAAGCCCACTTCATGGCCAACAACTCCGATTACCCACGTGATAATTACGTTCAGTAGGAGAAAATTTTCGAGAGAAAAAGGCACAAGGGTTACTTTTAGAGGTCTTGGATCTTTTTGGGACAAAACGGCACCTGCCCCAATTTCAGAGGCATCAAACCTTCACCTGAAAATGGCAGAGAAAACATCAGGGCTGCGTAGAAACAGGAGAGAAGTGAATCTCTGCTTAAGTTCCTGAAATGCAGAGACTGCCTCAGGAGGCCAATTCACCACATCAGAACCCTTTCTGGTCAGAATCAGTTAATGGTTTAACAATAACCGAGAAATTACCAATAAAATTTACGTAAAAAAATTGGCAAAAACAAAAAATCTCTGAAGAGCCTTTAATGAAGTAGGTTGGACCCAATCACAGATGGCCTGAACCTTGACCGGGTCCATTTCAATAAAGATGGGGACAAAAGAATCCCAGAAATGAGATCCTCTGTACGCCAAAAAGACACTTTGATCCCTTCACATACAGAGCATTCTCTCTCAAAATCTGGAATACAGTTCGAACATGTTTCACATGAGAGTCCCAGTCATTAGAAAAAAATCAAGATATCATCCAAATAAACAATCAGAAATTTATCCACAAAATCCCTGAAAATGTCATTCATTGAAGGACTGGAAGACGGAAGAAGCATTAGTGAGCCCAAAGGGCATCACTAGGTTCAAAATTGCCTTCAGGGGTATTGAATGCCGTCTTCCATTCATCCCCGTGCTTAATGCGAATTAGGGTTATACGCCCCCTGAGGTCAAGCTTGGTAAACCAAGTAGCGTTTTTCACCTGGAAAACAGGTCAGAAATCAAGGGTAACGGGTATTGATATTTCACAGTAAATTGTTCAAGAGACGATAATCAATACACGGCCTTAATGAACCATCTTTTTTGGGCCACAAAGAAAAAACGGCACCTAAGGGTGAAGAGGATGGTCTGATATGACCCTTCTCCAATTGATTCCTTGATATAAGACCGCATAGCGTCATGTTCAGGTACAGACAAGTTAAAAAAGGCGACCTTTAGGGAATTTACTACCCGGCACTAATTCAATAGCGCAGTCATAGCTCCTATGGGGGAGGCAAGGATGCAGATTTACTTTCGCTAAACACATCAGAAAAATCAAACAAAAAGTCAGGAACATCCTGAGCCTGGGGGGAGGCAGAAAAAACAGGAGTGTTAGTATTAAACAATTGGCAGCCCCAACTGGTTACAGACACAGATTTCCAACCAAAAAGGATTATGAGACTGTAACCAAGGGAAACCAGCACGATATGTCTTGCAGATTATATAGAACCAAAAATTTGCAGCACTCTGGTGATCAGGTTCAACCCTCATTATCACTGAGTAGAAAACTGGGGTTTATTCTCAGCCAAAGGGGTAGAATCGATCCCCAGTAGGGGAAAGACTTCTGTAGGGGTATCAAGGGAAACCCACAACGTTTAGCAAAATCCTAATCCATCAGGTTAATAGCTGCTCCAGAATCAACGAAAGCCTGAGCAGAAAATGAGGACAGAGAGCATATCAGAGTGACAGTTAATAAAAAATTAGTCTGAACACTACCCAAGACAACTGAGCATGCAAAACGTCTTCCCGCTTAGGGCAGACTGAAATAGCATGAGAGGCATCACCACAGTAGGAAAAATAACCCATTGCGCTTTCGAAACTCATGACGCTGTGCCCCAGACACCACTCTATCACACGCATGGGTTTCAGAATGGTTCACAAGGCAACACAATTCCACGCATACTTCTCCGCTCACGCAAACGTCTGTCAATTTGAATCGCTAATGACATAGAATCATTGAGACCAGAGGGGACAGGGAATCCCACCATATCATCCTTTACATTATCTGACAGACCCTTCGGAAAAAGGGCCGCCAAAGCGTCGTCATTCCTTTGGTAGGGGTGCCCACCTTACGGAATCTTGACAGTATAAAAATCGCGTCTTTAAAACCCCGATTTAATGCCAACCAAAAGGGTTTTTTCAGCTTGATCAGTGACATTAGGCCCAAAAGTTTTAATAACCCCCCGCCCGAAAAAAACATCAACAAAAACTCAAAACAGGTCCCCCCGGGATAAAAGGGGAAAAAAACCCCAATTTTCCTTTTGGGGGGCCCCCCGGAGAGAGATTTTTAAATTTTTTTAAAAACCCCCCTGCGCCCGGGGTTTCCCCAGGACTTAGATTTTAAGGCAAAAAAAAAACCAATTTAAAAATTTTTTTGAAATTCTGAAATTGCCGAAACCCCCCCAAAAAAAATTGGCATGGGGGATCCTAGGTTCCCCCCAAAAGGCAAACCCCCCAAATATGCAGGGGAATTTTCCCCAAACCCCAGTGGCAAGCTGATCCACACGGCCGGGGACTGGCAAACTCCTTGGGAGAAAAAAACCTTCCCCCCACCCGGGGGTACAGGGGGGAAAAAAAAAAAAAAAACAAAAAAATACGAAATTTTCCGGGGAAATCGACAACCTTCCCTCCTTCCCCAAATTTTTCCCTTTTTTTTAGTACCCTTTTAACTTTAAATTTTTTTTTGGCCCCGGGATACTGTTTAAGTTTTGGGGGGGGAGGGGAGAGGGCAAAAAAAAGGAAACACCAGACAGTTGGAATCTATGAGATTTTAGTTACCCCCCTAACCACCACATCTAAGGGAGCCGGGGGAGGTTCCTACGTTGGTCCTAGAGCCTCGTCACACCCTGAGAAACAAAAATCCCTAAAGACAGAAACAGGAAAGCATTTTTCCCGGGGAAAACCCCCCAAAATAATAAAGCCCCCAAACATTTTAAGGGGGGTTGAAAGAGGAAAAATGACACAGAAAAAAAATAGTATGAGAAACCCCGGGGGGCCCCCCAAATATTTTAATTTTAAAAAAGGGAAAAAGGGAAAGGGGGTTTTTTCGCAACCCCCAAAAAAAACCCAAAAACCCCCCAATCTACTAATTTCAAAATCAATTGAGATCCCCGACCTCTACCACCTAAATTAGTTCCCCTGGGGGTAAAAAAAACAAAAAAAAAAACCACTGAAAAAACTGGAAAAAAAAAAAGAAAAAAAATCAGTGGTAAAATAACTGCGAGGGCAAAAAAACCCCCGGGGGGGGACCCTAAAAGGCCCCCAAAAAATTTTCAGTACAAAACCCCAAAAAATAGCACAAACAAAAAAGGGAAAAAAAAATCTTTTCTGAAAAAAGGGGAAAAATTTTCCAGAAAAGAGGCTAAAAGGGGAAAAAAGGAAAAGAAGGTTCAGACCGAAAAATTGATCCCCGGGAAAAATGGGGGGGAAAAAAGACCCCCTTATAAAAACCCCGTCATTTTAACCCCCCCGATTCCCAGTCCCCCAAAATTTTTTTATTTTGCCCCGGGTTTTTAAACCCCCGAGGGAGCCTTGCTCAGAACTCATCTAAAACCCCCTTCAAACCCCGGCCACGAAACCCCAAGGGGGAATAACTCAAAATTTTTTTTCCACCCCCTTTTTCCCCCGGGCTTCAACGGGCCCCGTTGTGTTTTAGAAGTGTTAGATGCACGGGGTGAAAAAAATCGTGGGTGTTTGGGGGGTTTTAGTAACCCCCGTTTTCCCCCCGCTGTTTTTGGGCCCCCCAAAAATTTGCTGCTTTTTCAACTTCAACTTAAAAAAGTTTTCATACTGGCCCCTTCCCCACCCCCCCTTTTTTACCGGGGGTTAAACCCCGCGCCAGTTGCTGCTCGAAGTGTTAGTTTTCCAAAAAAAAGAAAAAAATCGTGATGTTTTTAGGGGGTTTTTATTTTAAGCTGCTGTTCCCCCTTCTGTTTCTGGCAAAAAAAAAATGCTGCTAACTAAAAAATTCAACTTAAAAAGTTCTTTTGGGGGGCCTTTTTCCTACACCCCCCCCGCCCCCGGGCTTCAACAGCGCCAGTTGCTTTTTAGAAGGGGGTTGGGGGGACAGATAAAAAAAAAAAATCGTGATGTGTTTGGGGGGTTTTTGAAAACCCCCGCTGTTCCCGCTGTGGGGTCTGGCAAAAATTTTTTCTGTAACTACAACTTAATTCAAAGTCTCATATAGGCCCCTGCCTAACACCCCCCCTTACCCTGGGCTTCAACAGCGCCAGGGGGTGCCCCAAAAAAGGGGTTGATCCCAAAATGAAAAAAAACCTGATGGGGGTTTTGGGGTTCAGTAACGCCTGTTTTTCCCGCGTGTTTTTGGCAAAAAAATTCTGCTGAAAAATACAACTTCAACTTAAAAAATCCCCTTTTTTGGCCCCTCCCTTTTCCCCCCCTTGGGGCCCCGGGGTTCAACAGCCCCCGTTTTTTCCCCAAAAGTGTTAGTTTTCACAGTTTAAAAAAAATCGTGATGGGGTTTTTGGGGTTCAGAAAACCCCGGTTTTCCCCCCGCTGTGGGGGCCGGAAAAAAATTCTGCTAGCTCCCCAATATGGTAAAAAAAAACATGCATCTAAAGTGTCTGTGTTTCACTTTGGTAGAGGTTTTCCCATGATTTCTAAAATGTAAACATTTTTAAAAGTTCAACTTTCAAACCCCAAAAGGGGTTTTTCTTTGTCACAAATCTGTAAAAAAAAAATTTGTGACATATTATTACCCCATATGAAAAAGTCGAAAACAAATGCAAACACAAAACCTATTATTTTTATAGGGGGACTGATGGTCAAAAACCCTTTCACTCCCCTTTGCTTGAAAAAAACCAAAAACACCCCCAAAGGGTTTTCTCAAATACTGCAATGTTTTGGGAATGCATAATGTTGGGGTTAAAATTTGAAAAAGGGGGCCGTGCGAAGGTTTACTTTCCCCTGTTTTGCCTTTGAAAAAAAAGAACAAAAAAATAAAATCCAAAATTGATTAAGGGACGTGGGGTACACCCCTAATATTGTGCAAACAATGCATGTTTTGGGAATTAAAACCCCTTCAAAAAATTTCTTATATTTGTGTCATTTTAAAAAATACATATTTGATTTTAAAAATTAAAAAACCCCCAAAACATAAAGGTCCTTATGTAAAAAATGATAATCGCAAACCCCAAAAACATGCTTTCCCCTTGGTTTTAAATCAATAGTGCATAGTCACAATAGCAAAAAAATATCCCCGAAAATGGTGCTGAAAAAAAGAAAAGGGGGTGGAAAAACGTAAAAAGTATATATTTTTCGGGGCTGAATAGCGTTTTTTAAAAAAGGGGGCTTTTTAAACTGTACTTAAAAAAAAACACTTTTTTTAAAACCTCACACTCGTTTTTTTGTAGCTTGTTATTTTTAAAGGGCTAGTGTTGAGCGATATTGCTCGATATCTAAAAAAAATTGTATCAAAAAATTTACGCCGATAGCACTAAAATATCGTCGAAAAACCGATTTTTTTTGCGGAAGCCCTTTTTAAAATCAGGGGAAAAAAAATTTTAAATTTAAAAAAAAAAAAACCTTTTTTCCCCGGGAAACACTAAAAACACAAGAATACATATATATATATATAATTATTACATGTCATTGTGACATATATATTACATATATTTATGTTTAACACTTCTACATAGTAAATCGACTCTATTCAATTGCCGGGTAAAGACGTGACATACCCCATAGAAGTCGACGGGCTCGGTGCCGAGTACCCCGAAAAACCTCTGGCTCTGTGCGACTCAACTTGGGCGTACGAAACAGGATTCTGTAGCTCGCTATAAGCGAGTCCTGTGGCCTGAATTGCACTGGTTTTGTTTTGAGAATTGCCTAAAATCTTCAGAGAATGTATTTGCCATTTTTCGCCATATCTGCGTCCGCGAGGCACTGGTGAAAAGAAGGGCGTCTCTTGCTGGGGTGTCACTCACTCAGTGGCGTGGGAAAACGATGGCCGACCACTCTAAATGGTAATGCAATGTAAGATCGTGCCCACAGCTCTTCAGTTCCGCCTCCTCATTCTCCTCAGTGTGCGGAAACTAACACGAAGGTCCCCCTCACTACAAAGAGGGGCCCTCTCCAGATGCTAATGACACATGTGACTTGGCGAGGATGGCTAATGGACACGACGAGCAGAAGTGGAAGGGATGAAGCAGTCAGAGCTCTCCCCCCACGAAAGCGGACCGATCGCCACAGAAATCACCGTTGGGCACCCGGCCTGTAAACCTCCTACGCTGCAAGAAGCGGAGGATACCCTAAGAGGCCTGGCCCGGCACCAGGGAGGAGGTTCGCCAGGATGGAAGCCAGCTGGCGTGCCCTAAAAATAAATTGGAGCGGCCCCAAAATCCCTCTTACCTGAAGTGTCTGTACGGAAGGTGAGGCACCCGTTCTAGTAGAGGAGCCTTGCAATGTGATCCGGTTGATTTGTCGCAGTGGAGGCACCCGTTCCTGCAAAAAACCGCACACCGTCGCAGCACCCAGATCCCGGGCTGTCTGCCCCTCGTGGGGCAGAAGAAGCGACACCCGTCCTCATGGAGGAGGCCGCGCAGGCACCAGAGGCTACTTGCCTGTACGGAGCCCCAAACTGTCATCTGTTCCAGAGCCGTCTGCTTCCTCGCGGGGTGAGCGCCGCCAGGACTGGGGGGCGCAGGAGAGCTGCCGCAAACCGGACACTGTAAGCTGCAGTGGATGTGGAGACATGGAGCTGCTGGTGGAGGAGAATTACAACCGGCGTCAGGAGGAAAGAGTGGAGACGTTGGGAGCAGGAAGAGAGCGACAAAGGGAGCAGCGGGGAAACCCAAAAGCTTCGCCAACGTCAGCTGGAGAAGGACCGGGCAGATAAGGACCGGATGAGAAAAGATAAAGGAACCTGGGGAGCCGCGGCGTAAGGGTGCAGTACGGAGCTTTAAATTGAAAGGTGGTTGGGGCTTCATCCAGGAGCCTGGATTTATTTAGAAGTCTTTGTGACCCCGGGGGGACGTGGAGGCTCACCTCCCAGAAGGACACCGGGGAGGGACCTGTTGCCAGGAGACTTGGTGACTTACACCCGACACTGGGGTTACAATGGGATGGTACACCCTAAATGTTACAGTGCGACCCCTACTCCCCAGAGTGTCAGGAAACCTGTGAGACCCTCGAAGCCTTCAGCCTCCCCCATCCAGGCCTCTGCAAAAGTGCCCCCCCCACGCCGTAAATCTCCCAGCCTCCCTCAGTGGTCTCCTCAGCAGCCCCAGCTATGGACATGATAAGTATAGTGGCCCGTACCCGGCGCCTGTTAGGCCCCCTGGGGTTCGTTCAGTCCGGGGACATAGGGTCCAGACCCGGAGGGAGATGAAAGAGGTGGCCAACAGACCCAGATAGCGGGTCACAACTTGACTGTACAGGCCACACGACGTCATCAGGTCCTGGTGGTCCTTGGTGCCTCGGATGTTTGGCAAGCACAGAAGAGTACCAGGTGGTACTGGAACAGGCCCTGCCAAAGAATTTAAATAACCCGGACAGGGTCCCTGTATGTAAATAGTTAAATTGTTTATGTACCCGGACGGGTGAATGTTCCCTAAAAAAGTTTTTTAATTTAATAAAAAAAAAAAAACACAGTTTTCATTACTTTTATTACAGTTCATCCTGCGACGCCATCGATCTCCTGTAAAAAAATGAAAAAAAAAAAAAAAAGTATACCACCTGACCGACGCAGTCCATAGTAACGAGTGTCCCACGTGATCCAGTCTGCTACATCAGAATGACAGGCAGAGCCTGTCATCCCAGCGCAGCAACAGCTGATTACCTGCTTCCCGGCGGTGACGTCTATCGGACTGGTTTACGGCCGGGATTACCCTGCAGTCACTGCAGTTATCGCGAAAAATGCATGTGACCGCCAGGGAGAAGATAATGGCGGCCATCAAGCAGTCCAGGACAGTGACCGCCGGAGATTTCTGCCAGGTAAGTGCCGCTGACTCCTGACAGACCCGACCGACGGACACTCACAGTGACAGTGACAAATCCGATTCCGGTATTCGATAAGAGGAAAAATATCGAAACGAATTATCGAAACTCCGATAGAGCTAATATCGGCCGATACACCGATATTTGCAGTATCGTATCGCTCAACACTAGAGTTGAGCGATACTTTCCGATATCCTAAAGTATCGGAATCGGAATGGTATCGCCGATATCACTAAAATATCGGCGATACCGATACCGATACCGGAAGTCCCATGTAAGTCTATGGGAACAAAATATCGAAATTAAAAAAAACCCATTCTTGCCTTGTTGGTTAATTGTACATGAAGGAAAACAAGAAAGAGTAATGTAGAATGTATTGGGTGAGGTTGAGGAGACATTAAAGGCATAGATGTTTGACCCAATCCAATGGAATAGCATTAATTTTTTTTTTTTAGGAAATACGTTCGGATTGACGAACAAATTGACAATGTTGTTAACCTTTTTTCTATTTTGTCAAATATGTCTGTTTCACAACTTCCATGGTCTTCACCTTTTTAACTTTTCACACACTTTCTCCTTCATAATTTTCAGCAGCATCATCTTTCTCATCAAATTATTCTTCATCTTCACCTTCTTAATCTTCTAAAACTTCTTGCTATTCATCTTTTTGTTAACATTACTTATATTGTTCTTATTAAACAGTTATTATTCTTCATATTCTACTTCTTCATCTTCTTCCTATTCATCCTTTTCATCATATTCTTATTTGTGACAGACATTCCTGTACTTGTAATCTGTAAAACTCTGAATTTTCATCCTTCCGTTCTTGCTGTCACGAAAGATTTTAATTACAACAGTATTTGTCCGCGTTCAGTTTAGCCTGCAGCAGCATCAGGCATTTTCCAGGGGCACCACGAGGAGGAACGGACTCACCCCCATACACTGCTTAGTCTTCTTCTGCTTAGAATTTAGAGCATATATTTTGCTCTTCATTTTGGTCTTATACTTAATGTTCTTCTGCTTTTTGATCTTCTGCTTATTGTTCTTCTGTCTCTTGTTCTGTATCTTGTAGTTTGTCTTAACCTTCTTTGTCCTGTTGGTGATGGTACAAAAGCCAATGGAAGTAACGAGGACCAGCTGACTGTGCTGGAACCCGGAGGGTCAGCAGAAGGAAAAGAGCCAATGGCACAACCGAGGACCAGCTGACGTTACTGGGACAGGGTTACTAAGCAGGAGGTACCTGTGCTCCAAAGCACTACCAAGGACCAGCAGACGTTGCTGGAACTCGGATACCGACATGGAGGCACCTAGGCCAAAGGCACTGCGGAGAACCAGCTGACGGTACTGGAACCCGGATGGGTAGCAGAAGGTACAGAGCCAATGAAAGTACAGGACAGTGACTGTGTGAACCGGGAGCAGGAATGTAAAGCCAATGGCACACACAGAGGACAGCTGACGTACTGGACAGGGTTACTAAGCAGGAGGTACCTGTGCTCCAAAGCACTACCAGGACAGCAGACTTGCTGGAACTCGGATAGACAGGGGCACAGGCAAAGTATGCGAGAGAACAGCTGACGGTTACTGAACCCGATGGGTAGCAGAAGGTAACCATGGGATTAAAGTTGAGGCAGCAGGACTGTTTGCCGTTCACACAGCAGGGGAACAGCTGACATTACTGAACCCCAGTAACACGGGAGCAAGTGTAGACTGTGCTAACAGCACTTCCGAGAAACAACTGGCGGTGTTGTAACCAGGGATGAGAAGAGAACAGGGTGGAGGCAGCAGGACTTTTTGCCGTTCACACAGCAGGGGAACAGCTGACATTACTGAACCCCAGTAACACAGGAGCAAGTGTAGACTGTGCTAACAGCACTTCCGAGAAACAACTGGCGGTGTTGTAACCCAGGGATGAGAAGAGAACAGGGTGGAGGCAGCAGGACTTTTTGCCGTTCACACAGCAGGGGAACAGCTGACATTACTGAACCCCAGTAACACAGGAGCAAGTGTAGACTGTGCTAACAGCACTTCCGAGAAACAACTGGCGGTGTTGTAACCCAGGGATGAGAAGAGAACAGGGTGGAGGCAGCAGGACTTTTTGCCGTTCACACAGCAGGGAACAGCTGACATTACTGAACCCCAGTAACACGGGAGCAAGTGTAGACTGTGCTAACAGCACTTCCGAGAAACAACTGGCGGTGTTGTAACCCAGGGATGAGAAGAGAACAGGGTGGAGGCAGCAGGACTTTTTGCCGTTCACACAGCAGGGGAACAGCTGACATTACTGAACCCCAGTAACACAGGAGCAAGTGTAGACTGTGCTAACAGCACTTCCGAGAAACAACTGGCGGTGTTGTAACCCAGGGATGAGAAGAGAACATGGTGGAGGCAACAGGACTGTTTTGCCGTTCACACAGCAGGGGAACAGCTGACATTACTGAACCCCAGTAACACGGGAGCAAGTGTAGACTGTGCTAACAGCACTTCCGAGAAACAACTGGCGGTGTTGTAACCCAGGGATGAGAAGAGAACAGGGTGGAGGCAGCAGGACTTTTTGCCGTTCACACAGCAGGGGAACAGCTGACATTACTGAACCCAGTAACACAGGAGCAAGTGTAGACTGTGCTAACAGCACTTCCGAGAAACAACTGGCGGTGTTGTAACCCAGGGATGAGAAGAGAACATGGTGGAGGCAGCAGGACTGTTTGCCGTTCACACAGCAGGGGAACAGCTGACATTACTGAACCCCAGTAACACGGGAGCAAGTGTAGACTGTGCTAACAGCACTTCCGAGAAACAACTGGCGGTGTTGTAACCCAGGGATGAGAAGAGAACAGGGTGGAGGCAGCAGGACTTTTTGCCGTTCACACAGCAGGGGAACAGCTGACATTACTGAACCCAGTAACACAGGAGCAAGTGTAGACTGTGCTAACAGCACTTCCGAGAAACAACTGGCGGTGTTGTAACCCAGGGATGAGAAGAGAACAGGGTGGAGGCAGCAGGACTTTTTGCCGTTCACACAGCAGGGGAACAGCTGACATTACTGAACCCCAGTAACACAGGAGCAAGTGTAGACTGTGCTAACAGCACTTCCGAGAAACAACTGGCGGTGTTGTAACCCAGGGATGAGAAGAGAACAGGGTGGAGGCAGCAGGACTTTTTGCCGTTCACACAGCAGGGGAACAGCTGACATTACTGAACCCCAGTAACACGGGAGCAAGTGTAGACTGTGCTAACAGCACTTCCGAGAAACAACTGGCGGTGTTGTAACCCAGGGATGAGAAGAGAACAGGGTGGAGGCAGCAGGACTTTTTGCCGTTCACACAGCAGGGGAACAGCTGACATTACTGAACCCCAGTAACACAGGAGCAAGTGTAGACTGTGCTAACAGCACTTCCGAGAAACAACTGGCGGTGTTGTAACCCAGGGATGAGAAGAGAACAGGGTGGAGGCAGCAGGACTTTTTGCCGTTCACACAGCAGGGGAACAGCTGACATTACTGAACCCCAGTAACACAGGAGCAAGTGTAGACTGTGCTAACAGCACTTCCGAGAAACAACTGGCGGTGTTGTAACCCAGGGATGAGAAGAGAACAGGGTGGAGGCAGCAGGACTTTTTGCCGTTCACACAGCAGGGGAACAGCTGACATTACTGAACCCCAGTAACACAGGAGCAAGTGTAGACTGTGCTAACAGCACTTCCAAGCAACAACTGGCGGTGTTGGAGCCCAGGGTCAAGGAGGATGTTTAAATACTAGATCAAGTATTTTCCTTGTTACGTGTCAATTAAAAATGTCTATACTCCAAACAAGAGAAATATAACCTTTAGTACCATAAGATGATGATTTTACTTTAAAAAATATATGTAAATTAATAATTGACAAACATAAACGCATACATTAACATGTTGAAAAGCAATGCAAACCACAATAAAAATCGGTTAAATAATCTGCTATACGGTTTTAAATAAAAGCATACAAGTACATATCAGAATCCATTAATGATGGATAAGTAACAGTATGTACACCATTTTCATTTGCTGAATAATATCACTAAAAAGTTTTTAAAAATATCTAAAATTTCCATCATGTAATACTGATAATATGTGGCAATCATTTATATTAACAAAAAAAACCTTTAAAAAGTGCATAGTGAAAACAGCTATTTATGCCTGACTGTGGACTTGCAAGCATGACAACGGATAGATAAGGTATATATAGATGACACTGCATAGCCACAGATGGTGAATGGCGATGTAATACTGTACCTCAATAAAGTGTGCGTTACTACTACATCCTTATTTTTATATAGCTTTGTAAAAGGGTACGTGCATGTATGCTTGCGCCTTTGTTTGGACGCACAGACTGGCTTCCTGCTGTGACGCGTTGGGTATTGGAGCGTCTGTGCGTCTTATGACGCAGACTAACATTCACGGTGCGCATCGTTCATCATCGCAAGCGTACCGACAACACAAAGGCGTTGTCATGACTGCTTTACTCAGTAAACATGCACCTATGATGAAACATACACGCATGTGCCCTATTACATAACAAGCTACAAGAAAAATGCGTGTGAGGTGTGACACAGCTGTTTTGTTAAGGTACAGTATTATATCGACATTGTACAGGTGTCGCTATTCAGTCTGATAAATAGATATCATTCACCTATTCTATCAGTTGTCGTTCTTTCAGCACCACTTACAGGTATATATTTTGCTATTGTGACTATGCACTATTGACTTTACCAAGGTAATGCATGATTTTTGTTAGCGATTATCATGTTTACATGAAGGACCTTTATGATATGGGCTGTTAACTTTCTAATCAAATATGTATTTTTTAAAATGACACAAATATAAGTAATGTTGAAGAGGACTATTCCTACATGCATTGTTTGCACAATATTACAGGTGTACATCACGTCCCTTAATCAACATTGGATATTATATTTACTTGTATGCTTTTATTTCAAAGGCAAGAACACTGAAGTATAACCTTCGCACTGCAGCAGTTGTCAAAGTTCAACCCACATTATGCACTTCCAACATTGCAGTATTTGAGTCATCATGATGTGAGTTGGATTTGTCTAAGCTATGGAGTGACAAGGTTGACCATCAGTATCCTATAGCATAAGTAGGCTTTTGTGTTTGCATTTGTTTTCGACATGTGCATATCTGTAATAATATGTCACAATTATTTTGTTACAGATTTGTGACAAAGACAAATCATTTTATGGTTTGAAAGTTGACGTTTCAAATGTTTACAGCTTAGAAATCATGGTGTAGCCTCATATCTATGTGTAGCACTAGACACTTTGAGATGTAATTTTTTTTTTTCACCATGATTAGGTAGCTAGCAGTAATTTTTGCCGGACACACAGCAGGGGAACAGCAGGCGTTACTGAACCCCACAAACACATCAGCGATTGTTTTCATCTGTGCATCTAACACTTCTGAGCAGCAACTGGCGCTGTTGAAGCCCAGGGTCAAGGAGGGTGTAGGCAGAGGCCTAGTATGAGACGTTTGAAGTTGAAGTTGTAGTTAGCAGCAGTAATTTTTGCCAGACACACAGCAGGGGAACAGCAGGCGTTACTGAACCCCACAAACACATCAGCGATTGTTTTCATCTGTGCATCTAACACTTCTGAGCAGCAACTGGCGCTGTTGAAGCCCAGGGTCAAGGAGGGTGTAGGCAGAGGCCTAGTATGAGACGTTTGAAGTTGAAGTTGTAGTTAGCAGCAGTAATTTTTGCCAGACACACAGCAGGGGAACAGCAGGCGTTACTGAACCCCACAAACACATCAGCGATTGTTTTCATCTGTGCATCTAACACTTCTGAGCAGCAACTGGCGCTGTTGAAGCCCAGGGTCAAGGAGGGTGTAGGCAGAGGCCTAGTATGAGACGTTTGAAGTTGAAGTTGTAGTTAGCAGCAGTAATTTTTGCCAGACACACAGCAGGGGAACAGCAGGCGTTACTGAACCCCACAAACACATCAGCGATTGTTTTCATCTGTGCATCTAACACTTCTGAGCAGCAACTGGCGCTGTTGAAGCCCAGGGTCAAGGAGGGTGTAGGCATAAAATATTGAGTTATTGCCTTGTTACGTGGCCATTGCAAATGTATGTACTTCAAACAAGAATAAATGAAGTTTTACTACAACAATAAAATGATAAATTTCAATTACAAGAATAGAAAAATATTTATACTTGACAGTCCTCTGTGGTTGATAACGTTTAATGGCTAACTGAAAATATGGTAACAAATTCAAAGCTTTCGAGACTACTCAGGTGTCTTCATCAGGCTAAGAGTAAAGCCAAAAATGAAGAATCACATATTTCTACACACAACAGGACACAGGAATAGCTAAGACAAGTGAGGGAGGGACAAGTGAGGGGAGACCGGCAACAAAAAGGAGAACAAGGATGAATTATCAGCGCCACACAATCACAGATAAATTAATGAATTTACCTGTGGCAAAAGACTTTTGTATGCCCGGTCATAGCATCATGGATATGGAATTACTGTTATTAAAATATAACTTCAAATATGAGAAACGTACAAAGGTTTCAGAATATAAGCTCATCATGACCTTTGACACTGTTAGTGATGGAATGAATAGATCACATGGATTTATGTCATTCTATATCAATTAAGGAATCTGCGTCTATGCCCTTCCAGGGTCATGAAAACCCCAAAAAATACGCCAATGAGAGGGCAATCAAACTTTCTATCCTTATCTAGGAACTGTTCCAATATTTATGTTCATCCCTGTGAGATAATGACAGTTCTGATACACGTCACTTACTTGTCTTACCTATTGCACTATTCCTGTGTCCTGTTGTGTATAGAAATATGTGATGCTTTATTTTTTTAGTTAGTCTTTCCCTGATGAAGAGACGTGAGTAGCCTTGAAAGCTTGCAATTTGTTTCCATCTTTTCAGTTATCCATTAAAAGGTATCAACCACTACTGACTCTGAAGTCTAAATATTTTTCTATCTACTGGCTAACACGGTACAAAGATACACATGTTTTCTAATTTCAAGAAGGAAAAATAAAGAAAATACAAATATAAACGCATATATGCACATGCCAAAAATAAATGGAACAACACAACACCCAAAAAATTGGTAACAAAATATAGTGTTGTAAATTTAACAATAAAAGTAATTTTTTTTTTTTATGAATAATGCTTAAGGAACGCTATGTTAAACCATAACATAGTGAAGACAATGGATTTTGTAATAGTCACTCATCATCATCATCGCAAATTTTATGTGACAGTCACAGACATTTCAATTATTTAAGTTCATAAAATCGTAACTTTCTATAGCATGTATGACATGTCCAGCATGGACTCATCAATGTGATTGATGACACAATAATGTACAATAAAAAATAACCATTTTAAAAAACATTAGGCATTGTTTGTCACAATTTAAGTGTGTGCCTGCAAGTGTAGGTGAAACAAAGGCTACGGATAGCAAAGGTATATTCTATGTCTGTATCAGACAGTGGACAGCCTCTGATGGGTAATGCCGATGTTATACTGTACGTCAATAAAGTCTGCGGCTGAAATCATGCATTTTTTGCTTGTAGAGTGTTGAAGAGGGTAAAAGAATGTCTGGTTGCGCAAAGCTTTATCCGTCAACACTACCTTCCTACTGTCACACGTAGGGTAGGGTAGCGTGTGGCAATTAGCTGACTATCAAATGTGAGGTTAGGCTGCGTTATTGCGCACTAGGGACGCAAAAAAAAATACAGCAGTAATAATTTAATGTGTAATACTACACCTATGACAAACCAAAAAATTACGTTCCCTCTTTAACAATGTACAAGACTAACAAGCCTAATGGTTGACGCTGACTTAATTGAGATACAGTATTACATCAACATTGTCCATGAGTAACTATGCACTGTGATACCTATATACCAGTATTAATTTATATCTCTTGTGGTTGTTTCAACAGCACTTGCAGGTATAACTACCTATTGTCAGTATGCATGATGCACTTTCTAGATGTAATAATTTATTATTGGACATTATTACCATGTTTACATGCTGGCCATTTCATATATGGTGTTTGAAGTTACAGTTGGCATCAGTATGTGTATTTTATAATGTCTGTCATAAATAAAACTCGTGATGATGATGATGAGGATTTAATGATTCGTACATCCATTGACTGCATTATCTTACAGGTACAGATAAAGTTCCTTAAAAAGCATTAATTCATAAGTCTGAAATGTACTTTTATGCATTAATTTCAAAATGTGAAGAGTAGACTATGTTTTATTTTTTGTTACCATTTCTAATAGACATGTGCAGATATGCGCTGTGATGACAAATTATTATTTGTCCATATTTGTCATAAAAATTTATCATTCTAGGCCTGCAAAACTTCACAATTTCATGTTTTCAGCATAACAAGCAGGGTGACGGCTCTTCCCTATTTGGAGCATGTTGGTCATGTGTTTTTCTGTCCATGTGTCGGGAACAGGACACTTCTTGCCGTTGACACAGCAGGGGAACAGCTGGCGTTACTGAACCCCACTAACAGTAGAGCTTGTGTTTTGTTCTGTGGACACGACACTTCTGAGCAGCAACTGGCAGTGTTGGAGCCCAGGGAGTAGAGTTCAGGTGGTAGAAAGATGAACATAACAGGAGACATGGATAACGTTGCGAACCAGTTATTTAATCTGAAAACGGACAGACAAATTCTGGCGAGATCCATGCCTTGTTCATTTTCAGAAAAGTAAGCCGGTCTACATTATCGGAGGATAGTCGCATGCGACGGTCTGTTAGTACACCACCTGCAGCACTAAAGACGCGCTCCGATAATACACTGGCAGCAGGGCAAGCCAGCACCTCCAATGCATACTGGCTAAGCTCTGGCCATGTATCCAGCTTAGAGACCCAAAACTTGAATGGGGAAGAGCCATCTGGGAGTACACTGAGAGGCAAAGCCAAGTAGTCTGTCACCATCTGACGGATACGTTGCCTCCCGCTGACTGGAGCCCTCTCGGATGGTGTAGACATTTGTGGCGCTGCCACAAAACTTTGCCACATTTTTAACATACTGGTCTTTCCCTGTGCAGAGGCACTGCGTGTGCTCCCTCTTGTTGCAGAGCTCTCTACACTGCCTCGACGCACAGAGCTGCTTTGTAAAGCAGTAGCAGCAGCAGTGCTCTCGGCAGTAAGGTAGAACATTAGGGATTGCACCAGTGTGTCTTGGTACTCCCGCATTTTACGCTCCCGGTTCAACGGTGTGATGAGGCTTTTGACGTTGTCCCGGTAGCGAGGGTCTAGGAGGGTGTACACCCAATAATCAGACGTCGTGAGAATGTGGGCGATGCGGCGGTCGTTTCTTAGGCACTGCAGCATGAAATCAACCATGTGCTGCAGACTCCCAACTGGCAAAGAAACGCTGTCCTCTGCAAGAGGCGTTATCTCTGCCTGCTCTGCATCACCCCACCCTCGCTCTACATACTGACTAGAGCGTTGTGTACCTCCCTCTGGAGCGATGTCTTCCTCCTCCATTGACTCCTCCTCCTCATCCTCCTCACAAAGTGAGCCCTGCCCAGCCCTTTGTGAGGAACCACGTTGCGCTGACTTTCCAGAAGGTGATGGAATTTGTGACTCCTCATCCTCCACCTCTTCCAAAACCTCATCCCTTATTGCTTGCAGTGTTTTTTGAAGCAGGCAGATAAGGGGGACAGTCAGGCTGACTAGTGCATCATCTGCACTCGCCATCCGCGTTGACTCATCAAACGCACGCAAAACGTGGCACATGTCCTTCATAGTGGCCCACTCATTAATGGTGAAGTGTGGACGGCGCAAATTGCGTGTTGATTGCGCCTGATGCAGCTGATACTCCATAACTGCTGGCTGCTGCTCACACAACCGCTCCAACATATGTAACGTTGAATTCCACCTGGTGGATACGTCACATATGATGCGATGTTCAGGAAGGCGCAATCTGCGTTGCAGAGCTGCAATGCGCGATCTGGCCATGCTGGAACGTCGCAAGTGAGCGCACTCTAGGCGGACCTTGTGCAGCAGTGCATCAAGATCCGGATAGTCCCTCAAAAAACTCTGCACGACCAAGTTGAGCACATGTGCCAGACATGGTATGTGAGTGAGGTTGCCAAGGCCCAGAGCTGCCACCAGATTTCGGCCATTGTCACACACTACCAAGCCTGGCTGGAGATTCGCTGGCAAAAACCACACGTCGCTCTCCTGCTTGATGGCATTCCAGACCTCCTGCGCTGTGTGGCTTCGATTCCCCATAGGAATTAATTTCAGAACGGCCTGTTGCCGTTTGGCCACGGCTGTGCTCATATCGGTCGCATCAGGTAAGCGTCCACGGGTCCATGTGGAGGTAGACCGTGACGGCTCCTGCAGCGATGATTCTGAGGAAGTGGAGTAGGAGGAGGAGTCATTGTGGACAGACTTGATTCCGGCAATCCTTGGAGTTGGCAGAACACGTACAGCGCCACTCGCAAGATCTGTACCCGGCTCCACAACATTCACCCAATGGGCAGTGAGTGAAAGGTATCGTCCCTGGCCATGGGTACTGGTCCACGCATCGGTGGTCAGGTGGACCTTGCTACTGACGGCGTTTAGTAGCGCATGTTTAATTTTTGCCTCAACATGCTTTTGCAGACCAGGGACGGCTTGCCTGCTGAAATAAAATCGGCTGGGCACATTGTATTGTGGGACTGCCAATGCCATTAATTCACGGAAACTGTCAGTCTCCACCAGCCTGAATGACAGCATTTCAAGGGACAGGAGTTTTGCAATGCCAGCATTCAGAGCCTGTGCTCGTGGATGGTTTGCCGAGTATGGCCGTCTTTTATCCCATGCCTGTGCTACCGATGGCTGTTTTGTGGCCTGGGTGTATGAGGATGACAGGGAACTTGCAGCTGTGGGTGGAATAACACTGTGTCTCTGGACAACAGTGACAGAGGTTCTTCCATGGCGATCCTTTGAGGAAGCCTTACCAGCTGTGTGTGAACTGGAGGAAGAGGCTCCAACAGGAGCTGAAGATGTAGGTGTGCTGTAGGTTGGCCTACATCTCCAGTGTGTCTTTGTAACTCAACAAAGTGCTTTGACCGCACATGTTTCCACATATTTGTTGTATTAAGGTTACTGACACTTTTACCTCTTTTAATTTTTTGATTACACAGCTTGCATTTTACATAGCAAATATCATCTGCAACTGTATCAAAAAAGGACCACGCAGAGCAAGTCCTGGGAGCGCCCGGTTTGGCTGTTGTAAGAGAACTGCTCCGAACGGGTGCCAAACTGGAGGCTACAGGCAAGCGAGTCTGCAGCCTACCTCTCCCTACTGTTTGGACCGTTGGTGCAATCTCTTCCTCAGAGCTGCCCCCACCACCTTCCTGTTCCTCACGCCATGTTGGGTCTTGGACCTCATCATCTCCACCACTACCCTCTTCCAACACCTGCTGTTGTTGGGTGGTCTGGCCAGCACCATGCTCAACAGAAACTGGCAACTGAGTCTCATCATCATCAGATGCGTTCTGCGGTGTGCTGACCATCGGCACTGGCTCACCCGCCTCTTCAGATTCAGAGAGACACAGCTGTTGCGCATCACTGCATACTGCCTCTTCTTCACATTCCAGAATGCTGCTTGGCTGGGCCCCTGTTTCCAAGCCAACAGATTCTGAGAACAGAAGCAGAGACTCAGCTGGCTCCTGTACAGAGCTCTCTGACTGCCTGGGCAATTTGGCAGGCGGTGAAGAGACTGATGGTTGTTCAACAGTGCTGTGGTCCTGAGAGGAGGTGGAAGGTATTGAAGTCGATGCATTGGCTGCCATCCAACCAACAACGGCTTCAATTTGTTCTTCACGCAGCAGGGGGGTACGCTGAGCTCCTACAAAAGTGCGCATAAAGGAACGCTCACGGGGAAAACTGGTGGATGCTGTGTCACTGGGTGCGGCAGCAGCCACAGAATCCCCACGTCCTCTCCCTGCTGCAAATCCACGGCCTCGACCACGACCACGTGCCTTACTCACTGACTTCTTCATCTTGGTAGATTGATAAAGAAAGTCAGAAAAGTTAAGGCCTAAGTGTGGTTATTCCTCACAGACTACAGTGAACCCTGCAGACAACTGTTCAGTATCTGTGAAAGGCCCCTTTGTGTACTTCTATAGTGTTTGCAACCAATGTATTGTATACGGATGGAAGCGCGTCACACTAATAGATTAGATTTTTTTCCACTAAAATGGAGCAGCACCAATTAGAGAAAAATGTGAAGGATGAGGCAGTGACACACGCTCAGCAGACTACAACCGGCAGTGGTTGAAGTACAAACTGGAGCGTAATCTGCACTCACAAAATGAAAAGCTCACAGACTACAGTGAACACTGAAACACAACTATTCACTATCTGTGAAAAGCTCCTTTGTGTACTTCTATAGTGTTTGCAACCAATGTATTGTATACGGATGGAAGCGCGTCACACTAATAGATTAGATTTTTTTCCACTAAAATGGAGCAGCACCAATTAGAGAAAAATGTGAAGGATGAGGCAGTGACACACGCTCAGCAGACTACAACCGGCAGTGGTTGAAGTACAAACTGGAGCGTAATCTGCACTCACAAAATGAAAAGCTCACAGACTACAGTGAACACTGAAACACAACTATTCACTATCTGTGAAAAGCTCCTTTGTGTACTTCTATAGTGTTTGCAACCAATGTATTGTATACGGATGGAAGCGTGTCACACTAATAGATTAGATTTTTTTCCACTAAAATGGAGCAGCACCAATTAGAGAAAAATGTGAAGGATGAGGCAGTGACACACGCTCAGCAGACTACAACCGGCAGTGGTTGAAGTACAAACTGGAGCGTAATCTGCACTCACAAAATGAAAAGCTCACAGACTACAGTGAACACTGAAACACAACTATTCACTATCTGTGAAAAGCTCCTTTGTGTACTTCTATAGTGTTTGCAACCAATGTATTGTATACGGATGGAAGCGCGTCACACTAATAGATTAGATTTTTTTCCACTAAAATGGAGCAGCACCAATTAGAGAAAAATGTGAAGGATGAGGCAGTGACACACGCTCAGCAGACTACAACCGGCAGTGGTTGAAGTACAAACTGGAGCGTAATCTGCACTCACAAAATGAAAAGCTCACAGACTACAGTGAACACTGAAACACAACTATTCACTATCTGTGAAAAGCTCCTTTGTGTACTTCTATAGTGTTTGCAACCAATGTATTGTATACGGATGGAAGCGCGTCACACTAATAGATTAGATTTTTTTCCACTAAAATGGAGCAGCACCAATTAGAGAAAAATGTGAAGGATGAGGCAGTGACACACGCTCAGCAGACTACAACCGGCAGTGGTTGAAGTACAAACTGGAGCGTAATCTGCACTCACAAAATGAAAAGCTCACAGACTACAGTGAACACTGAAACACAACTATTCACTATCTGTGAAAAGCTCCTTTGTGTACTTCTATAGTGTTTGCAACCAATGTATTGTATACGGATGGAAGCGCGTCACACTAATAGATTAGATTTTTTTCCACTAAAATGGAGCAGCACCAATTAGAGAAAAATGTGAAGGATGAGGCAGTGACACACGCTCAGCAGACTACAACCGGCAGTGGTTGAAGTACAAACTGGAGCGTGATCTGCACTCAAAAAATCAAAACCTCACAGACTGCAGTGAACACTGAAACACAACTATTCACTATCTGTGAAAAGCTCCTTTGTGTACTTCTATAGTGTTTGCAACCAATGTATTGTATACGGATGGAAGCGCGTCACACTAATAGATTTGATTTTTTTCTAATATAATGGAGCTGCACCAATTCCACTAAATAAAATAAAAAAAAAAAATTGTCAGTGACACGTGCAGATGCCTACAAACAGCGGTGGATGCAGAGCAAACTGCAGCGTCACCTGCACTGTCACACACACACCTTGCACAGAGCTGTTAAAACAACACTGGCAAAATGAAGCTTTACACAGCGGTTGGTAAACTAGCCTGCCTCAAGCACAGTAGTACACAAAATCGCAATCTCTAACTGTCCCTCAGAGTGAGCAGAGTAGCGTTCTGTCCCTTACTGAGTTCACAGCACAGTGACGCTAAAATGGCGGCGGCGCCTTTTATAGTGCATTCTGACATCATTTCAGCAGCCAATCACAGCCATGCCATTAGTTAAGATGACCGCAGCATTACAGGATGTGCCCACACTTCGTAGGATTCCTCATTGGCTGACTAAAATCACATTGCCTCTCAAAGAATTATGGGAACTTCCGATTCCGGTATACGATATGGAAAAAGTATCGGAATTAAGTATCGGAATTCCGATAACGCGAATATCGGCCGATACCCGATACTTGCGGTATCGGAATGCTCAACACTACTCAACACTAATCACCAGTGATATTATTCACAGGAGCTCTGTATGTTGTGTCAGTGTAAAGGTAATACATGGATCTCCAGTGACATTATACACAGGAGCTCTATATATTTTATATAGTGTACAGGTAACACATTGACTTACCTGTGACATTATATACAGGAACTCTGTACATAGTGCACAACTAATACAGTGATCACCAGTGACACTATATACAGGAGCTCTGTATATAGTTTAATTGTACAGGTAATGCATGAATCACCAGTGACATTATGCACAGGAGCTCTGTATATACTATATAGTGTACAGATAACACACTGACTCACCAGTGACGTCTGAAATTGAAGTCTTTCATCTTCGCTTTTCTTCTTCATCCAGCTCAGACCACCATCACTTCTTCCAACAAGGACTCGTCTCTGCAGAAAATAACACAGTTATCTAGAGCAGTGCTTGCAGAGCACACAGCATATTTTTGACCAACTACTACACTACACGAGATGAAGAAATAAAGGAGAGATATTGCTGCCCTGCACAGTACCAGCACCCCCCATAGAAAACAGTATCCTCAAAAATAAAATGCATCACTGCAGTAATAATATCCCTTAATTAGCCCCCCACAGTAATAATATCCACCATCCTTGCCCCCATGCGTCTCATTCCTAGCCCCTTGTGTCTCCTTCCTGGATCAGCCATATGTTCTCCCATCCTAGCCCCATATGTTTTCACATTTTGCCTTGATGTAGCTCCATTCTGCCCCCATGTGATATCCCATCCTGCCCTATCTGACATGTCCATCTGTCTAAATCCTCCTGCCTCATGTGTCCCATGATCTTGCCCTATGTGTTCCATGATTCTTCCTCATGTGTCTCATGATCCTGCCCCATGTGTCCCATAATCCTGCCCCATGTGTTCCATGATCCTGCCTCATGTTTCCCATGATCCTGCATTATCTGTCTCCATGCTTCCCCATCTGTTCCATGATCCTTCCCAAACTTTCTACTTTCCTGGCCGCAGTCCAGCGTCGTCATCTCCTCTATCCATTTCAAGTGAGTGATGTCATACACCGGCAACGTGAGCACAGACGTCAGCTGCCAGCTTGCCTGTGATAGGCTGGTGGCTTTTAACCATTGCCCTGTGGGCATGCACGGAAACAGATTTTAACGGAATGTGGATTCACCCTCCTGCCCCTGGGGTCCAATGAGCAGAGGGGGACCCGGCCGGGCCCCATATGCCAGTAAGGGCTGTAATGCCTTGATGGTGTCCCTGCCAATAAGTGACTTTTATAAGTCTATGGAGTGTCAGAACAAAGTTTCATTGATTTACATTGTAAGAGACTTCAAGCTCACAGAGAGACCAGTGTGATGCAGAGTCTGATTTGCCATCACATAACTTGGAAGTACACATTCTTATACAGATATGATATCTGCATGAGCACACATACAATACACACATTACAACACACAGAGTGCACACACTATACACAGGTGACATAATCATATATAATCACTCTTTTCTTCATCATAGAGGACAGGAAATGGGGGATGGGGTTATATAGTTAGAAATCAGCAGTGCAGAGAACCCTCTTGTAAAGGTACTGCCACACTAAACAATCCCGCTAGCGATAACGATAACGACGCATACTAATGCGATCGCTAGCGGGATTGTTTATATATCGCTGAGTGCGGCTTAACTTAGCGATATCGTTAAGGACGCTATCGCGGTTAGCGATCTCCTTAACGACTTTAGCGGTACAAAAGTACCGCTAAATCGCTAAGAAAAGGTGCCACACTCAGCGATAATACTTACCCAGCGGGAGCGCCGACGATAAAATAGGGTCCGGAACGATTCCAGCGATGAGCGAGATCACAGCAGGATCTCAGCAGGGAGCTCGTCGCTGACAGATGCCGCACACTACAACATCGCTAACGGGATCGCTAAATAGTGACGTTTTTTAGCGATCCCGTTAGCGATGTTGTTTAGTGTGGCATACCCTTAAGTCCTGCACACCTCCCCCATCCCGACTGTTGAGCTTCTGGAAGCATTACAGGAGGGAAGGGGCTTCTGTGTGTGAACAGCAGCCATACAGAGGAAAGTGCTGTCAGGTTTTCCCCCTCTCCTCAGGAATGTTACTCCACTCTGCTCTCATACCCTCTCCTGAGTACTGTGTAATCCTTCTCCTCATCAACTTCTCCCATCTCCCATAAGTAATTTGTCCCATCTCCCGTCTCCTCAGCGTGGTCTCATTTTCTACATTTTCCATACATACCTGGCCCCACCCACCTGTTCCGTTTTTTGCTCATTGTCATGGACTCAGCTTCTCTGCACACATAGGGAAACCTCTCCTGTCACTGGCACTAGAGAGGAGGTCCAGGAAGCGGTGAGTTGGAGCTTTTCAGCTAATTACAGTCACGCACCACACTGGGTTGTGTTTAAACATTCTGCATGGTGCGTGGCTGTGTTAACAAATAATGACTGATGCTGCCCCTAGGGCTGGTGAGGATAAGCAAAAAAAGAGGGCCCGGACTGGGTCACAAACTCTGCCAGCATGTCACAGGTAGTTTGGGTTCCTACTCTTTTGCTTCTGCTCCCGGGCCCCATACACCAGTAAAGGTAGTAATACCCTGATGGCGGCCCTTACTGTATCTATGTAAATCTTTCAGGGCCAGCTGTTGTCAGGATAAGCTGAGAGTTGCAGCTGCACAACTGGATTACCATACGCAAGTGACCCCTGTAATAAATCAATGTGTGCCAAACCACCAAATTTCATTAGGACCAGCCGACCATAAAAAACATATTAGGTCTCCAAACGCTCTTCAAAGGATCAGGCATATTGAATGTGAGCATCCAATTCTTTTGTTTCCAGAGCAGAAAATCTACCATAAGGTGTATGTGAAAATGTAAAAATTACTGTTGACCGTGTCCATGATAGAGAGAAAATTATCTGATGAGGTAATAAAATAAGAGAAGAAGCATTATTTATTTAAAGAGAGTTTTTCACCAAGTAGGGACAGAGACCATGAATCCAGCAATATGGAACTTACTAGGCTGCCTGCTGTCAATTTCATGAAATCACTGTTTAACAGTGGCATGTAAAAGTGTGGTCACAATTACTGTTGTTGTGAACAGTTAAGCAAGTTGAACATGAAATTAAGAAGATCTAAAGTTAAAGATGAGCCATTTTCTTTGTATTTAAGGCAAAAAAATATGTAGATATTTTCATCTTCTACATTTTGAAAATAACAAAAAGGAAACTGGACCAATGCAAATGTTTGGGCACCCTGCATGGTTAGTACCTATAACAAGGGAAAAAGAACGATCAAAAGTCCAAAATAAAGTATGAAAATTTTTTTTTATTAAACATCAATTATTAAAAAGAGCAGGGAGAAACAATGACAAAGACTCACGCCAATAAGCACTAGTGGGCAAAATAGGACACACACAGGTGGAGAATTGGCCGAATTACATAGGTGCAAAATTGTCACAAATCTGCAAGTGCAAAAGATGGTATTTAAGTATAAATACTGGCCAAAACAGTCATAATGTTGTTAATATGTAGACAAAATTACATATGACAGTGATGTCCTGGGAGAATAATATAACCACATATTCTGAGCAGGATATTTGCATCAAAATGTCCAGGACATATCTGCTACCTAAACACATAAGCATAGCAAAAATTTGCAGTAAATGGCATAAAAGGTAACGGTATACCTGTTTAGGTAGGGAACTAACACCAGGTGCATCCACCCCGACGTGCGTTTCGGCTGTTGTGCCTTTCTCCTTTATACTTAAATACCATCTTTTGCACTTGCAGATTTGTGACAATTTTGCACCTATGTAATTCGGCCAATTCTCCACCTGTGTGTGTCCTATTTTGCCCACTAGTGCTTATTGGCGTGAGTCTTTGTCATTGTTTCTCCCTGCTCTTTTTAATAATTGATGTTTAATAAAAAAAAAATTTCATACTTTATTTTGGACTTTTGATCGTTCTTTTTCCATTGTTATAAGATATCTTGCGATTGTCTGTATATATTACATCCATACAAGTATGCCCAATCAGTTTGATATATCATACCAGCAGTAATTTACACATGGGTATGTTTTTCAATAAGGTCATTTATTATGGTTAGTACCTAGTAGCACCCCCTTTTGAAAGTTTCATAGCTTGTAAATACTTTTTGTAGCCAGACAAGAGTCTTTCAATTCTTGTTTGAGGGATTTTCATCCATGTTTCATGGAAAATTCTTCCAGTTCTCTGAGATTCCTGGGTCATCTTGTATGCACTGCTATTTTGAGGTCTAGCCACAGATTTTCAATGATGTTCAGATCAGCGAACTGTGAGGCCCATTGTAAAACATTTAGCTTTTGCTTTTTGAGGTAGTCTATTGTGGATTTTGACATGTGATTGGGATCATTAATAGTGATGATAAAAACAAATGTTTCAAGAGTAAGGATCAGATATTTTCTTACATACTGGTAATAATTCACACCGTAGGAGAAAGAAGCGTCAAATAGAATCTTATCCAACGGACATACAAAGATAGCAGTCAGATTGCACTCACCTGATGTACTAAATATAAAAGCATATAGGATCATCAAACAGTTGCCGCAGGTCCACAGGTCAACTAGTGACCATAATCTTAGTTAATTTCCTGGAAATTTTGTGGATAATATTCTGCGCTCCACCAGAAAGTACATGAGCTGGAAGACACCATCAATAACTGTACTGTAATCTCTTACACGTTCCGCAGGACTAGCATCTACCACTATATGGTCATTATATGGCGGTAACATTAACTCCTTCACCCCCCAAGGCTGTTTGCACCTTCATGATCAGGCCAAAGTTTACAATTCTGACCACTGTCACTTTATGTGATAATGAGGGCTGTTATCTGAAGTTCACAAAATAAGATCTATAAAAACATGGTTGGGTGAATTTTGGGATGGAATATCTTGACTGGCCAACACAGAGCCCTGACATTAATCTCATTGAACACCTTTGGGATGAACTAGAAAAGAGATCAAGAGCCAGTCACCATATTCTTCTCTGACCCATCAAATTCTCTTTTGGACAAATGGGCAAAACTCCCATAGACACACTACAAAATATTTTAGAATGCTTTCTTAGAATAGTGGAAGCTGTCATAACTGAACAACTGGAGTGGGAAGAGGAAAACTACTCCATATTATTGGCTATGGATTTAGAAAGGGATATTGTGGCGACACAGCCTTGCATTTTAATCAACCAGATGACTATTTTAGCAAGCCAAGAAGAATAGACTGTTATCTATATATTGACTTTTGAATTTATGTGTTGGTAAAGGAAACAGACTTTTGCTTGTGTAAGCCTGTAATATTGAATTGTAATTTGGTATTTAATATAACATATTGAGCGCTTTTCCTTGATGACTAGTGATATTTACTGATGTGGTAATTATACATTCTCTAGGCCAGGTAGTTTGCTGATTTTTAAAACAGAGGAGGAAAATCTATGCAAATAGATTACATAATCAAACAATGCGACTTGGTTGTCACCATTCTTCCCCTTATTTGTGATGCTGGATTGCAGGACACTTGTTAAACATAAAAAGAGGGGATATGTCTCTCAGAGACATAGAGAGCAAGAGAAACATGCAGACATCAAAAGGACCATAGACAGCACAGCAGCCAAGACATCATGGCTCCATCACGAGGGACACAGTCAGGCATGATAACAGTTTTTTCACATTGACACTGATTGGCTAAGAGCAGGTCAAAAGGAAGTTAGAAGAGATATTTTCAGGTAGTTGCATGTTTTAACATATAGCATAAATTAGGTAAGATTGATTTACTCTTGATCATGCTATAGAGAACTGTTGTTCACAAAGATCCGCTCTGCTATTTTATAAATCTTTATCCTTTCACATGTTTCTTTCCTTGACTAGTAAACAAGGGCAAACAATTTGACCTTTATATATTGAAAACATCAAAAGTAAATTTACTTCACTCTTATGCACTAATGAATCATCTTATACTGTCATTTTTAGATTGAGTACAAAGAGATCTTATTTCAATACATTGGACAAGTTTCAGGGTCAAGATGCCCAACCTTCTCTACTTAAGCAGTCTCCTCACACGGCAGATTCTAGTAAATGGGAGCAATGAAAATAACAATGTAATGTACTGTAGATTCAATATCATTGTTTAAAGTAAAGAATGTTTTTACTTCATGTCAAAAAAAGTTATCTCAATTGGCTATGAAAGCTTTTGTGAAATATTCTTCCATTTCTTTTTGCAGCATTAGGATGTATATGAAATGCATACAAATCTAAAATTACAATGGGAACAGCAATTCTCTGCTTCCATGTCTTAACCCTAAGGAAAATGTAAGTTTTTGTTTAACTTTGGAATATCAAATACAAGACATTAGTGAGACAATCATTTGTTGACTTATTTACTGCAAATTTCAATCTATGTCTTAGTTTGTGTCAGAAAAGGTGTAAATGTTGAATGCAATTGAGAGATTTACTTAAAGCGAATATGTCAGCAGGATTTTGCTAACTAAACTAAAGACATTGTTGGGTTCCCGCAGTTAAACTGATTAAAATGATACTTGGGGTGAAGAAATCCATGTTGTGGTTCTTGTGTAATCAGTGTTTGAAGTTTTCAGTTACTGAGATGCTCGTGCTCCGGGGCGGGACTGTAGGCAGAGTCTTATTTTGAAAAAAATTATAAGTTTGTTTCATGGAATTAGTTCTAGAAAGTGCTCACAAAAAGACTAATACTAATACTAATAATTTAGAATAATTAAAAAACCATCAAAAATTATTATACGTGTGAAACCTAACCAAGCAACAAGTTTGCTGACCTACAAACATCAGATATCATAGATAGGGGGTGCTGGGTGTACCTAGTTCACCCTAATATCCCCTACTAACACCATGCCTATCATCGGCAGTTGGTACCCTGTCTTGAACTCAATATGGCACCCCCGCTCAATGGCGGCTTACCCTGATGTACCTGGAAGTCCCTACATCACTGGTCGCAAAGGAGAATGCCACACCAAATTGGGCAACTAATCTCATCTTGGTGCTCTAGACAACAGAAACCAAGGAAAGACTTTCCCACAGGCCGCCCCGAAGCACAAACATGTTTCTCATCAGACTGTGCTTTGGGGAGGCTTGTGGGCAGGTCTTTCCTTGGCTTCTCTGGCCTAGAGCAGGAAGATAAGACTCTGCCTACAGTCCCGCCCCTGAGCACAAGAATCTGATTAGCTTAAAAATTCTAACACTGATTACACAAGAACCACCAGATGGATTTCTTCACCACAGATATAATTTTAATCAGTATAACAGTGCCAATCTGACAGTGTCTGCAGTTTACTTAGCAAAGTCCTACTGACAGGTTTGCTTTAAACGTTTTTGTTTTTTTTCAATATTATGATAAATTAGAAAATAACAATAGTAACAATCTCTAAGCACATAAACAAGGTGTAAACTATAAATTACTATTTCATTAAGTCATTAATTAAAAATTCATTCTTCACACTTCATGTTTAACTAGCCTATTACTATATATATACAGTTTAAACTAGAAATTTACATACACTACTGTATATAAAAAGACACATATGCATTTTTTTCTCAATATCTGACATGAAATCAGAATGAACCTTTCCCGTTTTAGGTCACAAAATAGATGGCATCAGGAGAAAAGAAGATTATGTGGCAATACTAAAGCAACATCTCAAGACATCAGCCAGGAAGTTAAAGCTTGGGCAAAAATAAGTCTTCCAAATGGACAATGACTTGAAGCATACTGCCAAAATGGTAACAAAGTGGCTAAAGGATAACAAAGTTAATGTTGTGGAGTGGCCATCACAAAGCCCTGATCTCAATCCTAAAATTTATGGGCAAAGCTGGAAAGGTAGGTGCGAGCAAGTTGACATACAAACCTGAATCAGTTACACCAGTTTTGTCAGGAGTAGAGTTGAGCGATACTTTCCGATATCCAAAAGTATCGGAATCGGAATGGTATCGCCGATACACAAAAAATATCGGCGATACCCGATACCGATACCGGAAGTCCCATGTAAGTCTATGGGAACAAAATATCGAAATTAAAAAAAAACCATTCTTGCCTTGTTGGTTAATTGTACATGAAGGAAAACAACAAAGAGTAATGTAGAATTTATTGGGGGAGGTTGAGGAGACATTAAAGGCATAGATGTTTAACACAATGCAATGGAATAGCATTAATATTTCTTTTTTTGAAATACGTTTGGATTGACGAAGAAATTGACAATGTTGTTAACCTTTTTTCTATTTTGTCAAATATGTCTGTTTCACAACTTCCATGCTCTTCACCTTTTTAACTTTTCACACACTTTCTCCTTCATAATCTTCAGCAGCATCATCTTTCTCATCAAATTATTCTTCATCTTCAACTTCTTAATCTTCTAAAACTTCTTGCTATTCATCTTTTTGTTAACATTACTTATATTGTTCTTATTAAACAGTTATTATTCTTCATATTCTACTTCTTCATCTTCTTCCTATTCATCCTTTTCATCATATTCTTATTTGTGACAGACATTCCTGTACTTGTAATCTGTAAAACTCTGAATTTTCATCCTTCCGTTCTTGCTGTCACGAAAGATTTTAATTACAACAGTATTTGTCCGCGTTCAGTTTAGCCTGCAGCAGCATCAGGCATTTTCCAGGGCACCACGAGGAGGAACGGACTCACCCCCATACACTGCTTAGTCTTCTTCTGCTTAGAATTTAGAGCATATATTTTGCTCTTCATTTTGGTCTTATACTTAATGTTCTTCTGCTTTTTGATCTTCTGCTTATTGTTCTTCTGTCTCTTGTTCTGTATCTTGTAGTTTGTCTTAACCTTCTTTGTCCTGTTGGTGATGGTACAAAAGCCAATGGAAGTAACGAGGACCAGCTGACTGTGCTGGAACCCGGAGGGTCAGCAGAAGGAAAAGAGCCAATGGCACAACCGAGGACCAGCTGACGTTACTGGGACACGGTTACTAAGCAGGAGGTACCTGTGCTCCAAAGCACTACCAAGGACCAGCAGACGTTGCTGGAACTCGGATACCGACATGGAGGCACCTAGGCCAAAGGCACTGTGGAGAACCAGCTGACGGTACTGGAACCTGGATGGGTAGCAGAAGGTACAAGAGCCAATGAAAGTAACGAGGACCAGCTGACTGTGCTGGAACCCGAGGGTCAGCAGAAGGAAAAGAGCCAATGGCACAACCGAGGACCAGCTGACGTTACTGGGACACGGTTACTAAGCAGGAGGTACCTGTGCTCCAAAGCACTACCAAGGACCAGCAGACGTTGCTGGAACTCGGATACCGACATGGAGGCACCTAGGCCAAAGGCACTGCGGAGAACCAGCTGACGGTACTGGAACCCAGACGGGTAGAAGAAGGTACAAGAGCCAATGCAAGTGACGAGGACCAGCTGACTGTGCTGGAACCCGGAGGGGCAGCAGAAGGAAAAGAGCCAATGGCACAACCGAGGACCAGCTGACGTTACTGGGACATGGTTACTAAGCAGGAGGTACCTGTGCTCCAAAGCACTACCAAGGACCAGCAGACGTTGCTGGAACTCGGATACCGACATGGAGGCACCTAGGCCAAGGGCACTGCGGAGAACCAGCTGACGGTACTGGAACCCGGATGGGTAGCAGAAGGTACCCATGGAAATTAAAGTTGAGGCAGCAGGACTGTTTGCCGTTCACACAGCAGGGGAACAGCTGACATTACTGAACCCCAGTAACACAGGAGCAAGTGTAGACTGTGCTAACAGCACTTCCGAGAAACAACTGGCGGTGTTGTAGCCCAGGGATGAGAAGAGAACATGGTGGAGGCAGCAGGACTGTTTGCCGTTCACACAGCAGGGGAACAGCTGACATTA
>JARQOD010000001.1:102808802-102843884 GCA_033576555.1 Oophaga sylvatica
TGGCCGATGCCTCCGCGAAATGACATGCTTCTTCATTGCATGATCCCATGTAGTGGTGTCTCTCTTTCAGGGTTGCACCCATTCGTGGGAGGGGTCACTTCCCGCTGCTCCACCCCGTTTCCTCACAGTACATTGCACGAGCAGCAGCTTCTCCTTTGCCTGCACCCATTTAGTTTGGGATATTCTTCACAAAGGGACAGGCTTTCTTCTTTTTGGTGCCAAGATGACAACACGAAAGGCAACACCATCCTTAGTTTTCACGCCAACTTGCCGCCATCTTTCCCAGCAGCAGTCAGTGCCAATCTTTGTTCCCTTTTCCATAGTCACTGATCCATAAGTTCTAAATGTCCTTTCCTGCTGTCTTGCAATTGCGAGCTGCGGAAGTCCATCCTGCCGACTATGCAAAGTGTAACCAGTGACCCAGGTGAGGGTTCCCAGCTGAGTCAACTAAGCCACAGTCAGTGTACACCCCGGCACCTCGTACAGAAATGGACAGGACAGACACAATCCCAGGCACAACTTGCAGTCCAACAGGGAAAAAAACAGTCTAATACAGGATGAATAAAAATACAAAATTGGCTTCCTGCTCTCTCCCTAGCAACGTCCACGGCCACACCCACAACAGCCACAGCGCCAAAAGAGGTGGTAGTTCATACGTCGGAATCTGGACGCTTAAAGTCCCTTCAGCAGGGCACTTACGTAGTCCTAGTGCCCATTGTGCTGTCCAAAGATCTGGGGCAACATCTTTACCCCTCCTGGGGTCCAGGCAAGGCTCTCAGCCGCAGCTGAGCATCTGCCCTGGGCAAACGTGCCCGGGCTCTAAAAAGGAAGCAGGAGCTTCCTCTCCTCCAAAAGACTTCACTTCCAGCCCTCTAAGTTAACCAGTTCCTTTTCCTAAGCTAACAGACATAGCACACAAAACACAACATCATACAATAGGAATGCATAACATATATTACAAGTTTTCACAATACACATTAAGAATGCATATTACAATAGGTCAATACACGCATTTATCATAAAAGGGGTCGCATAGTTCCCATGTGTGGGAGAGCAAACGAGGGTCTCCGCTACCTGCTTATATTGCCAAGATATATTAATGATTTAGAGATGATCTGCAAAGAGGATTGGACAAAAATTCCTCCTGCCACGTGCGCAAACCTAATCATCAACTGTAAAGAACGTATGACTGCTGTGCTTGCCAACAAGGGTTTTGCCACCAAGTTTTAAGTTTTGTTTGCCAGAGGGATCAAATACTCATTTCTCACTGTAAAATGCAAATAAATTTATATAATTTATACAATGTGATTTTCTGGATTTTATTTTTTATATTCTATCTTTCAATGTTAAAATTAACCTACCCTTAAAATTATAGACTGTTCATGTCTTTGTCTGTGGGAAAAGTTACAAAATCAGCAAGGGATCAAATACTTATTATTTATGAAACCCAATTAGATAAACAATTTTTATCTCCAAATTCAGAATCTTTCACTGGGTTCTTTAATTTAAGATGAGTACATCTTCCAACTGGCACTGTTCCACTAATTCTGGATCAGTTTTAGTTTTTCCCCTCTGTTCCAAATTGTACCCCTGGTAATAAAATTGCAAATTTTGACTTAAACCAGCTGGGAGTGTAGCACAGATCTTCTCTGTGGGTACGGCTGTGTTTTGATTGATCAACATCAGAGGACAAACAGCAAATGCCCACAAAGAGGCATTTATTGGTTAGTGCTATTCTGTTGAGTAATAGCGTGGCCTGAAAAGTCTACATTTCTTCATCACTCTCACATTTTACTAATAACTATAACCAACCGCGTGGCACCAGGTATGTTTATATGGGATACAGTTTTTGGCTTGGAAAACCAAGGAGCATCTTACCTGACAAACATTTGGATGCTGCTGATAATGATAATATCAAGAAGGATTATATGTTAAGTAGTAGAAAGCCCTATAACATTGTATTTTGTAGATTAAATTACAAGTCCCCTGCTTGAAGCAGGAAGGAGTCCTAACTAAGCACTTTTGTACCCCACCTACCCTTTGTTCTGATGCTGTTCAGAAGAATTAGTTATCTAGTCAGTAGAGCTGAGCAGATTGCTTTGTGCAAACCCTGTCAATGGTCCAAGCCAGTGCTCTCTGACTGCGGACAGGAGCAAAATGAATTTCCTTACTGTAAGCGATCCCAGGTACGACTTATGATTAGCTGGATTGGTGCACACCGCACAAATGACATCACTCCAGATTGGTGAATGAAATGTTCCACCGGGGAAACCCGAAAGCCCAGGAAATTTGTGCAGTAACTGTCCATGGCTAGAGAGCACTGGCCTAGACTGAGGTCTGGGTTGTGCAAAGCAATCTGCTCATCTCTATCAGTCAGGTCTTTAAAAGTCAGGTGCAGAACTGAAAATGCAGAAAAAAAAGTTTAAATATTTGCTTAGGTGACAGTGGACAACTACAGTAGCAAATGTCAGAAACTGGAAGATCCAGCATAGGGAAGTCAACTGGGTCAAACACTGAGAAAATGATGAAATGGTAGGCACAAAAAAAAATAATCAAAGTACAAGATATTAATCACAATTGCCTGCAACAGTAGGCGGTCACATCCACTCTAAAAAATACTATTCTCTCCTTTTCTGGCTGGCCCACTTCAGAGAGAAGTGTGCCAAAGATAATGACAGAGAACCACAAGGTGCAGGTTTCTATTAGCAGTGCAGGGGTTAATCTGATCAGTTGAGAGCTCTTGGAAGCTTTTCTGCATTAAGCTCTCAGCCACTCACCTCTCCCATATAATCTGGGCCCTGTCTAACACTCATTGCCAGAGATAGCTTAGGCTGTATGGTTGGAGATGGTTGTTTGTGGTTGTTTGAGAAGATATTTGGTGGATTTATTTGAGAATTTTGCAAGGTTTTCAGTGTGATAATTCCCTTCTTCTCCTACATTGGTTTTTCCCCATCCTCCTCTCCCCGGTCTATATCTCTGTTGTTTGTGTGAGTATATTTGTATGATTGATATTTTCCTTTATCCCTGTTTGTATTACCTTGTTAGTCTGGTTGATGTATTATGGTTCACTGCTACTCCTCTCTTCCCTGGGTGGACAAAGGGTACAAACTGAGGGCAGATTCAGTAGCTAAGGCAAGGTACGTGGCCCCAGCATCTTCACAATCAGAAGTAATCCGGGGGAACAGAGCAAGCTAGGGCACCCCTAGCGTTAGGGACAGGGAAGGAACCCCTGGTACCAGGATACACAAAAACAAAGTTGTGACAGTATGTTAATCTGCAAATATTCAAAAGATTGGAATACATATTACGAGACATTATAACCCTGATAGCTAAAGTCACAGATTACTGTTTGTGTGCAATTTGTTTTTTTCTGAGTAAATAAAATTGAATTTAGAAAGAAGAGGCAGTAGAAATAGTTGTGGGCTTCATATTATGAAATATGTATGTTTGTCCCTGTGAGTCCATGAGCATACCGTAAAGAAATGATTTATATGCACTCTCCTACTGTTAACTTCTCTTCTGTATAGATTGACATTTCTTTACACTCATCAGCAGTGACCTGACAGGCTGATACAGATCCATACGGCGTCTGCGATTTTTCCTTGTCTACAGTATTTATTTTACAAAGCAATAAGTACTGGAATAATCAATAGACGCAAACTTAGGTAAAAGCTCAGTCGAGCCATTAATTCAGAAATAATTGTTAGAAAAGAACACATTACTGTGTTTATTGACTTAGAAATAAATATGCTTCAAAACTTAACATTGGATATTTGTTATGAAGACAAATTAAAGGACAAAGAAAGAAATGGGAGCTTAGTGCATAAAAGAGGCTGAAATTCTAGAAAATGATATGCCATTTTTTCAAGTAACACAACTTTTGTCTATAAATTATGCCTGTCCTGTTCAACTGAATGTGGATAACTCTATTAGCATGCACTATTCATGGACAGAAATGGCGCTATTTCAGAAAACTCCAGTACCTATTTCTCTTTACCTCACATAATCCCATTAAACAAAAAAAAATACAACAAGTGACCACACTAGTAAGGCTACTAGTTAGATGATTGCGTAAACTTACATCACATACATTTGCAACTTTTGAGTTTCAATGCATGTCAAAAGACCCCATTAAAATCCACATTAAATTGTATCATGAGTAGGGTTGAGCGATACTTTCCGATATCCAAAAGTATCGGAATCGGAATGGTATCGCCGATACCCAAAAATATCGGCGATACCCGATACCGGAAATCCAATGTAAGTCTATGGGAACAAAATATCGGAATTAAAAAAAACCCCATTCTTGCCTTGTTGGTTAATTGTACATGAAGGAAAACAACAAAGAGTAATGTAGAATGTATTGGGGAAGGTTGAGGAGACATTAAAGGCATAGATGTTTAACCCAATCAAATGGAATAGCATAAATATTTTTTTTTTTAAAGATGTTCGGATTGACGAAGAAATTGACAATGTTGTTCACGTTTTTTCTATTTTGGCAAATATGTATATTTCACAACTTCCATGCTCTTCACCTTTTTAACTTTTCACACACTTTCTCCTTCATAATCTTCAGCAGCATCATCTTTTTCATCAAATTATTCTTCATCTTCACCTTCTTTATCTTCTTCTTAAACTTCTTGCTATTCATCTTTTGTTAACATTACTCAGATTCTTCTTATTAAACTATTATTCTTATTCATATTGTACTTCATCTTCTTCATCATATTCTTATTTGTGACAGAGAATCCTGTACTTGTAATCTGTCAAAGTATGAATTTTTCATCCTTCCGTTCTTGCTGTCACAAAAGATTTAAATTACAACAGTATTTGTCCGTGTTCAGTTTAGCCTGCAGCAGCAGGCATTTTCCAGGGCACCACGAGGAGGAACGGACTCACCCCCATACACTGCTTAGTCTTCTTCTGCTTAGAATTTAGAGCATATATTTTGCTCTTCATTTTGGTCTTATACTTCATGTTCTTCTGCTTTTTGATCTTCTGCTTATTGTTCTTAAGTCTCTTGTTCTGTATCTTGTAGTTTGTCTTAACCTTCTTAGTCCTGTTTGGTAATCTTTTATTTCTTCTTTGTGATGGTGTTTAGGCTGGTTGGCTTGATGCTCGTCGTCCTTGTGGTCGTCATCTTCTTCGGGGTGGTCATCAGGGTCGTCGTCTTCATTGTTGGAGATCCAGAGTGATTACCCAAAAAAGCATTGAAAAAATCTTCAATTTGTAAATGTTGCAGAAGGTACAAGAGTCAATGCAAGTAATGAGGACCAGCTGACTGTGCTGGAACCCGGAGGGGCAGCAGAAGGAAAAGAGCCAATGGCACAACCGAGGACCAGCTGACGTTACTGGGACACGGTTACTAAGCAGGAGGTACCTGTGCTCCAAAGCACTACCAAGGACCAGCAGACATTGCTGGAACTCGGATACCGAGATGGAGGCACCTAGGCCAAAGGCACTGCAGAGAACCAGCTGACGGTACTGGAACCCGGATGGGTAGCAGAAGGTACAAGAGCCAATCCAAGTAACGAGGACCAGCTGACTGTGCTGGAACCCGGAGGGGCAGCAGAAGGAAAAGAACCAATGGCACAACCGAGGACCAGCTGACGTTACTGGACACGGTTACTAAGCAGGAGGTACCTGTGCTCTAAAGCACTACCAAGGACCAGCAGACATTGCTGGAACTCGGATACCGAGATGGAGGCACCTAGGCCAAAGGCACTGCGGAGAACCAGCTGACGGTACTGGAACCCGGACGGGTAGCAGAAGGTACCCATGGAAATTTAAGATGACAGGCCGCGAGCCGGCCGCAGTTACCGAATCCCACAGTACTACAGTGGGTGATTGTCCTATTGTCACAACGGAAACAGCCTTTATTTGCATATCCCGCAGCACACATAGGAAGCACCTAAACTCCAAGCACCATAGAGTCGGCTAACCCGACCGCAACACGACAGGACAACTTATTGGAGGCTAAGTGACGTTTACACTGACAGGAAACAGATGGCGTGCTGTAACCAGTCTGGGCAGGAGTGAGTACCCGTGCCAATGACACTTCCGAGCAACAACTGGCGGTGTTGAAGCCCAGGGATGAGAAGACAACAGGGTGGAGGCAGCAGGACTTTTTGCCGTACACACAGCAGGGGAACAGCTGACATTACTGAACCCCAGTAACACAGGAGCAAGTGTAGACTGTGCTAACAGCACTTCCGAGCAACAACTGGCGGTGTTGTAGCCCAGGGATGAGAAGAGAACATGGTGGAGGCAGCAGGACTTTTTGCCGTTCACACAGCAGGGGAACAGCTGACATTACTGAACCCCAGTAACACAGGAGCAAGTGTAGACTGTGCTAACAGCACTTCCGAGCAACAACTGGTGGTGTTGTAGCCCAGGGATGAGAAGAGAACATGGTGGAGGCAGCAGGACTTTTTGCCGTTCACACAGCAGGGGAACAGCTGACATTACTGAACCCCAGTAACACAGGAGCAAGTGTAGACTGTGCTAACAGCACTTACGAGCAACAACTGGCGGTGTTGTAGCCCAGGGATGAGAAGAGAACATGGTGGAGGCAGCAGGACTTTTTGCCGTTCACACAGCAGGGGAACAGCTGACATTACTGAACCCCAGTAACACAGGAGCAAGTGTTCACTGTGCTAACAGCACTTCCGAGCAACAACTGGCGGTGTTGTAGCCCAGGGATGAGAAGAGAACAGGGTGGAGGCAGCAGGACTTTTTGCCGTACACACAGCAGGGGAACAGCTGACATTACTGAACCCCAGTAACACAGGAGCAAGTGTAGACTGTGCTAACAGCACTTCCGAGCAACAACTGGCGGTGTTGTAGCCAGGGATGAGAAGAGAACATGGTGGAGGCAGCAGGACTTTTTGCCGTTCACACAGCAGGGAACAGCTGACATTACTGAACCCCAGTAACACAGGAGCAAGTGTTCACTGTGCTAACAGCACTTCCGAGCAACAACTGGCGGTGTTGTAGCCCAGGGATGAGAAGAGAACAGGGTGGAGGCAGCAGGACTTTTTGCCGTACACACAGCAGGGGAACAGCTGACATTACTGAACCCCAGTAACACAGGAGCAAGTGTAGACTGTGCTAACAGCACTTCCGAGCAACAACAGGCGGTGTTGTAGCCCAGGGATGAGAAGAGAACATGGTGGAGGCAGCAGGACTTTTTGCCGTTCACACAGCAGGGGAACAGCTGACATTACTGAACCCCAGTAACACAGGAGCAAGTGTTCACTGTGCTAACAGCACTTCCGAGTAACAACTGGCGGTGTTGTAGCCCAGGGATGAGAAGAAAACATGGTGGAGGCAGCAGGACTTTTTGCCGTTCACACAGCAGGGGAACAGCTGACATTACTGAACCCCAGTAACACAGGAGCAAGTGTTCACTGTGCTAACAGCACTTCCGAGCAACAACTGGCAGTGTTGTAGCCCAGGGATGAGAAGAGAACATGGTGGAGGCAGCAGGACTTTTTGCCGTTCACACAGCAGGGGAACAGCTGACATTACTGAACCCCAGTAACACAGGAGCAAGTGTAGACTGTGCTAACAGCACTTCCGAGCAACAACTGGCGGTGTTGTAGCCCAAGGATGAGAAGAGAACAGGGTGGAGGCAGCAGGACTTTTTGCCGTTCACACAGCAGGGAACAGCTGACATTTCTGAACCCCAGTAACACAGGAGCAAGTGTTCACTGTGCTAACAGCACTTCCGAGCAACAACTGGCAGTGTTGTAGCCCAGGGATGAGAAGAGAACATGGTGGAGGCAGCAGGACTTTTTGCCGTTCACACAGCAGGGAACAGCTGACATTACTGAACCCCAGTAACACAGGAGCATGTGTTCACTGTGCTAACAGCACTTCCGAGCAACAACTGGCGGTGTTGTAGCCCAGGGATGAGAAGAGAACAGGGTGGAGGCAGCAGGACTTGTTGCCGTTCACACAGCAGGGGAACAGCTGACATTACTGAACCCCAGTAACACAGGAGCAAGTGTTCACTGTGCTAACAGCACTTCCGAGCAACAACTGGCAGTGTTGTAGCCCAGGGATGAGAAGAGAACATGGTGGAGGCAGCAGGACTTTTTTCGCCGTTCGCACAGCAGGGGAACAGCTGACATTACTGAACCCCAGTAACACAGGAGCAAGTGTTCACTGTGCTAACAGCACTTCCGAGCAACAACTGGCGGTGTTGTAGCCCAGGGATGAGAAGAGAACAGGGTGGAGGCAGCAGGACTTTTTGCCTTACACACAGCAGGGGAACAGCTGACATTACTGAACCCCAGTAACACTGGAGCAAGTGTTCACTGTGCTAACAGCACTTCCGAGCAACAACTGGCGGTGTTGTAGCCCAGGGTCAAGGAGGATGTTTAAATACTATATCAAGTATTTTCCTTGTTACGTGTCAATTAAAAATGTCTATACTCCAAACAAGAGAAATATAAACTTTAGTACCATAAGATGATGATTTAACTTAAAAAAATATATGTAAATTAATAATTTACAAACATAAACGCATACATTAACATGTTGAAAAGCAATGCAAACCACAATTAAAATAGGTTAAATAATCTGCTATACGGTTTAAAATAAAAGCATACAAGTACACATCAGAATCCATTAATGATGGGTAAGTAACAGTATGTACACCATTTTTATTGTGTAGACAATGAATGGCTGACTTAAAAACATAATCAGCATTACAAGTTTTCTTTGACATTCATAAAACTTTACATTTGGTGAATAATATCACTAATATTTTTAAAAAAATATCTAAAATTTCCATCATGTAATACTGATAATATGTGCCAATCATTTATATTAACAAAACAAAAATTTAAAAAGTGCATAGTGCAGAGTGAAAACAGATATTTATGCCTGACTGTGGACTTGCAAGCATGACAACGGATAGATAAGGTATATATACTGTATGAGAATTGAAAGCCACAGATGGTGAATGGATGTAATACTGTCCTCAATAAATGTGCGTTACTGACTACATCCTTTTTTTATATAGCTTTATAAAAGGTACTGCATATATGGTTGCGCCTTTGTTTGACGCACAGACTGGCTTCCTGCTGTGACGCGTTGGGTATTGGAGCATCTGTACGTCTTATGACGCAGACTAACATTCACGGTGCGCATCGTTCATCATCGAAAGCGTACCGACAACACAAAGGCGTTGTCATGACTGCTTTACTCAGTAAACATGCACCTATGATGAAACATACACGCATGTGCCCTATTACATAACAAGCTACAAGAAAAACGAGTTTTGAGTTGTGACACAGCTGTTTTGTTAAGGTACAGTATTATATCGACATTGTACAGATGTCGCTATTCAGTCTGATAAATATATATCATTCACGTATTCTATCAGTTGTCGTTCTTTCAGCACCACTTACAGGTATATATTTTGCTATTGTGACTATGCACTATTGACTTTACCAAGGTAATGCATGATTTTTGTTAGCGATTATCATGATTACATGAAGGACCTTTATGATATGGCTGTTAACTTTCTAATCCCAATATGTATTTTTTAAAATGACACAAATATAAGTAATGTTGAAGAGGACTATTCCTACATGCATTGTTTGCACAATATTACAGGTGTACATCACGTCCCTTATCAAAAATTGGATTATTATATTTACTTGTATGCTTTTATTTCAAAGGCAAGAACACTGAAGTATAACCTTCGCACTGCAGCAGTTGTCAAAGTTCAACCCACATTATGCACTTCCAACATGGCAGTATTTGAGTCATCATGATGTAGTTGGATTTGTCTAAGCTATGGAGTGACAAGGTTGACCATCATATCCTATAGCATAAGTAGGCTTTTGTGTTTGCATTTGTTTTCGACATGTGCATATCTGTAATAATATGTCACAATTATTTTGTTACAGATTTGTGACAAAGACTAATCATTTTATGGTTTGAAAGTTGACGTTTTCAAATGTTTACAGCTTAGAAATCAGGGTGTAGCCTCTATCTATGTGTAGCACTAGACACTTTGAGATGTCATGTTTTTTTTCACCATGATTAGGTAGCTAGCAGTAATTTTTGCCGGAGACACACAGCGGGAACAGCAGGCGTTACTGAACCCCACAAACACATCAGCGATTGTTTTCATCTGTGCATCTAACACTTCTGAGCACAACTGGCGCTGTTGAAGCCCAGGGTCAAGGAGGTGTAGGCAGAGGCCTAGTATGAGACGTTTGAAGTTGAAGTTGCCACACGTAAGTAAAAAAATAATGGATTTACCTGTGGCAAAACACTTTTGTATGCCCGGTCATAGCATGATGGATATGGAATTACTGGTATTAAAATATAACTTCAAATATGAGAAAGATACAAAGGTTTCAGAATATAAGCTCATCATGACCTTTGACACTGTTAGTGATGGAATGAATAGATCACACGGATTTATGTCATTCTACATAAATTAAGGAATCTGCGTCTCTGCCCTTCCAGGGGCATGAAAACACAAAACCAGACCCCAATCAGAGGGCAATAAAACTTTCTATCCTTATCTAGGAACTGTTCCAATATTTATGTTCATCCCTCTGTGATAATGACAGTTCTGCTACACGTCACTTACTTGTCTTACCTATTGCACTATTCCTGTGTCCTGTTGTGTATATATGTGATGCTTCATTTTTTGTTTTAGTCTTTGCCTGATGAAGAGACGTGAGTAGCCTCGAAAGCTTGCAATTTGTTACCATCTTTTCAGTTATCCATTCAAAGGTATCAACCACTGTGGACTCTCAAGTCTAAATATTTTTCTATCTAATGGCTAACACGGTACGAAGATACACATGTTTCCTAACTTCAAGAATAAAAATAAAGACACTGCAAATATAAACGCATATATGCACATGCCAACAAGAAATGGAACAACACACCACCCAAAAAATTGGTTACAAAATATGTGTTGTAAATTTAACAATAAAAGTCCATTTTTGTATTTATGAATAATGCTTAAGGAACGCTATGTTAAACCATAACATAGTGAAGACAATGGATTTTGTAATCGTCACTCATCATCATCATCATTGCAATTTAGATGTGACAGTCACAGACATTTCAATTATTTAAGTTAATAAAATCGTTACTTTGTACAGCATGTATGACATGTCCAGCATGGACTCATTAATGTGATGACACAATAATGTACGATAAAAAATAACCATTTAAAAAAACATAATGCATTGTCACAATTTAAGTGTGTGCCTGCAAGTGTAGGTGAAAGAAAGGCTACGGATAGCAAAGGTATATTCTATGTCTGTATCAGACAGTGGACAGCCTCTGATGGGTAATGGCGATGTTATACTGTATGTCAATAAAGTCTGCGGCTGCAATCATGCATTTTTTGCTTGGACAGTGTTGAAGAGGGTAAAAGCATGTCTGGTTGCGCAAGGCTTTATCCGTCAACACTACCTTCCTACTGTCACGCGTAGGGTAGGGTAGCGTGTGTCAATTATATGACTCTATAAAATGTGACGTTACGCAGCGTTATTGCGCCCTAGGGACGCCAAAAATACGACAGCAGTAATCATTTACTGTCTAATACTCCACCTATGACCAACAAAAAAAGACCGTTCCCTCTTTAACAATCTACAAGACTAACAAGCATAATGGTTGACGCAGACTTTATTGAGGCACAGTAATACATTGACATTGTCCATGAGTAACTATGCACTGTGATACCTATATACCATAATTAATTTATATCTGTTGTGGTTGTTTCAACAGCACTTGCAGGTATAACTAGTACTACCTATTGTCAGTATGCATGATGCACTTTCTAGATGTAATAATTTATTATTGCACATTATTACCAGGTTTAGATGCTGGCCATTTCATATATGGTGTGTGAAGTTACAGTTGGCATCAGTATGTGTATTTTATAATGTCTGTCATAAATAAAACTTGTGATGATGATGATGAGGATTTTATGATTCGTACATCCATTGACTGCATTATCTTACAGGTACAGATAAAGTTCCTTAAAAAGCATTAATTGATAAGTATGAAATGTACTTTTATGCATTAATTTCAAAAAGTGAACACTATGTTTAGTTTTTGTTACCATTTCTAATAGACATGTGGAGATATGCGCTGTGATGACAAATTATTATTTGTCCATATTTGTCATAAAAATTTATCATTCTAGGCCTGGAAAACTTCACAATTTCCTGTTTTAAGCATAACAATCAGGGTGACGGCTCTTCCCTATTTGGAGCATGTTCGACATGGGTTTTTCTGTGCATGTGTAGGGAACAGGAGACTTGTTGCCGGACACACAGCAGGGGAACAGCTGGCGTTACTGAACCCCACTAACACTATAGCTTGTGTATTGGTCTGTGGACACGACACTTCTGAGCAGCAACTGGCAGTGTTGTAGCACAGGGAGTAGAGTTCAGGTGGTAGAAAGATGAACATAACAGGAGACATGGATAACGTTGCGAACCAGTTACTTAATCTGAAAACGGACAGACAAATTCTGGCGAGATCCATGCCTTGTTCATTTTCAGAAAAGTAAGCCGGTCTACATTATCGGAGGATAGTCGCATGCGACGGTCTGTTAGTACACCACCTGCGGCACTAAAGACGCGCTCCGATAATACACTGGCAGCAGGGCAACCAGCACCTCCAATGCATACTGGCTAAGCTCTGGCCATGTATCCAGCTTAGAGACCCAAAACTTGAATGGGGAAGAGCCATCTGGGAGTACACTGAGAGGGAAAGACATGTAGTCTGTCACCATCTTACGGAAACGTTGCCTCCTGCTGACTGGAGCCGTCTCGGATGATGTAGACATTGGTGGCGCTGCCACAAAACTTCGCCACATTTGGAACATACTGGTCTTGCCCTGTGCAGATGCGCTGCTTGTGCTCCCTCTTGTTGCAGAGCTGTCTCCACTGCCTCAACGCACAGAGCTGCTTTGTAAAGCAGTAGCAGTGCTCTCGGCTGGAATGGAGAACATTATGGATTGCACCAGTGTGTCTTGGTACTCCCGCATTTTACGCTCCCGGTTCAACAGTGTGATGAGGCTTTGTAAGTTGTCCCGGTAGCGAGGGTCTAGGAGGGTGTACACCCAATAATCAGACGTGGTGAGAATGTGGGCGATGCGGCGGTCGTTTCTCAGGCACTGCAGCATGAAATCAACCATGTGCTGCAGACTCCCAACTGGCCAAGAAACGCTGTCCCCTGCAAGAGGCGTCATTTCTGCCTGCTCTGCATCACCCCACCCTCGCTCTACATACTGACTAGAGCGTTGTGTACCTCCCTCTGGAGCGATGTCTTCCTCCTCCATTGACTCCTCCTCATCCTCCTCACAAAGTGAACACTGCCCAGCCCTTTGTGAGGAACCACGTTGCGCTGACTGTCCAGAAGGTGATGGAATTTGTGACTCCTCATCCTCCACCTCTTCCAAAACCTCATCCCTTATTGCTTGCAGTGTTTTTTGAAGCAGGCAGATAAGGGGGACAGTCAGGCTGACTAGTGCATCATCTGCACTCGCCATCCGCGTTGACTCATCAAACGCACGCAAAACGTGGCAGATGTCCTTCATAGAGGCCCACTCAGTAGTGGTGAAGTGTGAACGACGCAAATTGCGAGTTGATTGCGCCTGATGCAGCTGATACTCCATTACTGCTGGCTGCTGCTCACACAACCGCTCCAACATATGTAACGTGGAATTCCACCTGGTGGGTACGTCACATATTGATGCGATGTTCAGGAAGGCGAAATCTTCGTTGCAGAGCTGCAATGCGCGATCTGGCCATGCTGGAACGTCGCAAGTGAGCGCACTCTAGGCGGACCTTGTGCAGCAGTGCATCAAGATCCGGATAGTCCCTCAAAAAACTCTGCACGACCAAGTTGAGCACATGTGCCAGACATGGTATGTGAGTGAGGTTGCCAAGGCCCAGAGCTGCCACCAGATTTCGGTCCATTGTCACACACTACCAAGCCTGGCTGGAGATTCGCTGGCAAAAACCACACGTCGCTCTCCTGCTTGATGGCATTCCAGAGCTCCTGCGCTGTGTGGCTTCGATTCCCCATGTAAATTAATTTCAGGACGGCCTGTTGACTTTGGCCACGGCTGTGCTCATATCGGTCGCATCAGGTAAGCGTTCACGGGTCCATGTGGAGGTAGACCGTGACGGCTCCTGCAGCGATGATTCTGAGGAACTGGAGTAGGAGGAGGAGTCAATGTGGACAGACTTGATTCCTGCAATCCTTGGAGTTGGCAGAACACGTACAGCGCCACTCGCAAGATCTGTACCCGGCTCCACAACATTGACCCAATGGGCAGTGAGGGAAAGGTATCGTCCCTGGCCATGGGTACTGGTCCACGCATCGGTGGTCAGGTGGACCTTGCTACTGACGGCGTTTAGTAGCGCATGTTTAATTTTTCCCTCGACATGCTTTTGCAGACCAGGGACGGCTTGCCTGCTGAAATAAAATCGGCTGGGCACATTGTATTGTGGGACTGCCAATGCCATTAAGTCACGGAAACTGTCAGTCTCCACCAGCCTGAATGACAGCATTTCAAGGGACAGGAGTTTTGCAATGCCAGCATTCAGAGCCTGTGCTCGTGGATGGTTTGCCGAGTATGGCCGTCTTTTATCCCATGCCTGTGCTACCGATGGCTGTTTTGTGGCCTGGGAGTGTGAGGATGACAGTGAACTTGCAGCTGTGGGTGGAATAACACTGGGTCTCTGGACAACAGTGACAGAGGTTCTTCCATGGCGATCCTGTGAGGAAGCCGAACCAGCTGTGTGTGAGCTGGAGGAAGAGGCTCCAACACGAGCTGAAGATGTAGGTGCTGCTGTAGGTTGGCCTACATCTCCAGTGTGTCTTTGTAACTCAACCACGTGCTTTTTCCGTACATGTTTCCACATATTTGTGGTATTGAGGTTACTGATATTTTTACCTCTTTTAACTTTTTGATTACACAGCTTGCATTTGACATAGCAAATATCATCTGCAAGTGTGTCAAAAAAGGACCACGCAGTGCAAGTCCTGGGAGCACCCGGTTTGGCTGTTGGAAGAGAACTGCTACGAACGGGTGCCAAACTGGAGGCTACAGGCAACTGAGCTGCAGCCTACCTCTCCCTACTGTTTGGACCGTTGGGGTAATCTCTTCCTCAGAGCTGCTACCACCACCTTCCTGTTCCTCACGCCATGTTGGGTCTTGGACCTCATCATCTCCACTACCCTCTTCCAACACCTGCTGCTGTTGGGTGGTCTGGCCAGCACCTTGCTCAACAGAAAATGGCACCTGAGTCTCATCATCATCAGATGCGTTCTGCGGTGTGCTGACCATCGGCACTGGCTCACCCGCCTCTTCACATTCAGAGAGACACAGCTGTTGCGCATCACTGTATACTGCCTCTTCTTCACATTCCAGAATGCTGCTTGGCTGGGCCCCTGTTTGCAAGCCAACAGATTCTGAGAACAGAAGCAGAGACTCAGCTGGCTCCAGTTCAGAACTCTCTGACTGCCTGGGCAATTTGGCAGGCGGTGAAGAGACAGATGGTTGTTCAACAGTGCTGTGGTCCTGAGAGGAGGTGGAAGCAATTGAAGTCGATGCATTGGCTGCCATCCAACCAACAACGGCTTCAATTTGTTCTTCCCGCAGCAGGGGGTACGCTGAGCTCCTACAAAAGTGCGCATAAAGGAACGCTCACGGGGAAAACTGGTGGATGCTGTGTCACTGGGTGCGGCAGCAGCCACAGAATCCCCACGTCCTCTCCCTGCTGAAACTCCACGGCCACGACCACGTGCCTTACTCCCTGCCTTCTTCATCTTGGTAGATTGATAAAGAAAGTCAGAAAAGTTATAAGGCCTAAGTGTGGTTATTCCTCAGAGACTGCAGTGAACACTGCAGACAACTGTTCAGTAGCTGTGAAAGGCCCCTTTGTGTACTTCTATAGTGTTTGCAACCAATGTATTGTATACGGATGGAAGCGCATCACACTAATAGATTAGATTTTTTTCAAATATAATGGAGCAGCACCAATTAGAGAAAAATGTGAAGGATGAGGCAGTGACACACGCTCAGCAGACTACAACCAGCAGTGGTTGAAGAACTAACTGGAGCGTAATCTGCACTCAAAAAATGAAAAGCTCACAGACTACAGTGAACACTGAAACACAACTGTTCAGTAGCTGTGAAAGGCCCCTTTGTGTACTTCTATAGTGTTTGCAACCAATGTATTGTATACGGATGGAAGCGCGTCACACTAATAGATTAGATTTTTTTCAAATATAATGGAGCAGCACCAATTAGAGAAAAATGTGAAGGATGAGGCAGTGACACACGCTCAGCAGACTACAACCAGCAGTGGTTGAAGAACTAACTGGAGCGTAATCTGCACTCAAAAAATGAAAAGCTCACAGACTACAGTGAACACTGAAACACAACTGTTCAGTAGCTGTGAAAGGCCCCTTTGTCTACTTCTATAGTGTTTGCAACCAATGTATTGTATACGGATGGAAGCGCGTCACACTAATAGATTAGATTTTTTTCAAATATAATGGAGCAGCACCAATTAGAGAAAAATGTGAAGGATGAGGCAGTGACACACGCTCAGCAGACTACAACCAGCAGTGGTTGAAGAACTAACTGGAGCGTAATCTGCACTCAAAAAATGAAAAGCTCACAGACTACAGTGAACACTGAAACACAACTGTTCAGTAGCTGTGAAAGGCCCCTTTGTCTACTTCTATAGTGTTTGCAACCAATGTATTGTATACGGATGGAAGCGCGTCACACTAATAGATTAGATTTTTTTAAAATATAATGGAGCTGCACCAATTCCACAAAATCAAATAAAAAAAAGAGTCAGTGAGTGACACGTGCAGATGCCTACAAACAGCGGTGGATGCAGAGCAAACTGCAGCGTCACCTGCACTCTCACACACACCTTGCACAGAGCTGTTAAAACAACACTGGCAAAAGGAAGCTTTACACAGTGGTTGGTAAACTAGCCTGCCTAAAGCACAGTAGAGTACACAAAATCGCAATGTCTAACTGTCCCTCAGAGTCAGCACAGCAGCGTTCTGTCCCTAACTGAGTTCACAGCACAGTGACGCTAAAATGGAGGCGGCGCCTTTTATAGTGCATTCTGACATCATTTCAGCAGCCAATCACAGCCATGCCATTAGTTAAGATGACCGCAGCATTACAGGATGTGCCCACACTTCATAAGATTCCTCATTGGCTGACTAAAATCACATTGCCTCTCAAAGAATTATGGGAACTTCCGATTCCGGTATACGATATAGGAAAAATATCGGAACTAAGTATCGGAATTCCGATACAGCGAATATCGGCCGATACCCGATACTTGCGGTATCGGAATGCTCAACACTAATCATGAGAGCTTACTTAGCAACATGATATTACATCACACCCTAATTTCTTAAAATGCATAAAATAGCCACTACATTTAATTTAAATCAATAAAACATTATAAAGTACAATAGGCATATTACTCCTTATGTGTTCATAAACACAGTGTATGAAATACAAAACAATTGTCACTTATAATTCATGTACAGTGTGTTTAAATCTGTAGTTTAATTTTGGTCAAGTAATAGATATTTATAATAAATACACTGAAAGATCAGTCACCAGTAGAGATGAGCGACTTTCCCTTTTTTAGGCCCCATATGTGCCCCATATGATGCTCCATACCCTATATGATGCTTCATAAATAATGAACCCTATATGATTCTCCAGTATATGATGGGCCCCATGGATGATGCTCCAGTGTATGATGGACCCCATTTAGAATGCTCCAGTATATGATAGGCCCCATGGATTATGCTCCAGTGTATGATGGGCCCCATTTAGAATGCTCCAGTATATGATGGGCCCCATGCATGCTGCTCCAGTGTCTGATCTGCCCCATTTAGAATGCTCCAGTATATGATGGGCCCCATGCATGCTGCTCCAGTGTCTGATCTGCCCATTTAGAATGCTCCAGTATATGATGGGCCCAATGGATGATGCTCCAGTGTCTTATGGGCCAAAATAATGCTCCACATATAATGGGCCCCATTTATAATGATCCAGTGTATAATGGTCCACGTAAATGCTGCTCCAGTGTCTGTTTTCCCCCTTTTAGAATGCTCCAGTATATTTTGGGCCACATGGATGATGCTCCAGTGTATGATGGGCCAATATAATGCTCCATATATAATGGTCCCCATTTATAATGCTACAGTATATAATGGGCCCCATAGATGCTGCTCCAGTGTCTGATCTGCCCCATTTAGAATGCTCCAGTATATGATAGGCCCCATGCATGTGAGTCGCACACACCAAGTGGTGTGGGTACCAGGGCTATGGGGTACTCGGCACCGAGCCCATGGAAGTCTATGGGAAATGTCACTGGCAGCAGAGCTCGGTCCGTGGCCCTGGGCGGTCATGCAATGGGGGAATATTTACAGGGGATTATGGTAATAGTTTGTGACGCCACCTGTGGTTTCTGATCTGATTGACCAGCGCTGCAGGGTAAATCTCTGAGGGGATGTTATGGCAGCTAGATGTTAAGTCCCCCACAGGTGGGACTGGTCCCTCAAAGTCTATGGTGGTGCGAGGTGCAGATAAGGAGTCAGTCACACACAATGCAGTTTCTTTCCATACCTTTACTGTTGTTGGAAGCAGGCATGTCCCGGGGAGCTGGTCAGGTTGAATTCAGGCAATTGTTGAGCAGGTTTAAGGGCTCCTTTCTCCTTAAGGTGTATGTGAGTACAAACTTGCATAAAGTCAAGTGCAACTCTTTCAATAGCAACTACACCCGGCCAACATTGTGGTGGAGCCTTCTATGTCTCTGATTATCAGATGATGAAAGAACTAAGTCCTTACTTTTGCAGGGTCCTGCTCAAAGTCCTTGTTCTCCCTGACTCCGGTTACGTATCAGCGCTTAGGGCTACCTTCTGCGACTTGAAGTCCAGCAAGGCCTCCGGTTTTCTATCACTAGCCGTGAAGTACTAGCAATGCTTCGGACCCCGGTGTCCGGTTAAACTGAGTGAGGGTGATCTATCACCTTAGTCACTCTTCCTTCTCCACTCGCCTGTCGCCCTGCTCTCGCCCTTAACATAAGCACGGGTAGCAGTGAGTGTAGTTGTCAGCTTTCCTTCAGTGCTCACTGACCTGATCTCAGTTGACTCATTGGTATAACTGCTGTAGTTCCCTTCCTTCTTTCCTTCACAGAACTCTGTCCAGAGCAGCTCACAGGACGCTTCGTCAGACTGTATCAAAGCTGTAGCTCCGAGAGTCACTTTCCACTTTCTTAGGAACACAGGCAGCTTGTTCTGAGGTAACTGCGTCAGATTCAGATGTAGTTCTAACTAGGCTAGAGTAAGTCCGTCTACTCGTACTAGCCTCCACTTCTGTACAAGTTGAACTATCTGAGCTCCGTAGGAGTCAGTCTTCACTCCTCTCCCTCCAAGACCGAACTCTCCTTGGATGGAATGACTCACTCCTGAGCCACCCTAAGCTTGACTTGACCACCTCTCCTCCACACAACTGATCTGAACTCTGCTACGTCACACTACTTAAATAGTCTGAAATGCCTCTAGTGGCAATGTTGGGAAGTGTGCGTGAATGAATATCAGGCTTCACAATTACCTTATCTGTGCATTCTCCAGGAGACATGTGTGCCACGCGCAGCTGGGCCACACACATGCTGCTCCAGTGACTGATCTGCCCCATTTAGAATGCTCCAGTATATGATGGGCCCCATGCATGCTGCTCCATTGTATGATCTGCCCCATTTAGAATGCTCCAGTATATGATGGGCCCCATGGATGCTGCTCCAGTGTCTGATCTGCCCCATTTAGAATGCTCCAGTATATGATGGGCCCCATGCATGCTGCTCCAGTGTCTGATCTGCCACATTTACAATGCTCCAGTGTATGATGGGCCCTATCTATGATGCTCAAATGTATGCTGGGCCCCATATATAATTCTCCAGTGTATAATGCTCCCCATATATTGCTCCAAACATTAAAAAAATGAAATACCTCTCCTCGCTGTGCACTGCTCTACTCTGGACTCCTCAGCATCACCATCATACAGCTGTCTGCACTTGGACTGTTTAGGCAGAGGGCGCACAGACGTGACGCCATCTCGCTCTGTAACCTGAATGTCACTGTCTGGAAGCGCGGAAGACGTCACAGCGGTGAAGCATGGAGAGGTAAGTATTGCAAGTGCTTGGACCCTGAGCAAGCAGGGGGGGGCCGACTCGTGGGCGACGGCACTGGCACAGGGCCCCTCATAGTGCGCTGGTGTGTCTGATGGTGAGTGGGCCATCCCACCATCAGAGACCCTTTTTTGTACTATGAGGGGCCCTGTGCCAGTGCCGTCGCCCACGAGTCAGCCCCCCCACCTGCTCAGGGAACTGGCACTTGCCCGGGTGCACCAGGTACTGACGCCGGCCCTGGGGGGCGATTTGTAGGTTTTGTAGTCCGTCCACGCTTGCAAGTGCATGTTCATTAAATGTCTAAGCATGCAACTGGTATTCAAATTTATGATAAATTTCCCTCGGCCTAAGGTCCTTCTGCACTACTTCTTACTGATAACCTTTGCCTCATCAATAGGATTTTGGTCAAAAAAGTGCCACACTGGACTCTTCCTACTATGGTATAAATTTTCAGGGAACTCACGCTGTGCTAATTTGACCTTCTGGCCAAGCTGTCCTGCAAGTCTTTTTGTTTTTTTAACACGTTTTTGTACTGCTACGGGCCTGCCAGATAAACGCTGCTGCGATGTCGATGCCTGCTGCAGATCCTTCTCCTCTTCTGAGCTATTGCCAGCGGCACCCTCTTCCCCCAATGGATGCCAATACTAGTCAACAACTGGGTCATCCATCACCTCCTCTTCAATTTCATCTGCACATTCCTCTGTGTCACCGTGTAAGGTGGTATAGTATGCGGGAACGGGCACCTGAGTTTCATCAGGGTCACATTCTGGCTCAGTAGACTGCGAGGGAAATGTAGTGCTCTTGGTGAATGTACCAGCAGAATCATCTAGCAGTTGCTGTGCATCAGTGCATTCCATCTCTGATTCATGTTGGACTGGGGAATTCAGGATTTGACTTGATAACCCAGGCACGGTATGTGAAAAGAACTCCATGGAGTAATCTGAAGTGTGGGCTGCCGCATCCTTCACTTTTGTTGGGGGTGAAGCACACAAGGAAAGGTGTTGTTGCATTTTTTGAAACTTCAGAAGAGGAGGCGATAGAGCTGGAGGCTGTTTCGGCAATGTAAGCCAAAACCTGTTCCTGATGCTCCGGCTTTAAAAGCAGTTAATCTACTCCCAGTAAAGGGAGCCTTCAAGGCCTTCTTGAGCCAAACGATGACGCCGGCTCAACACCTCCTGCCTTAGGTGCTATTTTGCTTATGGCACTTCCAGCAGATGCACCACCACCACCATCAGTACCAGCTGGCCCCCCACGCCCACGTCCGCAGCCTCTTCCACCATACTTCATAATTTTTGTTAAAATGTGCCCAAAATACCAGCAGATATATGTTACTGTATCAGGAGCATACAGCTGTATACAGTCTAGGGATAATTGTAAATCTCTGTATATATTTAAGGAGCCAGACACAGACACTCTCATGCTCAGTATGGATTACACCAGAATATAAAAAGTAGAATGTAACGCTTGTATTATCTGTACCTTGTTTCCCAGCGTTACTTTGCACGTCTTTGCTTTAACCCTTTTGCTTTTTTCCCCCTAACCAGCTGGGATACTGTTGTCTGTTACCTGTATGGATGCTGCTCAGTTCCCAGCTCTGCTGCGTAGCCGTACTTGTGTGAGTGTCTCCGCTGCGTTGCAAGACCACCCGCATGTGCGGTCCCTGGCCTGCTGTAGAAGCTACCCATAGGTTGCAAAGTCCTCTGCAGTGGTACATGACTTACTATGTGTGTTGAGGCTGCAGCCATTGTCAGGTGTCCTTCTGTGCTGAGTTGTGTCTGGCTCTGCATAGGGGGCGCGGCCCACACCTGTCCTGCTTTTATGAGGAATGAGTGTGCACTAGAATTGCTGCTCCAGCCTATCGCTGTGAAGCAGCTCATATATAAAGTTCCCCAGCCCTGTGGGGCGTTTCCAGAGCTTTGCATTGAGTTCCTGAACCTAGCCATGTGTGTTTGTGTGTTCAACTCCTGCTCTGAGTGCGATCAGTTCTGGAGAGCTGATTACCTTTGTCCTGTTTTGTGTTTCCGCCTGTTCTGGGGGCTGAGTACCCAGATCGCCCTTCCTGGAGGCTGCATATCCAGGCCTGTTCCTGTTGTGTCTTGTTCCCTGAATCCCTGATCCTGGATCTGTTCCGTTACCTGAATGTCTGAACTGTGTCTTGTGTTTCCGCCAGCTCTGGGGGCAGAATACCCAGATCGCCCTTCCTGGAGGCTGCATATTCAGGCCTGTTCCTGTTGTGTTTTGTTTCCTGAATCCCTGATCCTGGATCGGATCCTGTACTTGACTGTCTGAACTGTGTCCTCTGTGTTATGTTCCTGAAGTCCTTCTGTTTCCTGAACCCTGTGCCAGTGACTGTGATTCTTTGCTATATAACCTGAGTTCATCTTGGAAGGAGGAGTCCGGTGTGTGTGCTGAGTTTCTGTTACTCCGTGCTCAGCTTCTGTGCAATTCCCGGCCGGCTTCCGTTGAGCCTGGCGGGGCTTGCACCAGACCGCTGGGGTACATTTTCAGGTCTCTGCCAGATGTCTGATGCCTGATGACTATGGCCTGATGTCCGATGTCCGATGACCACTTCCAGATGTCCGGAGCCTGCCTGATGTCCGGAGCCTGCCGATCATTGCCAGATGTCCGGAGTCCGATGCCAGTGTTCTGATGTTCCTGATTTCCAGTCCGTGTTCCTGAGTTCCTGAGATCCAATCCGTGTTCCTGATATCCTGTCTGTGTTCCTGTGTCCCTGAGATCCAATCCGTGTTCCTGATATCCTGTCCATGTTCCTAAGTTCCTGAGATCCAATCCGTGTTCCTGATATCCTGTCTGTGTTCCTGAGTCCCTGAGATCCAATCCGTGTTCCTGATATCCTGTCCATGTTCCTGTGTCCCTGAGTTCCATTCCGTGTTCCTGATATCCTGTCCGTGTTCCTGTGTCCCTGAGATCCAATCCGTGTTCCTGATATCCTGTCCGTGTTCCTGAGTTCCTGAGATCCAATCCGTGTTCCTGATGTCCTGTCTGTGTTCCTGAGTACCTGAGATCCAGTCCGTGCTCCTGATGTCCCGATGTCCTGCCGGTTCCTCCGTGGTCTACCCTGTGATGACGTCTGTCCTGGGTCAGTGTCTGATGTTCTCCTGCTGAGCCTGTGCTACGCCTGAGGCCTGGGAGAGAGGCCTTCCTAGTATGCCCATGCCAGATGACCCTGGATGGCATCAACCCGTGATGACCCCGCCATCGTCTGACGTTCGTCCTGGGCCGGTGTCTGATGTTCTCCTGCTGAGCATGTGCTACGCCTGAGGCCTGAGAGAGAGGCCATATTAGTATACCTGTGCCAGATAACCCTGGACTGCATCAACCCGTGATGACGCCGCCATCGTCTGAAGTCTGTCTGAGGTCGGTATCTGATGTTCTCCTGCTGAGCCTGTGCTACGCCTGAGGCCTGAGAGAGAGGCCGCCCTAGTATGCCCGTGCCAGATAACCTTGGACTGCATCTACCCGTGATGTCCTCCTGCACTCGTCTGTGATCCTGAGACGTGTACCCTTCTCTGATGTGCGGAATCGGGAGCCCGGCATTATGTTCTGTTTATGTACTGTGTGTGTCTTTAAGTAAACTTTATGTTTCTTCATACCTGAAGTTGTGCGGTGTTGTCTAGTCCTGCAGGTCTCCATCTAGCCCACATGCTCAGCTGCCACGGATCCCAGTCGCTGCCCTCCCCTAGTCCGGGCAGGCCCGGGTCTCCCTCTGTGGTCCAGTGGGTCCACATTCTCTTACCATCTGGGACGCATGCCTCACGTCGTCGTGGACTGGCGGCGTGGGAGCATTGGCTAGTTAGGCAAGCTATGCCATGTCCCAACGCCCCGCAGCCGTGGGAATCATTACATAGAAAAAGGGTAATGTATTAGAAGTGTACAGCAGTATACAGTATTGGGGTAATTGTAAATCTCCGTATATTTTGCCAGAGTCAGACACAAGCTTTCACAGGCTCAGTATGGATCACACCAGAATATAAAAAGTCTAAAAAGGGTAATGTATAAGAAGCGTACAGCTGTATACAGTGTTGAGGTAATTTTTAAATCTCCGCATATATTTCCGGAGTAACAGACTCTCAAAGGCTCAGTATGGATCACACCAGAATATAATAAGAAGAAAAAGGGGTACTGTATCAGCAGATACCAGGTATATATAGTATAGTCAAAATATTCTAAATCTCCGTATATATTTCAGGAGGCAGACTCTGATGCTCTCAGGCTCAGTATGTATTACACAATAATATAAAAAGCTGAAAAAGGGTACTGTTTCACCAGATACAAGGTATATATAGTATAGTGAAAATATTATAAATCTCTGTATATATTTCAGGAGGCAGACTGACGCTCAAAGGCTCAGTATGGATTACACAAGAATATAAAATGATCCGCAAGAAATAATCACAGATGTGGGCCAATGTTCCAGGTGTCAATGATGCACTTAGAGTGGTGGGTGGAGAAGGACTTTATGGCAAAAAGGGGAATGTATCAGAAGCGTACAGCTGGATACAGTCTACGGATCATTGTAAATCTAAGGAAATATTTACGGAGTACCAGACAGACATTCACAGGCTCAGTCTGGATTACACAAGAATATAATAAGAAAAAGGAGTACTGTATCAGCAGATACCAGGTAGATATAGTATAGTGAAAATATTCTAAATCTCCGTATATATTTCAGGAGGCAGACTCTGACGCTCACAGGCTCAGTCTGGATTACACAATAATGTAAAAAGATGAAAAAGGGGTACTGAATCACCAGATACAAGGTAGTATAGTGAAAATAATCTAAATCTCCGTAAATATTTCAGGAGGCAGACTCTGACTCTCACAGGCTCAGTCTGGATTACACAAGAATATAATAAGAAAAAGGGGTACTGTATCAGCAGATACCAGGTATATATAGTATAGTCAAAACATTCTAAATCTCTGTATATATTTCAGCAAGCAGACTGACGCTCACATGATAAGTCTGGATTACACAAGGATATAATAATAAGAAAAAGGGGTACTGTCTCAGCAGATACCAGGTATATATAGTATAGTCAAAATGTTATAAATCTCAGTATATTTTCCAGGAGGCAGCCACTGATGCTCTCAGTGTTGTGAATGGGCTTGAGATGAGTTCTGAGCAGAGGCTCCCTCTGGTGGTTACAAGCGGTACTGGTCTGCCCAGTGAAGATTGTGAGGATTGGGAATCAGGTGTTACTGACTGGTCTTATATAAGGGAATTGCCTTCCCATCAGGGTGGCCGGTGATACTGTTGTGTTTCGGTAGCTGAGGAGTGCAGGCAAAAAAGGCAATACACCAGAGCAGCTGGAATCCACGAGACTGCAGCACCCTGACCAACCACCACAACCAGAGGCAGCTGTGGAGCGTTCCTACGTTGGTCCTAGACGCCTCGTCACAGCCTGAGAAACTAGCTTCACCTAAAGATAGAAAGAGGAAAGCTATCTGCCCCGGAGCAGATCCCCAAAGACATAGAAAGCCCCCAAACATGTAATGGCGGTTAGACAAGAAGAAATACTGACACAGACAGAAAATAGAATGAGCAAACGTTGGGGCCCAAGCTATCTAAATAGGAAAGGATAGGAAGGGTACTTACTGCAATCTCAAAAAACCCTGAAAAGCACCAACCCTACTAATTTCAAAAACACCTGAGATCACACGCCCACCCTGATGGGAAGGCAACTCCCTTATATAAGACCAGTCAGTAACACCTGATTCCCAATCCTCACAATCTTCACTGGGCAGACCAGTACCGCTTGTAACCACCAGAGGGAGCCTCTGCTCAGAACTCATCTCAAGCCCATTCACAACACTCAGGCTCAGCATGTATTACACAATAACATAAAAAAGCTGAAAAAGGGTAGTGTTTCACAAGATAAAAGGTGTATATAGTATAGTGAAAATATTCTAAATCTCCGTATATATTTCAGGAGGCAGACACTGACGCTCTCAGGCTCAGTATGGATTACACCAGAATATAATAAGAAGAAAAAGGGGTACTTTATCAGCAGATACCAGGTATATATAATATAGTGAAAAGTTTCTAAATCTCCGTATATATTTCAGGAGGCAGACAATGACGCTCACAGGCTCAGTCTGGATTACACAATAATATAAAAAGATGAAAAAGGGGTACTGTATCACCATATACAAGGTAGTGTAGTGAAAATATTCTAAATCTCCGTATATATTTCAGGAGGCAGACAATGACGCTCACAGACTCAGTATGGATTACACAAGAATATAAAAAGTTGGGTGTTGGAGAGGGGGGACAGCCCAGATAGAGAGGTTGCAATAATGGCATATGTTGAGGTGTATAATGGACGTAAAGCAGCTGCAAATGGATGAATTGGAGAAGTCCGAGGAAGAGGAGGACAAAAATGGGGTCACAATAATATAAAAAGATGAAAAAGGGGTACTGTATCACCAGATACAAGGTAGTATAGTGAAAATATTCTAAATCTGCATATATATTTCAGGAGGCAGACAATGATGCTCTCAGGCTCAGTATGGATTATACCAGAATATAAAAAGTAGAAAAATGGTAATGTATTACAAGCGTACAGCTGTATACAGTGTTGGGGTAATTTTTAAATCTCCGGATATATTTCAGGAGTAACAGACAGATGTTCACAGGCTCAGTATGATTTAGACCACATTATAAAAAGCTGAAAAAGGGTACTGTATCACCAGATACCAGGTATATATAGAAAAGTGAAAATATTAAAAATCTCCGTATATATTTCAGGAGGCAGACACTGATGCTCTCAGGCTCAGTATGGATTACACCAGAATATAATAATAAGAAAAAGGGGTACTGTATCAGCAGGTACCAGGTATATATAGAATAGTGAAAATTTTCTAAATCTCCGTATATATTTCAGGAGGCAGACAATGACGCTCACAGACTCAGTATGGATTACACAAGAATATAAAAAGATCTGCAAGAAATAATCACACATATAGGCCAGTGTTCCAGGTGTCAATGATGCACATACAGTTGGGGAAGGAGGACGACTTTCTGCAAAAAAGGGTACTGTATCCCAAGCGTACAGATGTATACAGTCTAGGGGTTATTGTAAATCTCCGTATTTACTTCCGGAGTAACAGACAGACTCTCACAGGCTCAGTATTGATTCCACCAGAATATAAAAACTGGAAAAAGGGTAATGGATTACAAGCGGACAGCTGTATACAGGGTTGGGGAAATTGTAAATCTCCGTCTATTTTGCCAGAGTCAGACACTGGCTCTCACAAGCTCAGTATTGTTCACACCAGAATATAAAAACTAGAAAAAGGGTAATGGATTACAAGCGGACAGCTGTATACAGGGTTGGGGAAAAAGAAAACCTCCGCATATTTTGCCAGAGTCACACACTGGCTCTCACAGGCTCAGTATTGATCACACCAGAATATAAAAGCTAGAAAAAGGGTAATGTATTACAAGCAGACAGCTGTACACAGGGTTGGGGAAATTGTAAATCTCTGTATATTTTGCCAGAGTCAGACACTGGCTCTCACAAGCTCAGTATTGATCCCACCAGAATATAAAAACTAGAAAAAGGGTAATGGATTACAAGCGGACAGCTGTAAACAGGGTTGGGGAAATAGAAAATCTCCATATATTTTTCCAAAGTCACACACTGGCTCTCACAGGCTCAGTATTGATCACACCAGAATATAAAAAAAAGAAAAAGGGTAATGTATTACAAGCGTACAGCTGTATACAGGGTTGGGGAAATGTAAAATCTCAGTATATTTTGCCAAAGTCAGACACAGGCTCTCACAGGCTCAGTATGGATCACACCAGAATATAAAAAGTTGGGGGGTGGAGGAGATGGGGACAGCCCAGATTGGGAGGTGGCAAAAATGGCATATGTTGAGGAGTATAATGGACCTAAAGCAGCTGCAAATGGAGGAACTTGAGAAGTCCGAGGAAGAGGAGGACAAAGCGAGTCATTTTTCTGGCAACCTATGTGTTATCAGGGGAAGGTGGGACAAAATCCTTTGAAACCCATGCATGATCCATTTTGATGAAGGTTAGATCATCAACATTTTGCGTCGACAGACGGGTCCTTCTTTCTGTCAGGATTGATCTTGCAGCACTGAAGACTCTTTCAGATAGCACACTACCAGTAGGGCAAGTGAGCTCCTGTAAGGCATATTGTGCCAATTCAGGCCAGGTGTCCAGTTTACAGGCCCTTGGTCAAAGGGGAATGACCGGTGAGGGAGAACATCGATAGGGGAAGAGAAGTAATTTGTAACCATAGTTGACAACTGCTGTCTTGTGTCTGTTGCTATAGATTCTTGATTACCAGGCGTGTGAGCTGTCCTAGAGAAATCAGTCCACAACATGGTCATGAAACCCCTGTCTCCAATGCCACTTCAGCTGTGTGCACCATGAGCACCTCTTCCATTTGGCCCAGTACGGCCCGTGGTAGAACCTGCTGTTTGCTGGGAATGCCTCTAACAAACGGTTTACCAGAGTTGCTTGTTTATTTGCCAATATTAGCTCTAGGTTCTCCTCTGGCATTATGTTCTGTAATTTGCCTTTATAGCGTGGATCGAGGATGCTGGCCAACCAGTAATCATCATCCTTCATCATTTTGGCAATGCGGGGGTCCCTTTTTAGGATCCACAAGGCATAATCACACATGTGGGCCAATGTTCTAGGTGTCAGTGATGCACTGCCAGTGGTGGGTGGAGGAGCACTTTCTGCCAAATCCACATCCTCCAGTCATGCACAAACCCTGGACCTGAACTTGGCAAGCCAACATTTTCTCTTGCCCCCTGAGTAGCATCATCCTCCCCAAAATAATCATCCTCCTCCTCTTCCTATTCTTCCTCCACCTCGTCCAGGACAGTTCCCTGAGCAAACAATGGCTGACTGCCATCAAGGCTTCGCTCTTCCTCCTCTTCCACCTCCGCTGCAGATGCCTGATCCTTAATGTGTGTCAAAGTTTGCATGAGTAGACGCATAAGTGGGATGCTCATGCTTATGATGGCATCGACTGCGCTTACCAGCTGTGTGCATTCCTCAAAACACTGATGGACTTTACAGAGCTCTTTCAGCTTTGACCACTGCACACCTGACAACTCCATGTCTGCCCTCAAACTGCCTGCCCATGTATCCTGCCATAAATTTATTGCAGCCTGCCTCTGTTCGCACAGCCTCTCAACCATGTGCATGGTGCAGTTCCACCTTGTTGCAATGTCTATGACTAGGCGGTGTTTGGGGAGGTGGAGCGATTGCTGCAGCCTCTGCATGCGACTGGAGTCTACGGGCGAGCGACGGATTTGTGAGCACAGTCTTCGCACTTTATGGAGCAGGGCTGTTAACCCAGGATAATTATTTATGAAGCACTGCACCACCAGGTTCAAGGTGTGAGCCAGGCAAGGTATGTGTTTGAGTTTTGCCATTGCTATGGCCGCCACAAAATTACGTCCGATATCACTGACTACCTTGCCTGGCTCAAAATGTATACTGCCCAGCCATGACTCAGTTTCTTGCTGCACGCAGTCGTCCAGTACCGACGCAGTGTGTTTGTTGTCGCCCAAAGAAATCATTTTTAAAACAGCCTGCTGACCCTTACCACTAGCTGTTCTATAGTGGGACACCTCGTGTGCAACACTGGCAGTTGCGGATGGAGTGCTCGTGCGACTGCGCTCTGTCTACGAGCTTTCGCTTCTGGAGGAGGAGGGTCGAATGCCTACAACAAACCGTTGCCTATACCGTGGGCTAGGCAGCACTGTTCCACCACCGCTGTCCCCTGTGGACCCTGCATCCACCACATTAACCCAGTGCGCAGTGATAGACACGTAACTGTCCTGGCCATGCCTACTGGCCCATGCATCTGTTGTGAGGTGCACCTTTCCACTCACTGACTGTTTGAGTGCATGGACAATGCGGTCTTTCACATGCAGGTGGAGGGCAGGGATAGCTTTTCTAGAAAAGAAGTGGCGACTGGGTAGGTTATAGCATGGGACATCGTAGGCCATGAGCTCTCGGAACGCTGCGCTTTCAACCAAAAGGAAGGGCATCATCTCTAATGAGATCAGTTTGGCAATGCAGGCGTTCAAACCCAGTGTACGCGGATGAGAGGATGAGTACTTTCTTGTCCTACTCAGTGTCTGGTAGGGTGAGCTGGACTTGAGAGCTGCATATGGGGGAACTATCGGTGGACATGACAGACTGAGAGGGGGTTGGTGATGGTGAAGGTGGTGGCGGTGGTGGTGATGGCCTAGATGCAGTCTTTCGTTGCATAAACATTGTGATTCCCTGACTGCTTTGGCTTTGCGACAACACCTCAACATTTCTTGCTGGTGGTGTGCCAACCGGTGGGCTTACAGTGGGGGAAGCGATGGGGTATTGCTGGCTAACTTCAGTCGGAGCCGGTGCACATGTGCTACCTGAGGTTTTGTAGTCAATCCATGCTTGCAAGTGCATGTTCAGTAAATGTCTAAGCATGCAACTGGTATTCAAATTTCTGAGATTTTTCCCTCGGCTAAAGGTCATTCCGCAATTCTTACAGATAACTTTTGCCTCATCAATAGGATTTTGGTCAAAAAAGTGCCACACTGGACTCTTCCTATTATGGTATAAATTTTCAGGGCTTGCACGCTGTGCTAATTTGACCGTCTGGCCAATCTGTCCTGCAACTCTTTGTTTTTTTTTAACACCTTTTTGGACTGCTACGGGCCTGTCAGATAACCCCAGCTGCAATGTCGATACCTGCTTCGGATCCTTCTCCTCTTCTGAGCTATTGCCATCGGCACTCTCTTCCCCCAATAGATGCCAATCCGGGTCAACAACTGGGTCATCCATCACCTCCTCTTCAATTTCATCTGCACCTTCCTCTGTGTCACCATGTAAGGTGGTATAGTATGCGGGAAGGGGCAACTGAGTGTCAACAGGGTCACATTCTGGCTCAGTACACTGCGAGAGCAATGTAGTGCTCTGGTTGAATGTACCAGCACAATTATCTAGCAGTGGCTGTGCACATCAGTGAACTCCATGTCATATTCATCTTGGACTGGGGAATTCAGGATTTGACTTGATAACCCAGGCATGGTATGTGAAAAGAGCTCCATGGAGTAATCTGAAGTGTGGCCTGCGGCATCCTTCACTTTTAGTGGGGGTGAAGGACACAAAGAAAGCGGATGTTCCTAACCAGAAGCCTGCAATGACGACTCAGTGCTTCGAGCTTTTGAAACTTCAGAAGAGGAGAAGAAAGAGCTGGAGGCAGTTTCGGCAATGTAAGCCAAAACCTGTTCCTCATGCTCCGGCTTTAAAAGCTTTTTACATAATCCCAGAAAAGGGAGCCTTACATGCCTTCTGGAGCCAGACGATGACGCAGGCTCAACACCTCCTGCCTTAGGTGCTATTGAGCTTTTGGCACTACCTGCAGATGCAACACCACCATCAGTACCAGGTGGCCCCCCACGACCACGTCCGTGGCCTCTTCTGTTGTGAATGGGTTTGAGATGAGTTCTGAGCAGAGGCTCCCTCTGGTGGTTACAAGCGGTACTAGTGAAGATTGTGAGGACTGGGAATCAGGTGTTACTGACTGGTCTTATATAAGGGAGTCATTTTCCCATCAGGGTTGCCGGTGATCAATTGTTCTGGTCTGAATCCTTCATTCCAGTTTCCCTTGTAGCCTGCTGTGTCGTGTCTGCATCTCCTGCTACCAGATAAGAATTTTTCTTCTTTTGTGTTGTTGCTATATTTTTGCATTTTGTCCTGCATTTCTTTGGGGGCCTTCTTGGTCCCCTCCGGGGGCTTCTGCCTTCTCAGTTTAGTTCAGCCACTGAGTTTTGTTCTTTTGCTTTTTCCAGTTTTTTCAGTGGCTGCTGTTTTGATTTTTGTTACACCAGAGAGCTAATTTAGGTGGTAGAGGTCGTGTGATCTCAGGTGATTTTGAAATTAGTAGTGTTGGTGTTTTTCAGGGTTTTCTGGGATTGCAGTAAGTACCCTTCCTGTCCTTTTCTATTTAGATAGTTTGGGCCCCAGCGTTTGCTCATTCTATTTTCTTTCTGTGTCAGTATTTCCTCTTGTCTAACCGCCATTACATGTTTGGGGGCTTTCTATTATCTTTGGGGTTCTGCTCCGGGGCAGATAGCTTTCCTATTTCTATCTTTAGGTGTAGTTAGTTTCTCAGGCTGTGACGAGGCGTCTAGGACCAACGTAGGAACGCTCCACGGCTGCCTCTAGTTGTGGTGGTTAGTCAGGGTACTGCAATCCCATAGATTCCAACTTCTCTGGTGTATTGCCTTTTTTACCTGCACTCCTCAGCTACCGAAACATAACAGTATCACCGGCCTAAAAATTGAAAATTGTATGGTACTCACAGAAGGGAAAAAATATTGTGATAGAAAAAAGGTTGTCAGAGTTGTCAGAGATATTTTTCTGTTTGTTGCATTTTTTTTTTTTTTTTTTTTCCCTCTGTATCTCTGGGTGCTGGGGAGGATCTTTTCTCCCAATGGAGTTTGCACAGTTGTCTGGCCGTGTGGATCAGCTTGCCACTGAGGTTCGGAGTATTGCTATCTATCTTGCTGGGTTGCCTGTTGTGGAACCTAGGACACCATGCCAGATTTGTTTTTAGGGGATCGAGCTAAGTTTCAGAATTTCAAAAATAATTGTAAATTGTTTTTTGCCTTAAAATCGAAGTCCTCAGGAAACGCAGTGCAGCAGGTTCAAATTATCATCTCTCTCCTGCGCGGCGATCCTCAGGATTGGGCTTTTTCCCTGATACCTGGGGATCCTGTTTTGAGTGATGTTGATGCGTTTTTTCAGGCTTTGGGGTTATTGTACGATGAGCCTAATGTCACTGATCAAGCTGAAAAAGCCTTGTTGGCATTAAATCAGGGGCTTGATGACGCTGAGTTATACTGTCAGAGATTCCGTAGGTGGGCAGTCCTGACCAAATGGAATGACGACGCTTTGGCGGCCCTTTTCCGGAAGGGTCTGTCGGATAATGTAAAGGATGTTATGGTGGGATTCCCTGTCCCCTCTGGTCTCAATGATTCTATGTCATTAGCGATTCAAATTGACAGACGTTTGCGTGAGCGGAGAAGTATGCGTGGAGTGGTGTTGCCTTGTGAGCCAGCTTCTGAGCCCATGCAGTGTGATGGAGTGGTGTCTGGGGCACAGCGTCATGAGTTTCGAAAGCGCAATAGGTTATGTTTCTACTGTGGTGATGCCTCTCATGCTATTTCAGTCTGCCCTAAGCGGGGAAGACTTTTGCACGCTCAGTTGTCTTGGGTAGTGTTCAGACTAAGTTTTTATTAACTGTCACTCTGATATGCTCTCTGTCCTCATTTTCTGCTCAGGCTTTCGTTGATTCTGGAGCAGCTATTAACCTGATGGATTATGATTTTGCTAAGCGTTGTGGGTTTCCCTTGATACCCCTGCAGAAGTCTATTCCCCTACTGGGGATCGATTCTACCCCTTTGGCTGAGAATAAACCCCAGTTTTCTACTCAGGTGATAATGAGGGTTGAACCTGATCACCAGGAGTGCTGCAAATTTTTGGTTCTATATAATCTGCATGACATTATCGTGCTGGGTTTCCCTTGGTTACAGTCTCATAATCCTGTTTTGGATTGGAAATCTGTGTCTGTAACCAGTTGGGGCTGCCAAGTGTTAATACCAAACACTCCTGTTTTTCTGCCTCCCCCCCAAGCTCAGGTGTTCCTGACTTTTGTTTGATTTTTCTGATGTTGTTTAGCGAAAGTAATCTGCATCCTTCCCTCCCCATAGGAGCTATGACTGAAATATTAATTAGTGCCGGGTAGTAAATTCCCTAAAGGTCGCCTTTTTAACTTGTCTGTCCTGAACATGACGCATGCGGTCTTATATCAAGGAATCATTGGGAAAAAGGGGTCATATCAGACCATCCTCTTCACCCTTAGGGTGCCGGTTTTTTCTTTGTGGCCAAAAAAGATGGTTCATTAAGCCGTGTATTTATTATCGTCTCTTGAACAATATTACGTGAAATATCAAAACCCGTTACCCTTATTTCTGACCCGTTTTCCAGGGTGAAAAACGCTACTTGGTTTACCAAGCTTGACCCTCAGGGGGGGGTATAACCTTATTCGCATTTTAAAACCGGGGATGAATGGAAGACGGCATTCAATACCCCCGAAGGGCATTTTGAGTACCTAGTGATTGCCTTTGGGCTCATAATGCCCCTTCCGTCTTCCAGTCCTTCATGAATGACATTTTCAGGGATTTTGTGGACAAAATTTCTGATTGTTTATTTGGATTATATCTTGATTTTTTCTAATGACGGAACTCTCTTTTGAAACATGTTCGGATGTGTTCCAGATTTTGAGGGATAATGCTCTGTATGTGAAGGGATCAAAGTGTCTTTTTGGCGTACAGAAGATCTCATTCTGGGATTCATTTGTCCCCATCTGTTATTGAAATGGACCCCGGGCAAGGTTCAGGCCATCTGTGATTGGGTCCAACCTACTCCATTAAAGGCTCTTCAGAGATTTTTGGGTTTTGCCAATTTTTATCGTAAAATTTATTGGTAATTTCTCGGTTATTGTTAAACCATTTTAAATGATTTGACCAGGGAAAAGGGGTTTTGATGTGGTGAATTGGCCCCTGAGGCAGTCTCTGCATTTCAGGAACTTAAGCAGAGATTCACTTCTGCTCCTGTTTCTACGGCAGCCTGATGTTTCTCTGCCATTTCAGGTGGAGGTTGAATGCCTCTGAAATTGGGGCAAAGGGGCTTTTTGTCCCCAAACGATCCAGGACCTCTAAAGTAAAACCCTTTTGCCTTTTTCCTCGAAAATTTTCTTCAACGAAGTAA
>JARQOD010000001.1:102843984-102952377 GCA_033576555.1 Oophaga sylvatica
GTGTGTACGGCAAAAAGTCCTGCTGCCTCCACCCTGTTCTCTTCTCATCCCTGGGCTACAACACCGCCAGTTGTTGCTCGGAAGTGCTGTTAGCACAGTGAACACTTGCTCCTGTGTTACTGGGGTTCAGTAATGTCAGCTGTTCCCCTGCTGTGTGAACGGCAAAAAGTCCTGCTGCCTCCACCATGTTCTCTTCTCATCCCTGGGCTACAACACTGCCAGTTGTTGCTCGTAAGTGCTGTTAGCACAGTCTACACTTGCTCCTGTGTTACTGGGGTTCAGTAATGTCAGCTGTTCCCTGCTGTGTGAACGGCAAAAAGTCCTGCTGCCTCCACCATGTTCTCTTCTCATCCCTGGCTACAACACCACCAGTTGTTGCTCGGAAGTGCTGTTAGCACAGTCTACACTTGCTCCTGTGTTACTGGGGTTCAGTAATGTCAGCTGTTCCCCTGCTGTGTGAACGGCAAAAAGTCCTGCTGCCTCCACCATGTTCTCTTCTCATCCCTGGGCTACAACACCGCCAGTTGTTGCTCGGAAGTGCTGTTAGCACAGTCTACACTTGCTCCTGTGTTACTGGGGTTCAGTAATGTCAGCTGTTCCCCTGCTGTGTGTACGGCAAAAAGTCCTGCTGCCTCCACCCTGTTGTCTTCTCATCCTGGGCTTCAACACCGCCAGTTGTTGCTCGGAAGTGTCATTGGCACGGGTACTCACTCCTGCCCAGACTGGTTACAGCACGCCATCTGTTTCCTGTCAGTGTAAACGTCACTTAGCCTCCAATAAGTTGTCCTGTCGTGTTGCGGTCGGGTTAGCCGACTCTATGGTGCTTGGAGTTTAGGTGCTTCCTATGTGTGCTGCGGGATATGCAAATAAAGGCTGTTTCCGTTGTGACAATAGGACAATCACCCACTGTAGTACTGTGGGATTCGGTAACTGCGGCCGGCTCGCGGCCTGTCATCTTAAATTTCCATGGGTACCTTCTGCTACCCGTCCGGGTTCCAGTACCGTCAGCTGGTTCTCCGCAGTGCCTTTGGCCTAGGTGCCTCCATCTCGGTATCCGAGTTCCAGCAATGTCTGCTGGTCCTTGGTAGTGCTTTAGAGCACAGGTACCTCCTGCTTAGTAACCGTGTCCCAGTAACGTCAGCTGGTCCTCGGTTGTGCCATTGGTTCTTTTCCTTCTGCTGCCCCTCCGGGTTCCAGCACAGTCAGCTGGTCCTCGTTACTTGGATTGGCTCTTGTACCTTCTGCTACCCATCCGGGTTCCAGTACCGTCAGCTGGTTCTCCGCAGTGCCTTTGGCCTAGGTGCCTCCATCTCGGTATCCGAGTTCCAGCAATGTCTGCTGGTCCTTGGTAGTGCTTTGGAGCACAGGTACCTCCTGCTTAGTAACCGTGTCCCAGTAACGTCAGCTGGTCCTCGGTTGTGCCATTGGCTCTTTTCCTTCTGCTGCCCCTCCGGGTTCCAGCACAGTCAGCTGGTCCTCATTACTTGCATTGACTCTTGTACCTTCTGCAACATTTACAAATTGAAGATTTTTTCAATGCTTTTTTGGGTAATCACTCTGGATCTCCAACAATGAAGACGACGACCCTGATGACCACCCCGAAGAAGATGACGACCACAAGGACGACGAGCATCAAGCCAACCAGCCTAAACACCATCACAAAGAAGAAATAAAAGATTACCAAACAGGACTAAGAAGGTTAAGACAAACTACAAGATACAGAACAAGAGACTTAAGAACAATAAGCAGAAGATCAAAAAGCAGAAGAACATGAAGTATAAGACCAAAATGAAGAGCAAAATATATGCTCTAAATTCTAAGCAGAAGAAGACTAAGCAGTGTATGGGGGTGAGTCCGTTCCTCCTCGTGGTGCCCCTGGAAAATGCCTGCTGCTGCAGGCTAAACTGAACACGGACAAATACTGTTGTAATTTAAATCTTTTGTGACAGCAAGAACGGAAGGATGAAAAATTCATACTTTGACAGATTACAAGTACAGGATTCTCTGTCACAAATAAGAATATGATGAAGAAGATGAAGTACAATATGAATAAGAATAATAGTTTAATAAGAAGAATCTGAGTAATGTTAACAAAAAGATGAATAGCAAGAAGTTTAAGAAGAAGATAAAGAAGGTGAAGATGAAGAATAATTTGATGAAAAAGATGATGCTGCTGAAGATTATGAAGGAGAAAGTGTGTGAAAAGTTAAAAAGGTGAAGAGCATGGAAGTTGTGAAATATACATATTTGCCAAAATAGAAAAAACGTGAACAACATTGTCAATTTCTTCGTCAATCCGAACATCTTTAAAAAAAAAAATATTTATGCTATTCCATTTGATTGGGTTAAACATCTATGCCTTTAATGTCTCCTCAACCTTCCCCAATACATTCTACATTACTCTTTGTTGTTTTCCTTCATGTACAATTAACCAACAAGGCAAGAATGGGTTTTTTTTAATTCCGATATTTTGTTCCCATAGACTTACATTGGATTTCCGGTATCGGGTATCGCCGATATTTTTTGGGTATCGGCGATACCATTCCGATTCCGATACTTTTGGATATCGGAAAGTATCGCTCAACCCTACTCATGATACAATTTAATGTGGATTTTAATGGGGTCTTTTGACATGCATTGAAACTCAAAAGTTGCAAATGTATGTGATGTAAGTTTACGCAATCATCTAACTAGTAGCCTTACTAGTGTGGTCACTTGTTGTATTTTTTTTTGTTTAATGGGATTATGTGAGGTAAAGAGAAATAGGTACTGGAGTTTTCTGAAATAGCGCCATTTCTGTCCATGAATAGTGCATGCTAATAGAGTTATCCACATTCAGTTGAACAGGACAGGCATAATTTATAGACAAAAGTTGTGTTACTTGAAAAAATGGCATATCATTTTCTAGAATTTCAGCCTCTTTTATGCACTAAGCTCCCATTTCTTTCTTTGTCCTTTAATTTGTCTTCATAACAAATATCCAATGTTAAGTTTTGAAGCATATTTATTTCTAAGTCAATAAACACAGTAATGTGTTCTTTTCTAACAATTATTTCTGAATTAATGGCTCGACTGAGCTTTTACCTAAGTTTGCGTCTATTGATTATTCCAGTACTTATTGCTTTGTAAAATAAATACTGTAGACAAGGAAAAATCGCAGACGCCGTATGGATCTGTATCAGCCTGTCAGGTCACTGCTGATGAGTGTAAAGAAATGTCAATCTATACAGAAGAGAAGTTAACAGTAGGAGAGTGCATATAAATCATTTCTTTACGGTATGCTCATGGACTCACAGGGACAAACATACATATTTCATAATATGAAGCCACAACTATTTCTACTGCCTCTTCTTTCTAAATTCAATTTTATTTACTCAGAAAAAAACAAATTGCACACAAACAGTAATCTGTGACTTTAGCTATCAGGGTTATAATGTCTCGTAATATGTATTCCAATCTTTTGAATATTTGCAGATTAACATACTGTCACAACTTTGTTTTTGTGTATCCTGGTACCAGGGGTTCCTTCCCTGTCCCTAACGCTAGGGGTGCCCTAGCTTGCTCTGTTCCCCCGGATTACTTCTGATTGTGAAGATGCTGGGGCCACGTACCTTGCCTTAGCTACTGAATCTGCCCTCAGTTTGTACCCTTTGTCCACCCAGGGAAGAGAGGAGTAGCAGTGAACCATAATACATCAACCAGACTAACAAGGTAATACAAACAGGGATAAAGGAAAATATCAATCATACAAATATACTCACACAAACAACAGAGATATAGACCGGGGAGAGGAGGATGGGGAAAAACCAATGTAGGAGAAGAAGGGAATTATCACACTGAAAACCTTGCAAAATTCTCAAATAAATCCACCAAATATCTTCTCAAACAACCACAAACAACCATCTCCAACCATACAGCCTAAGCTATCTCTGGCAATGAGTGTTAGACAGGGCCCAGATTATATGGGAGAGGTGAGTGGCTGAGAGCTTAATGCAGAAAAGCTTCCAAGAGCTCTCAACTGATCAGATTAACCCCTGCACTGCTAATAGAAACCTGCACCTTGTGGTTCTCTGTCATTATCTTTGGCACACTTCTCTCTGAAGTGGGCCAGCCAGAAAAGGAGAGAATAGTATTTTTTAGAGTGGATGTGACCGCCTACTGTTGCAGGCAATTGTGATTAATATCTTGTACTTTGATTATTTTTTTTTGTGCCTACCATTTCATCATTTTCTCAGTGTTTGACCCAGTTGACTTCCCTATGCTGGATCTTCCAGTTTCTGACATTTGCTACTGTAGTTGTCCACTGTCACCTAAGCAAATATTTAAACTTTTTTTCTGCATTTCTCAGTTCTGCACCTGACTTTTAAAGACCTGACTGATAGAGATGAGCAGATTGCTTTGCACAACCCAGACCTCAGTCTAGGCCAGTGCTCTCTAGCCATGGACAGTTACTGCACAAATTTCCTGGGCTTTCGGGTTTCCCCGGTGGAACATTTCATTCACCAATCTGGAGTGATGTCATTTGTGCGGTGTGCACCAATCCAGCTAATCATAAGTCGTACCTGGGATCGCTTACAGTAAGGAAATTCATTTTGCTCCTGTCCGCAGTCAGAGAGCACTGGCTTGGACCATTGACAGGGTTTGCACAAAGCAATCTGCTCAGCTCTACTGACTAGATAACTAATTCTTCTGAACAGCATCAGAACAAAGGGTAGGTGGGGTACAAAAGTGCTTAGTTAGGACTCCTTCCTGCTTCAAGCAGGGACTTGTAATTTAATCTACAAAATACAATGTTATATGGCTTTCTACTACTTAACATATAATCCTTCTTGATATTATCATTATCAGCAGCATCCAAATGTTTGTCAGGTAAGATGCTCCTTGGTTTTCCAAGCCAAAAACTGTATCCCATATAAACATACTGGTGCCACGCGGTTGGTTATAGTTATTAGTAAAATGTGAGAGTGATGAAGAAATGTAGACTTTTCAGGCCACGCTATTACTCAACAGAATAGCACTAACCAATAAATGCCTCTTTGTGGGCATTTGCTGTTTGTCCTCTGATGTTGATCAATCAAAACACAGCCGTACCCACAGAGAAGATCTGTGCTACACTCCCAGCTGGTTTAAGTCAAAATTTGCAATTTTATTACCAGGGGGTACAATTTGGAACAGAGGGGAAAAACTAAAACTGATCCAGAATTAGTGGAACAGTGCCAGTTGGAAGATGTACTCATCTTAAATTAAAGAACCCAGTGAAAGATTCTGAATTTGGAGATAAAAATTGTTTATCTAATTGGGTTTCATAAATAATAAGTATTTGATCCCTTGCTGATTTTGTAACTTTTCCCACAGACAAAGACATGAACAGTCTATAATTTTAAGGGTAGGTTAATTTTAACATTGAAAGATAGAATATAAAAAATAAAATCCAGAAAATCACATTGTATAAATTATATAAATTTATTTGCATTTTACAGTGAGAAATGAGTATTTGATCCCTCTGGCAAACAAAACTTAAAACTTGGTGGCAAAACCCTTGTTGGCAAGCACAGCAGTCATACGTTCTTTACAGTTGATGATTAGGTTTGCGCACGTGGCAGGAGGAATTTTTGTCCAATCCTCTTTGCAGATCATCTCTAAATCATTAATATATCTTGGCAATATAAGCAGGTAGCGGAGACCCTCGTTTGCCTCTCCCACACATGGGAACTATGCGACCCCTTTTATGATAAATGCGTGTATTGACCTATTGTAATATATGCATTCTTAATGTGTATTGTGAAACTTGTAATATATGTTATGCATTCCTATTGTATGATGTTGTGTTTTGTGTGCTATGTCTGTTAGCTTAGGAAAAGGAACTGGTTAACTTAGAGGGCTGGAAGTGAAGTCTTTTGGAGGAGAGGAAGCTCCTGCTTCCTTTTTAGGGCCCGGGCACGTTTGCCCAGGGCAGATGCTCAGCTGCGGCTGAGAGCCTTGCCTGGACCCCAGGAGGGGTAAAGACTGTTGCCCCAGATCTTTGGACAGCACAATGGGCACTAGGACTACGTAAGTGCCCTGCTGAAGGGACTTTAAGCGTCCAGATTCCGACGTATGAACTACCACCTCTTTTGGCCGCTGTGGCTGTTGTGGGTGTGGCCGTGGACGTTGCTAGGGAGAGAGCAGGAAGCCAATTTTGTATTTTATTCATCCCTGTATTAGACTGTTTTTTTCCCTGTTGGACTGCAAGTTGTGCCTGGGATTGTGTCTGTCCTGTCCATTTCTGTACGAGGTGCCGGGGTGTACACTGACTGTGGCTTAGTTGACTCAGCTGGGACCATCACCCTGGGTCACCTGGTTACACTTTGCATAGTCGGCAGGATGGACTTCCGCAGCCTCGCAATTGCAAGACAGCAGGAAAGGACATTTAGAACTTATGGATCAGTGACTATGGAAAAGGGAACAAAGATGGCACTGACTGCTGCTGGAAAGATGGCGGCAAGTTGGCGTGAAAACTAAGGATGGTGTTGCCTTTCGTGTTGTCATCTTGGCACCAAAAAGAAGAAAGCCCTGTCCCTTTGTGAAGAATATCCAATCTAAATGGGTGCAGGCAAAGGAGAAGCTGCTGCTCGTGCAATGTACTGTGAGGAAACGGGTGGAGCAGCGGGAAGTGACCCCTCCCACGAATGGGTGCAACCCTGAAAGAGAGACACCACTACATGGGATCATGCAATGAAGAAGCATGTCATTTCGCGGAGGCATCGGCCACCAGGACTGGAGGCGATCCGTGGCCCATACGGAGGCGGGTCTGCGTTTTGAGGCCTGGTGGTCGGAGTAGATGGAGGAGTGGCCCTTGTTCCAGTGGTCGAACTAACAACCCATGGAGACCGAGGAGCATGAGGAATTGGCGATGCCCCGACGGCAACCCGAAGGTATCCGGAAGACTCTGGAGGTGGCTCTGCGGGGGATCATGGCGGTTGCAGTCACCAGCATTGGCGGCCGTGCTCGAGGACTGTCACCGGGCGGCGGTGAGTAAAAAGTCCCCACCTGGCCATCCTGTTACTTCATCCTCTGTCCCCTGGCTTCCTGTGACCCTGCTGTCATCGCCAGCGGCGCCCCATCTTCCAACCCCGCCATCATCCCATCGGCGAGGGCCCCTGCGTTCCCACAGGCCGCACCCTCTCTGGCTGACCCCACGGCCCATCTGTGGAGGAGCCCCGGGTGCCCACTGCTGCAAAGGCCCAATGGATCCAAGGAGTCATACGGTAGAAGGATCGGCAGGTGCGCCGCATCGTCCAGGAATTGCAACGCCTCTGTGGGGGAGCTGCAGCTAGTCGGATGACCATCTCGAATGAACCTGTGGATACGGGTTAATTCAAAGCTGGAGACTGGAATGAAAGTCTATGTTAATGCCAGGTACCTGACTTTCAATGGTCCTCTGTGGATTGGGGACCATGTTGCATTTGTCAAGAAACAGGGGCCCTGAGGGTCCTATGCGGTGGCCGTAAGAATGGCCTCTGATTGGGAGGCAAGCCCACCACAGGAGGCTCAACTTGTTGAATGGCCGGTTGCTGCAGCCACAGTTCCTGCAGCTGTGCAGGCAGAAGCGGCGCCTGAACAAAATGTGGCGGCCGCCAGTGAGTTGCCAGAGCCGGCAGCTCTGGGAGCAGTGGGACCACCGCTGGAGGGTGTGCAGAGCCGAAGGAACAGTGGGGACTCCTCCTCCTCCAATGTTTCCTTATCCCACACTTATATAGTGATGCAGGGTCCGCATGCGGCCCATTATGCAAACCGACGGCCATGTGTGGACTAAAGTGGCCGTCTTTAAGTTGAGTTGGTGCCGGTTACACCCAAAAATGAAACACCAGGGGCTATTCTGCTTCCCTCAAGGGGCAAGGAGCCCAGTATGACGCCGAAGGGCTATGGCGTCCTGCGTGGTCTTAGGACAAGGACTTTTGTCTATTTGTTTTCCCCTCCTTCCAGTTTGCAACCATTGGTACTCCTCTTTCTGGATCACGGGACCAAAACCCTGTGGGAGTTAATTATATTGGACTTGGTGTGCTACAGAACTGAACTACGTTGCCCCTGAACTGTGCCCCATTTCTGTCCCTGGACTAGCCCCATGTTGAAATGCAGCCCACCACCGTTTAGGGGCCCGTGGTCTACTGAAAGGAGGGAGGGGGAAAGATGCCGGGCCTGAATGGGGCCCATGCATGTTAAAGGGCCATCGGGCCACGGTGAAAGACTTGGGTTTTATGTATCGTAAGTTTTAAGGATTGTGTTCTCTCGGGTCCTGATGGTAAAGGACGACTATGTTTTAGGAGGGGTGTAAGGAGGTAGTGGAGACCCTCGTTTGCCCCTCCCCTACATGGAACCTTTGTGACCCATTTTGTGATAAATGTGTGTATTGCCCTTTTGTAATATATGCGTTCTTAATATGTATTGTGAAACTTGTAATATATGTTATGCATTCCTATTGTATAATGCTGTGTTTGCTATGTCTGTTAGCTTAGGGAAAGGAATTGGTTAATTTTGTGGGCTGGACTTGCAGCCTTTTGGAGGAGAGGAAGCTCCTGCTTCCTGTTCAGAGCCCGGGCAAATTTGCCCAGGGTAGATGCTCAGCTGTGGCTGGGAGCCTTGCCAGGACACAAGGAGGGTAAAAGACTGTTGCCCCGGATCTTTGGATAGCACAACGGGCACTAGGACTATGTAAGTGCCCCGCTGAAGGGACTTTAAGTGTCCAGATTCTGGCATATGGACTACACCATGGACATCGCAAGGGAGAGAGCAGGAAGCTAATTTTGCATTTTATTCATCCCTGTAATAAACTGTTTTTACCCCGTTGGACTGCAAGTTGTGCCTGGGATTGTGTCTATCCTGTCCATTTCTGTATGAGGTGCCAGGGTGTACACTGACTGTGGCTTAGTTAACTCGACTGGGACTATGACCCCGGCCACCTCATTACAGCAACTTGGAGCTTCAACTCAGTGCATAATTTTCTATCGGATTAAGGTCTGGAGATTGGCTAGACCACTCCATGACCTTAATGTGCTTCTTTTTGAGCCACTCCTTTGTTACCTTGGCTGTATGTTTTGGGTGATTGTCTTGCTGGAAGACCCAGCAATAACCCATTTTTAATGTCCTGGCAGAGGGAAGGAGGTTGTCACTCAGGATTTTACGGTACATGGCTCCATCCATTCTCCCAGTGATGCGGTGACATAGTTCTATGCCCTTAGCAGAGAAACACCCCCAAAACAGAATATTTCCACCTCTATGCTAGACAGTGGGTATGGTGCTCTTTTGGTCACAGGCAGCATTTCTCTTTCTCCAAACACAGCGAGTTGAGTTAATGCCAAAGAGCTCAATTTTTGTCTCATCTGACCACAGCACCTTCTCCCAGTCACTCACAGAATCATCCTGGTGTTCATTGGCAAACTTCAGATGGGCCTGCACATGTGCCTTCTTGCGCAGGGGGACCTTGTGGGCACTGCAAGATTTTAAACCTTTACGGCGTAATGTGTTACCAATGGTTTTCTTGGTGACTGTGGTCCTAGCTGCCTTGAGATCATTAATAAGTTCTCCCTTGTAGTTTTAGGCTAATCTTTCACCTTCCTGATGATCAAGGATACCCCACGAGGTGAGATTTTGAATGGTGCCCCGGATCGATATCGATTGACAGTCATTTTGCATGTCTTCCATTTTCTCACTATTGCACCAACAGTTGTCTCCTTCTCACCCAGCGCCTTACTTATGGTTTTGCAGCCCTTTCCAGCTTTGTGCAGGTCTATGATCTTGTCCCTGAAATCCTTATAAAGCTCTTTGGTCTTGACCATGTTGTAGAGGTTAGAGTCTGACTAATTAATTGAGTCTGTGGACAGGATTCTTTTATAAAGGTAACTATGCAAGACAGCTGTCTTTAATGCAGGTAGCTAGCGAGTTGATTAGGAGCTCCTAGCTGGTCTGTAGGAGCCAGAACTCTTAATGGTTGGTAGGGGATCAAATGCTTATTTCTCACTGCAAAATGCAAATAAATTTATATAATTTATACAATGTGATTTTCTGGATTTTATTTTTGATATTCTATCTCTCAATGTTAAAATTAACCTACCCTTAAAATTATAGACTATTCATGTCCTTGTCAGTGGGCAAACTTACAAAATCAGCTAGGAATCAAATACTTATTTCCCCCACTGTATATTTTGTGAGTGTATTTGTGTGCTAGGGAATATATGTACTGATTATTTATGTGCACCTGAATTTAGTGAGTGTGCGTTTGTGTGCTTGGAATATTTAGTAACTACATACTATATCTCTTAATGTTTTAATCTAGTGGGCCACAAAATATACAACATTTCATTTAAAGTAAGGATTAGCAGAACATTAAAAATTTGAATTCAGTAGCTGCGCTGAATTTTCCCCAAAAATTCAATTTGTGTCAAAGAAATTTAATGCAAATCATAATACCGTATATACTCATGTATAAGCAGACCCGTGTATAAGCCGACCCCCCTAATTTTGCCACAAAAAACTTGGAAAACTTATTGACTATCGTATAAGCCGGGTGTATAAGTTGCCATCCTGCTCTGTGCTCCCCCATCCAGCTCTGTGCCCCCCATTCTCCTCTGTGCTCCCCTCCTCCTGCTCCATTATCCTGTTCCCGCTCGCTCCATCCTCCCCCGTCCTGCTCCGTGACTCTCCATCCTTCACCCCTGTCTGCTCCGTGCTCTCCTCCTCCCCCCGTCCTGCTCCGTGCTCTCCGTCCTCCCCCTGTTCTGCTCCGTGCTCTCCGTCTCCCCCCCTCCTGCTCCGTGCTCTCGTCCTCCTCCTCTCCCCCCTTCGTCTCCATCATACTCACCCTCCCCGTGCCATCGCTGAACGTCCCCGCTGGCAATCCTGCGTCTCTCCCCGGCTTCCTGCAGCTCTCCCCGGCTTCCTGCAGCTCTCCAGCGCTGAGCGTGACGTAATACCGCTCATTAAGGTCATGAATATGGAGGCCACGCCCATTGGAGTGGCGTCGTGTCCATATTACATGACCTTAATGAGCGGGTATTACATCACTGCTCAGCGCTGGAGAGCTGCAGGAAGCCGGGGAGAGCTGCAGGAAGCCGGGGAGAATGCAGGATTGCAGGGACCTTCAGCGATGGCACGGGGAGGGTGAGTATGATGTCCCAGCCACCGGCTCCTGCCGCCGCATCCCCTCCCCCGCTGGTTTCTGCCCTATGACTCGTGTATAAGCCGAGGGGGCATTTTCAGCACAAAAAAAGGTGCTGAAAATCTCGGCTTATACACGAGTATATACGGTACTTAAAAGGCTCTAATTGACTGAAAAATATGTGTACAGTACTCAGAGGTCTCCTATGTGTATATGAAACCCATTTTGAGCCCGTCTTATAATGTGAAAGGAAGCATAGTTTCTGTGACACACTAGCCTTGTATTCAAAATTTTATTTTACTAGCAAAATTAGCACTAAGAGGCTGAGGCGTAGCTAGGGTTTTGGTTCGGGGGGGCGAAACTTCTGAGTGGGCCCCTAACCAGGTAACCTTGATTACAACTCAGTGATGCACCATAATAATGGATGTAGGAGATGACTGCGCTGTTACTGAAAATAATCTCTATATAAAGACCAACAGTGATATTACCACCATGTGGTCAGTGGTAAATACCAGTCCTACAAAACATATAAGTGATTACAGCACAGTTATAGATGGTGACTTACCGCTGACGTTTTTTCTGATGGAATCGTTCACTTTTCACGTCTTTTCCATCTGCCCCAGACCGACATGACAACTTCTCCAGCCAGGACTCGTCTGTAGAGATTACAAGAAAGACAAATTTCACGTCTCTATTTTAAGCACCGTCACCAACTATCCCCAATCTGCACAAACTCCTCATCCTGCTGATACCCCAATACTGAGCGCTGCTGCCATATGTATCCCTATTACTGCACCTTCTGTGTGGTACTGTGTACCCTTTAAATTCTAAAACAACCCTCTAGAATATAGTAGTGCCGGGTGCAAGTGCCCTAGAAAACAGCGCCCACATTTTGTCCCCTAGAAAGTAATAGTGCCCTGTGTGCCCCTTTAACAGTCACAGTAACCTGAGTTACCCTATAACAATAAGTGCCCACTTTATATTTAATAATGTCCCGTGTCTCCCCCTGTACAGCTCCCCTATACACAGTATGATGCTCTCTTATACACAGTATACTGCCCCTTCACTGTATATATACTGAACCCTTAGTATCCCCCAAACTGTTTGATGGCTCCAAACCGTATGATGGCCCCCTCAATGTAATCTCCACAATGTATGATGGCCCCCTAGATAGCCTCAATATAGTATAATGCACCAGATAGTCCTCAATATAGTATAATGCACTTCCCATAGGCAAACTCTATATAGTATAATGCACCCCCATAAGCAGACTCTATATAGTATAATGCAGCTCCCCCATAGGCAGACTCTATAGTATAATGCAGCCCCCCATAGGCAGACTGTAATGTAAGGCAGTCCCCATAGGCAAACTGTAATATAAGGCAGCCCACCATAGGCAGACTGTAATATAAGGCAGCCCCCTAGGCAGAATGTAATATAAGGCAGCCACCCATAGGCAGACTGTAATATAAGGCAGCCCCCTATTGGCAGTCACTAATATAATGCACCCCCAGGTAGACTCTAATATAACGCAGCCCCCCATATGCAAACTCTAATATAATGCAGCCCCCCATAGGCAGACTGTAATATAATGCACCCCCAGGTAGACTCTAATATAAGGCAGCCCCCCATAGGCAGACTGTAATATAATGCAGCCCCCCATATGCAGACTCTAATATAAGGCATTCCCCCATAGGCAGACTCTAATATAATGAAGCCCCCCATAGGCAGACTGTAATATAATGCGCCCTCAGGCAGACTCTTATATAATGCAGCCCCCCATAGGCAAAGTCTAATATAAAGAAGCTTCACATAGGCAGACTCTAACAAAATGCACCACCATAGGCAGACTCTATAGTATAATGCAGCCCCCTATAGGCAGACTGTAATAAAACGCACCCCCCATAGTCAGACTGTAATATAATGAACCCCCTTAGGACTCTATAATATAATGCACCTGTGGTGCCCCTGAGGGTTCAGTTGCCACAGAGGTATTGCACCTCATCCAGAGATGTGATACCCCACTCTCAGGTAAGGAGGGAGCACCACCCAGGACTCTAACACCTGCACCCAACACAGACTATAGCAGCCGGGCACCCTGGACGTACCCTAAGGGAGGATGGTCTCATCCCAGGCTGGGTAGGAACGAGTGTATGGGCGGTGGGTGGAGAGAGTAAGAAGGAGGGACAATGAAGCTTAGCAAGCGGGAAAGTGAGTCTAGTCAGAGAGTCTTGGAGGGGACCTGGAGCTGTTAGCAGCTCAGCCCTAGACGGAAAAAGTTAGACAAGAAGGAACAGAGAGAGAGAAGCTTCTGGAAGGACAGAAGTGGTCCTAGGGGCACAGATAGTGAGTGATCCATCCATGGGGCCCGATCCAATTGTGGAGGGACCAGGTCGCAGAAGGGACACCGGCCCCTTGCCTAGTGGAGAACTTTAAGACTCAGCTAGCAAGCCGGAGGCAGTGGCATCTCTAGGTGCCTCAGCTACTGAACCGCAATTATCTTCGCCAAAAAGGTAGCCATAAGGGAGCAAGGACAAGGTCCGCGGCTATTGGCTTGGGACACTGATAGCGAGGTGTTGGACAGAAAGGAGAGGCGGGAAGGTCAGCACAGTAAGACGACAGAGAAAGGAACATATTGAAAGGAGTCCTGGAAATGTGTATCCTGATCTACCTGGGAGTTTGCTGAGCCCCTTACCAGGAGGACACCGTACCAATCTGTGCTGCATGGAACTGTGAGTAAAGCTTTGGAAACTGCACTGAGCTGTGTCCTCTAGTCATTCCTACAACACCCACTCAACACTGCTACATCCCTTGCTAAATGCTACATCCTTACCATCATCTACCTTACATTACCTCTGCCCTGCGACAACAAGTTCTGCCTGTAGAGAGCTATACCAACTCTGCTGCATCACACCATCAGTCCCAGAGGATCTGCACTGCAGCGCTGGTCAGCTCTGACCAGAAACCACAGATGGCGTCACGAACACCTTCAATACAAATTCTTTATCATCCCCTGTAAATAACCCCCTTTTATTGGATGCCCAGGGCCACGGACTGGGTCACTGCTGCCGTGACACATGCCTTAAAGACCCCATTGCCCTGGCGGGCGATCCACACCTTCATAAAAAATAAAAAAAATCCAATACTCACCTCTCTTCCTCCTGGCTCCTCCGCTGCTCTGATCTCCCGCTCATCTCTTGACAGAGGGCGCCGGGTAGTGATGTCATCGCAACCCCCTGTCAGTGTTGGCGACGTCAGATACTGAGAGGGAGATGATGGGAGAGGGAATGTAACTCTCCCTCTCTCATCAATGCAGTCAGCTGTATTGGCATCTAGCCAAAAGAGTTGAACTTGTGATGATGGGGGACCTACTGCTAGCACCGCCTACCCCCCGCCTGCTAGGTGCCCCATAGCAACCGGGTGGCAGATCAGGGAGATCGATCCTCCCTGCTTTGCTGCAGAATGTAACTGTATGGGTGCACTGTGGACCCTGATACAGTTACCGCACCCTCTACCTTCCCAGTAGCTACGCTACTGCTAAGAGGCCTAAATACTGCCCTCTTTGTTTTCTGTGTGAAAAATAAAAAAACTGTGTTATTATAGTGCTGTTACTGCAGTATGTTACAGATCAATCAATTCCCAGTCACACTGTGTGACTGTAGAGTTACAGCATTTTCTTACATATCACCTTATTGATAATAATCACAGACTGAGACTATCATTCCGATTTTAATTTGCTCATCACTACAGTGGTTTACCACAATCAAATTAAGGTCATGTTCACACGTGCATTATCTGGTTAGTATTTTACATCAGTATTTGTAAGAGAGGAACAGAGGACAAGTTTAATAGAAACACATGGACCACCTATGTCTTTTTCACCCACTCTTGGTTTTGGCTTACAAATACTAATGTAAAATACTGAGATGTGGGAACGTGGCCTAAGCGACGAATGAGGAATGAGGAATGAGATGCACACTTTGATATCATAATCCTGCTCTGTACAAGTATAAAACATAGAAAAGCACAGTAAAGCAAATGCATAAAAATACTCTGTTATAAAGAAATAACAGTAAACAGCAAGTGTTACTAAAAAGATGATAAAGAACAGGGTATTTGGTTGATAAGTTTTCTGCAAAAAATGTATACTAAGCCGCTCTACCAAACGTCAAGGTAACCCATATCAGAGCAGTCCCTAACTGATGTATTTAAAAACCGGGTCATGTGTATAGTACCTATATGAGCCGGGTTCAGACAGCTAATGTCCGATGTGGACACGCTGCAGAGAACGGCCTTTATGTGCATGGCCCACACGGGAGGGGTGGAAAACCCCTCTAAACTTGCAAAAACAAGAAACCAATTGAGTACACACACTTGGGCCATGCACACAGTGAACAAGTCTGTAGAACAGTGTTCACACCACCAAAAGACTGAAATATAGAAACGCACGGTAAAACAAACGTATAAAAATACTCTGTTAGAAAGAAAGAACAGTAAACAGCAAATACTAGTAGAAATATGATAAAGAACAGGGTATTTGGTTGATACGTTTTCTGCAAAAAATGTATATTAAGCTGCTCTACCAAACGTCAAGGTAACCCACATCAGAGCAGTCCCTAACTGATGTATTTAAAAACCTGGTCATGTGTATAGTACCTATATGAGCAGGGTTCAGACAGGTAATGTCCGATGTGGACACTGCACATAAAGGCCATTCTCTGCAGCGTGTCCACAGCGTGTTTTTATGACAGGCCTCCACATGTATTATGTGTCATTTTCTTATACTGGTGTGGCAACAGGTGCTTTGTGTCCCCTCACACACCAAGGGCCAGAAGTGACTAGTTTCTCAGCACTGCTTATAGATACAACTCTGAGCTACTGTTATAAGCAGTATAAGTACATAGATACATGTATTATTTGTATACACATTTTCTTTTTTATCACATCATTTTCTTTTTTTATTCCTGTTCAATGACTACATCTGCAAATAACAGGAAAATAGGCTAATGCAATTCCCCTTTCACTGTAAGCATTAATCATACCTTAATATGATATTCTGCCATGTAACTCAAATGTCACCCTCATCCAAAGATGACAATGTGATTGCTGTATGGGGAAACCAAGCAAATCTCATGTATTTTGCATCTAATAATTTATGTTATTTTAGGGAAAGAAACAAACAAGTGGCAAATAATTAATATAATCATTCCTCACTGATCACAAAATGTCAGGAAATGCCATATAATTAACATTTAAAAAGGTAAAATTGAACAGTAAGAAAAGTAAAAAAAGAATAAATAGTTTATATTGTGTGATGTGCATGATAAAAGAAGTGGAAATCCCAATTATTCAAATGTGTACTTGTAAGTTTGACTGTGCAAAGCTTCCTGGCGGATCTCTGCCTATAATAGCCTTTATATTTAACATAAGGCTAGTAATGCAAACACTATTAATAATACCACATATATTAAAATGAAGAATGGGGCTCATTTATAAATCCTTTCTAATATATCGAAAGTGCAAACTTAGAATAGTCTCTTGTCAGTGAAGCCACACCCCTCCCAAGGAGCCACACCCCTTTTCTGTATGAGACAGATAATAAACAGGATACACGTTACACTGTGTAATTGTAATTGCCAAAAGACCTACAGCAACATTAAAGGAGCTGCAGAATTTACTGTCAAGGACTGTTTGTGTACCGCATATGGCAACAATCTTCCCTAGACGTCATACAATGGGGAAAATAAGTATTTCATACACTGTCGATTTTACAAGATTTCCCACCTACACTGAATAGAGAGGTCTGTAATTTTTATCATAGGTAAAATTCAACTGTGAGAGACAGAGTCTAAAAATAACAGAAAATCAGAATGTATGATTTTTAAATACCGTATATACTTTATATAAGCAGACCCAAGTATAAGCCAAGGCACCTAATTTTGCTCCGAAAAACTGGGAAAACTTATTGACTCGAGTATAAGCCAGATATGCATTGTACCCTCATCCCTATCCTTGTCTGCATGGTTCCTCATCCCCATTCTTTTCTGCATGGCTCCTTATTCCCATCCTTGTATGCATGGCTCTTTATTCCCATCCTTGTATGCATGGCTCTTTATTCCCATCCTTGTATGCATGGCTCCTTACTTCCATCCTTGTCTGCATGGCTTCTTATTCCCATCCTAGTCTGCATGGCTTCTTATTCCCATCCTTGTCTGCATAGCTTCTTATCCTCATCCTTGTATGCATGGCTTTTTATTCCCATCCTTATCTGCATGGCTCCTTATACCCATCCTTGTCTGCATGGCTCCTTATTCCCATCCTTGTCTGCATGGCTCCTTATCAGTATCCTTGCATGTATGGCTCCTCATCCCTATCCTTGTATGCATGGTTCCTCATCCCTATCCTTGTACGCATGGCCCCATGAGAAAAGCATAAAAAAAAAAAAACATCCTACTTAATTTCCTTGCACGCTCTCGCAGCATCTTGTTCCTGTGCCAGCAGCATCTGCGGCCAGGCAATCACGTGTCCCCGCTCATTAAGGGAATGAATATTCACATCTCTTTCTTTGCTTATGAGAGTAGAGAGAGGTGAATATTCATATTAAGTAGTGTGCACCCATGATCGCCCGGTCGCTGCTGGAAGCCGGCAGTAAATGTGCACTTTATAAGAGAAATGAATATCCATTGCCAGTGCAGTGAATATTCATTTCTCTTTAGCATTGGGCACAGTTACAGCCACTTCCGCTGGTTCCTGCCTCCTGTGACCCGCTGCTCCGCCACTCCCTCTTCCCCGCCATCTTCTGGGACAATGACTCATGTATAAGCCAAGGGGGGGAGGTTTCCGCACAAAAAATGTATATATGGTAATTGAATTGCATTGTATTGCATTAAATAAGTATTTGATACAATAGAAGAACAGAACTTATTTTTTGGTCCAGAAACCTTTGTTTGCAATTACAGAGGTCAGATGTTTCCTGTAGTTCTTGACTAAGTTTGCACACAGGGACTTTAGTCAAGGTGCTGGAAATTATGAACAGTTCCAAATATCAACCAATTTTGCAACAAAACCTTCAGACCTCAGGGCAGCTGAAGATTAGAGATAAGCGAATATTTCAATATTTGGTTTGGCCCACGATCATCTAATTTGCAATATTCTCCAATTTAATCGTCGATTAAATCATTGAATAAAGTCGATCATACACAGCACAAAAGATGGTGTTTCCCAAGCTGTGTGAAAGCGTGGGAAACACTGATGTAGTGCTTTTGATTGGCGGTGAAATCATCCCCGCCGGTCAGAGAGTGGCGGTTCCCACACTGTCAGAACATAGTGTTATCCCGCAGCTGTGATCAGAGGTATAAAGCTTATCTCCGGTCACTGGTGTCAGCTGATGGGACTACTGCTCCCATCATCTGACACCTGCTGCCGCTAATAACAGTGCAAGCAGGAGTGGCGGATGGGAGTATTCATCTGCCGCTCCTGCGCTGTAAATAAATAATTAAAAAAAACAGCAGAGCAGACCCGAACCCCATTCACTTGAATGGGGGTCCCGACAATACAGTATTTGACACGCTGTCATATGCATGACAGCACGGCAAACACTACTTCTGATCGGCTGTGAAACCAAAGACAGTGTGGGCACTCAGCTGTCATCGAAGGTATAAAGTTTACCTCCGGTCACTGGTGTCAGCTGATGGGACTACAGCGAAATTATCCCAGTGAACTCACCTCTGCACTATGTAACTTTCTCACGGTGCTAGCAGAGATCTCACAGAGGTCGCATCTTGGCACTGTCCAGGTTGAAAACTATTTATCCCCCACACATGGATTACGGCATGGGACAGAACGACAGACAGATATGGCATATCGTTGTTTTATTATTTTTGGTTTATTACGGGAGAACGAGGACTTTGGTGGAATTAGGGGAGGTTATAAGTATGGTTTAATTAAGATTATTAAAGGAGTCTGTGTGTTTCTTTTATTTAAAGGACTTTTTTCTGGGTGTCTGTGTTTTCTTACATTGTGACTATGGGGTTAGTAATTGGGGCATCTTATTGACGCCTCTCCATTACTAACCTCAGGACTTGATGTCACCTGACAATACAAAGGTGACATCAACCCCCCCAACTATCTCCCCACTTACTACTGCTACAGTTCAAGTGGAAGAGCGAGGTTTTTTCTTGGGTGGCTGAGAGCTGATGTTTTTAGCTTGGCCATGTGATATTTCAGTTTTTCTTTTTAATAAATTTGCAAAAATGTCTACACTTCTGTTTTTCAGTCAATGTGGGTGCAGAGTGTACATTAATGAGAACAAAATGAACTTTTTTGAATTTACCAAACGGATGCAATGAAACAAAGAGTGAAAAATTTAAAGGGGTCTGAATACTTTCCGTACCCACTGTATATACAGTATACACTAGTTTTTATTACTAGTTTACAATACAACTATCATATCTAAACAATAAATGTAAGTTCCATATTTAACAATCAAATATAACACAAAGCAGTCATGTAACTGACATGTCATATTTGGACGTGCTTTTTGTGGCCTATCACTTATCAAACAGCACAGACTGTAATTACTTTATAGATTGGAAGAAATAATACTGTGAGGCTAAGTGCACACGCTCAGGATTATTTGCGTTTTTTCCGGGTTTTTTCGCGGGAAAAAAACGCGTCAAAAACGCATGAATTAAGCATCCTATCATTTAGAATGAATTCCGCAATTTTGCGCACAAGGTGCGCTTTTTTCCGCGAAAAAAACGCATCGCGGAAAAAGAAGCAACATGTTCATTAATTTCGCGGAATTCTAGCTTTTTCCCGCTATATTATTGACCTAGAAAGTTCAGGGAAAAATTGCGGTAAAAACGCATCAAATCCGTGCAAAAAACTAACCAAAATGAGCAAAATACGTGCAAAAACGCATTTTTACCGTGAAAAAAGTCAGTTTTTGCTCAGGAATATTCTGCAAACATTCCTGAACGTGTGCACTTAGCCTAACTAGGAGAATTAGATTTTTTCTTCAAAACTTTAAGGGGTTGTCCACAACTGTTTAATTTTTTTTTAACTATGGGCCTAAAAACTAACAAGCAGTTAGTTGCTAACTGCCTGCCTGTTCTACCCGATGCTGACATAGAGCGGTCACCAAGCACTCCTGCCAGCAATTCTGCTGCTTCACATTTACAGCGCTGCAGCTTCTCCTCTACTGCTCTGCTCCTCTGCACTGCTGGCATCCGCAGTTATGCAGCAGGGAGCCGTCTGTCAATCAGCATGATGTTGGCAGTCACACACTGTAAACAAAGCAGAGCAGAAGAGAAGATGTAGATGTGAAGCAGCAGAATCGCCTGGCAGGAGCAACCGTGACTGCTCTATGCCCGTGTAAGAGAGTGTTCCCTGGAAAATTAGATACCTCAGTGTTATGCAGCAATTGTGACTGGAGACTGCCACCTACTGCTCAAGCAGAACCTGGCGAAACCCAAAGAATGAAAAGGAAATTGTTGAAGTAATGATGGGTCTGAAAGTAGCACCGGGTCATGTGTCATCTCTGATGCTGTCCCCTAATACAAAAGACCAGATAGACATACTGTAAAAAGTTTGGTGACAATAAGTGAGACCAGCAGGACATGGGCTGAAGAGGACGCCGTGGGTGAGTAACAGTGAGTGGATCCAGACAATGAGGGCCAATACTCGCGAGCCAGACTATGCCTTTCAAGACCTGAGTCCTAGACCAGCACTGGTCAAGACTTATTACTATGCCTGCTAGGACACGAGGCCCAGCCCTCATCTGGGCCCAACAGACAAGTGTCACAAGTCAAGCACCGAAGATCACTGCGGTAATCGGGAGGCGCGAGTGAGCCGGGCTGTTACTTTTAACGCTGACATATGGTTCAGGGTTAAGTATAGGGCAGTGCAGCAGACAGGATGGGGTTTGACCAGTGAAAGAAAGACCCAGAGAGAATCAATTGAATTTGTATGAAAGAATGTTTTTTACAGACAATAGTAGTGTAGTATATTGTATTAATAACTAGCATTTCTCTTCCAGGAGAGTTTTATTCAGTTTTAAGGTGCCTCCGATGTAACATATGGTTCCAGCCCATCATGTGCCAGGTATGAAAAATTCTTTAGCTGATGCTATCTCTCGCTATAACTGACAGAGTTTTTGGACATTATTACAATAAGCAGTAACAGAGGGAATACATTGTCCACAGCATTCATAAAACCTAATGAAAAACATTTAGTGCCACTCTTCCAGAGTTCCCTGACTCCAGCTACATGGAGGAGTTATGGTAAAGCATGTAAGTAATAGTGCTGCTTGGTGGGTGATTGTAATGTTTAGTCATGTGACACATCCCGTTTAGAGGTTACTAGTGATGGGCAAGCACTAAAATGCTCGGGTCGAGCAAATTGGAATGCTGGGGTGCTCGAATAAAAGTCAAGCAGTAACAGTGATGTAATTGAATATATTGAAGATTATGGAGAGGATGATGGACTTCCTACTGCGTCAACAAGATGTATGTACGTCAACACCACAATTATAGAGAGGTAGAGGAAGAGTGACCCAACCACAAGATGTTGGACAAGGAGGGAGAAAGAAAGGTACAGTGGACATTTCACCTGCTGTAAGTCATAAAGAGCCTTGTCAAGATGAAACTGTGTGGGAAGTTGACCAAAGTACTTCTGCTTCTACGAGCCACCTGTCCCAACAAAACATACCAAAAGAATCATCTGGACTCAACCCTTATGACAAAAGGGAGATCATCAACGGAAAAGTGTCAAGAGCGTGGAGGTTGCTAATTGATGAACCTATACTTCACTACATTAAAAAGTGTACAGAAATGGAGGCTCATCAGAAACTTGAAGATGATAAATAGACAGTTTCTCTAATTAACAATGCATTTATTGCAATATTATATGTGTGGGGTGCATATATTGCAAATGGTCTTTTTGTAAAAACCTTGTGGTCAGGTACATAGGGTATTTACTTTTAAAATAAAACAAAACAAAAAAAGTTATTTTCAATCCAGAGTCAGTATCTTTGAATAGGGGTCAAAATGACCACTAGTTGTAGTTAAAGGTATTATGAAACATGTGATAGTTCTAGTGATAGTCACCGAATGGTCACATTTTGTCTCATGTAGCAGCTAAATATGTTTCTTTTCTGTTTCTAACCCCATGCCCTTATCAAATAATTCAATTAATAGTCAGTAGACATGAATAGGGATGAGCGAAGGTGCTCGATGATACTTGGTTATCACTTGAGTATCACAGTGCTCGAATGTGCTCTTTACTTGGCGAGCAATGGGCAGTTCTCGATGTAAAACTCGAATCCCTGCCCCACATCTTTGGCATCTGATATGCAGCCAATAAGCATGTGGGGATGGCCTGTGTGTCACTGTAATAACGTAGCCATCTTGATTGTGGGATTGGCTGGACATCAGACATCATCATAGATTATAAAGGTACAGGTGCGCCAGGCTCAGCACACTGATGCCATTGCATGGCTCTGTGATACTTTGCATTGGGGGGAGAGGTGCTTGTGTAGGCCTATTTGCACAGTATAACAAATCAGAGGCCTGTACTGTTGACACTGGTGATGAAGCTGAGCCATCATGCTAACAGCACTTCTAAGGGATAATCATTTGCTTTGCTAATTTCATTACATCCAATCTGCATTTAGCCTAGGAAGGGAAAGAGAGTCACAGCAGCATGGAGAGTGACAGAATCCAGTCTGTATACAGGGATTAGGCCTGTGCAGTCTGTTGGCAAATATATACCTGCAGCTTTCTTTTTGGGGGCTGTTATTTCTAAACCTGACAAGAAAACATTGAAACATTTTTCTGGATTGAATTTGATTGTCACCCATACAGTTTTGAGTTTTTCCTGTTGCATTTCAGTAGAGCAAACTCCACAAAACTGCTTTGATTGCTGCAGGTGACCACTTTTTTTCTTTTATAAAAAATGAACTTGGTTTTAAGAGACCTAGCAATTACAAAATGTGTAAGGTGTGCGTTAAGGTATGGGGAAGTGGAAGTGTTGATGATAATGCATGCAGATGCCGAGGATGTGGGGCAAGTGCAACTACGCCTGTTGTTATCCCACTTTGCAGGAAGGCACGGTACACACTTTTGAAGTCAGAGCAGTGCAAATAGGTGGTCGGCTGGATAGCAGATCATACATCCATCAGGCTTGGCAGCACCACCCAGTCTTCCACACAATCCAGTCTCACCAGCCTAAAGTCTGGATCACTTAATTCTCAACCTGATCCACCCACCGTGTTGAGTCCCAGGAGACTAGTAATACCACACTAGGACACTCTGAGGAGCTCTTTTCAACATCATTTCTTGATTATAGCGTCTCAACCTGAACGCTCCAAGAGGGACAGGAGGACATGCTGTTTAATGATGCAGAAAACTTAGATCAGCCATGGCCACAAGAACATGACAGTGGGGAAAGGCATATGTGGGATGAGGAAAAAGATGATGATGAGACACTGTTGCAGCTAAGTATTGTTGTTGTGAAGTCACAAAGTCAGGATGACTAGGGTGCGGTGGTGGAAGACAAGCTGAAGGATGACGAAGTCACCAACACAACCTGGATAGCTGGCATGCAGAGCAAGGTGCAGAGGGTGAGAGTTTGGCAGCACCAAAACAGACAGGAGGAGGCAGTGGAGTGACCAGAGGTACAAGGTGGGAAACTGTTCCACAGAGCACCAACACTTGTGCATTTCTTTATCAAAGCGTTAGTTGTTCTCCAGTCTGGGACTTTTTAAAGAAAGTTCAGAGGCTAACAAAATGGCCATTTTAAACTGTGCCATGCCAAGATCAACAGGGGCATGATCGCTAAGAATTTTACCACCACCAGCATGATCAGGCACATGACATCTTAGCACCCGACTTATTGTGCCGAACGTCTGGGTCCACAGTTGGTATCATCGGGTGTTACCACTGTCTCTTCCCCTGTGCTATGTGCTTCCCAATCCTCTGTTCAAAACACTTTCGCAGATGCCTCCTGCCCTGCACCTATCCTTGCACATTCTAGCTTACCATCAACAAGCACTTCCAAATCCTGGACCCAGCATAGCGTTCAGCTGTCCCTTCCCCAGGCCTTGGAACAAAAAAGTTCCCAGCCATCGACACACAGGCCCAAATGCTAAATGGGCACATTTTAAGGCTGTTTGCTAGACATGGAGGATTTCCAATGACTCATGGAGGCATCTGTCCCTCGGTACTTGATCCCCAGCAGCCACTTTTTCTGCCGGTGTGGCGTCCCCACCTTCTACCAGCACATGTCCAAGAATCTTACCTGTGCCCTTACCAATGCACTTACTGGCATTGTTCACTTAACGACCAACATGCGGACAAGTGCTTGTGGCCAGGGACGCTATATGTAACTGACTGCAAACTTAGTGACCATTGTGGAGGATTGCTGGCCCTACTTCAGAGCTTCCTCAATACAGCAGTTCCTGCACCTACTCCTGCTCCTCCTCATCCTCCATATCCAATGTGCTATCTCAGATCACATTGTCCACATCAGACAGAAGCTATAAGTTCTTCAGCACTGCCTCAGCGAAGCATCAACAGGCTCTGTTGAAGCTAATTTGTCTAGGAGACAAACTGCACACTGTGGCAGAGTTACTTAAAGGAATAACAGATCATGCAGATCTGTGTTTTTTGCCACTGAACCTCCAACCAGGCATTGTCATGTATGATAATGATCGTACCCTGGTGGTGGCTGTTAAGCTTGGCAAGCTCACACGCATACTATTCTTGGCACATGTGCTCCACTTGGTAGTTTTATCGATTTCCGAAAACATACCCATATTTGCCAGATCTTCTGGGCAAGGTACGCCAGATCAGCTCCCATTTCCGCAAGTCAACTACAGCTCCTGCCACTCTAGCAGTGTTGCAACAGCACATGTAAGTGCTAGCTCACCGACTGGTGTGCGACGTCACCATGAACTGGAGCCACACACTGCATATGCTGGCAAGGCTTTGTAAGCAGAAGAGGCCAGTGGTTGAGTACCAGCTCCAACATGCCCATCGGTATTCTGGTCAGCCTCTACACATAACAGCTGAAGAGTGGGCTATTAAATTATGTATAATATAACTTCATCCCCAAGAAAAGAATGTTGTACACACGTATTATATAACATCATCCCTCCTTCACCTATTCCAGGGTTAAAACTGTATATATGTAAATTTTAGACAATCACACGTCAGTTTACGTGTTCACAAAAAAAAAAATTCACCTGTACATATGATTGATTACACCTCACTTCTCTTGGTGCAAGTGGTCAGGCGGTAAACTAGAAGAGCTCCAAAAAACTTACTGATAGGGAATCTAGATTGTGAGCCCCATCGGGGACAGAGACGATAATGTGTGCAAACTGTAAAGCGCTGCGGAATATGTTATCGCTATATAAAAATAAAGATTAATATTATTATTATTAAGAGCTGCAGATACCGAAGGTAATAATAATAAAAAAATAAATAAAATAAAAAAAATAAAAAAATTAAAAATGTAAAAAAAAAATAATATATATATATATATATATATATATATATATATACTGTATATAAAAAAGGCAAAAACAAGACAAATGGGGAATCTATTGATTAATCTATACAAGATCAGCGATCTCATTCAGTCCATCAGGGTACAGACTCTTTGGCATTAAGAACTGTTTTTCTGTTTCTCGTTGGTGCAGGTATTTGTTCTTTTGGCAAGACTTTTATACTTTCAAAGTTTTTGTTATGTATAAGAGTAATGTGCTTAGATAAACTTTGTTTCAAAAACCCTATTTTTACATTTTGTCTATGACCATTCATACGATTTCATAGTGACTGTGTAGTGCGGCCGTCCACACACACAGGTCACCACATAAACAACAAAATCAGAACCACAGGTTAATTCTTGGGTAAAATTGTATGTGGTATTGCTGTTTTTTATATTTAAAACTTTCTTACCATAATTTATAATTTTACAACAGTCACAACATTTTTTTTCCACATTTAAAAAATTTTTTTTTCTCATTTTTTGGACAGAAGGCACATTTATTGGTACTGCTTTTTTGGGGTGTGTGTAAATAACTAGGTGCTATATAATTATTAATCGTTCGACCTCTTCTAAACACAATATTAGGTCTTTTTGGGATCAGATCTTTGAGTATTGGGTCTTTCCTCAGTAAGTACCAATATTTTTCAAGAATACAGCTGATGGATTGGTGGCCTCTATTATAGGTGGTAATGAAGCTATATTTCCACTTTGCTGTGCTATCAATAGCATCATGTTTTGAGGAGCAGGTGGGGATGGAGGAAGACATAACACAGAGAGATTGTTGTCAGCTCAACCTCATCTCATATGCCCAGCGCAGATTGTTTATCAAGGAGATGGACGTTAAAGAGCAGGAAGAGAAGGAGCAGGAGCTGGGGGCTAGAGCAACAGAGGCAAATAGCCACATAACCTTCCTGCCGTCTTTCCTATGTAGATGGGCTGAAGATGGGAATGAGAAGGAAGAGAGGGAGGAGGAGATGAACAGTTGTCATCATGGAGGACACAGGGAAGTGTTGGGTATATGGAGCTTGGCACATGTGGATGACTTTATATATTGCTATTTTTTTCCTGACCCTCGCGCTACATTCATCTTGGCCAAAAAAGAGTACTGGTTGTTCACTCTGCTAGACCCACACTTACAAGGAGACCTTTGCATCTCTTCTTCCAGAGGTGGAGAGGTCTTCTAAAATGATGTTATACCAGAAGGCCATTGTTGAAAATATGTTGAAAACATTCCCATCAGACAACACTAGTGGCAGAGGGCAAGTTTCTTTGCCCTACCAAGGAGGAGAGGCCAGAAAGTCACAGAGCAGAGGCAGGGGTACACTGTCAAAGGCGTGGACAATTTCATGGCACCAACCCAGCACCCAGGGACTGATGATCGACTATTTTTGACAGAGAGGGAAAAGTTTTTAACGATGGTCAAGCAATACCTGGCCGACCAAAGCAGCATATTCCCTAATTCCTCTTTGACTTTCAACTACTGGGTCTCAAAGCTGAACACCTATGGAGGTGTTGTGCTGCCCTGCCACTAGTGTCTTGTCTGATCAGGTTTTTAGTGTCAACAGACATGCTCACTCTCATAAAAATGAACAAAGTCTGGATTAGCACACACTTTTCCACACCACCTGATAACAGCATCACATAAAATGTTTGTAATATTCAATATTTTAATTAGATCTGCCAGTTGTTGCCTTTTAGGGGTGTTATGGATGACCTTGTCATAATTTCTGTCTGGCTAGTAGATGAACTAGACTTTCAAAATATTTTTCTTCAAAATTTTTTTATGGATCTATTGACTTGATTGTTGCATTATGGTAGTATGTAAAACTTACATAGTGTAGAAAAATATTTCAGGATTAGATTACTCATCCGTAGAGTATTAAGTGATTTCTGTCACTTTTTTGTGGCATATAACAATAGAAACAAGCTGAAAATTCTGCTTGTTTGTTCAGATTTCTGACCCATACACTTTTCTGTGTTGTGTGGTACATTTTTGTGATATATAGCATTCAAAAAAAGTTTAAAAATGTTGCTGGATTACATTTCTTAGCCATACAGTATTACGTGTTCTTGGGTACATTTTGTTGGTATATACAGTGCCTTGCTAAAGTATTCGGTCCCCTGGAACTTTTCAACCTTTTCCCACATATCATGCTTCAAACATAAAGATACCAAATGTAATTTTTTGGTGAAGAATCAACAACAAGTGGGACACAATTGTGAAGTTGAATGAAATTTATTGGTTATTTTAAATTTTTGTGGAAATACAAAAACTGAAAAGTGGGGCGTGCAATATTATTCGGCCCCTTTACTCTGAATGATCCAATGTTGTCCTAATTAACTAATGATCATAAATATAATCCACCTGTGTGTAATCAAGTCTCTCTGTATAAATGCACCTGCTCTGTGATAGTCTCAGGGTTCTGTTTGAAGCACAGAGAGCATCATGAAGACCAAGGAACACAACAGGCAGGTCCGTGATACTGTTGTGGAGAAGTTTAAAGCTGGATTTGGATACAAAATGAATCCCAAAACTTTAAATATCCCAAGGAGCACTGTGAAAGAGATCATATTGAAATGGAAGGAGTATCAAACCACTGTAAATCTTCCAAGACCCGGCCATACCTCTAAACTTTCATCTCAAACAAGGAGACTAATCAGAGATGCAGCCAAGAGGCCCATGATCACTGTGGATGAACTGCAGAGATCTACAGCTGAGGTGGGACAGTCAGTCCATAGGACAACAATCAGTTGTACACTGCACAAATCTGGCCTTTATGGAAGAGTGGCAAGAAGAAAGCCATTTATCAAAGATATCCATAAAAAGTGTCGTTTAAAGTTTGCAACAAGCCACCTGGGAGACACACCAAACGTGGAAGAAGGTGCTCGGGTCAGATGAAACCAAAATCTAACTTTTTGGCAACAATACCAAACGATATGTTTGGCGTAAAAGCAACACAGCTCATCACCCTTAACACACCATCCCCACTGTCAAACATGGTGGTGGCAGCATCATGGTTTGGGCCTGCTTTTCTTCAGCAGGGACAGGGAAGATGGTTAAAATTGATGGAAAGATGGATGGAGCCAAATACAGGACCATTCTTGAAGAAAACCTGTAGGAGACTGCAAAAGACCTGAGACTGGGACAGAGATTTATCTTCCAACAAGACAATGATACCAAACATAAAGCAAAATCTACAATAGAATGGTTAACAAATAAACGTATCAAGATGTTAGAATGGCCAAGTCAAAGTCCAGCCCTGAATCCAATCAAGAATCTGTGGAAAGAGCTGAAAACTGCTGTTCACAAGCAATCTCCATCCAATCTCATTGAGCTTGAGTTATTTGCCAAGGAAAAATGGGCAAGAATTTCAGTATCTCGATGTACAAAACTGATAAAAACATACCCCAAGCGACTTGCAGCTGTAATCGCAGCAAAAGGTGGCGCAACAAAGTATTAAGTTAAAGGGGCTGAATAATATTGCACGCCCCACTTTTCAATTTTTGTATTTCCACAAAAATTTAAAATAACCAGTAAATTTCATTCAACTTCACAACTGTGTCCCACGTGTTGTTGATTCTTCACCAAAAAAATTACATTTGGTATCTTTATGTTTGAACCATGATATGTGGGAAAAGGTTGAAAAGTTCCAGGGGGCCGATTACTTTCGCAAGGCACTGTAACTCTCAAAAAACTTGTTCTAATTTATTATTATTATATTTCTCACGTATAGGGTATTACATCTTCTTGGGTACATTCCATTGCTACATAAGCTTCAAAAAACATGCTCAAAAATGTCTCTGGTATTATATTGCTCACCTATATACTATTCTACTATTCCATGGTATGGAGTACGTTTTGTTGGTATACAGGTCCTTCTCAAAAAAATTAGCATATAGTGCTAAATTTCATTATTTTCCATAATGTAATGATTACAATTAAACTTTCATATATTTTAGATTCATTACACACCAACTGAAATTTGTCAGGTCTTTTATTGTTTTAATACTGATGATTTTGGCATACAACTCCTGATAACCCAAAAAACCTGTCTCAAAAAATTAACATATTTCAACCGTCCAATAAAATAAAAGTGTTTTTTAAAAACAAACAAAAAAACCATCAAATAATAATGTTCAGTTATGCACTCAATACTTGGTCGGGAATCCTTTTGCAGAAATGACTGCTTCAATGCGGCGTGGCATGGAGGCAATCAGCCTGTGACACTGCTGAGGTGTTATGGAGGCCCAGGATGCTTCGATAGCGGCCTTAAGCTCATCCAGAGTGTTGGGTCTTGCGTCTCTCAACTTTCTCTTCACAATATCCCACAGATTCTCTATGGGGTTCAGGTCAGGAGAGTTGGCAGGCCAATTGAGCACAGTAATACCATGGTCAGTAAACCATTTACCAGTGGTTTTGGCACTGTGAGCAGGTGCCAGGTCGTGCAGAAAAATGAAATCTTCATCTCCATAAAGCATTTCAGCCGATGGAAGCATGAAGTGCTCCAAAATCTCCTGATAGCTAGCTGCATTGACCTTGCCCTTGATGAAACACAGTGGACCAACACCAGCAGCTGACATGGCACCCCACACCATCACTGACTGTGGGTACTTGACACTGGACTTCAGGCATTTTGGCATTTCCTTCTCCCCAGTCTTCCTCCAGACTCTGGCACCTTGATTTCCGAATGACATGCAAAATTTGCTTTCATCAGAAAAAATTACTTGGGACCACTTAGCAACAGTCCAGTGCTGCTTCTCTGTAGCCCAGGTCAGGCGCTTCTGCCGCTGTTTATGGTTCAAAAGTGGCTTTACCTGGGGAATGCGGCACCTGTAGCCCATTTCCTGCACACGCCTGTGCACGGTGGCTCTGGATGTTTCTACACCAGACTCAGTCCACTGCTTCCTCAGGTCCCCCAAGGTCTGGAATCGGTCCTTCTCCACAATCTTCCTCAGGGTCCGGTCACCTCTTCTCGTTGTACAGCGTTTTCTGCCACATTGTTTCCTTCCAACAGACTTCCCATTGAGGTGCCTTGATACAGCACTCTGGGAACAGCCTATTTGTTGAGAAATTTCTTTCTGGGTCTTACCCTCTTGCTTGAGGGTGTCAATGATGGCCTTCTTGACATCAGTCAGGTCGCTAGTCTTACCCATGATGGGGGTTTTGAGTAATGAACCAGGCAGGGACTTTTTAAAAGCCTCAGGAATCTTTTGCATGTGTTTAGAGTTAATTAGTTGATTCAGAAGATTAGGGTAATAGGTCGTTTAGAGAACCTTTTCTTGATATGCTAATTTTTTGAGACAGGTTTTTTGGGTTATCAGGAGTTGTATGCCAAAATCATCAGTATTAAAACAATAAAAAACCTGACAAATTTCAGTTGGTGTGTAATGAATCTAAAATATATGAAAGTTTAATTGTAATCATTACATTATGGAAAATAATGAAATTTAGCACTATATGCTAATTTTTTGAGAAGGACCCGTATAACCCTTAAAAAACTTGTTCAAAATTTATTGGTATTATATTGCTTACCCATAGACTATTCCATGATCTGAGACTATTCCATGATCTGGAGTACATTTCATTGGTATATAACCCTCGAAAAACGTGTTCAAAATTTATCGGTATTATATTGCACATCCATACACTCTCTGACAGAAGTTATGTCGCTTACCCATGTTATGTAAATCAAAGCTTATAACCTGACATTAAATTAATTCATTAGTTTTATAAATTACTCTTTTGAAAGCTGAAACCCTCCCAAATTTGCTTTAGGTTAAGAAAATAAATTGACATCAATGCTGAAATATTGATCATTTAATGAACACAGAATGGTCAGATTTTGGCAAGACAAAAGTTTTGTCGCATGGTCATATAATGCACCCAATCCTAGTTTACATCCTCACCAGTGCTCAGTAAATGATCGGTTAATTAGTGGGTGTGTATAAAAAGAAACCCAGCACCCCAGGCCTTCACTTGAACTGCAACTTGAGCTCTGACAACATGTCAAAAATCCACCCTGCGACCAAATCCTGGATTATCAAGAGGCTAAAGAGCAGATCCACTGCAGAGGTGGCTGGCACCTTTAATGTGTCTCAGCGTCAAGTACAAAGAATTAAAAAAAGATTTGAAGAGACTGGAGATGGGTTTGACAAGCCCAGGTCCGGCAGACTCCGCAAGACAACTGCTCAGGAGGAACGTTTGTTGGTTAGAAAATCCAAAGCAAGCCCCTCTTCCACTGCAGCAGAGCTCCAACAGGCCTGGTCACCTCAAGTCCCTGTGTCAACTAGAACAGTTTGTAGGATTCTGTCTCGAAATGGCCTCCATGGTCGAATCAGTCCCCAGAAGCCAGCACTAAACAAAAGGCAAAGAAAAAAAGTGTGCATTTGCAAAGTCCCACAGCCTGCTAAACAGATGGATGCTGGAAAAGTGGTAGAAGGTGGATTTCTCTGATGAATCTTCAGTAGAATTACACCACAGCCGCCGCAAATACTGCAGGAGACCTACTGGAGCCCGTATGGATCCAAAATACACCCAGAAAACAGTTAAATTTGGTGGTGGAAAGATCATGGTCTGGGGTTACATTCAGTATGGGGGTGAGCGAAACATTTGCAAGATGGAAGGCAATATCAATAGCCTAAAATATCAAGATGTATTAGCTACCTCTTACATTCCAAATCATAAAAGGGATCAAATTCTGCAGCAGGATGGTGCCCATCTCATACATCCATCTCTACAACAAAGTTCCTCCAGACAAAAAAGATCAAGATGCTCAAGGACTGGCCAGCCCAGTCACTAGACATGAACATCATTGAGCATGTTTGGGGTAGGATGAAAGAGGAAGCTTGGATGGCTACTCTGGGAGGCATGTATGACTGCATTCTTTGCTATTCCTGATGACTTCATTAATAATTTGTATAATCATTATTGAACCGCATGGATGCAGTCCTTCAAGCTCATGGAAGTCACACAAAATATTAACTATGACTCTAATAGCACCACAACTTCATTCACCAATGTTATGCAACATATATTTGTATTTTAAGATAATTATTGTTTTGAATATCACATTACTTTCCGTGGGCGACAAAACTTTTGTCTTGTCAAAATTTGACCATTCTGTGTTCATTACATGATCAATATTTCAGCATTGATGCCAATTTATTTTCTTAACCTAAACCAAATTTGGGAGGCTTTCAGCTTTTAAAAGAGTAATTTATAAAACCAATGGATGAATTTAATGTCAGGTTATAAGCTTTGATTTACATAACATGGATAAGCGACATAACTTCTGTCAGGGACTGTAGACTATTCTGTGGTCTGGAGTACATTTTGCTGGTATACAATCTTCAAAAAATATATCATTATTATATTGCCCATCTATAGAGTTTTACATATTCTTGGTTGGATTTCATTGGTATGTAAGCCTGAAAAACAAAAGTTTAGGCTGTGTGCACACGTTGCAGATTGGGTGCGTTTTTGTATGCGCGGATTTGGGACAAAAACTGAAGCAAGAGATTATTGGAAGGTGACCAAAAGAGGCATTACTGATATATTAAAATGTTCAACCAAAAGTGGATCAAAGTTGGAGCAAATTTATAATTCAGGCACACAAAATCTGGAACAATAAGGCAAATTAACCCTTTTCCGAAGTTGGGCATAATTGTCCCTTTGATGTGGGCTCCGACGCTGAAATAAAACCATATAAAAATCAAACATACACATTTTTAGTATCGCCGTGTTCAGAATCGCCTGATCTATCAATATATAAAAAGAATTAACCTGATCGGTAAACGGCATAACGATAAAAATATTCAAAATGCCAGAAGTACCATTTTTTGGTCGCCGCTACATTGCAATAAAATGCAATAACGGTAGATCAAAAGATCGTATCTGCACCAAAATGGTATCAATAAAAGCGTCAGCATGGTGCACAAAAATAAGCTTTCACCGAGCCCCAAATTACAAAAAATGGAGACACTACAGTTCTCGGAAACTGGCGCCATTTCTTTTTTACCAAAGTTTGGATTTTTTAACACTTAAACAAAAAAGAACCTAGACACATTTGGTGTCAATGAACTCATAATGACCTTGAGAATCATAATGGCAATTCAGTGTTAGCATTTAGTGAACATGGTAAAAAATAAACAAAAAACAAGTGTGGAATTGCACTTTTATTGCAATTTCACCGCACTTGGAATTTTTTTCCTGTTTTCCTGTACAAGATATGTTAAAACCAATCATGCCATTCAAAAGTACAACTAGTCCCGCAAAAAACAAGCCCTCACATGGCTATTTTGACCAAAAAATAAAAAGGTTATGGCTCTGGGAAGAAGGGAGCAAAAAATGAAAACGCAAACGCAAAAACGATAATACATCAGGTCATTAAGGGGTTAAATTAGGTTCATTCAAATCTACCGTATATACTCGAATATAAGCCGAGATTTTCAGCCCATTTTTTAGGGCTGAAAGTTCCCCTCTCGGCTTATATTTGAGTCATATACCAGGGGGTCGGCGGGGGAGGGGGAGCGCAGCTGTCCTATATACTCACCCCTCCACCGGCGCGGTCTCTGCAGCCCCTGCTCTTCTCCCACGGTCCCGGGGCCTGTGTTCAGTGGTCAGCTGGTACCGCTCATTAAAGTCATGAATATGCACATATTCATGACTTTAATGAGCGGTAACACGTGACCGCTGAACACTGGCACCGGGACCGTGGGAGAAGAGCAGGGCAGAGACGCGCCAGCGGAAGGGTAAGTATAAGCGATATTTACCTGTCCCGTTCCGCTGTGTCCTCGGGTCCTCTCTTGCTGCGATGTTCAGAAAGAGGGCGCGATGATGTGGTTACTGTGCGCCGCGCCCTCTGCCTGATCATTCACTGCTGGAGGACCCGGAAGACAGCGGCGAGCAGCGGTGACAGGTGTCTCAGGTGCCGGGGCCCTGAGCAAGCGGTGACACCGGCACCTGTCCCCCATAGCGCGCCAGTGTCCCCGCCTGCTCAGGACACCGACACCTGGCCCCCAGCGACGAGAGGTGAGTATGTCTTTTTTTTTTTTTCGGTTGCAGCGGCAGCAATTGAGGCCTATACTATGGAGCATAATCTATGGGGGCACAATCTATGGATCATATATGGGGGCATAATCTATGGGGGCACAATCTATGGATCATATATGGGGGCATAATCTATGGGGGCACAATCTATGGATCATATATGGGGGCATAATCTATGGGGGCACAATCTATGGAGCATCAATAGGGGCACAATCTATGGGGGCACAATCTATGGAGCATCAATGGGGCACAATCTATGGGGGCACAATCTATGGAGCATCAATGGGGCACAATATATGGGGGCACAATCTATGGAGCATCAATGGGGGCACAATCAATGGGGGCACAATCTATGGAGCATCAATGGGGGCACAATCTATGGAGCATCTATGGGGGCACAATCTATGGAGCATCTATGGGGGCACAATCTGTGGAGCATCTATGGGGGCACAATCTGTGGATCATCTATGGGGGCACAATCTATGGAGCATCTATGGGGGCACAATCTGTGGATCATCTATGGGGGCACAATCTATGGATCATCTATGGGGGCACAATCTATGGAGCATCTATGGGGGCACAATCTATAGAGCATCTATGGGGGCACAATCTGTGGAGCATCTATGGGGCACAATCTATGGATCATCTATGGGGGCACAATCTATGGATCATCTATGGGGCACAATCTATGGATCATCTATGGGGGCATAATCTATGGAGCATCTATGGGGCATAATCTATGGAGCATCTATGGGGGCATAATACATGGGGCAGCATATAGGGCACAATCTCATTTTCCACCCTAGGCTTATACTCGAGTCAGAAAGTTTTCCCAGTTTATTGTGGCAAAATTAGGGGGGTCGGCTTATACTCGAGTATATACGGTAAATACATTTGTATTTGTAGCTAGCTGGTGCTATATGAGACCCAGGCAATTCAGCCAAAGATACCTATGTGCTGCTGCTACATCACCGCATAACCCTGAAAACAAGTATCGGAAAATACAACAGGGTCTGATTTTTGCAACTTGCCAAATGTGTTTGCAATACCTAGAATTCTGCTGTAATGTAGCTATTGCACAGCATGATCTTTGGCTGTGTAACCTGTGTTGCAGCCAAAGTCAACGTCTATCCCTAGCCTTATGTCTGCAGTCTTTTTCAAGTTTGGCATAGGTGATACCAGTTTTAATGAGTTGGACCCAAACATACAGCCAATGTCAGTAAGAACTATTTTCAGAGTAAGATGGCCTTTTTATTCACGTGAGGATCACATCGCAAGACTCGGATTGGCCATCTGCCTTCCTGACCTGCGTGTGACAGCTGCATCAAAATACATGCTGTCATGCTGAGGTCAGGAGAGCTGATGGCCAGTCAGAGGATTGAGATGCAAGTAATATGGCTGTCTGATTGCGCCCTAACAAATTAGTCCTGTAAGTGATTATATGGCCCCCACTGAACTTTGATTTCAATGTCATCCAGTCTGTCTAGGAGTCTGCCTAGGATTCCATGAAGAGATATAAGATTTAGCGAAAGTCTGCATCCACAGCAGTTCTGTGGTTGGTTCTCCAGTAAGTTTAGAATAGTCTCTCTTACGAGTTCCTCGGAGCAAGTGTTACCTAGAATAAATGAAGCTGTTTTGAAAGCAAAGGGAAGTCAGACCAAATATTGGTTAAATTTAGGTTTCTCTTATGTTTATTCACTTTGCATTTTGCTAATTGATAAAAATAAACTATTAACATTTCTATTTTTTAAAAGCATTCTTACTTTACAGCATTTTTTCCACAGCCGCCTAAAATATTTGCACAGCACTGTATATTCTGTGTAAGTCAACAAAAATCTGAATTATTCCATCCTGCATTTGTTGACTTTGGCTTACACTAGGAATGTATATTATAGGTAACAGCAGATAACATATCAGACAGAAGATACAAGAAGCCTACAACATTAGCGACTGTCACGCGGTCTTATGATATGTGTACGATGTCAGTAAACTATTCTTAAAAGAACAACACTCTATACAACATATAGATTAGCAACATCAGCATGTAAATATAGAATAGATTTACCTGACACGATATCCGTTGAACTCAGGGTTAATCTTGAGGACTTGATACACTGTCACAGGAAAGAGGAGGACCGGGGGTCTAACCTGACCCTAAACTGGGGTCCTAACTAATCCCTCACCTTGGAGGTACTGATAATGGTTCAGAGGTCCAAGTCTCCAGCCTAACCCTGTCTCCTATCAGTCCCTGAACCCTGTAATCAGTCCTAAGAAGGATTCTGATTACCACCAAAGGGATATGGGCTGATCTCTGCTAAATACACAGATTAGACATATAAGACAGACTGGAGAAAACACAGACTTGCATACACACTCAAACACAGAAGGAACATAAATGATCTGGGATATTAAACTCTAAGCAAGGTGAGCTTAAAACAACTAAGGAGCTCTTTAACTTAAGTCTATACAGATACAATCCTATCTGTGGTCTGCATGAAGAATTTCACTGGCAACTCCCAACACAGACAACCAGAGATTTAAAGGAAACCAATCAACAAATAATTAATTGCAGCCGGGAGAAAACTGCACCCAGTCCCAGAACTGAGCACAGACAGAATTAACTCCCTAACTGCCAAACACAAAGAAACAGCAACTCAGCTGTGAGAATCAGAATGTGCAACCGCGACGATCTTCGTGGCGATGCACACATGACAGTACCCCCCTTCTACGAGGGGCCTCCGGACCCTCAGGGCCAGGTTTGCCCGGGTGAGTTCTGTGGAAGGTCCGCACCAAACGATCTGCGTTAATGTCAGACGCAGGAACCCACGTCCTCTCCTCTGGACCATACCCCTTCCAATGCACCAAGTACTGAAGGGACCGGCGATTCAGACGTGAGTCAATGATCTTTGACACTTGAAACTCCAAGTTACCATTGACCACCACTGGAGGAGGAGGTAGAGGTGATGGTATGACTGGTGCCACGTACCTCTTAAGTAATGACTTGTGGAACACATTATGAATTTTAAACGTAGGAGGGAGGTCCAGACGAAATGCCACAGGATTAATTCTGGAACTGATCCTGTACGGCCCGATGAATCTGGGGCCCAGCTTCCAGGAGGGAACTTTAAGTTTTATATTCCTGGTAGACAACCATACCAGATCGTTCACATTAAGATCTGGACCAGAAACTCTCCTCCTATCAGCCATACGTTTATAACGGTTCCCCATAGCACTCAGATTATTCAATACACCTCTCCACACTGAAGCAAGTGACGACGAGAAACGCTCCTCCTCAGGAACCCCAGAAGGGCCCCCCCCATTGAATGTACAAAACTGGGGATGAAAACCATATGCCCCAAAAAACGGGGACTTACCAGTGGACTCGCTCCGCCTGTTGTTAAGAGCGAACTCTGCCAGAGGCAAGAAAGAAGACCAGTCCTCCTGGTTCTCTGAGACAAAACACCGAAGATAAGTCTCTAGGCTTTGATTCAGACGCTCTGTCTGACCATTGGTCTGCGGATGAAAAGCCGAGGAAAATGACAATTGCATCCCCCGACGTAAACAAAATGCCCTCCAAAACTTGGACACAAACTGAGACCCCCTATCTGACACCACATCAGAAGGCAACCCATGAAGTCTCACAATCTCCCCAATGAACACCTGCGCCAGAGTTTTAGCATTAGGGAGGGCAGGAAGAGCAATGAAATGTGCCATCTTACTGAACCTGTCAACAACCACCAGTATGACAGTCTTCCCTGACGACTGAGGAAGGTCCGTGATGAAGTCCATAGACAAATGAGTCCATGGACGCTCCGGAAGTTTCAAGGGTAAGAGGGTCCCAGACGGACGGGTATGAGGGGTCTTAGAGCGAGCACAAAGCCCACAGGACGCGACAAAAGTTAAAACATCTTTATTAACGTTAGGCCACCAAAACCGGCGAGAAAGGAGATCTAAAGTAGCCTTACTCCCTGGATGTCCTGCTAAAGCAGAATTATGATGTGCCTCAATAACCTTTTGTCTCAACTGATTTGGGACAAACAGTCTCCCTGGAGGTCCTGCAGGGGCGTCCCCCTGAGCCTCTAACACCTCCTCCTCAAGCTCAGAACATACAGCCGACACTACCACCCCCTCCTGAAGGATAGGAATCGGGTCATCCATTTTCCCGGCCCCTGGGAAACTGCGAGACAAGGCATCCGCCTTAACATTCTTAGATCCAGGGCGATAAGTGACAACAAAATTAAACCTGGTAAAAAACAACGACCATCGAGCTTGTCTGGAATTCAGACGCTTAGCAGATTCCAAATACAGCAGGTTCTTGTGATCAGTAATGACGGTGACCGGGTGGACTGCCCCTCCAAAAAGTGACGCCATTCTTCAAAAGCCAACTTAATAGCCAAAAGTTCCCTATTGCCGATATCATAATTCCTTTCGGCGGACGACAATTTTTTAGAAAAGAAAGCGCACGGATGCCATTTACCAGGGGACGGACCCTGGGACAATATTGCACCCACCCCTACGTCAGACGCGTCCACCTCCACAACGAACGGCTGTGATGCATCTGGTTGGATGAGAACGGGTGCCGAAGCAAAACATTTTTTCAAAGAGGAAAAAGCTTGGCAAGCTTTGTCCGACCATTTAGAAAAATCCGTCCCTTTTCTTGTCATGTCAGTGAGAGGTTTGACAACAGATGAGAAATTACAAATAAATTTCCGGTAGTAGTTAGCAAACCCCAGAAAACGCTGCAGAGCCTTAAGATCCTCTGGCTGATCCCATTCAAGCACTGCTCTCACCTTTTCAGGGTCCATACGGAAACCGGAGGCTGACACCAAGAAACCCAAAAACTGAAGTTCCTGTACGGCGAATACACACTTTTCCAGTTTGGCGTATAGTTTATTGTCTCGCAAGATCTGCAACACCTGTCTCACATGCTCCTGGTGAGACACAAGATCTGGTGAGTAAATTAAAATGTCATCCAAATATACGACCACAAACAGCCCCACCAGATGACGAAAAATGTCATTAACAAAATGTTGGAATACTGCTGGTGCAGTAGTCAGCCCAAAAGGCATGACAAGGTTCTCATAATGTCCCTCCGGCGTGTTAAACGCCGTTTTCCACTCATCCCCCTCTTTTATCCTAATCAGATTATACGCCCCCCTGAGATCCAATTTAGAGAACCATTTGGCGCCAACAATTTGATTGAAGAGATCAGGAATCAGAGGGAGTGGATACGGATCTCGAACTGTAATCCGATTAAGTTCGCGGAAATCCAAGCAAGGGCGTAGGCCTCCATCTTTTTTCTTCACAAAGAAGAACCCCGCGGCCACTGGGGAAGATGAAGGTCTAATATGCCCTTTGGCCAGACTTTCCGAAATATAATCTTTCATAGCCTGCCTCTCAGGACCAGAAAGGTTATATAACCTAGCTTTAGGTAACTTAGCATCAGGAAGTAAATTAATAGAGCAGTCATACACGCGATGAGGAGGCAACTCCTGACACCCCTCCTCAGAGAACACATCCCCAAAGTCCTCCAAAAAAGGAGGCAAAGTACTAGGCACGACCGCACTGATGACTGTGTTCATGCAGTTACTTTTGCAAAACTCCCCCCATTGGCTTATATCTCTGGACTGCCAATTAATCACAGGGTTATGTTTAACCAACCAAGGAAGTCCCAACACAATAGGAGTAGGTAGACCCTCCAACACATAACAAGATAATAGTTCCCTATGTATTGCCCCTACCCGAAGGTCAATGTTATGAACCTCATGAACAAAGCTACCTTGGCCGAGAGGCCTGGCGTCAATGGAGAATATAGGGATCGGTTTGACCAATACACTCAGATGCATACCTTGAGCCTGAGCAAACTGAGCGTCAACCAGATTAGCCCCGGACCCACTATCAAGAAGAACAGAAAATCTCTCCACTCTCGTACCAACCACCACCTCCACTGGTACAAGGAACTGAGAAGAACTAGCGGACGAAATACATACTCCCAGGTTGTCGTCCACCACACAACCTGGGATTAACAGTTTTCCGGCGACTTTTTGCTCAACAAGGCACGGGATGGACATCCCCCAACAAAATGTCCCTCTTTCCCGCAGAAGAAACACCTTCTAGTCCTGCGGTGTACCGCCAATCCCCTCCTACGAAATGATGTCCCTCCCAACTGCATAGGCTCCTCCGAACAGACAAGGGGAACCTCAACATAAGGGACTTTAGTAGTAGGTGGAGTAACAACAGGGGGCGGAGTTACCTCGCACCTCTCCCGGAGCCGTCTATCAGTACGGATAGCTAGGGCCATAGCAGCCTCCAGTGATGGAGGAGAATCATACTGAGCCAAAACGTCCTTTAATTTGTCAGAAAGCCCATGACAAAACTGGCTCCTAAGAGCTGGGTCATTCCACTGAGTATCTGTGGCCCATCTACGGAACTCAGAAGCAAATTCCTCCGCCGGACGATCTCCCTGCTGTATCTTACGTAATTTTGTCTCAGCAAGAGAGACCCGATCTGGGTCATCATATACCAAACCCAGGGCAGTAAAAAATCGATCTACTGACTGTAGAGCCGGGGATCCCGGAGGAAGGGAGAAGGCCCAGGATTGAGGGTCCCCTTGTAGGAGCGAGATAACAATTCCCACTCTCTGCTCTTCACTCCCTGATGATCGAGGCCGAAGCCGAAAATACAATTTACATGCTTCCCTGAAGGTAAAAAATTTGTCTCGCCCACCAGTGAACCTGTCCGGGAGAGCTACTTTAGGTTCAAATCTGGTTTGCTCCGAGGGAGACAAAACTTTGGACTTAATGTCCGTCAGCTCCATGGATAATCCCTGCAACTGCAGAGCCAGCTGGGCTACTGGATCCATGGCAACTGGGAATAATTTTATTGGCCAGTGAAAATGTCACGCGGTCTTATGATATGTGTACGATGTCAGTAAACTATTCTTAAAAGAACAACACTCTATACAACATATAGATTAGCAACATCAGCATGTAAATATAGAATAGATTTACCTGACACGATATCCGTTGAACTCAGGGTTAATCTTGAGGACTTGATACACTGTCACAGGAAAGAGGAGGACCGGGGGTCTAACCTGACCCTAAACTGGGGTCCTAACTAATCCCTCACCTTGGAGGTACTGATAATGGTTCAGAGGTCCAAGTCTCCAGCCTAACCCTGTCTCCTATCAGTCCCTGAACCCTGTAATCAGTCCTAAGAAGGATTCTGATTACCACCAAAGGGATATGGGCTGATCTCTGCTAAATACACAGATTAGACATATAAGACAGACTGGAGAAAACACAGACTTGCATACACACTCAAACACAGAAGGAACATAAATGATCTGGGATATTAAACTCTAAGCAAGGTGAGCTTAAAACAACTAAGGAGCTCTTTAACTTAAGTCTATACAGATACAATCCTATCTGTGGTCTGCATGAAGAATTTCACTGGCAACTCCCAACACAGACAACCAGAGATTTAAAGGAAACCAATCAACAAATAATTAATTGCAGCCGGGAGAAAACTGCACCCAGTCCCAGAACTGAGCACAGACAGAATTAACTCCCTAACTGCCAAACACAAAGAAACAGCAACTCAGCTGTGAGAAGTCAGAATGTGCAACCGCGACGATCTTCGTGGCGATGCACACATGACAGCGACAACCCATAACAAATGTAATTGAACAATATTAGTTACCTCTGACATGTTATAGGTCTTCTATAACAATTAGCCCCTATTTAGAAATACTCAATATATACTGAATTTTCCATGAAGAGAGTTTCTTGGATGAGAATCTAATTTACTTTTTTATACTATTATTTGCAATTACTTTTACTACTTTGAACTGCTTAGGAATACTTTAATGATCTATATAATCTAATTATAATCAAACCAGAAATGACACAGAAAATGAGAATATGTGGGAAATTCAATTGCAGGTAATTCCAGCTTTGCCATAAATCAATTTTATTAGTCTCCAGCTGGTAACCACTGTAGCATTTCTAACAAATAGCTTCACTTTAAATGGTGAACAAAAAGTAGTGAATTATGCCGTCCAGTCAACATTATAATAATCATAGAGGGAAAATGAATCACTGCAGAGAGCACGCCGAATGTATATTATGGAGGAAGCCACGTAAAAGGCTTATGTTTAACAAGGACCCAATTATTAAAGTCATCACACACTTTTTTTAAACACTGAAGATTTTACATAAGTGATGCTTTCTTTACTCGTCTGCTTATCAAATTCATCGTAAATGTCTACAGATTTACTAATTTCTCTACATGCTTGACCTACATGCATTAATTCCCTTTACAATGCGCTCTTAGCTACCATTTTATTCCCTACTAATTTTAGGACAAAAGCTCTATTTTCTCCTAGTGCTTTGTACAAACGATAATGAGGGTGTTGAAAGAAATGCATTCAGACAGAAAAGAAACATAATGATATATTGAGGTTGAAATAAAATGTAATTAAGGTGGACCATTCCCTTCCCATAAAGTTAATAGTATTACATTCAGTTTCAAAATATTCCATAAATTACCATTTCAGTAAGTGGAGGGTAATTAAATATTTTGGGTTGGTATAAAAGCAAAAGAAGACATTTTAACAATAAAAACGACAATTGAGAATCCCATCTATTAATGTGTAAATGGTTTCTTATGAACAGTAAAAAAAGCAGCCTTTTATTCCTTTTTCTATTTACTTGAATGAGAGATAACCTGCAGTATGTGGCAGCAACCACTGAGCAATGTACGGAGCTGCGGTCTACCTCTCCGCAAGAGAATGGGAGATAACCTGCAGTACTCGGCAACAGCCACTGAACAATGTACGGAGCTGCGGTCTACCTCTCCGCAAGAGAATGGGAGATAACCTGCAGTACTCGGCAACAGCCACTGAACAATGTACGGAGCTGCGGTCTACCTCTCCGCAAGAGAATGGGAGATAACCTGCAGTATGTGGCAGCAACCACTGAGCAATGTACGGAGCTGCGGTCTACCTCTCCGCAAGAGAATGGGAGATAACCTGCAGTACTCGGCAACAGCCACTGAACAATGTACGGAGCTGCGGTCTACCTCTCCACAAGAGAATGGGAGATAAACTGCAGTACTTGGCAACAGCCACTGAACAATGTACGGAGCTGCGGTGGTCCTCTCCGCAAGAAAATGGGAGATAACTGACAGGAAAATATGAATCATTTTCCAATGTCCGAGCTACACAACCAGAGCTGACTTACTGTCTTCCCCCGATTTGGTTTGTGTAACACTAAGCTCCATCTGCAGCAACACAGCTGCAACCCCCTCAGTCTGCCTCTGTGAAATTGTATCCACTACCCCCTCCCTTCAGCAAATTTCACTTTTTTTGGCCAAATTAAGTGTGGGTTTTCTTTTTTCCTCCAAAACTTCCTTTGTCTTAATCCTAAAATGCTCAAAGTCAAATTTAATAACTCACAGTGGACCTATAAACGTGAAAATTGGGATCCCAGGAGCTGGGCACATAGGCTACGCATGGCAGCGCTTTTCGACCTGTACGGCCATCAGAAACCTGGGAAACGAGTTTCTGCCCTCCAGTTACATGCAGACATGCTGTGTTTAGTTTCAAAAGAATGGTTGCAAGGGAAAATATAATGCCCCTATCGTCATCCTGAGAGCTTCCCAGCCAAAGATATGGCAAGTAGAAGCTTTTAATAACTTTTCAAATAGGTGTTCCTTTCGGGAGCAGCTCATATGTGAGTTTAACAAAAGTGGGAGTTCCTAAGTTTTTGGGCAAACCATAAAACAGGAACAACCATTTTGAGAATCATTCAGACCCCGGAGAGACAGCCAGACAACAGGCTGTGGACTGAACCTTTTCTGTGGGATTCTCTCTTCCTTTTTATCGAAACATCATACCTGTGGCTGAGATAGAGTAAGTTTCCTATTTCAATCTCTTTTATTTCTAACTGTTGTACATATTGTATTTTGTCTCCATTTGTAATATCTTTTGTATTTTTTTTTAACACTGCTTATATTTTCTGGAGTAAACATAAATTTACTAGTTCTGTTCTCCTTGCTCTATGACCTAACCGACACGTACTCTGCGGTGTTCCTTTCCGCAAGAGAAGGGGAAATAAACTGCAGTACTTGACAGCAGCCACTGAACAATGTACGGAGCTGTGGTGTTCCTCTCCGCAAGACAATGGGAGATAACCTGCAGTATGCAAAAAACGGTGTATTAATCCAGCAACTATGGGCAGTAGAATGTATTTAAAAATTCTAGTTTATTTTGTACATATTAAAATGCCTTCCAGCATGTTGCAGCCACAGGGCTGAACTTGAGGAACAACAATCCCACACGTTTCAGGTATAGGAAGCCTTAATCATAACATGCAGTATGTGGCAGTGACCACTGAACAATGTATGGAGCTGCGGCTTTCTTCTCAAGAAAATGGAATATAAACCGCAGTACTTGGTAGCAGCCACTGAACAAAGTATCGAGCTGCAGTGTTCCTCTCCGCAATGTATGGAGCTGCGGTGTTCCTCTCTGCAAGAGAAGGGGAGATAAACTGCAGTACTTGACAGCAGCCACTGAACAATGTACGGCACTGCGGTGTTCCTCTCCGCAAGACAATGGGTGATAACCTGCAGTATGTGGCAATGACTTCTGAACAATGTATGGAGCTGCGGTTTTCTTCTCAAGAAAATGGAGGATAAACTGTAGTACTTGGCAGCAGCCACTGAACAAAGCATGGAGCTGCAGTGTTCATCTCCGCAAGTAAATGGGAGATAAATTACAGTACTTGGTGATGGCCACTTAACAATGTACAATATGAACAACTCAGCACTACAGTCTTGCAGCGCTGGGGTCCTGGGTTCAAATCTCACCAAGGACAACATCTGCAAGGAGTTTTTATGTTCTCCCGGTGTTTGCGTGGTTTCCTCCGGGTTCTCCGATTTCCTCCCACATTCCAAAGATATACTGATTGGGTTTCTAGATTGTGAGCCCCAATGGGGACAGCGAAGATAATGCGTGTAAAGCGCTGTGGAATTTAATGCCGCTTTATAAATTAGTAAAATAAATAAATAATTAAATAACCTCCAAAATTTTCAGTGGCTCTTTGGGATTAACACATAGATCTTCTTCTTGACCTGGTGGCACTAACTGTTCTTCCATTATTTCACTCCCTTTCGCTGAGCCTGGTTTCTTAGGATAGGCATTGTATGTAGAATCAAAGAATGGTAGAGTTGAAAGGGACCTCCTGGGCCATCTGGTCCAACACCCTGCTCATAGCAGGATTCACTAAATCATCCCAGACCAGCCTCTGTTTGAAGACTTCCATTGAAGGAGAACCTCTCATGGCAGCCTGTTCCACTCATTGATCAGCCTAACTCTCAAAAAGTTTTTTCTAATATCTAATCTGTGTCTCCTCCCATTCAGTTTCATCTCATTGCGTCTAGTCTTTCCTTGTGCAAATGAGAATAAAGATGATTCTTTTACAATATGACAGCTCTTGAGATATTTGTATACAGCTATTAAGTCTCCTCACAGTCTTCTCTTTTACAAGCTAAACATTCCCAAATCCTGCAACTGTTCCTCATAGGACATGGTTTGCAGACCGGTCACCATTCTGGTCGCACTTCTCTGAACTTGCTCCAGTTTGTTGATATCTTTTTTAAAATGTGGTGCCCAAAACTGGACACAGTATTCCAGATGAGGTCTGACCAAAGAGGAGTAGAGGGCAATAATGACTTCACGTGATCTAGACTGTATGCTTCTGTTAACGGAAAGATGTGTCATCTTTGTACTGTGTTAGCCAGTACATTGAAAAATATTTCGAATTGAGAGTCCTCAGTGGTTGATACCTTTTAATAGCTAACTGAAAAGATGGTAAAAAATTGCAAGCTTTTGAGACTACTCAGGTTTCTTCATCAGGCAAAGACTAATACAAAATCTGAAGAATCACATATTTATGCACAACACAGCACAGAAACAATGCAATAGGTAAGACAAGTGACGTGAAGCAGAACTGTCATTATGGGAGATAGAGATGAACATAAATATTGGAACAGTTCATAGATAAGGAGTGTGAAAGTTATATTGCCCCCTGATTGGGGTCTGGTTCTGTGTTATGTGATGCCCCCAGAAGGTCTGAAGAGCACATTCCTTAATTGATGTAAAAAGACATAAATCCATGCGACACATTCATTCCTATACTGAGTGTGTCAAAGGTCGTCATGAGTTTATATTCCCAAACCTTTCTGTCTCTCTCAGATTCAAAGTTAGCTTTTAATACAAGTAATTTCATGTCCATCATGCTATGACCGGGGATACAAAAGTGTTTGGCCACAAGTAGATCCATTCTTTTTTCTCTTATTGTGTGGCAATGAGAATTCATCCTTGTACTCAGTTTTTGCCCGGTCTCCCCCACATACAGACCCCCGGTTGGACATTTAGTACAAATAATTAGGTACACCACATTAGATGTGATGCAGCTAAAAGTACCTGGGATCTTGTAGTCCTGAAGGGAGTTGGGGATCTTTTATCTTGTCCGTGTTCATTATAAATGGACAGGTTTTAAATTTTTTTCTTGTTGCAAGGAAAGGTTCCTGCAGCTGTTGGGGAGGACAGCATCATTGAAGCATCATTGTCAGAAGCTCCCTGTCCTCCACAACAGCTGCAGGAACCTTTCCTATCATTTTTCCAATTGGATGTGCAACCATTTACGACCACTCTTTGGGTCCGATCACTAAGCCAGTTATGAATCCACGTAACAGTTGCCTTGTCCATTCCATACTTAGTCATTTTGTCAATAAGAATTGTGTGAGATACTTTGTCAAATGCTTTGCTGAAGTCAAGATATACTAAATCTAATGCATTTCCCTTATCCACCTAGTCTGTAATTCTGTCATAGAAGGAAATTAACTTAGTCTGACATGACTTATTAGTTACAAACCCATGCTGACTTTGTTTAATAACTTCATTTTTATCCAGGTACTTACATACATGTTGTTTAACAATTTGTTCAAAGATCTTTCCTGGTATAGAAGTCAGACTCATTGGCCTGTAGTTCCCTGGGTCCACCTTCTTCCCCTTTTTGAATATAGGAACAACATTTGCTCTTCTGTCTTCTGGGACTTCTACTGTTCTCCAAGAATTTTCAAAGATTATGGAAAGTGGTTCAAAAATTTCTTCTGCTATCTCCCTCAGTACTGTGGGGTGTAATTCATCTGGACCTGGAGACTTGAATTCATTTAGATTAGCTAAGTGTTTCCACACTATTTTTCAGTTTATAGATATCCTGGATTCATCTATTTCCTTAATAGGAAAGTGAAGATCAGTTGATGTTACATTTCCTTTCTGAGAGAAAACAGATGCAAAATAGGAATTTAAAAGTACGGCCTTCTGAACATCCTGTCTAAACATTTCATCATTTTCATCCTGTAAAAATCCTATAGCATCTTTGACTTTTCTTTTACTTTTGACGTATCCCCAAAATCCTTTTTTATTGCTTTTAACGACTCTTGCAAGCCTTAATTAATTGTCAGCTTTAGCTAATCTGATTTGTGCCCTGCAGGTTCTGCAGACAGCATTATATTCTTTAGATATGCCTCCCTCTTTCTATTTGATAAACATTTCTTTCTTCCTTTTTATCTCTTTATTTATGTATCCCTGTTTGCAGTCCTCTCCTGACTGCTTGTTTGCAATTTCTGCTCTCCATCTCATCTTTGCTTCCGCAAAGATGATAGCTCTGACTCATCTGTCAGACACAAACATTTTATCCTCTGCAGGCCCTCTGGGCTTTCTGCCTTCAACTTGCCTCCAACTTGTCCCTGCAGTCTGTATTCTTTGGAGACGTCTGAGACTTAAGGCTGCGTCTCACATAGCGATACACCAGCGATCCCGACAACGTTCAGGATCGCTGGTGTATCGCTATATTATCGCTGCTGAGCTGCCAAACAGGCAGCTCAGGCAGCGATCAGCACAAGGACACTGCGGGTAAACATCGCTTAGTTACCCGCAGTGTACCTTGGATACCAGCGCCCTGATGCAGGGAGCTGGTAACCAAGGTACACATCGGGTTTCCAGGCACTGCGCGGTGCCTGGAAACCCGCTCTGTACCTTGGTTACCAGCTCCCTGCTTCAGGGCGCTGGTATCCAAGGTACACAGCGGGTTTCTAGGCACAGAATATATATATCAATATAACTTGCATTAATTTAATAAAATATGAGAAATTTGGTGAAAATTTTGAAAATTAAGCAATTAAATTAAATGTCATGCCCTTAAACCAGAAATATAAATCATTTGCAACAATTTGCCACAATTTTTTAAATATAATTTTTCTTGGTAAGAAGTTAGAAGGGTGAAAAATGGATCAGCAATTCCTCATTTTTCCATAAAATTAACAAAACAAAATCATCACATTTGAAGTGACTTTGTCAGGCCTATATTACTGAAAATACCCCAAAATGACACCATTCTAAAAATTTCACCCTTCAAGGTGCTCAAAACCACATTCAAGAAGTTTATTAAGCCTTCAGGTGCTTCACAGGAATTAATAGAATGTGGAAGGAAAAAATGAACATTTAACTTTTTCCAACAAAAATTTTACTTTAGCCCAACATTTTTAAGTTTTACAAGGGTAAGAGGAGAAAATGCACCATAAAATTTGTTGTGCAATTTATCTAGTTGTGTGGTGAGCACCTTGAACCCTCAGGGGCCTCAGAGAATTTTATAATATTGAGCAGTGATAATTAAAAGTCACATTTTCACACAAAAATGTTATATTAGCCCAATTTTTTTATTTACACAAGGATAGCAAGAAAAAATAGATCCCAAAATTTGTTGTGCAAGTTCTCCTGAATATACCACACATGTGGAGGAAAACTACTGTTTGGGCGCACTGCAGAGGTCTTCTGTTGGCCCTCACTGAAACCTGGATTCAGGATTCTGACACAGTCTCCCCTGCTGCCATTTCCTATGGTGGCTTACAGTTCTCCCATTCCCCGAGACCCACACACAGACATGGTGGTGGAGTTGGCATACTCCTGTCCCCACAATGCACTTTCCAGGTAATCCCCCCAATTCCATCACTCTCATTCCCTTCTTTTGAGGTCCACACCATCAGGCTCTTCCGTCCCCTCTCCCTCAGAGTAGCGGTCATATATCGGCCCCCAGGCTCGCCCACCCAGTTCCTTGACCACTTCTCAGCCTGGCTGCCGCACTTCATGTCCTCAGAACTACCAACCCTTATCCTTGGAGACTTCAACATTCCCATTAACAGTCATACTTCCACATCTGCATCTCAGCTTCTATCACTAACCACTTCTCTAGGCCTCTCACAGTTTTCAACCTCTGAGACACACAAGGATGGTAACACCCTTGACCTGGTCTTTGTCCGCCTCTGTTCAATCTCCCACCTAAATAACTCACCGCTTCCACTCTCTGACCACAACATTCTCTCCTTCACCCTCACAAATCCTCGACCACCCCAGCGCACTCCTACCTACGACACATTCAGAAATCTACAAGCCATTAACCCTCAGACACTTTCAGACTCTCTACACTCATCACTGTCCCCAATCTCCTCTTTTTCTTGTCCTAATCTGGCTGTTCAGCACTACAATAACACTCTTAGAAGCACCCTTGACCAAGTAGCACTGCTCACCCTCAGAACTTCCAAACACACAGTAAAACAGCCCTGGCTCACATCGCAAACTCACCTTCTCCAGCGATGCTCTAGGAGTGCTGAACGCCTTTGGAGAAAAACCCGCACACCAGAAGACTTCATCCACTTTAAATTCATGTTAAGAACTTATAATGCAGCCCTTCACCTCGCCAAACAGACCTACTTCACCACCCTGATCTCCTCACTAGCCAACAACCCCAAGAAACTTTTTGACACTTTTCACTCCCTCCTCAGGCCAAAAGCACAAGCCCCTATCACAGACATTTGTGCTGACGACCTGGCCTCCCACTTTATAGAAAAAATAGATATTATCCGTCAGGAAATCTGCTCTCAACCACCAAGTGCTGTGACTCCCATCCCTCCCTACATTTCCCCTGGCTCAATTTCCACATTTGATCCCATCATAGAAGAAGAAGTCTCCAGACTCCTCTCTTCCTCTCGTTCGACTACAAGCACTACCGACCCAATTCCCTCACACCAGTCTCTCTCTCCAGTTGTCACAACTCACCTAACTACAATCTTCAATCACTCACTCTCCTCTGGCATTTTCCCATCCTCCTTCAAACACTCCATCATTACTCCACTACTAAAGAAACCCGCTCTTGACCCTTCCTGCACAAACAACTACAGACCGGTCTCCAATCTCCCTTTCATCTCTAAACTTTTGGAGCGCCTAGTCTACTCCCGCCTCACCCGTTACCTCTCCACTCACTCCCTCCTAGACCCTTCACAGTCCGGCTTCCGACCCCTACATTTGACTGAAACTGCACTCATCAAAGTGACCAATGACCTTCTGACAGCAAAACGTAATGGCAACCACTCTCTGCTCATTCTACTCGACCTTTCTCCAGCTTTCGACACGGTTGACCACCGTCTCCTACTGTCTAGGCTCCAGTCACTAGGTATTAAGGACACTGTTCTCTCCTGGTTCTCCTCCTATCTTTCTGACCGCTCCTTCAGTGTTTCGTTCTCTGGCTCCACATCATCTCCTCTTCCTCTCACTGTCGGTGTACCCCAGGGCTCAGTCCTTGGCCCCCTTCTATTCTCTCTCTACACGGCCCCAATTGGACAGACCATCAGCAGATTTGGCTTTCAGTACCATCTTTATGCTGATGACACACAATTATACACGTCATCCCCCGACCTTACCCCCGCTGTACTACAGAACACCACGGACTGTCTGTCCACAGTCTCCAACATCATGTCTGCTCTCTATCTGAAACTTAACCTCTCCAAAACTGAACTTCTTCTGCTCCCGCCGTCTACTAACCTCCCTAAATCTGACATTTCCCTCTCCGTGGGCGGCACCATAATAACACCCTGGCAGCAGGCTCGCTGTCGGGTGTTATGTTTGACACCAATCTCTCCTTCACCTCCCATATACAATCTCTTGCCCGCTCTTGCCGCCTACACCTAAAGAACATCTCTAGAATCCGCCCTTTTCTCACCATGGAAACAACAAAAACCCTCACTGTAGCATTGATCCACTCCTGCCTGGACTACTGCAATGCTCTATTACTTGGCCTCCCCATTACTCGACTATCCCCTCTCCAGTCCATCCTTAATGCAGCAGCCAGGGTCATCCATCTGGCTAATCGGTACTCGGACGCGTCCGCTCTTCGCCAGTCCTTACACTGGCTGCCCATTCATTATAGGATCCAATTCAAAGTACTGGTTCTCACCCACAAAGCTCTCCACAGTGCAGCACCCCCCTACATCTCCTCCCTCATTTCTATCTATCGGCCTAACCGACTGCTGCGCTCTGCAAATGACTTTCGACTAACCTCTGCACTAATCCGTACCTCCCACTCCCGACTCCAAGACTTCTCCCGCGCTGCACCAATCCTCTGGAATGCTCTACCCCAAGAAATTAGGACTATCCACAATTTGCATGGTTTCAGGCGCTCCCTCAAAACACATCTGTTCAGAGCGGCCTATCACATTCACTAATCAAAGTCATTCTCTGTGTAAGTGTGTGTGTGTGTAGCCCATTCACTATCTCCATCCATCCCTCACTCCCTCAAGATGGCTGGACCATCATTGTAAATGCACCATTGTATATACACACCTGTACTTTGTATCTCCCCTACCTCATTGTAGATTGTAAGCTCTCACGAGCAGGGTCGTCTTTTTTTGCTTTAATTATGTATTGTTAACGTTGTTACTTATGACTTGTGTTTTAAAACTGTTAAACTGTAAAGTGCTGCGGAATATGATGGCGCTATATAAATAAAGATTATTATTATTATTATTAGGTCTGGAGGGAGGAGCATCACTTGACTTTTGGAATTCAAAATCGACTGGAATCGATAGCAGACTCCATGTTGCATTTGGATTGCCCCGATGTGCGTAAACAGTGGAAACCCCACACATATTACATCATTTTGGAAACTAAACCCCTCAGGGAATTTATCTAGATGTAAGGTGAGCACCTTGAACCCCTATTGGCTTTACAGAATTTTTTAATATTGAGCCATAAGAATTTTATACCACTGGGCAGTAAAGAGAAAATAATTATATTTTTACCACAAAAAATGATTTTAGCCACAGATTTTACATTTTCACATGGGGAAATCAGTAAAAATGGTGGCAAAATGTGTCAGACATTTTCTGATGAACGTGGCAATGCCCCATATGTGACTGTACAGTAATGCTTAGCCACACATGCTTATTACAATGTATAAATATATGATGGGACAGTACAAAGACCTTTATAATGATCTTTTTACTCTTAGACCTGTGACGGGGACAAGGGGGCATCCTCTACATCTGGAGGAAAGAAGGTTGTCATAATCACAGATGCATATTTTTTACTGTAAGAGCAGTGAGACTATGGAACTCTCTGCCGTCTAATGTTGTAATGGGTGATTCCCTACTAAAATTTAAGAAGGGACTGGATGCCTTTCTTGAAAAGTATAATATTACAGGCTATATTCACTAGTTTCCTAGATATTGCGTTGATCCAGGGATCTAGTCTGATTGACGTATGTAGAATTGGAAAGGAAATTTTTTTACTGTTTGCCACTTGGGTTTTTTTTGCCTTCCTTTGGATCAACATGTTAGGGCAGGTTAGGATAGGATATGGGTTGAACTAGATGGACTTAAAGTCTTCCTTCAATCTTAATAACTATGTTACTATGTTACACAGTGAGACTGGAGAAGGAAGGAGCACTGTTTGACTCTTGGAGAACAAAATATTATAGAACAGTTTGCAGACTCCACATACAGAGCTCCTAAGTGCTAGAAGAGCAGAGTCCCCCCCAAGTGACCCCATTTTGGAAATTACACCCCTCTGGGAATTTATCTGCAGGTGTAGTGACAATTTTGACTCCATATGTGTTTTCCAGAAACAAGCCACAGTGGATGTTGCTGAGTGAAAAATAATAACTGCCGATGCAGTGACCAGTACATTATAGTGACATTATGCCCAGCTCATGCTTCTGGAGACATGCATAAATTAGGTGGGCTCTCATCGCTACAGAAATGCCAAACATGTGGTTTAGGTACACTGTGAGACTCAGAAGGGATAGCGGCATTCAAGATTTTGGACTGCAGAATTCATTGGATTTTTTGGGGAGGCGAGGTGCTATAGCGCTTTTCCAGAGCCTTTGAACTACCAGTAATGTGGAAGCCCCTTACATTTCCGTTAACAGATGATGGACCTGAGTGGGGATTTGTTTTTTTTGTGGATTGAGTTGATGCTTTTATTGTGAACATTTTACATAACATTTTGGATCATATTTATCCGGCACTTACTTTGGGGTTTCCATCTAAATCTCTGAATGACGTAATTCAGATGAAACCCCCTAGGGAGGCACTCCCTATAATGAGGCAGCAGAGTTAGTCTGGACACCATCTGGCCTCTGTTCAGCAGTTTCCTTTTATTCAGAGGTTCACAAAACTGTGGCGGACCATGATTTTATGCACACCTAAAAAAGACAAATACCGCCGGATCATAGGTCAGATAGCATCCACACTGCCTCCATCTGCCTCATTATATGGAATCTTCTTCCAGGAGTTCCAACTGAATCATGTATTTCAGAGAATAACACAGAAACCCCAGTGTAAGTGCTCAGCGCAGAGCGCAGGATAAATGTGAGTCGAGCCTTACTGCGATCTTTGGGAGGCAAAATGAACAAATCAACAGCAGGTGCAGAGTTGGTTTTATTTATTTTTTACGCCATTCCTCATGTGGTATAAGTGATTTATACGTCTTTATTCTTCTGGTTGGTGCAATTACAGCGATACCAAATTTATATAGTTTTTTTTATGTCTGGCTGCTGTCACACACTAAAAGACACTTTCTATTGCAAAAACTAGCTTTTGCATCCCCATATTTAGATAGCTATAATTTGTCCATATTTTGGCTGACAGAGTAATGTTAGGGCTTGTTTTCTGCAGGACGAGTTGATATTTTTAATTTTGCCATTTTTGGGCAAATGACATCAGTTTCTATTCAGATTTTTGAGAGGTAGAATGGAGAAAAACAGCAATTCAAGAATGCATTTTTGTGGGGGTTTTATTGCCATTCTGTGTGTGGTAAAATTGATAACGCAACTTTATTCTTTTGGTCAGAACGATTACAGCGATACCTCATTTATACCTTTTTAATGTTTTACAGCTTTTACATAATAAAATCTATTCTATAGAAAAATAATTATATTTGTTTAGACCTCGGGGAGACTGAGAGACATGCTTCTATGCATGAGCTTGATTGGGGGACACTGTGGTGTGGATGACGTAGGATGCGTTATCCATATGAACCGAGAAGGAATTGGCAATTGGAACAAGAGAGGATGTGCCGAAGCAAGATGATTGGGCCGAACCACACTTTAAGGGAAGAATATAAAAGGTATTTTTTGGGCTGTGCAGAGGGGAATTGGGAACTTATATACAGCTTACTAGAATTCTGTAAAAGAGGGCTTAAAGGTGAAGGCTTTAGTCTATATTGGGAAAACTTGGTGACAGGTTCCCTTTAAAGGACAAATGTAACATTTTAATACCTTATTTATACCAGTCGTATCTCTATAACATGTTTTATGTACATGTAGTTTGTACTAATAAATCTAATATGTATTTGTATATCTGTGCTTTTGTGGAAATTTAACATGTAGTAAGCACTTGAGTTGTAGGATTTTATATGAGAAAAAAGATATCACTTCTTCACCGTACTAGTGTTCATTAATTCAGTCCCTGGAGAACCACATCAGGAAATAAGATCCCATAAGTCATTCTTGGTCCAAGCACCATTTATTACAATCAGAAAGATTCACACAATGCATGAAAAATTCAATTTATCATTCATAGCATGAGACATGAAAGTTTATATGGTCCATTGCTTCTTTCCCAGGTTTATTTTTTATTCTCCTCTATATCTCTCTTTATTTGACTATCATGTCAGGCACTGTGAATGATACTAATACTGAAATGCATTATGAGGTTTCACAGAAATATAAAAGAATAATAAACCCAAAGTCATTTCTAATCGCATCCTGTGAAAATTGCAGTGGGTTTATACTGGATGCAAAAAACTACTTTCAAGAAGTACGGAACTAACATTTTATGCATAAAAAATACAGTGGCTTGGAAAAATACTTAGCCCTCATAAAATTGTCACATCTCGTAGTATAAAGATGTCACATTTGATACATTTTGGTACAAATTACATTCCTGTGGAAAATCTACAATGCTAAGGGAAATTTTTCTGAAAGCTCTGTAAAAACTGAAATACAATGCTGACCATGATCTCTATGGGTGATCCATGTTGACAGACTTTCCAAAGTTGCTTTACAAATTGTAATCTTTTCATCCATTAAATAAGGAGGGGGGAATTCTGGGATATTTGAAAAACTTCACAAAAAAATAGGGAATATTATAAAATAAAGAAATATATACCATTTGAATCTCCTGCTGCTTCAGCTTTTGAATAAATCTGTGTGTATATATTTCAGCTTCTTAGAGAGTGTCAACATAATAGCAAACTTTATCACTGAGTTTGCAACACAAATATTGCAAAAATTGCCTGATGTCCTTTTTCATAGATTGATGCACCAAATGTATATTTTTTTATATAAAGAAAAAAACACAAACTCAGCTCACCCTTTCAGTTCCGAGTACTGAAAAGCTCGAGGCCTCTCAACTGCCCAGTGCTTGCAGATGCAAATTCGAGGAAAAAAGGGGTTTTGCTTCCAGATCGAATTGCAGATAAAATCATGACTTTATTGTTAATCCATTAAAAATACAGTACAGACCAAAAGTTTGGACACACCTTCTCATTTAAAGGTTTTTCTGTATTTTCATGACTATGAAAATTGTAAATTCACACTGAAGGCATCAAAACTATGAATTAACACGTGGAATTATATACTTAACAAAAAAGTGTGAAACAACTGAAATATGTCTTATATTCTAGGTTCTTCAAAGTAGCCACCTTTTGCTTTGATGACTGCTTTGCACACTCTTGGCATTTTCTTGATGAGCTTCAAGAGGTAGTCACCAGAAATGGTTTTCACTTCACAGGTGAGCGCTGTTAGGTTTAATAAGTGGGATTTCTGGCCTTATAAATGGGGTTGGGACCATCAGTTGTGTTGTGCAGAAGTCTGGTGGATACACAGCTGATAGTCCTACTGAATAGACTGTTAGAATTTGTATTATGGCAAGAAAAAAGCAGATAAGTAAAGAAAAACGAGTGGCCATCATTACTTTAAGAAATGAAGGTCAGTCAGTCCGAAAAATTGGGAAAACTTTGAAAGTGTCCCCAAGTGCAGTTGCAAAAACCATCAAGCGCTACAAAGAAACTGGCTACATGAGGACCGCCCCAGGAAAGGAAGACCAAGAGTCATCTCTGCTTCTGAGGATAAGTTTATCCGAGTCACCAACCTCAGAAATCGCAGGTTTACAGCAGCTCAGATTAGAGACCAAGTCAATGCCACACAGATTTCTAGCAGCAGACACATCTCTACAACAACTGTTAAGAGGAGACTTTGTGCAGCAGGCCTTCATGGTAAAATAGCTGCTAGGAAACCACTGCTAAGGACAGGCAACAAGCAAAAGAGACTTGTTCGGGCTAAAGAACACAAGGAATGGACATTAGACCAGTGGAAATCTGTGCTTTGGTCTGATGAGTCCAAATTTGATATCTTTGGTTCCAACCACCGTGTCTTTGTGCGACGCAGAAAAGGTGAAAGGATGGACTCTACATGCCTGGTTCCCACCGGGAAGCATGGAGGAGGAGGTGTGATGGTGTGGGGGTGCTTTGCTGGTGACACTGTTGGGGATTTATTAAAAATTGAAGGCATACTGAACCAGCATGGCTACCACAGCATTTTGCAGCGGCATGCTATTCCATCCGGTTTGCATTTAGTTGGACCATCATTTATTTTTCAACAGGACAATGACCCCAAACACACCTACAGGCTGTGTAAGGGCTATTTGACCAAGAAGGAATGTGATGGGGTGCTACGCCAGATGACCTGGCCTCCACAGTCACCAGCTCTGAACCCAATCGAGATGGTTTGGGGTGAGCTGGACCACAGAGTGAAGTCAAAAGGGCCAACAAGTGCTAAGCATCTCTGGGAACTCCTTCAAGATTGTTGGAAGACCATTTCCGGTGACTGCCTCTTGAAGCTCATCAAGAGAATGCCAAGATTGTGCAAAGCAGTCATCAAAGCAAAAGGTGGCTACTTTGAAGAACCTAGAATATAAGACATATTTTCAATTGTTTCACATTTTTTGTTGTTAAGTATATGAAAATACAGAAAATCTTTAAATGAGAAGGTGTGTCCAAACTTTTGGTCTGTACTGTATATACACATTGCAAAAATAATATGAAAAAAGAAGAAGTTGCAAGCTTGGATAAAGACCGCGATTGCAGTTGAAAAGTGTTGCTTTTTCTCTCAAATTTTTGTCCATTGGTACAAGCCCTAGTGCTATGCTATTTTAGTTTTTTCACATAAAGTTTTTTTTAATTTTATTCAGGAGTTGGTACTGATTTTCCTTCTATTACACTGCATTCATCAGTTGTCACGTCCGAACACAGGTACAACTGGCGGACAACACAACATATTAGTACATTGGAATGATAAAGGGAGAGAAGGGCCCTAACGGTAGGGAGCGCGGGATGGGATACCTCCTGACACCAACCCGTGTCTTTCCCTAAGCTCCCCTTAAAGCCCTATGCAGTCCTTTACCCCCCATCGCCAGTCACATCCCTAGTCCCTGGCTGTCACCTCTGCTAACCTTGGCTAGTGCACTGGCCGGCAACGACGATAGCCTTACCAGTACAGGTAATATAATACAGAAAAATTGACAAAAAAGGGACTTAGAGGAATTATACAACTCAGGTCAGAATCTGCTGCTACGCTCCACAACTGCAGAGTAAATGGCACCAGGTAAACAGGACTCCAACAGCGGCAAAACAATAGTCACAGGTTAGCTCCACACACCAGCTGGTCTGCATAGAAGTAATTCTATAACTTACCCGCACAATTTTTCTGAGTCCTTATGGCTAAAGCTGATGCTTTTGCATGCCTGATTCAGACTCTCACTGATGAGGATACTGAGTTACAATAACAGGTGGTGTAGCAGTTTCAGCATATGTCTTGGTACTTGGTGTCGATTTATGCTACTCTGCACACCAGCAGAATAAATGGAAGCAGGTAAACAGGATTCTAACAGCGGCAATACCATAGTCACAGATGGTTATTCAGGAGATTTGTTGCTCCTCCGGAGCTTACGTTAATATGATCACCGTTGGTCTATGTTTGCTATGACCTTGAGGACCAGTTGACTACGGATGTGAATGCTAGTGTTTTGATGCTTACCTGCCGTACATTTTTTCCAGACAAGTCCAGTCTTAAGGGTCGTGATGCCCCTCGTAGAAAAGATACTGTCAGGAATCATTAAGTGGCATCTCTGGGTCTTCTGGAATTTAAATGTCATTTTTTTCCTTTGGTCCAGCAAAAGTTAATGTCAGTCTCTTGCTGGCAACTTCTTTTAGACTTGTTAGCTGATGTTAGTTGGTAATCACTCCCATCTCCCTTTAAATAGTCACATGACCCATCAGCTGATCATCGGTTATAGAGTTACTTCTATGCAGACCAGCTGGTGTGTGGAGCTCTCCTGTGACTATGGCATTGCCGCTGTTGGAGTCCTGTTTACCTGGTGCCATTTACGCTGTTCTAAATTGTATCCTTTCTGTTAGTCCCTTGTTTGTCTCTTTACCTTTATATATTATCTGCAGTGGAAAGGCTAGTGTACTTGCCAGTCAGTGCACTAGCCAAGGTTAGCAGAGGTGACAGCCAAACACTAGACATGTGATTGCGGTGGAGGTGTTCCTTCACTCGCTCCCTACAATTAGGGCTTTCCTCTCCCTTTATCATCCCGTTGTACCTATATGTTGTGCCGTCCGCCGGATGTGACATTATAACCGAAGATGGATGTAGTTCTGTGCACCTGGAGAATTGAGCTGACCTAAATCACTTTATGGTTTGTACTTGCATGACATTTTGCTTTTTTTCCTTCCATGTCACTATGTGACTGCTCCGATGGTGTTACCGATCTTGTAGCAATTATGTGTTGTACATCATTCACGTGATTGGTAGTTTTAGCTAGAGGTGTGATGCGGCGCTAGAGTGGTGGGATTAATAATTATTTCTTTAGCTTATGTAATTTCCTACTATTTAACCCCTTCCCGACCTGTGACACAGCGTATGCGTCATGAAAGTCGGTGCTAATCCACCTATGACGCATACCCTGTGTCATGAAAGGATCGCGTTCCTGCGGGTCGGGTGACCGGAGTCACTGAAAGGTCACCCGACCCACAGGCACAAGACCCTTTGTGCTTCTCCACAGGGGGGTTGGCTTAACCCCCACGTGGCTACGATCGCTCTGATTGGCTGTTAAAAGTGAAACAGCCAATCAGAGAATCTGTAATATTTCACCAATGAAATTTGGTGAAATATTGCAATCCAGCCATGGCCGATGCTGCAATAGCATCTGCCATGGCTGGAGACCGAGATCTGACCCCCCCACACCGAGTCACGGCGGTGATCGGCCGCCGCCACGATAGATGGCGGCGATCGGTCACCGCCGTCACTAAATGCTCCCCTCCTCCTTGCCTCCGCTCCCCCCACCTTCCGATGCCCCCCTTACCTTCCGACCCCCCCTACTCACCTCTCCCGGTCCTCCGATGTCCCTGGATCCGTCCCGACATCCGTCCGGGATGTTTCATGGGCGCCGCCATCTTGCAAAATGGCGGGTGCATGCGCAGTGCGCCCGCCGACTGGCGCATGAGCAGTGCGCCCTCCAGAGTCGAGAAATTTATTTTGATCACTGTGATAAACTCTCACAGTGATCAAATAAAAACAAGTAAATACAAGCCCCATTTATCACCCCATAGGTAGGGACAAATAAAATATATATTTTTTTTCTTATTAGGGTTACAATTATAAGGCTGTGTCCATATTGCGTTATGGCAGTCCGTTAGATGGACTGCGCTACACCGCGGTATAACGCGGTGTAACACAGTCCGTTAAAGCTGCCATTCACCCCCATTTGCGGGCGCATCGCGACGCATGCCGTAAAGCGGCATGCATTCGCAACATGCCGTCATTCAGTGACAGAGCCTCGGACGCGGGCTGCAGCGTTTGAGCTCCATCACCGCTAGCACAGATGAATCATCTGCTGATTCATCTGCGCTAGCGGGTATAGCATAACGCGATCGACGTTATACTATACCATTACCAGCCCGTCAACGCTATGTGTTGACCAGGCTGGTAAAACGCAATATGAACCCAGCCTTAGGGTTAGGGTTAGAACTAGGGTTAGGGTTAGCCTTAGGGTTAGCATTAGGGTTAGCATATAGGTTAGAATTAGGGTTAGGGTTAGAATTAGGGTTAGGGTTAGAATTAGGGTTAGGGTTTGAATTAGGGTTAGGGTTAGAATTAGGGTTGAATTAGGGTTAGGGTTGGGATTAGGTTAGGTTTGTGGTTAGGGTTAGAGTTAGGATAAGTGTTAGGGGTGTTTTGGGGTTAGGTTGGGATTAGGGTTAGCTGTGGTTAGGGTTATGGTTAGAGTTGGGATTAGGGTTAGGGATGTGTTGGAGTTAGGGTTATGGTTAGGATTTGGATTAGAGTTAGGGGTATGTGGGGTTAGGGTTGGGGTTAGAGGTGTGTTGGGGTTAGGGTTGGAGTTAGAATTGAGGGGTTTCCACTATTTAGGCACAACAGTGGGTGTCCATACACGACATGGCGCCACCATTGATTTCTGCAAATTTTGCGTTTAAAAAGTCAAACAGTGCTCCCTTTATTCCGAGTCCCTACGTGTGCCCAAACAGTGGTTTACCCCCACATATGGGGTATCAGCATACTCAGGAAAAATTGCACAACAACTTTGGGGGTCAAATGTCTCCTGTTACCATTGGGAAAAAAATTGGGGACTAAAAATATTATTTTTGTGGAAAAAAAATGATTTTTTATTTTCACAGCTCTGCATTATAAACTTCTGTGATGAACTTGGAGATTCAAAGTGCTCACCACACATCTAGAGGAGTTCCTTGGGGATCTAGTTTCCAAAATGGGGTCACTTGGGGGGTTTCTACTGTTTAGGCACATCATGGGCTCTGCAAATGTAACATGACGCCAGCAGACCATTCCATCAAGTCGGCATTTCAAAACGTCACTACTTCCCTTCCGAGCCCTGACGTGTACCCATACAATAGTTTTCTCCCACATATGGGATATCAGCGTACTCAGGACAAATTGAACAACAACTTTTGGTGTGTAATTTTTCCTGTTAAACTTGGGAAAATAAAAAAAATTGGGGACTAAAAGATCATGTTTGTGGAAAAAAAATGATTTTTTTATTTTCATGCCTGGGCGTTATAAACTTCTGTGTAGCCCTTTGGGGTTCAAAGTGCTCACCGCACATCTAGATAAGTTCCGTGCGTGTCTAGTTTCCAAAATGGGGTCACTTGTGGGGAGTTTCTACTGTTTAGACACATCAGGGGCTCTGCAAACGTAACATGATGCCTGCAGACCATTCCATCAAAGTCAGCATTTCAAAACGTCACTACTTCCCTTCGGAGCCCGACGTGTGCCCGAACAGTGGTTCCCCCCCACATATGGGGTACCAGTGTACTCAGGACAAACTGTACAACAACTTTTGGGGTCCAATTTCTCCTGTTACACTTGTGAAAATAAAAAATTGCGGGTTAAAAAAATCAGTTTTTGAGGGAAAAAAATGATTTTTTATTTTCACGGCTCTGCATTATAAACTTCTGTGAAGCACGTGGGGGTTCAAGGTGCTCACCACACATCTGGATAAGTTACTTGGGGGGTCTAGTTTACAAAATGAGGTCATTTGTGGTGGGTTTCTACTGTTTAGGCACATCAGGGGCTCTGCAAACGTAACAAGATGCCAGCAGACCATTCCATCAAGTCGGCATTTCAAAGCGTCACTACATCCCTTCCGAGCCATGACGTGTGCCAAAACAGTGGTTACCCCCTTCATATGGGGTACCAGCGTACTCAGGACAAACTGGACAACAACTTTTGGGGTCCAATTTCTCTTGTAATCATTGTGAAAATAAAAAATAGGGGGTTAAAAAATGATTTTTTGAGAAAAAAAAATATTTTTTATTTTCAGTGCTCTGCGTTATAAACTTCTGTGAAGCACCTGGGGTTTAAAGTGCTCACTAGATAAGTTCCTTAGGGGGTCTTGTTTCCAAAATGGGGTCATTTGTGGGGAGCTCCAAAGTTTAGGCATACAGGGGCTCTCCAATCACGACATGGTGTCCGCTAACGATTGGAGCTAATTTTCCATTAAAAAAGTCAAATGGCGCTCCTTCCCTTCTGAGCACTGCCGTGCGCCCAAACAGTGATTCCCCCCACATATGGGGCACTAGCGTACTCAGGAAAAACTGGACAACAACTTTTGGCATCCAATTTATCCTGTTACCCTTGGGAAAATAAAAAATAGCGGGCTAAAAAAGCACTTGGGGGTTCAAAGTGCTCACTATACATCTAGATAGCTCCTTGGAGGTCTAGTTTCCAAAATGGGGTCACTTGTGGGGGATTTCTACTGTTTAGGCACATCAGGGGCTCTGCAAACGCAACATGACGCCCGCAGAACATTACATCAAGTCTGCATTCCAAAATGGCGCTCCTTCCCTTCTGAGCTCTCCCATGCGCCAAAACAGTGGTTTCCCCCACATATGGGGTATTGGTGTACTCAGGACAAATTGCACAACAACTGTTGTGGTCCAATTTCTCCTGTTACCCTTGTGAAAATAAAAAATAGAGGGCTAAAAAAATCATTTTTGAGGAAAAAAATTATTTTTTTATTTTCACTGCTCTGCGTTATAAGCTTCTGTGAAGCACTTGGGGTTTCAGAGTGCTCACAACACATCTAGATAAGTTCCATAAGAGGTCTAGTTTCCAAAATGGTGTCAAATGTGGGGTTTTTCACTGTTTAGGCACACAGGGGCTCTCCAAACCGATCATGGTGTCCGCTAACGATTGGAGCTAATTTTCCATTAAAAAAGTCAAATGGCGCTCCTTCCCTTCTGAGCACTGCCGTGTCGCCCAAACAGTGATTCCCCCCACATATGGGGCACTAGCGTACTCAGGAAAAACTGGACAACAACTTTTTGCGTCCAATTTATCCTGTTACCCTTGGGAAAATAAAAAATAGCGGGCTAAAAAAGCACTTGGGGTTCAAAGTGCTCACTATACATCTAGATAGCTCCTTGGAGGTCTAGATTCCAAAATGGGGTCACTTGTGGGGGATTTCTACTGTTTAGGCACATCAGGGGCTCTGCAAACGCAACATGACGCCCGCAGAACATTACATCAATCTGCATTCCAAAATGGCGCTCCTTCCCTTCTGAGCTCTCCCATGAGCCAAAACAGTGGTTTCCCCCACATATGGGGTATTGGTGTACTCAGGACAAATTGCACAACAACTGTTGTGGTCCAATTTCTCCTGTTACCCTTGTGAAAATAAAAAATAGAGGGCTAAAAAATCATTTTTGAGGAAAAAAATATTTTTTTTATTTTCACTGCTCTGCGTTATAAACTTCTGTGAAGCACTTGGGGTTTCAGAGTGCTCACAACACATCTAGATAAGTTCCATAAGAGGTCTAGTTTCAAAATGGTGTCAAATGTGGGTTTTTTCACTGTTTAGGCACACAGGGGCTCTCCAAACGCGTCATGGTGTCCGCTAACGATTGGAGCTAATTTTCCATTCAAAAAGTCAAATGGCGCTCCTTCCCTTCTGGCCCTGCCGTGCACCCAAACAGTGGTTTATGACCACATGTGAGGTATCTGTGTACTCAGGAGAAACTGCCCAACAAATTCTAGGATCCATTTTATCCTGTTGCCCATGTGAAAATGAAAAAACTGAGGCTAAAATAAAATTTTTGTGAAAAAAAAGTACTTTCTTTTTTTGCGGATCAATTTGTGAAGCCCCTGGGGGTTCAAAGTTCTCACTATGCATCTAGATAAGTTCCTTGGGGGGTCTAGTTTGCAAAATGGGGGTCACTTGTGGGGGAGATCCAATGTTTAGGCAAACAGGGACTCTCCAAATGCGACATGGCAACCGCTAAATATTCCAGCATATTTTCCGTTCAAAAAGTCAAATGGCGCTCCTTCATTCTGAGCCCTGCCGTGCGCCCAAACAGTGGTTTATGACCACATATGAGGTATCTGTGTACTCAGGAGAAATTGCCCAACAAATTTTAGGATCCATTTTATCCTGTTGCAAAAATGAAAAAATTGATGCTAAAATAAATTTTTTGTTGGAAAAATTAAAATGTCCATTTTTTCTTTCCACGTTGCTTTAGTTCCTGTGAAGCACCTGAAGGGTTAATAATCTTCTTGAATGTAGTTTTGAGTAGCTTGAGGGGTGCAGTTTTTAGAATGGTGTCACTTTTGGGTATTTTCTGCCATATAGACCCCTCAAAGTGACTTCAAATGTGAGGTGGTCCCTAAAAAAATTGTTTTTCTAAATTTTTGCTGTAAAAATGAGAAATCGCTGGTCAACTTTTAACCCTTATAACTTCCTAACAAAAAAAAAAATTTGTTTCAAAATTGTGCTGATGTAAAGTAGACATGTGGGAAATGTTATTTATGAACTATTTTGTGTCACATAACTCTCTGGTTTAACAGAATAAAAATTCAAAATTTGAAAATTGCGAAATTTTCCAAATTTTCGCCAAATTTAAATTTTTTTCCACAAATAAACGCAAAAATTATCAACCTAAATTTACCACTAACATGAAGCCCAATATGTCACGAAAAAACAATCTCAGAATCGCTAAGATCCTTTGAAGCGTTACTGAGTTATTACCTCATAAAGGGACACTGGTCAGAATTGCAAAAAATGGCAAGGTTTTAACCCCTTAACCCCCAAGGGTGGTTTGCACATTAATGACCGGGCCAATTTTTACAATTCTGACCACTGTCTCTTTATGAGGTTATAACTCTGGAACGCTTCAACGGATCTTCGCGATTCTGAGATTGTTTTCTCGTGACATATTGTACTTCACGTTAGTGGTAAAATTTCTTCCATATAACTTGCGTTTATTTTTGAAAAAAATGCAAATATGGCGAAAATTTTGAAAATTTTGCAATTTTCAAACTTTGAATTTTTATTCCCTTAAAACAGAGAAATATGTCACACAAAATAGTTAAGAAATAACATTTCCCACATGTCTACTTTACATAAGCACAATTTTGGAACCAAATTTTTTTTTCTTAGGAAATTATAAGGGTTAAAATGACCAGCGATTTCTCATTTTTACAACAAAATTTACAAAGCCATTTTTTTTAGGGACCACCTCATATTTGAAGACACTTTGAGGGGTCTATATAGCAGAAAATACCCAAAAGTGACACCATTCTAAAAACTGCACCCCTCCAGGTACTCAAAACCACATTCAAGAAGTTTATTAACCCTTCAGGTGCTTCACAGGAGCTGAAGCAACGTGGAAGGAAAAAATGAATATTTAACTTTTTAGCCACAAAAATGATCTATTACAAACTTTTTTTTTATTTTCACAAGGGTAAAAGGAGAAAATGGACAGATAAAGTTGTTGTGCAATTTCTCCTGAGTACGCCAATACCCCATATGTGGGGGAAAACCACTGTTTGGGCACACGGCAGAGCTCGTAAGGGAAGGAGCGCCGTTTGACTTTTTCAAACTAAAATTGGCTGGAATTGAGATTGGACGCCATTTCGTGTTTGGAGTGCCCCTGATGTGCCTAAACAGTGGAAACCCCCCACAAGTGACACCATTTTGGAAACTAGACCCCCTAAGGAACTTATCTAGATCTGTTGTGAGCACTTTGAACCCCCAAGTGTTTCACAAAAGTTTATAATGCCTGGGTCCCAAATTTTGATTTTTCCCAAGGAAATTGGACCCCAAAAGTTGTTGTCCAAATTGTCCTGAGTACGCTGATACCCCATATGTGGGGGGGAACTGCTTGGGTGCACGGCAGGGCTTGGAAAGGAAGTAGTAACGTTTTGGAATGCAGACGTTGATGGGGGTCATGTTCCGTTTGCAGTGCCCCAGATGAGCCTAAACAGTGAAAACCCCCCCACAAGTGACCCCATTTTATAAACTAGACCCCTAAGGAGCTTATCTAGATCTTTGGTGAGCACTTTGAACCCCCAAGTGCTTCACACAAGTTTATAATGCCCGAGCATGAAAATAAAAAATCCTATTTTTTTCCCGCAAAAATTATATTTTAGTCACTAATTTTTTATTTTCCCAAGGGTAACAGGACAAATTGGACCACAAAAGTTGATGTCCAATTTGTCCTGAGTACGCTGATACCCCATATGTGGGGGGGAACCACTGTTTCGGGCGCACAGCAGAGCTCGGAATGGAAGGAGCACCATTTGACTTTTTCCAAACAAAATTGGCTGGAATTGAGATTGGACGCCATGTTGCATTTGGAGAGCCTCTGATGTGCCTAAACAGTGGAAACCCCCCACAAGTGACCCCATTTGGGAAACTAGACCCCCTAAGGAACTTATCTAGATCTTTGGTGAGCAATTTGAACCCCAAAGTGCTTCACACAAGTTTATAACGTAGAGCAGTAAAATTAAAAAATCATATTTTTTCCACAAAAATGATCTTTTCACCCCAATTTTTATTTTCCCAAGGGTAACAAGACTCCAAAAGTTATTGTGCAATTTGTCCTGAGTACGCTGATACCCCATATGTGGGGGTAAACCACTGTTTGGGTGCATGGCAGAGTTTGGAAGGGAAGGAGCGCCGTTCGACTTTTTCAATGCAGAATTGGCTGGATGCCATGTCGTGTTTGGAGAGCTCCTGATCTGCCTAAACAGTGGAAACCCCCAACAAATGACACCATTTTGGAAACTAGACCCCTCAAGGAACTTATCTAGATGTGTGGTGAGCACTTTCAACCCCGAAGTGCTTCACAGAAGTTTATAACGTACAGCCGTTAAAATAAAAAATCATTTTTTTTTTTTACAAAAATGATTTTTTCGCCCCCAATATTTTATTTTCACAAGGGTAACAAGAGAAATTGGACCCCAAAAGTTGTTGTCCAATTTGTCCTGAGTACGCTGATACCCAAAATGTGGGAGAAAACTACTGTATGGGTACACGTTGGGGCTCGGAAGGGAAGTAGTGACGTTTTGGATTGCAGACTTTGATGGAATGGTCTGGGGGCGTAATGTCGCATTTGGAGAGCCAATGATGCGCCTAAACAGTGGAAACCCCCCACAAGTGACCCCATTTTGGAAAATAGACCCCACAAGGAACTTATCTAGATGTGTGGTGAGCGCTATGAAGCCCCAAGTGCTTCACAGAAGTTTATAACGTACAGTCGTAAAAACAAAAAAATCATTTTTTTTAAAAAAAAATGATATTTTCGCCCCATTTTTTATTTTCCCAAGGGTAACAGAAGAAATAGGACAAATTGCACAATAACTCTTGGGGTCCAGAGTACGCTGATACCCCATATGCGGGGGTAAACTACTGTTTGGGCGCATGGCAGAGCTCAGAAGTGAAGGAGCACCGTTTGACTTTTTCAATGCAGAATTGGCTGGAATTGAGATCAGACGCCATGTCACATTTGGAGAGCCCCTGATGTGCCTAAACAGCGGAAACCCCCCAATTCTAACTCCAACCCTAACCCCAACACACCCCTAACCCTAGTCCCAACCCTAACCACAAACCTAACCCTAACACACCCATAACCCTAATCCCAACCCTAACCCTAATCCTAACTTTAGCGCCAACCCTAACCCTAACTTTAGCCGCAACCCTAACCCTAATGGAAAATGGAAATAAATACTTTTTTTTAATTTTATTATTTTTCCCTAACTAAGGGGGTTATAAAGGGGGTTTGATTTACTATTTATAGCGGGTTTTTATGATTGGCAGCTGTCACGCTAAAATACGCTTTTTATTGCAAAAAATAGTTTTTGCATCACCACATTTTGAGAGCTATAATTTTTGCATATTTTGGCCCACAGAGTCATGTGAGGTCTTACTTTTTGCGGGACGAGGTGACGTTTTTATTGGTACCATTTTTGAGCATGTGACATTTTGATCGTTTTTTATTTCGATTTTTGGGAGGTTAGAATGAACAAAAATCAGCAATTCATGAATTTCTTTTGGGGGAGGCGTTTATACCGTTCCGCGTGTGGTAAAATTGATAAAGCAGTTTTATTCTTCGGATCAGTACGATTACGGCAATACCTCATTTGTATCATTTTTTTATGTTTTGGCGCTTTTATAGAATAAAACCAATTTTATATAAAAAATTATTTTTGCTTCGCTTTATTCTGCGAGCTATAACTTTTTTATTTTTTCGTTCATGATGCTGTATGGCAGTTCGTTTTTTTGTGGGACAAGATGATGTTTTCAGCGGTACCATGTTTATTTATATCCGTCTTTTTGATCGCGTGTTATTCCACTTTTTGTTTGGCGGTATGATGATAAAGCATTGATTTTTTGCTTTGTTTTTTTTTTTTAAGAGGTTCACTAAAGGGGTTAACTAGTGGGACAGTTTTATAGGGGGGTTGTTACGGACGCGGCGATACCAAATATTTGTACTTTTATTGTTTGTTTTTTTTTATTTACAGGAAAAAATGAATTTATTGGGGAATATATATATTTTTTTTAATGATTTTTTTAAACAATTTTTATTTTTATTTTTTTACTTTTTTACTTTGTCCCAGGGTGGGACATCACTGTATAGGGTCAGATCGCTGGTGTGACAGTGTGCACAGCACTCTGTCACACCATTGATCGCTCTGGTCATCGCTACAGGCTTCTCAGTGCCTGCTCTCAGCTCTTGGATCCGGGGACCTGGAGGGAGGACGGACCCTCGGAACAGCGTGACACATCGCGCTGCTCTGAGGATCTCAGGGGAGCGCGCAGGGAGCCCCCTCCCTGCGCGATCCTCCCCTGTGCCCCCGGTATACCGCGATCATGTTTGATCGCGGTGTGCCAGGGGTTAATGTGCCGGAGCGGTCTGTGACCGCTCCTGACACATAGTGCTGGGTGTCAGCTGTGATAATCAGCTGACACCCGGCCGCGATCGCCTGCGCTCCCCCCGGGAGCACGTTCGATCGCTGGGACGTACTATCCCGTCCATGGTCATACGGGCCCAGGTACCATGGACGGGATAGTACGTCGGATGGCAGTAAGGGGTTAAGGTCAAAATAGGCTGGGTCATGTAGGGGTTAAAAAAAATTTAGGGAGCGAAAAAAAAGTTTAAACTTTTTAGTACAAGAAAAAAAGGTAGCACACTGTAGCGCTATAGCTTGCAAACACGAAATATGAAAAATATGAAAAATGAATTGCATCATTACCTTAGAAATATGAAAAATTGAGAAGTCTTAGCGCATAAGATGGCCAAATTATGTGAGCCTGATAGCCACGTCAAGGCTCTTCTCGTATATCAGGTCCTAACTAATGCCTATCCTCGCTTAGAAAAGTCTGACATATTTCTAAGGTAATGATGCAATTCATTTTTCATATTTTTCATATTTCGTGTTTGCAAGCTATAGCGCTACAGTGTGCTACCTTTTTTTCTTGTATATATATGAGTTGGTGACTCTAGGTTTAGCACCTGTTCACACTGAATCTATGTTTGGATGTGCGGTCAGTTTTTTGATATGTAAACTTTTTAGTAGTGATGAGAAAATCCATGGATGTCAAAATTGACCCATACCCAATAGGAGTCAATGAAGACCCAAACTTCTGTACTTTAAAATGGCTGTAAAATGGGAAAGGAGCTGCAAAAGCAAGCAAACTGGGGGTAAGAGCAGGACATGTGCCATGCAAACAAATGCACCACATGAAAACTCCCCCTCACAGGACCACCCAGGAGCACAAGCATATCATTAGCACAAAACTGAAAATAAAGATTAAATAACCAAAAGACGCATTTAAACAACAAAGGTATCATTTTAATCAGTATAACGGTGCCAACCTGATGCTGTCTGTCAGTAACTCAGCACAATCCTGCTGACAGGTTCCCTTCAAAAGAATAAAGAATTAAGAAAAAAAATAATATAACAATCAGGAGGCAGAGGTTCAAGTGGAGAAGAAGGTTGAGGTGGAGATGTAGTTGTAAGAGGCGTAAGAGCAGGAGGTAGCCAACACTGGTTTTGTGTTTATTTTTTGGGTGGGGGAAGTACTCTGAAAACAGGCAGTGTAATAATCTGCCAGTCACTGTCTCTCTCTATACAGGCCTTGTAATACTCTGCACTTTTTTGGGTTGGAAACAATGCAGAGAGCATCAAATAGTGCACATGGCAACGTTCCTGCTTATGGTGGTGCAGCTGCTGCAGGGAGACCTGTGCCTGCTACGCTCCCAAATGATACACCTTCCTCTGATGCACGCAGGTGTGGCACCCCAGGAGTCTGGTTGCCACAGTGAATTTGCTTCCTTCACAGGGGATGATGCCATGCCTGGAAACAAAGAGGAAACCCCTTGCCAGGTAACACACAGCATGCAACACTTTTCCTACTTAAGGCCAGAAGGGGAGCTCTAACACCTGTTTTCAGGGGAGCTTCCTTGGAACATTCTGCTTTGGGGAGGAGTTAAGTGAGTCTGCCTGTAGACAGGGACAAGAGAGGATGTGTGGAGAGAAGCTTGTGGAAAAGGAGCTGTATGCCAAAGCTCACCCAGAGAAGAGCTCTGATAAAAGAGGACGCCAGAGTCCTGGACCAGTTGGGGACTCCAAGCCCGACAGTCGCATCTGGAGAACAGAGAACTGCAAGTTCTCTGTTCACACTGACATCTGCCAGTACAGCAGTAACACAACAGTCAGGGTTGCCAGTGAGAAGATACGGGGCCCTTGATAGGCTCACTCTGCTTGCTATACAGGTTGGAAAAACAACACAGAGAAGAGGGCTGCAGCTTAGCAATAAGCAGCAGAAGCCAGGAACAGAGAGCGCAGCAGGAAGGCCTCTAAATCCTCCTGGCAAGGTGGAACCCAAATTGTTTCCAGGCAATCGGAACTCCAGCTCAATCTATAGCCAGTACCCTGGACACTTTACCTGCAGAACTGTGAGTAAAGCTTTGGAAACTGCACCTGACTGTGTCCTTTCAAGTTCTTCCTGCAACACCCACTCAGCACAGCTACATCCCTTGCCAAATACTACATCATTTCTATCTTGAACATACTACATCTTCCCTGGAACTTAGTTCCATCTGTGGGCAGCTATACCAACTCTGCTGCCTCACCACCAGTCGCAGAGGATCTGCATTACAGCGGTGGTCCCCTCTAACCACAAACCACAGGTAGCGTCACTAACATTTCATCTTTAAAAATCTCCTTTTCCTTTAATTTCATTTATACCATTTTTGCATGGACGTCCGGGGCCACGGACCGGATCACTGCCACCGCGACATCCCTTTTAATGAGTGAACGGCCTGGTACCGAGTACCCGGCGGGTCCCAGTGGGCGCTCCACAGGCAACAGGATGTTCTGCGTAATTTTGTCTGGGTGAATGGTGAGGTCAGAACAAGTAGAGGTGGTTTTAGATTGGTTGGCTGAGAGTGCTTTGTCTTCCACGCGGTCCCCTGCTGAAAGTCCAGATTTTGCACCTGTGGCCCATATGCCTCTGTCTTCCACCTCACCCCCTTGCAAATCAGGCAAGCAGTCTGAGCCCCAAATCATGCAGCAGTCACTTCCGCTTTTTGGTGACTTTTTTATACACACACTACTTGCGCAAAAAAAAAAACACTGCAGAGTACAATATTTTTTTTAAACACACTACTCTCAAAAAAACACTTCAGAGTACACTTTTTTTTTTTTACACACACTACTCATAAAATTATTTGTTTGGCCTAGAAATGGCAACGAGACAGTTGATGCCAGCTATTTATTTGCAACACTACTAGAAAACACACACCGGTCCAGAACAAATATCTCTTTGATCTAGAAATGGCAACGAGATGGCTGATGCCATTTATTTCCCAGACTGCTATAAAATATACACCAGTCTAGAAAAAATATTTATTTGGCCTATAAAATACAATGAGATGGCTGTTGCCAGTTATTTATTTGCAAAACTACTAGAAAACACACAAGGGTACTGAAAAAATATTTCTTTGTCCTATAAATGGCAACGAGATGGATGGTGTAAATTATTTATTTGCCAATCTACTAGAAAACACACAGCGGTCCTGAAAAATTATTGATTTGGCCTAGAAATTTCAGCTAGATGGCTGATGCCAATTATTTATTTCCCAGACTACTAAAAAACACACACCAGTCCAGAAAAATTATTTTTGAGTAGTAGAAATGTCAACGAGATGGCTGATGCGATACATTTATGTGCAAAACTACTAGAAAACACACAAGAGTCCTAAAAACTCTTTGGCCTGCTAATGGCAATGAGACAGAAGATGCCAAATTTTTATTTCTAATGCTACTAGAAAATACACAGAGATTTAAAGGACGGTTCTCCGACAGGCGAGGGAATGCAGAGTGCACACAGCGGCTTTTAGCCAAATATTCTCACAGACAAATTTGCAGACTACACAGAGTAAATTAAAGGACAGTACTCCCACAGGCAGAGGAGTGCAGAGTGTACACAGTGGCTTAAATGACAATACTCCCTCAGGCGGGGCAGTGCAGGGTACACACAGCGGCTTTTAGTACAATAGTGTCACAGAAGGGGGTGCAGAGTACATACAGAGGCTTCAAGTACAGTACTCCCACAGTTGGAGGGAAGCAGAGTACTCAAAGAGGCTTAAAGGACAGTACTCCCATAGGTGGGGGTGCATAGTACACACAGAGGCTTTTAGCACAATATTCTCACTGACGGGGGAGCAGAGTACACACAGCAGCTTAAAGGACAGTACTCTTACAGGTGGTAGAGGGAGCCGAATACACACAGCGGCATTTAGTACAATACTCTCACAAATGGGTTGGCAGAGGGAAATGTCAGATTTAGGTAGGTTAGTAGACGGCCGGAGCAGAAGAAGTTCAGTTTTGGAGAGGTTGTGCATTTAGCACAATACTTTCACAGATGGGTTTGCAGAGATCACACAATGGCTTAAAGGACACTACTCCCACAAGCGAGTGGGTACAGAGTACACACAGTGGCTAAAAGGACAGTACTCCCATAGGTGGGGGCGTACAGAGTACACACAGAGGCTTATAGCATAATATTCTCATTGACGGGGGAGCAAAGTATGCTCCCACAGGCAGGAGAGGTGAAGAGTACACACAGGGTTTAAAAGACAGTACTCCCAAATAAGCGGGTCCAGAGCACACACAGTGGCTTTAACGACAGTACTCCCAAAGGCAGGAGGAGTGCAGAGTGCATACAGCAGTTTAAAGGAGAGTACTCTCACATGTGGGGTGATGTAGTGTGCACACAGTGGCTTTTAGAACAATACTCTGACAGGGCTGCAGAGTACACACAGTGGCTTAAAGGACAATACACCCAAAGGTGGGGGATGCAGAGCACACACAGCTGCTTTTAGCACAATACTCTCACAGATGGGGATGCAGAATAAACACAGCAGCTTAAAGGACAGTACTCATACAGGCAGGGGGGCCCGATTTCACACAGTGGCTTTTAGCACAATACTCTCACAGACAGGGGTGTAGATACATACAATAGCTTAAAAAACAGTACTCTCACAGGTGGGCAGTGCAGAGTACATACAGCAGCTTAAAGAACAGCATTCCCACAGGCGGGGGGTGCAGAGTACACACAGCGGCTTTTAGCCCACTACTTTAACAGATGTAGGTGCAGAGTACACACAGCGGCTTAAAGGACAGTACTCCCATAGGTGAGGGGCTGCAGAGTATACATATTGACTAAAAGGACAGTACTCTCATAGGCAGGGGGTCAAGAGTACATACAGTGGCTTAAAGGACAGTAATACCACAGGGGGGGTGCAGACTACACACAGCGGCTTTTAGCACAATACTCTCACAGATGAGGGTGCAGAGTACACACATCAGCCTAAAGGACAATACTCCCACAGGCAAGTGTCTTTTTGGCGTACAGAAGGTCTCATTTCTGGGATTCATTTTGTCTCCGTCTGTTATTGAAATGGACCCGGTCAAGGTTCAGGCCATCTGTGATTGGGTTCAATCTACTACATTGAAGGCTCTTCAGAGATTTTTGGGTTTTGCCAATTTTTATCGTAAATTTATTGGTAATTTCTCCGGTATTGTTAAACCATTGATTGATTTGACCAAAAAGGGTTCCGATGTGGTGAATTGGCCTCCTGAGGTAGTTTCTGCGTTTCAGGAACTTAAGCAGAGATTCATTTCTGCTCCTGTTCTACGGCAGCCTGATGTTTCTCTGCCGTTTCAGGTGGAGGTTGATGCTTCTGGGGCATGTGCCGTTTTGTCCCAAAGTTATCCAGAGACCTCTAAGAGTAACCCTTGTGCCTTCTTCTCTCGAAAATTTTCTCCAACTGAACGTAATCATGACGTGGGTAATCGGGAGTTGTTGGCCATGAAGTGGGCCTTTGAAGAGTGGAGACATTGGCTGGAAGGAGCCAAACATCAGGTGGCGGTCCTCATGGACCATAAGAACCTGGTTTATCTCGAATCTGCCAAGCGACTTAATCCTAGACAGGCCAGGTGCGCCTTGTTTTTCACACGTTTTAAGTTTGTTGTTTCTTTTCTTCCGGGCACTAAGAATGTTAAGGCGGATGCCCTCTTGAGGAGTTTCTTTGCGGATTTTCCTGAATTATCTGATCCTGCTGTTATTTTGAAAGAGGGTATAGTTCTTTCCGCCATCTCCCCCAATTTGAGACTGGCTCTGGAGGGGTGTCAGGAGGATAAACCTGAACGCTGCCCTGTTGGGAAATTGTTTGTCCCAGACCAGTGGAAGAAGAGTGTGATGTCTGAGATTCATTGTTCCACGTTGGCTGGTCATCCCGGGATTTTTGGTACCAGAGACTTGGTGAGTCGGTCCTTTTGGTGGCCTACTTTGTCTCGTGACGTCAGGGACTTTGTGCAGTCCTGTGGGACTTGCTTTAGTTCCAAGCCTTGCTTCGCTCTAGTGGTTTGTTAATGCCATTACCTGTACCCAAGAGGCCATGGACCCATATTTCTATGGATTTTATTTCCGACCTCCCTGTCTCTCAGAGAATGACCATTATCTGGTAATCTGTGATAGGTTTTCCAAGATGATACATCTTGTGCCATTACATAAGTTGCCTTCCTCCTCCGAATTGGTGCCTTTGTTCTTTCAGCACGTGGTTCGGTTACATGGCATTCTGGAAAACATTGTGTCTGACAGAGGAGTCCAGTTCATTTCCAGATTTTGGAGGACATTTTGTTCTAAACTTGGTGTTCAGTTATCTTTCTCCTCTGCATTTCACCCTCAGACCAATGGACAAACCGAGAGAACAAACCAGACCTTGGAGACTTATTTGAGATGTTTTGTGTCTGCTGATCAAGATGACTGGGTCTCTTTTTTGACTTTGGCTGAGTTTGCTCTTAATAATAGGGCTAGCTCTGCCACCTTGATGTCTCCATTTTTCTGCAATTCTGGGTTTCACCCTCGATTTTCTTCTGGACAGGCGGAGGCTTCTGTCTGTCCGGGCGTTGACTCTATTGTGGAGCATATGCAGCAGATTTGGGACCAGGTAGTGGAGAGGTTGTCTCTCTCTTAGGAGAAGGCCCAGCGGTTTGCCAACCGGCATAGGACTGATGGTCCTCGTTTTAAAGTGGGGGATTTGGGTTGGTTGTCCTCAAGAAATATCCCTATGAAGGTTGCATCTCCAAAATTTAAGCCAAGGTTCATTGGACCTTATAAGATCATGGAAATTCTTAATCCGGTGTCCTTCCATTTGCTTCTTCCAGGGACATTTAAGATCCATAACGTGTTCCACAAGTCCTTATTGAAGAGGTTTGTCGAGCCAGTGGTTCCTATGGCTGCGCCTCCCGACCCTGTTTTGGTTGAGGGCAATTTGGAGTATGTGGTTGAGAAAATTTTGGATTCTGGTTTTGCTAGATGGAAACTCCAGTATTTGGTTAAGTGGAGAGGTTACGGTCAGGAGGACAATTCTTGGGTGTTTGCTTCGGACATCCATGCTAGGAGACTGATCCGTGCCTATCATCGAGCTCATCCTGATCGGCCTGGTTGCGCATGTGAGGGTTCGGTGACCCCTCCTCAAGGGGGGGTACTGTTGTGAACACGCTGGAGGCGATTTCGGAGCTGGGCTCCCTCCGGTGGTTGCTGAGGGTAATGAACCAATTGCTGAATGGCTTTCAGCTGGGTCTGAATGGTCTGATATAAGTGACCTGAACTCCCATCAGCCTTGCTGGTAATCAATTGTTCTTCCAGGTCTTGGAGCTCAGCTTTCATTCCTGCTTCCATTCAGATAAGTGACTTGCTTTGTTTTTTTTCCTCTGGTTGGATTTTCCTTGCTTGTTTTGCTGCCTAGCAGTTGACTTCAGCCTGGTCCCCTTTTGGGGCCTGGTCCTGCAATTGTGCTCAGTTTGTGTTTGCACTTTTGCTATGTTCCTTTGTCACTTTTTATTTACTGAATTGCTGTGTGTTACACCAGAGATCTGATTTAGGTGGTAGAGATCGTGTGATCTCAGGTTTTTTGTTAATCAGAAGTGTTGGTATTTTGTCAGGGTTTTTTGGGTTGCAGTCAGAATTCTTTCCTATACTTTTTCTATCTAGACAGATTGGGTCCCAGCGTTTGCTCATTCTATTTTCTGTCTGTGTTCGTAATTTCTTCTTGTCTAACCGCCATTACATGTTTGGGGGCTTCCTATGTCTTTGGGGTTCTGCTCTGGGGCAGTTAGCTTTCATCTTTCTGCCTTTAGGTGTAGCTATCTCTCCGGCTGTGACGAGGCATCTAGGATCACCGTAGGTACGCTCCACAGCTACTTCTAGTGTTGCGGTTAGTTTAGGGTCCTGCAACCAATAGTTTCCAGCCTCTCTGGTGTATTGCTACTTTTGCATTTCTTCAGCTACTGAAACATAACACAGGGGGATGCAAAGTGCATACAGTAGCTTAAAGACAGTACTCACACAGGGAGGCAAGTGCAGAGTACACACAGTGGCTTAAAGGACAGTACTCCCACAGGTGGTGGTGCAGAGTACACACAGTGGTTTAAAAGACAGCACTCCCACAGGTGGGGAGGTGCACAATATACACAGTGCCTTAAAGGACAGTAGTCCACAGGTGGGGGGTGCAGAATGCACACAGTGGCTTTAGAACAACACTCTGATGGGGCTGCAGAGTATACACAACAGCTTAAAGGACAGTATTCATACTGGTGGGGGAGGGCCGAGTACATTCAGAGGCTTAAAGGACAGTACTCCCACAGACAGGAGGGTGCAGAGTACACACAGTGGTTTTAGCACAATACTCTCACAGACAGGGGTGCAGAGTACACACAACAGCTTAAAGGACAGTACTCCCACAGGTGGTTGGTGCAGAGTACATATAGCAGCTTAAAGAACAGTATTCCCACAGGTGGGGGATGCTGAGTACACACAACGACTTTTAGCACACTACTCTAACAGATGGGGGTGTAGAGTACACACAGCAGCTTAAATTACAGTACTCCCATAGGTGAGGGGCTACAGAGTATACACATTGGCTAAAGGACAGTACTCTAACAGGCAGGGGGTGCAGAGTACACACAGCGTCTTTTAGCACAATACTCTCACAGATGAAGTGTAGAGTACAAACAGCAGCATAAGGAAAGTATTCCCACAGTCTGGAGGGTGCTGAGTACACACATCAGCCTAAAGGACAACACTCCCACAGGTGGGAGGCTGTAGAGTAGCTACAGCAGATTCAATGATCGTACGCCTACAGGCAGGGTGGTGCAGAGTACACACAGCGGATTTTAGCACAGTACTCTCACAGGCGGTTTGCAGAGTACACACAGTGGCTTTATCACAGTACTAGCACAGTACTACCACAAATATAGGTTGCAGAGTACACATAGCGTTTTCTTTGAAGAATGCGCAGTCAGAATCTGTCGCTCACTCCAGTGGCGTCCTATCTCTACACTAATGAGAGCATAATGGTGATGGCAATATACTTGGCTGTGATGGCCCCGAATGTGCCCGCAGTCTAAAAAACATTGTGACTGGCTGCGCTGCAGCCTTTCAGCAAGGTTTATTAGATTGGTGAACCCGAACAGGAACACAGACGTACTACTTTTGAGTACACTGCAAAAATTGTTGCATACATATAATAGAGCACACACAGTTATTGAAGGATTAATTCTTAATTTGCTAACATTACAAAATGTGTTGTATTTCTCAAAAACCAGCACATGTATATATAAAATGATTGAAATTTTGACCTATTAGGCTATGGTCCCACAATGAGCTTTTGGTGAGTTTTGATGTTGCAGATTTTCTGCACCTTTTCTGTACCCATTAAGTAAAATAGGTTACTTACATATTTTGAAAAATATGCAACGTAAAAAACTCACCAAAGACTCATTGTGAAAACATAGCCTTAATGTCTTAAGATAAAACTGCACAACTGAGTACTCGACAAGATGCCAACAGGTGATGTGAACCAACACAAACGTTAGCTATTATACCATGTTAGCCAGTAGATAGAAAAATATTTAGAGTTGGAGTTCTCAGTGGTTGATACCTTTTAATGGCTAACTAAAAAGATGGTAACAAATTGCAAGCTTTCGAGACTACTCAGGTCTCTTCATCAGGCATAGACTAATACAAAATCTGAAGAATCACATATTTATACACAAAACAGGACAGAAAAAATGCAATAGGTAAGACAAGTGATGTGAAGCAGAATAGTCATTTGGCAGAGGGATGAGCATAAATATTGGAACAGTTCATAGATAAGGAGTGTGAAAGTTTTATTACCCTCTGATTGGGGTCTGGTAATGTTTTGTGATGTTTTCACAGGGTATTTGGAGTAAATTCCTTAATTGATATAGAATGTCATAATCCATGTGACAGGTTCATTCCAGCATTAAGAGTGTCAAAGGTCACCATCAATTTGTATTCGCAAATTCTTCTTTGTCTTCGAGATGTGAAGTTGCCTTGAGTACAAGTATTTTCATATCTAACAAGCTATGATCAGGGGAGCAAAATGTTTTGCCACAGGTAGATCCATTCTTTTTCTCTTATTGTGTGGCGATGAGAATTCATCCTTGTTCTCAGTTTTTGCCCGGTCTCCCCCACATACAGACCCCCAGTTGGACATTTAGTACATATAATTAGGTACACCACATTAGATGTGATGCAGCTGAAAGTACCTGGTATCTTGTAGTCCCGATGGGAGTTGGGGATCTTTATCTTGTCCGTGGTCATTATAAATGGACAAGTTTTGCATTTCTTCTGGTTGCAAGGAGAGGTTCCTGCAGCTGTTGGGGAGGACAGAGAACTTCTGACAATGATGCTTCTTAGATTTGGGGGCTGCCTAAAACACAGTAGAGGGGGATCTGGAAATATGGATTGTAATCGTACTTTCAGCTGCATCACATCTAATGTGGTGTACCTAATTATATGTACTAAATGTCCAACTGGGGGTCTGTATGTGGGGGAGACCGGGCAAAAACTGAGAACAAGGATGAATTCTCATCGCCACACAATAAGAGAAAAAAGAATGGATCTACCTGTGGCAAAACATTTTTGCTCCCCTGATCATAGCTTGTTAGGTATGAAAATACTTGTACTCAGAGGCAACTTCACATCTCGAAGACAAAGAAGAATTTGCGAATACAAATTGATGGTGACCTTTGACACTCTTAATGCTGGAATGAACCTGTCACACGGATTTATGACATTCTATATCAATTAAGGAATTTACTCCAAATACCCTGTGAAAACATCACAAAACATTACCAGACCCCAATCAGAGGGTAATAAAACTTTCACACTCCTTATCTATGAACTGTTCCAATATTTATGCTCATCCCTCTGCCATAATGACTATTTTGCTTCACGTCACTTGTCTTACCTATTGCATTTTTTCTGTCCTGTTTTGTGTATAAATATGTGATTCTTCAGATTTTGTATTAGTCTATGCCTGATGAAGAGACCTGAGTAGTCTCGAAAGCTTGCAATTTGTTACCATCTTTTCAGTTAGCCATTAAAAGGTATCAACCACTGAGGACTCTCAACTCTAAATATTTTTCTATCTACTGGCTAACACGGTACAAAGATATACATCTTTACTGTATCAAAATGGAGGATACCAGAATGTACCGCATCTTTATGGAACTAAAACCACTTCTGAAGAAACGTGCACAAATGGACAGCGATATTTTTTTCTTATCTAAATGCAAAAAGGAGAATTTAATTCCCAAAGGACTCTGGATTACAAACCCAATTCTTCACACCTACAATACCCATTATGCAAAAAACCTTTGTCACAGGACGTCTGAGAGACTTAGGAACCATCTTTTGCATGTCTGCTACAGCATAAGGAGTAAAGTCCAAGGGCAATTTGAAAGCCTAAGGAAAACACTTACAGAAACCACAGAACAAAAATTACAACAATACTAAAACAAACTACGGACCTTTCTGATTCATAACAAAGAAAAGAAACTACACAGATTGCGTCTCAATTCCGGACTCTATACAAACAGATCCAAAACAAAGCCAAAACCTGACAACTCTGACAACCACTCCATTCCAGACACAAAAGCATCTAACTGTGTCATCAATCTCTCGGATTACAAACCCAACAAGGTGGAACTGGCCGTGCTTTCTAGAGGACTCTCATTTTGTCCCACTAAGGCCTGGATAAAACTGAACTCTGCAGTGATATGGAACATTTTTTCAGGAGACTGCGCCTGAGGGAATACTTCAATGATACAGAAGATTCGAAAACACTCGGACTGAAGGAAAAGGTATCCCAACAACCAAGAAGAGGTCAGACTGGACACCTCCTCCTGGACGCAACCCTCATTTGGATAAATATATAGACTCATTCAGATATTTGATAAAATCCACCATCATAGACACCAACAGGAGACAAGCATCCAACATCAGTGCCCAGGAGAGAAAGGCTATACAGTCTCTGAAAACCAACAAAGAAATCATCATTAAACCTGCTGACAAGGGAGGTGCAATAGTCATGATGAACACATCAGACTATATGAAGGAAGCAAACAGACAACTTACGGACACACGCTACTACAGAAAACTGGAGTCGGACCCTACACAGGACTATTACAAGGAACTAAGCAAGTTGGTATCTTGTCTGTCTGACAAATCCATAAGAGCCGATGACCTGATACCAGAGAGTCCAAGAACAGGGACGTTTTACATGCTTCCCAAAATCCACAAATCTGGGAATCCAGGGAGGCCGATTATTTCATGTGTGGACACCCTTACTGAGCAGGTATCTGGATGGGTAGAGGGGGTTCTTAAACCCCTGGTAAAGGATACACCCAGCTACATTCAGGACACAACTGACCTACTGAATAAACTAGCAGCAATAGGTCCTTTACCAGAAGGAACCATCCTGGCCACCATGGATGTGGAATCCTTGTACTCTAATATCCCACAACAGGATGGATTAGATGCCTGCAAAAACTTCATGAAAAACACCGCGAATGATGCTGATTCTGTGGTGAAACTCACAAAATTCATCCTCACCCACAATTACTTTGAATTTGACAACAAGATCTATTTACAGGAGACTGGCACAGCGATGGGAAGTAAAATGGCTCCACAGTATGCAAATCTTTTCATGGCCAAGCTTGAAAGCGACTTTCTGTCCTCATGTCCCATCAGGCCTTGGGCCTACTACCGCTATATTGATGATATCTTAATCATCTGGACGGAGTCTGAGCAACAGCTAAAGACGTTCCATGAACAGTTCAATCAATTTCATCCCACCATCAACTTAACACTCAACTACTCCAGCACTGAAATTAACTTTTTGGACACCATCATTAAGCTAAAGAACAATGAAATAGAGACATCCCTGTATCAGAAGCCAATTGACAGTCCACATACCTTAAATAGGACAGTTTCCATCCAAAACACATAAAAAACTCTATTGTCTACAGCCAAGCCATCAGATACAACCGTATATGTTCCAACCCCATGGATAGAGATGAACACCTTGGTCGCCTTAGAAAGACCTTTTTAAATCAGGGCTACCATCCAAGAACAATTGAAAACCAAATTACAAGAGCCACCAGAATATCAAGGAATCACCTGCTACATTACAAAACTAAAGAAGAAAATAACCGGGTGCCTCTAGTGGTCACCTACAATCCAAATCTGGAGGTGCTAAGGGGAACTGCACGGAAACTACAACCTCTACTACAAAAAGATGCCCGATTACAATCCATATTTCCAGATCCCCCTCTACTGTGTTTTAGGCAGCCCCCAAATCTAAGAAACATCATTGTCAGAAGTTCTCTGTCCTCCCCAACAGCTGCAGGAACCTCTCCTTGCAACAAGAAGAAATGCAAAACTTGTCCATTTATAATGACCACGGACAAGATAAAGATCCCCAACTCCCATCGGGACTACAAGATACCAGGTACTTTCAGCTGCATCACATCTAATGTGGTGTACCTAATTATATGTACTAAATTTCCAACTGGGGGTCTGTATGTGGGGGAGACAGGGCAAAAACTGAGAACAAGGATGAATTCTCATCGCCACACAATAATAGAAAAAAGAATGGATCTACCTGTGGCAAAACATTTTTGCTCCCCTGATCATAGCTTGTTAGATATGAAAATACTTGTACTCAGAGGCAACTTCACATCTCGAAGACAAAGAAGAATTTGCGAATGCAAATTGATGGTGACCTTTGACACTCTTAATGCTGGAATGAACCTGTCACACGGATTTATGACATTCTATATCAATTAAGGAATTTACTCCAAATACCCTGTGAAAACATCACAAAACATTACCAGACCCCAATCAGAGGGTAATAAAACTTTCACACTCCTTATCTATGAACTGTTCCAATATTTATGCTCATCCCTCTGCCATAATGACTATTCTGCTTCACGTCACTTGTCTTACCTATTGCATTTTTTCTGTCCTGTTTTGTGTATAAATATGTGATTCTTCAGATTTTGTATTAAGGTACTGCCACACTAAACGTTCCCGCTAGCGATCACGATAACGACGCATACTAATGCGATCGCTAGCGGGATCGTTTCAATGTCGCTAGTAGCTGCCAAAATTAGCGATCTCGTTAAGGACGCTATCGCGGTTAGCGATCTCCTTAACGACTTTGGCGGTACAAAACACCGCACATCGCTCACAAAAAGGTGCCACACTCAGCGATATATGCTCACCAGTGGGACGCCAACGATAAAAATAGGGTCCAGAACGATGTGAACGATGAACGAGATCACAGCAGGGGCACAGCAGGGGCCACGTCGTTGCTACATGCCACACACACCAGCGTCACTAACGAGATCGCTAAATAGTGACGTCTTTTAGCGATCTCGTTAGCGATCTCGATTAGTGTGGCAGTACCTTTAGTCTATGCCTGTTGAAGAGACCTGAGTAGTCTCGAAAGCTTGCAATTTGTTACCATCTTTTCAGTTAGCCATTAAAAGGTATCAACCACTGAGGACTCTCAACTCTAAATATTTTTCTATCTACTGGCTAACACGGTACAAAGATGTACATCTTTACTGTATCAAAATGGAGGATACCGAAATGTACCGCATCTTTATGGAACTAAAACCACTTCTGAAGAAACGTGCACAAATGGACAGCGATATTTTTTTCTTATCTAAATGCAAAAAGGAGAATTTAATTCCCAAAGGACTCTGGATTACAAACCCAATTCTTCACACCTACAATACCCATTATGCAAAAAACCTTTGTCACAGGACGTCTGAGAGACTTAGGAACCATCTTTTGCATGTCTGCTACAGCATAAGGAGTAAAGTCCAAGGGCAATTTGAAAGCTTAAGGAAAACACTTACAGAAACCACAGAACAAAAATTACAACAATACTATAACAAACTACGGACCTTTCTGATTCATAACAAAGAAAAGAAACTACACAGATTGCGTCTCAATTCCGGACTCTATACAAACAGATCCAAAACAAAGCCAAAACCTGACAACTCTGACAACCACTCCATTCCAGACACAAAAGCATCTAACTGTGTCATCAATCTCTCGGATTACAAACCCAACAAGGTGGAACTGGCTGTGCTTTCTAGAGGACTCTCATTTTGTCCCACTAAGGCACTGGATAAAACTGAACTCTGCAGTGATATGGAACATTTTTTCAGGAGACTGCGCCTGAGGGAATATTTCAATGATACAGAAGATTCAGAAAACACTGTGACTGAAGGAAAAAGTATCCCAACAACCAAGAAGAGGTCAGACTGGACACCTCCTCCTGGACGCAACCCTCATTTGGATAAATATATAGACTCATTCAGATATTTGATAAAATCCACCATCATAGACACCAACAGGAGACAAGCATCCAACATCAGTGCCCAGGAGAGAAAGGCTATACAGTCTCTGAAAACCAACAAAGAAATCATCATTAAACCTGCTGACAAGGGAGGTGCAATAGTCATGATGAACACATCAGACTATATGAAGGAAGCAAACAGACAACTTACGGACACACGCTACTACAGAAAACTGGAGTCGGACCCTACACAGGACTATTACAAGGAACTAAGCAAGTTGGTATCTTGTCTGTCTGACAAATCCATAAGAGCCGATGACCTGATACCAGAGAGTCCAAGAACAGAGACGTTTTACATGCTTCCCAAAATCCACAAATCTGGAAATCCAGGGAGGCCGATTATTTCATGTGTGGACACCCTTACTGAGCAGGTATCTGGATGAGTATAGGGCATTCTTAAACCCCTGGTAAAGGATACACCCAGCTACATTCAGGACACAACTGACCTACTGAATAAACTAGCAGCAATAGGTCCTCTACCAGAAGGAACCATCCTGGCCACCATGGATGTGGAATCCTTGTACTCTAATATCCCACCCAGGATGGATTAGATGCCTGCAAAGACTTCATTAAAAACACCGCGAATGATGCTGATTCTGTGGTGAAACTCACAAAATTCATCCTCACCCACAATTACTTTGAATTTGACAACAAGATCTATTTACAGGAGACTGGACAGCGATGGGAAGTAAAATGGCTCCACAGTATGCAAATCTTTTCATGGCCAAGCTTGAAAGCGACTTTCTGTCCTCATGTCCCATCAGGCCTTGGGCCTACTACCGCTATATTGATGATATCTTAATCATCTGGATGGAGTCTGAGCAACAGCTAAAGATGTTCCATGAACAGTTCAATCAATTTCATCCCACCATCAACTTAACACTCAACTACTCCAGCACTGAAATTAACTTTTTGGACACCATCATTAAGCTAAAGAACAATGAAATAGAGACATCCCTGTATCAGAAGCCAATTGACCGTCCAACATACCTTAAATGGGACAGTTTCCATCCAAAACACATAAAAAACTCTATTGTCTACAGCCAAGCCATCAGATACAACCGTATATGTTCCAACCCCATGGATAGAGATGAACACCTTGGTCGCCTTAGAAAGACCTTTTTAAATCAGGGCTACCATCCAAGAACAATTGAAAACCAAATTACAAGAGCCACCAGAATATCAAGGAATCACCTGCTACATTACAAAACTAAAGAAGAAAATAACCGGGTGCCTCTAGTGGTCACCTACAATCCAAATCTGGAGGTGCTAAGGGGAGCTGCACGGAAACTACAACCTCTACTACAAAAATATGCCAGATTACAATCCATATTTCCAGATCCCCTCTACTGTGTTTTAGGCAGCCCCCAAATCTAAGAAGCATCATTGTCAGAAGTTCTCTGTCCTCCCAACAGCTGCAGGAACCTCTCCTTGTAACCAGAAGAAATGCAAAACTTGTCCATTTATAATGACCACGGACAAGATAAAGATCCCCAACTCCCATCGGGACTACAAGATACCAGTACTTTCAGCTGCATCACATCTAATGTGGTGTACCTAATTATATGTACTAAATGTCCAACTGGGGGTCTGTATGTGGGGGAGACCGGGCAAAAACTGAGAACAAGGATGAATTCTCATCACCACACAATAAGAGAAAAAAGAATGGATCTACCTGTGGCAAAACATTTTTGCTCCCCTGATCATAGCTTGTTAGATATGAAAATACTTGTACTCAGAGGCAACTTCACATCTCGAAGACAAAGAAGAATTTGCAAATACAAATTGATGGTGACCTTTGACACTCTTAATGCTGGAATGAACCTGTCACACGGATTTATGACATTCTATATCAATTAAGGAATTTACTCCAAATACCCTGTGAAAACATCACAAAACATTACCAGACCCCAATCAGAGGGTAATAAAACTTTCACACTCCTTATCTATGAACTGTTCCAATATTTATGCTCATCCCTCTGCCATAATGACTATTCTGCTTCACGTCACTTGTCTTACCTATTGCATTTTTTCTGTCCTGTTTTGTGTATAAATATGTGATTCTTCAGATTTTGTATTAGTCTATGCCTGATGAAGAGACCTGAGTAGTCTCGAAAGCTTGCAATTTGTTACCATCTTTTCAGTTAGCCATTAAAAGGTATCAACCACTGAGGACTCTCAACTCTAAATATTTAGCTATTATACCATGTAATTGTTTGCCTCTGTTCCTTTGTTACTGTGAACTATGTATAGTTGTTTGTCTCCTAAACCCAACCATCAGCACAGCAGGTTTATATTGATACAATTTAAGTGATTTAGGTCAAATGCTGTGAGCACTACAACATGAATATAAAAAGATGTTAAACTTCAATACTACAATTTCTTAAACAATCACGTGGATTATTCTAGTAAGAGAATAAGGTAAACTTTTACCCTTAATACTATGCTACTTCTTCCCTCCAGAGATGTTTGCTTTATTCTTCAAGATAAAAAGTATGTCACAGCTTCTTCAGATTTGAACCAAAAATTCATAATCAGCGTTGCTCAAGAAATCAGCTGTGTCCAATACATCTTTTTTGACAACTGTCTTCTTTCCCTCATAAGTACATTATTCTTTCTCTCCTGTCTTGTCAGCCATGCCTTCTTCAGCTAATAATACCTCTTCCTCAATGAATTGATGATAACTCTAGTCAGATACCGTTTCCTCACATTTGCTTTCAGAATTCACTACTTTTTTACCCTATCAGATAGCTTAACTCGCAGTCATGTTCCCAACCACTTCAACTCTTGCAAGTAGCAGATACAGAGTAAAAAGCTGACACATTTCTTACTGCTATTTTCCTTGGCATAGTCAATGCAATATTGCCAATATATTTGAAAATACATTAAATTGACTAATAAATTAGGTTGTCTCATAAAATTTTTCTCCTTTTCACAAGAAATATGCTAAATACACAAGTGGTCAAAATTGTTGGCACCCCTCGTTTAATGAAAGAGAAACCCACAATGTTGGCAGAAATAACGTGAATCTGACAAAAGTAATAATAAATAAAAAATCTATAAAAATGAACAAATGAAAGTCAGACATTGCTTTACAACCATGCTCCCACAGAATTTTTTGAAAAATAAACTCATGAAATAGGCCTGGACAGAAGTGATGGCATCCCTGAAAATAATGTGACAGCAGGATGATTGGTGTTCTTCATTGCCCGCGGCTGAATTTGCATTTAATAATTCGATTAACCAATCCACTGGCACCTTTCATTTCTTCTTAACTATGGTTTTCACCCACATTTTGGTGAATTTTCTAGGCTGGATTCAGGATGTCCTGGGGCTGATACGGCAGTGCAACGATTGGGGGACGTGTGGACGGAGGTTCAGAAGAACATTGGGAGGCTCAAGGCAAACAAACTTTTTGCGGATAAGCGACGGTCTGTAGGACCTATGTTCCTGGTGGGAGATAAAGTATGGTTGTCTACCAAGAACATTCGTCTAAAGGTTCCTTCTGCAAGTTAGGTCGAAGGCTTATTGGGCCTTACGAGATCATTGAGGTAGTCAATCCTGTTGCCTTATGTTTACGCCTTCCTCCGTCACTTCGGATCCCCAATGTGTTCCATAAATCCCTTCTTAAGTCATTTGTACCATCTTGCGCAGGGCCTTCATCCCCTCCGCCTCCTGTCTCTGTGGATGGTCAGACCGAGTTTGAAGTGGAACGGATTGTGGATTCTCGTAGGGTCCGTAGTTCACTTCAGTATTTATTCCATTGGAGGGGTTATGGTCCTGAGGATCGATCTTGGGTCCCGGCGCGATCTGTCCATGCTGATCGATTGGTTCGGGCATTTCAAGCACGCTATCCTGGGAAGCCTGGGGGTCCGGTGGCCCTGCCTTGAGAAGAGGGTAATGTCAGGGTTTAATCCTGTCTGCCCTTTGTCCGGGCGGATCATGTCAAGGGTGAACTTTGCTCTGCCTCATTCTGGGTTCAGGTTTGCTATTTAGCTCCCATACATCCTGCTAGCGGTATGTGCTATACTGCTGCCTTCGGCGTGTTAACCTGACTCTGGTAACCCTTGATTTGTCCTGCTGTTATCCCTGACTTGCCCCATGTCTGTTGTCTCCCTCTGTCTGCCCTGTTCCCTGCATTTCCCTGTTTGTCGGTTTGATTCTCTGGTTTCTGACTTGGCCTGTATTCGGTCTCGCTTCTGCTTTCTGTCTTTGTCTTATCCGCTTCTGACCGTTGCTGACTCCTGGCTTTCTCTTGACAACGTGTATTGCTTATTCCTTTTGTACTGCTGCCTCTGAACATTTTTGATTTGGCTCGTCTGACCACACTCCTGCCACTTGGCGGCGCCTGTGCTTCTGCTCTGGAGAGCTACTTTGTGTACCCTGTCTCACGTCCCTCCCTAGCTCCCTCTGGGGGATGTTGAGCTACACTGCAGTAGCCTGACAAGTGGATTGGATTTCAAGAAATCCCATGCCCACTAGGCGTCCAGAGATGCCCACGGCTCACCCGCGGAGACGGACATGCGACGACTGCAGCATGTCTACTCACATGGTCAAAATTGTTGGTACCCCTCGTTTAATGACAGAAAAACCCACAATGGTGATAGAAATAACTTGAATCTGATAAAAGTAATAATAAATCAAAAATCTATGAAAATGAACAAATGAAAGTCAGACATTGCTTTTCAACCATGCTTCCACAGAATTTTAAAAAAGATAAAACTCATGAAATAAGCCTGTTTCCTTAACTTAATGTTTTGTTAAACCTGGAACTGATCACGACACCACTATGCTGTAACATCTGGACGCTGTGGGTTGGACGCTAGACAAGTACGCAGCATTCAACTTGCAGCATTCAACTTGCAGCATTTACTGATAGTGTGCACATATCCTTATACTACAAAGGGCCCATATAGTGTTCTTGCACAGGAGCCCTTTTCTATCTGTGCCATTGCCGTAGACATGAAATTTTAGACTGGGAGATACCTCTAAAATCAGAGATAACTTCTTCCTTTAAAATGTGGTTGGCAACAAGTGTTTAGCAGAAAATATATAACAAATGTATATTTTTAAACTCATATTAACCACTTTACATATTTTACTTCGTGTTAGTGATACATTTAGTATGATATAATTTTTGTTTATGAAAATATGAAAAAATTGACAAAAAAATTATAAATTTTGAAGTTTTATACCCTTTAGCTCGACAGTTATACAGAAGAGTTAATAAATAACACTTGCCACATGTCTACTTCACATCAGCATCATTTTTTAAAGATAACTTTTTTTGTTAGGACGGTAGAATGGTTAAACGTTTAGCAGTAATTTTTCATTCTTACAATAAAATTTACAAAAACAATTTTTTAAGGACCACATGATGTTTTATGTGACTTTGAGGGGTCTATGTGACAGAAATTACCCAAAAGTTACACTATTTTAAAAGCTGCACCACAAACCAAAAACTGGTTTCCCCATTTTCCATATCATGTCCCTGCCTTTGATGCGGGCTCACGTGCTGAGTCTGCATTTTTCCGCACACATGACGGCTGATTTAATCGAGCGGTGCTATGCCTGCTGCTGGTAACCTGTTAAATACTGCTGTCAATCTCTTGCAGCGGTAGTTAACAGGCACCCTCAGGGGTGCATGTCATTCCACTCTCCCATCTGTGCACCTGTGAAGAGACTGCGGGGATCTAATGGACTGTTATGACAGCTTGGGGTCTACTGAAGACCCCTGTGCCTGTCATTACGATACTCCTGTGAAAGTCAGCCTGTGGCTGACGTTCTTAGGAGATCATGATTGTTCCTGTACATTGCAGTGTTGATGCACTTTTATGTATAGCACAAGTGATCAGACAATCACATCTTCAAGTCCCTTTAGGAGAATATTAAATATAGTGAATAAAAAAGTTTTTTAACCACTTCACCTCCAAGGGTGGTTTGCACGTTAATGACCGGGCCAATTTTTACAATTCTGACCACTGTCTCTTTATGATGTTATAACTCTGGAACGCTTCAACGGATCTTCGCGATTCTGAGATTGTTTTCTCGTAACATATTGTAATTCACGTTAGTGGTAAAATTTCTTCGATATAACTTGCGTTTATTTTTGAAAAAAATGCAAATATGGTGAAAATTTTGAAAATTTTGCAATTTTCAAACTTTGAATTTTTTTTTCCCTTAAAACAGAGAAATATGTCACACAAAATAGTTATGAAATAACATTTCCCACATGTCTACTTTACATCAGCACACTTTTGGAACCAAAATTTTTTTTTGTTAGGAAATTATAAGGGTTAAAAGTTGACCAGTGATTTCTCATTTTTACAACAAAATTTACAAAGCCATTTTTTAGGGACCACCTCACGTTTGAAGTCACTTTGACGGGTCTATATAGCAGAAAATACCCAAAAGTGACACCATTCTAAAAACTGCACCCCTCAAGGTACTCAAAACCACATTCAAGAATTTTATTAACCCTTCAGGTGCTTCACAGGAGCTGAAGCAACGTGGAACGAAAAATGAATATTTAACTTTTTAGCCACAAAATGATCTTTTACAAACTTTTTTTTATTTTCACAAGGGTAAAAGGAGAAAATGGACAGATAAAGTTGTTGTGCAATTTCTCCTGAGTACGCCAATACCCCATATGTGGGGGAAAAACACTGTTTGGGCACACGGCAGAGCTCGTAAGAGTAGGAGCGCCGTTTGACTTTTTCAAACTAAAATTGGCTGGAGTTGAGATTGGACGCCATGTCGTGTTTGGAGAGCCCCTGATGTGCCTAAACAGTGGAAACCCCCACAAGTGACACCATTTTGGAAACTAGACCCCCTAAGGAACTTATCTAGATCTGTTGTGAGCACTTTAACCCCAAAGTGTTTCACAAAAGTTTATAATGCCTGGGTGTGAAAAAAAAAAAAACAATTTTCCACAAAAATGATTTTTAGTCCCAAATTTTTGATTTTTCCCAAGGAAATTGGACCCCAAAAGTTGTTGTCCAATTTGTCCTGAGTACGCTGATACCCCATATGTGGGGGGGGGGAGAAACTGTTTGGGCGCATGGCAGGGCTTGGAAAGGAAGCAGTAACGTTTTGGAATGCAAACATTTATGGGGGTCATGTTCCGCTTGTAGTGCCCCAGATGAGCCTAAACAGTGGAAACCCCCCACAAGTGACCCCATTTTGGAAGCTAGACCCCTAAGGAACTTATCTAGATCTTTGGTGAGCACTTTGAACCCCCAAGTGCTTCACACAAGTTTATAATGCCCGGGCATGAAAATAAAAAATCCTATTTTTTTCCCACAAAAATTATCTCTTAGTCACTAATTTTTTATTTTCCCATAGGTAACAGGAGAAATTGGACCTCAAAAGTTGTTGTCCAATTTGTCTTGAGTACGCTGATACCCCATATGTGGGGGGGAATCACTGTTTGGGCGCACGGCAGAGCTCGGAAGGGAAGGAGCACCATTTGACTTTTTCCAACCAAAATTGGCTGGAATTGAGAGTAGACGCCATGTTGCATTTGGAGAGTCCTGATGTGCCTAAACAGTGGAAACCTCCCACAAGTGACCCCATTTGGGAAACTAGACCCCCTAAGGAACTTATGTAGATCTTTGGTGAGCAATTTGAACCCCCAAGTGCTTCACACAAGTTTATAACGTAGAGCCGTAAAATTAAAAAATCATATTTTTTCCACAAAATTGATCTTTTCACCCCAATTTTTATTTTCCCAAGGGTAACAAGACTCCAAAAGTTATTGTGCAATTTGTCCTGAGTATGCTGATACCCATATGTGGGGGTAAACCACTGTTTGGGTGCATGGCAGAGTTTGGAAGGGAAGGAGCGCCGTTTGACTTTTTCAACGCAGAATTGGCTGGATGCCATGTCGTGTTTGGAGAGCTCCTGATCTGCCTAAACAGTGGAAACCCCCCACAAATGACACCATTTTGGAAACTAGACCCCTCAAGGAACTTATCTAGATGTGTGGTGAGCACTTTGAACCCCAAGTGCTTCACAGAAGTTTATAACGTACAGCCGTAAAATAAAAAATCTTTTTTTTTTTTACAAAAATGATTTTTTTGCCCCCAATATTTTATTTTCACAAGGGTAACAGGAGAAATTGGACCCAAAAGTTGTTGTCCAATTTGTCCTGAGTACGCTGATATCCAATATGTGGGAGTAAACTACTGTATGGGCGCACGTCGGGGCTCGGAAGTGAAGTAGTGACGTTTTGGATTGCAGACTTTGATGGATTGGTCTGGGGGCGTCATGTTGCATTTGGAGAGCCCCTGATGTGCCTAAACAGTGCAAACCCCACAAGTGACCCCATTTTGGAAAATAGACCCCACAAGGAACTTAGCTAGATGTGTGGTGAGCACATTGAACCCGAAAGTGCTTCACAGAGGTTTATAACGTACAACCGTAAAATAAAAATCTTTTTTTTTTTTTATAAAAATGATTTTTTTGCCCCCAATATTTTATTTTCACAAGGGTAACAGGAGAAATTGGACCCAAAAAGTTGTTTTCCAATTTGTCCTGAGTACGCTGATACCCAATATGTGGGTGTAAACTACTGTATGGGCGCACGTCGGGGCTCGGAAGGGAAGTAGTGACGTTTTGGATTGCAGACTTTGATGGATTGGTCTGGGGGCGTCATGTCGCATTTGGAGAGCCCCTGATGCGCCTAAACAGTGGAAACCCCCACAAGTGACCCCATTTTGGAAAATAGACCCCACAAGGAACTTATCTAGATGTGTGGTGAGCACTTTGAAGCCCGAAGTGCTTCACAGAAGTTTATAGCGTACAGCCGTAAAATAAAAAATCCTTTTTTTTTTTTACAAAAATGATTTTTTCGCCCCAAATATTTTATTTTCAAAAGGGTAACAGGAGAAATTGGACCCCAAAAGTTGTTGTCCAATTTGTCCTGAGTACGCTGATACCCAATATGTGGAGAAAACTACTGTATGGGCGCACGTCAGGGCTCGGAAGGGAAGTAGTGACGTTTTGGATTACAGACTTTGATGGAATGGTCTGGGGGCGTCATGTCGCATTTGGAGAGCCCCTGATGCGCCTAAACAGTGGAAACCCCCCACAAGTGACCCCATTTTGGAAAATAGACCCCACAAGGAACTTATCTAGATGTGTGGTGAGCGCTATGAAGCCCCAAGTGCTTCACAGAAGTTTATAACATACAGCCGTAAAAAAAAAAAAATCATTTTTTTTTTTACAAAAATGATATTTTCGCCCCAGTTTTTAATTTTCCCAAGGGTAACAGAAGAAATAGGACAAATTGCACAATAACTCTTGGGGTACAGAGTACGCTGATACCCCATATGTGGGGGTAAACTACTGTTTGGGCGCATGGCAGAGCTCAGAAGTGAAGGAGCACCGTTTGACTTTTTCAACGCAGAATTGGCTGGAATTGAGATCAGACGCCATGTCACATTTGGAGAGCCCCTGATGTGCCTAAACAGCAGAAACCCCCCAATTCTAACTCCAACCCTAACCCCAACACACCCCTAACCCTAGTCCCAACCCTAACCACAAACCTAACCCTAACACACCCCTAACCCTAATCCCAACCCTAACCCTAATCCTAAGGTTAGCGCCAACCCTAACCCTAACTGTAGCCGCAACCCTAACCCTAATGGAAAAATGGAAATAAATACATTTTTTTAATTTTATGTTTTTTCCCTAACTAAGGGGCTGATAAAGGGGGTTTGATTTACTATTTATAGCGGATTTTTGTGATTGGCAGCTGTCACGCTAAAAGACGCTTTTTATTGCAAAAAGTAGTTTTTTGCATCACCACATTTTGAGAGGTATAATTTTTGCATATTTTGGCCCACAGAGTCATGTGAGGTCTTATTTTTTGCGGGACAAGGTGACGTTTTTATTGGTACCATTTTTGAGCATGTGACTTTTTTGATCGCTTTTTATTTAGATTTTTGGGAGGTTAGAATGAACAAAAATCAGCAATTCATGAATTTCTTTTGGGGGAGGCGTTTATACCGTTTCGCGTGTGGTAAAATTGATAAAGCAGTTTTATTCTTCTGGTCAGTACGTTTACGGTGATACCTCATTTATATAATTTTTTTATGTTTTGGGGCTTTTATAGAATAAAAGCAATTTTATCTAAAAAATTATTATTTTTGCATCGCTTTATTCAGCGAGCTATAACTTTTTTATTTTTTCGCTGATGATGCTGTATGATGGCTCGTTTTTTGCGGGACAAGATGACGTTTTCAGCGGTACCATGCTAATTAATATCCGTCTTTTTGATCGCGTGTTATTCCACTTTTTGTTCGGCGGTATGATGATAAAGCATTAATTTTTTGCTTAGTTTTTTTTTTTTTTAAGGGGTTCACTAAAGGGGTTAGCTAGTGGGATAGTTTTATAGGGGGTTCGTTATGGACGCGGCGATACCAAATATGTGTACTTTTATTGTTTTGGTTTTTTTATTTACAGCAAAAAATTAATTTATTGGGGAATATATATATTTTTTTTTATGATTTTTTTTACCACTTTTTATTTTCATTTTTTTAACTTTTTTACTTTGTCCCAGGGTGGGACATCACAGTATTTTAGCAGATCGCTGGTGTGACAGTGTGCACAGCACTCTGTCACACCAGCGATCGCTCTGGCAGTGCTGCAGGCTTCTCAGTGCCTGCTCTCAGCAGGCACTGAGGAAGCCGCCTCTCTGCAGGACCCCGGCGCCATCTTGGATCCGGGGACCTGGAGGGAGGACGGACCCTCGGAACAGCGCGACACATCGCGCTGCTCTGAGGGTCTCAGGGGAGCGCGCAGGGAGCCCCTGCCTGCGCGATCCTCCCCTGTGCCCCCTGGTACAGCGCGATCATGTTTGATCGCGGTGTGCCAGGGGTTAATGTGCCGGGAGCGGTCCGTGACCGCTCTTGACACATAGTGCTGGGTGTCAGCTGTGATAATCAGCTGACACCCGGCCGCGATCGGCTGCGCTCCCCCCGGGAGCGCGTCCGATCGCACGGGACGTACTATCCCGTCCATGGTCATACGGGCCCAGGTACCATGGACGGGATAGTACGTCTGATGGCAGTAAGGGGTTAAAAATGTAAAAAAAACCTGCAAAGTTAAAATCACCACCATAAAACAATCACATATTTGGAATCGCTACATTTAGAATTGTCCGATCTATCAATACAAAATAAATTAATCTGATTGGTAAATAGCGTAAGAAGACAAAACTAAAAACATCAGAATTGCAATTTTTGTGCCACCGCAACATTGTAATAAGAGGTGAAAAACTAGGTATCTACCCCATAATGGTATCAGTTCTGGTACCGTGTTTCCCCGATAGTAAGACACCCCCGATTGTAAGACGTATCGGGAGTTTCAGAGGGGTCGGCTAATATAAGCCGTACCCCGAAAGTAAGACATATGTCTTACTTTCGGGGAAACACGGGGGTATTGCCGCCTCCCTCTCATCTAGCTGCGCGCCGCTTCCTGCCCACGTTCGCACCGTCCCCTCTCCATACGTCGCCGCGTCTGCCATCTACCACCAGAAAAACTCACCTGAGTTTTTCTGCAGCCACCTTCCGCCACGGGCTCCGGCTCCCTGCAGCCGCTGGTCCCGCCGTCCTCCGTCGCTCCGTTCGCCCGCAGTCCCGGGCTGAAGTTCTCGCGCGCTCTATTTAAATTTCTTCTTCGGTCCCGAAACGTCATCACGTTGGTCACTCACGTGACCGGAGGCCGGAGAGAACTGTCTATCACTGCGGCCTCCGGTCACGTGAGTGACCAACATGATGACGTTTCGGGACCGAAGAAGAAATTTAAATAGAGCGCGCGAGAACTTCAGCCCGGGACTGCGGGCGAACGGAGCGACGCAGCGCGGCGGGACCAGCGGCTGCAGGGAGCCGGAGCCCGTGACGGAAGGCGGCTGCAGAAAAACTCAGGTGAGTTTTTCTGGTGGTAGATTCCCTACACAGTATTAATCATACATCAGTAAAACATATACACTGGCATACTGGGGTATCATCTGCTGTATGTAACCCAGTGGGTATCAGCAGGTGTCACACTGGATTAAATACAGCAGGTGGTACTGTATCACACTGGGTTAGATACAGGTAATTTTTTTTCAATATAAGACATACCCCGAAAGTAAGACATAGTGGGGCTTTTGGGGATAAAAAGAAAGTAAGACACTGTCTTACTTTCGGGAAACACGGTAGCAAAAAATAAACCCTCGCACAGTCACATATTCTGAAAAATGAAACAGTTACGGATCTCAGAAAATGGTGACAAAAGCAAAAAAATGTTTTCGTACAAATAATAAGGATGAGTGAGCACTAAAATGCTTGGATTCTTGTTACTCAACTAAGCAATTTCTAATGCCTAGATGCTCATTTTGAATAACGAGTATAATGGGAGTCAATGAGAAATCAGAGCATTTTTCCAGCAGACCCTCCAAGGAGGTCTGGGGAGCAGTGAAAATGTTTAAATGAATTGAAAACTTACTGAATGGAAGGAGAACAGCATGGGGAATACCCCTACAAGAATCTCTGACTTCCAGATCACTTCTGAGAACAATAATGTCATACTTTTACTCATACAGTGGTACTCCTAGGCTCATAAAGGCTATGCACTAAGTGTAAAGCCTGCCAAAAATTGCAAGCAGGGTCATCCATACGCCCTTGAATGCACCAACTGTAGTACTTGAATCAAATATTGTGAACAAAGTGTAATTGTGGAACTCATGCACTCATAAAAGCTCTGCACACAGTTCAAAGCCTGCCAAAAATTAGAAGCAGGGTCATTCATACACCTTTGAAGGCACCAAATGGAGTGCCTCATAAAAATTTAAGGAAATGTAGCTGTGGCACTTCTACACACATAAATTGCAGACGATTAAAAAATTATAAGGAGGGTCATCTAGTCATCCAGACCTTGAAACTGGTGGGCTTCATTCAAATACTTTGAAATGTAATTGATATGAATAAATAAATGTACTCACACACTCAAAAAGGCTTTGCACAAAGTGCAAAGCCAGGAAAAAATATATGAAGAGTAATAAAGTCATCCATAGACCCTTGAAGGCAACAACTAGTGGGCCTCATTCAAATATTTAGAAAGTGTAGTTGATGTACTCCTACACTCATAAAGGCTTTGTGCTTTGTGCAAGGCTAGGAAAAAATATGAGGATGGTAATACAATAATCCTTCTCAGGTGTCCACTTCTTCTCCTTCCTTGGATGGCTGGGGGACTGCATCCACATGCTTCCTTAAGCCAGAGTTCCAAGTGCCTGGGCTGTAAGTGACTCTGCTTTGGGCTGTCAGAGCCCCCAACATGTATAAATAGGTCACAGCCCCCTGTGTCACCTGTACCATCGCTTACTCCCGCATAGGAATTGAGGAACCCCTGGGACAGTATGATCTTTCAGTGAGGAAAGCTGTTACGTATCTGCATCTCGGAAATAGGACAGGAGTGGAAGAAGTTGACTCTGCACTAAGACTAGACTGAATCCCTACGATGGGGCGGGCGACCTATTCCTTGAGAATAGACCCACCGACGTTTCCTAGTCGAGACTCGAGTGAAGACCTAAAGGTGGGGGGGTATCCCTGAAAGATCTAGGGACTGGGAACAAAAAACAGGTAACCTCCTAAAAGGAAAATAGAGGAAGCTGCAGAAACAAAAGGAAAAACAAAAGACTAAGCAAGCAGAACTAGAGTTCCCATAACTGCACAAAGTTAAACACAAATAACTATCAAACCTACTAGCCAGAACTATAGCGGATTAACACTGATGTCCAGCAAGGACTGGGAGGCAGGAGCAGGGTAATAAAGGGTGATACAATCACCTGACCAACCACAAGTCCAGCACCAGGGGAAAAAGACCAGCAGCCATAAAACCACAACAAGATGGCGGCTGGTCAAACTAATTAGATTCTAACAGTACCTCCCCTTTTACGAGGATCCTCCGGATCCTCTTGGCTGAGCCTTTTTCGGAAATCTCCTGTGAAAAGCCTTTATCAGCCTTGAGGCCGAGACATCCTCAGCTTTCACCCAGGAATTATCCTCGGGACCGAAACCCTTCCAGGACACGAGATACTGCAACCTTCCTCTGTGCCTCCTGGAATCCAATATGCGTGAAATCTCAAACTCGCTATCCTCATCAATTGGAGGAACAGTCGGCATCGCCTTCTTATCTGGCGTGTCAACTTTCTTCAGTAAAGATATATGAAAAACTGAATTAATTCTCCAAGACGAAGGTAAGTCTAATCTCACCGCTGCTGAGTTGATAACCTGAACCACTTTGAAGAGTCCTACAAATTTAGGCCCCAGTTTTTTAGAAGGGATCTTCAAACGCAGATTCCTAGAGGACAACCAGACCATGTCCCCAACTGCGAACAACGCCTCAATTCTTTTCTTGTCAAAATATTTCTTAGACCTCTATTCGCCTCTTTCAGATTATGGCGTACATTGGTCCAAACCCTTTCCAAACTTCCAGAAAAACTCTCCTCCTCAGGCATAGCTACCCCAATCTTTGAAAATGGACCGAAAGATGGATGTCTCCCTGTACAGCAAAAAAAGAACACCCACCCGAGGCAGACGTATGATTATTAAGCGCAAACTTGGCTAGTCGTAGATATTCCGACCACATCTCCTGATTGTCTGCTACAAAACATCTCAAAAACTACTCAACGTCCTGGTTCTTCCTTTCGGTCTGTCCATTGGATTCCGGATGAAAACCTGACAAAAATGACAAATGAACCTTTAATCTGTCACAAAAAGCACGCCAGAAGCGAGGCACAAACTGTGGTCCTCTGTCGGAAACAATGTCCGTAGGAACACCATGGAGCCTGACAATCTCTTTCACAAAAGCCTTAGCTAGAGTCTTGGCGCAGGGTAATTTATTGAACTGGACCAGATGACACATCTTACTAAACCGGTCCACAACTACCCAGGTGACAGAAAAACTCTCAGAAACCGGCAGATCGGTGATAAAATCCATAGCAAGATGTGTCCATGGCAAGCTAGGAACCTCCAAAGGGCACAGCAATCCTGCAGCCGGGGCATGGGAGGCCTTCGACCTGGCACACACCATACACTGACGCACCCACTTGATGATTTCTCTATACTACCCTGGCCACCAAAAACTTTGACTGATCGACTTTCTAGCTTCCGAAATCCCTGGATGACCCGCCAACCGAAACTCATGACATTCAGCAAACAAAGCTCTCCTCAAGGCTTTGGGCACAAATAATTTACCATACGGAGTGTTTGTTGGTGCAGAATTCTGGGCTTCTAGGATTCTATTCTCCAACTCAGAACCCAATGCTGCCACCACCACCCCTCTCTGCAAAATACATTCCTCCTTCTCAGTATTAACTGCTGGAGAGAAACTACGAGACAAAGCATCCGCTTTAACATTCTTTGTGCCAGGGATATATGTTACAGAGAAATTGAACCGAGCAAAAAACAGTGGCCACCTAGCTTGATGGGCATTCAAATGTTTAGCAGCATCCAGATATATCAGATTTTTATGATCAGTAAAAACCTGTATTGGATGTCTTGCCCCTCCAAAAAATGTCACCAATGCTCAAACGCGAGTTTAATAGCTAGCAACTCTTGATTCTCAACATCATAGTTGAGCTCAGTCTCCGAAAAATTTTTAGAAAAGAAAGCACAGGGATGCACCACATCCTCTCCCTCCTGGGACAGAACTGCCCCCAGCCCTACTGATGAGTCATCAACCTCTACCAGAAAAGGCTTGGTCTCATCTGTCTGGATGAAAACAGGAGCAGAGCTAAAGCTCTCCTTGAGAGCTTTAAAAGTCTCAACTGCCTCAGTGGACCATTTAACAGCATTAGAACCCTTCTTGGCAAGATCAGTTATAGGTTTAGCGATAACAGAAAAATTCTTTATGAATTTTCTTTAATAATTGACAAACCTAAAAATCTTTGAACAGACTTTAAACATTCAGGCCTAAGCCAATCCAGTACTGCCTGAACCTTTACCGGGTCCATCTCAAACCCATCACTGGAGACCAAGTACTCCAAAAAACTCATTTTCTGTACCGCAAACTCGCACTTCTCCAATTTAGCAAAGAGGTTGTTTTCGCTCAAAATCTGTAGAACTTCGCAGACTCTCTGCCAATGCGACTCCAGATCAGGTGAATAGATCAAAATATCATCCAAATAAACATTAACACCCCTACCAATCAACGGCCTCAGAATGTCTTTAATGAAATTTTGAAAAAGCGAAAAGGCATCACCAGACACTCAAAACGACCCTCAGGGGTAATAAAGGCTGTCTTCCATTCATCGCCCTCTTTCACCCGCAGCAAATTATATGCCCCACGAAGGTCAATTTTAGAGAACCACTTCACTTAGTTGGTTAAACAAATCCGGAATTAGCGGCAATGGGTAAGGATTGCACGGTTCTAGGAAGTTTCGCCCCCAGCAGTTCGCCCGCCAGCATTTCGCCCCCAGCATTTCGCCCCCAGCATTTCGCCCCCAGGTACACGTCGCCCCCGAACATTTCGCCCCCAGCATTTCGCCCCCAGGATGTTTCGTCCCCGCAAATTTCGCCCCCGAACATTTCGCCCCCAGGCAGTTCGCCCCCGAACATTTCGCCCCCGAACATTTCGCCCCCGGCAGTTCGCCCCCGAACATTTCGCCCCCGAACATTTCGCCCCCGGCAGTTCGCCCCCGAACATTTCGCCCCCGAACATTTCGCCCCAGGATGTTTCGCCCCCGGCAGTTCGCCCCCGAACATTTCGCCCCCGGCAGTTCGCCCCCGAACATTTCGCCCCCGAATATTTCGCCCCCGAACATTTCGCCCCCAGCAGTTCGCCCCCGAACACTTCGCCCCCAGCATTTCGCCCCCATGATGTTTCGCCTCCGAACATTTGCCCGGCAGTTCGCCCCCGGCAGTTCGCCCCCGAACATTTCGCCCCTGGCAGTTCGCCCCCGAACATTTCGCCCCTGGCAGTTCGCCCCCGAACATTTCGCCCCGAACATTTCGCCCCCAGCATTTCGCCCCCAGGATGTTTCGCCTCCGAACATTTCGCCCACCGCAGTTCGCCCCCGAACATTTCGCCCCCGGCAGTTTGCCCCAGACCATTTTGCCCCCGAACATTTCGCCCCCGGCAGTTTGCCCCCAAACATTTCGCCCCCGCAGTTCGCCCCCGAACATTTCGCCCCCAGCATTTCACCCCCAGGATGTTTTGCCTCTAGCAATTAAAGACCTGCCTGAACTGAACGTTCGCTTATCACTAATAATACACCATATGAGTCTAAAATATACAATTCTGATCAAATGAGTTTTTTTAATTCTAAAACATTGTTTTCTAGATAAGTCATTTTACAAACAGACAGGAAAATAGTAAGATTTCATTGTTTACTAAGGAGGTCGTGCCCCTTGGTAGCAGAAAGGATCCTGGCCCCCTGTGATACATTCAGGGCTGCTTGTTCACAGCCCTCTGCAAAGCTCCCCTTCACTCTCTGCTCATGTGCTCTGTCCTGGACAAGAGAAGGGCTCCCCCCACCTGTGTAAAGTTGTTACAGGACGGAACACATAGAGGGGGGCTTTGCAGAAGGCTGTAAACCAGCAGCCCTTTATACATCATAGGGAATATATTGTTACGGTAGTTGCATGCTCCTGTGCAGCCACGGCCTCTAGAATCCATCCACAAGTACTGCTATTAAGGAGAAACAACCTCCTTAGCAACCACTGAAATCCTGTGTAATACTATTGTAGGAACTCGAGGATTCTGATAGCGTGGGGCAATGAACAATCAGAGACGGGTTTCTTTGAATGCAAATAATGTATTTGTGAAACAGCAAAACCCCCAAAAACAATATTCAAACAACCCGTAGTGACATGCAATGAGTCCATATATATATACACAAGTCCAGTTATATGAATCCGGATATATAAGTCCTTGAACCTCTATAGCGAGGGTGGTAAAGTTCTTACGACGGAGTCCTCACACAAATGTGACCACAAGGTAAGTCTGATGCACAGATAACGTGGCTGGATTTACACACTGCTGGTGTGTGAAGAGTCAGATCCAGGTATGCAGAAAACACAGGGAGGTCCAGGAACAAGTTAATCTCAGTTGTGGCTTAATTCAGTGAAGTCCAACAACAAGTTCATAAGTCAGTAAGGTTCCAGTAATAGTTCCAACAGCTCTCACCAGAGGTAATGCACAAAGGGTTAAACAGCAACAGTTCAGAAACACAGTTCTTATCAGATGGAGTGAACCAAGGGTTAAATTCCCAAGTCAACAGTTTAGTGACAACACAGTATGTGCAACTTACATATGCAGAGAATGTCCAGAGCCATGGGTAGAAACTGCTGTGGCAGAGAAACACCTGAAGATAACCTGGTTATGCACTTCCCTGGTAAATACACAACGATCTGTGAGGAACAAGCAGCTGGGTTGCAGGGAAACGGAAGCAGAATATTCCAGCAGTGAAGCCAGCACCTGAGCCGGGTTTTAAACAAACGAACAGGAAGTAGGGCACAGAAAACAGCAAACTCCATTTTAACAAAGGGCAAAATCATTGACAAAGTTACCTAGAAAACCCGGAATACTGACATTACTCCCCCCCCTAAAGACGGCCTCCGGACGGTCCTGGACCAGGCCTGTCCGGGTATCTCCGATGAAACTGAGCAATCTTCAGAGGCGCATTGATGTTACTTACTGGTTCCCAAGAATCATTTTCAGGAGAGTAACCTTGCCATCTAACTAGATACTGAAGCCGGTTTCTATGAAGTCTCGAATTAACAATATCCTGTACCACAAATTGTTCTTCGCCATCAACCAACACTGGTGGAGGGGGAGGTACGATACGTCCCTGAAATGTGTTAGGAGAGACTGGTTTTAATAAGGAAACATGAAATACTGGGTGTACCTTTAAAGTCCGTGGTAGCTTCAACCGACAGGCAACAGAGCTCACAATCCCCGTGATCTTGAATGGACCGATGAATTTCTGTCCCAGTTTCTGCGAAGGAACACCCAATTTTAGATTCTTGGTGGACAACCAAACTGAGTCTCCTACCTTATACATAGGTGCTGGTTTCCGGAATCTATCGGCCGACTTTTTGTAACGCTCCTGTGCTGTGGTCAGGGAGTCCTTCAAAACTTCAAGATTACGTTGCAACGCCGTCACTCTGTCTTCAACCGCTGGTACCGAAATCGTAACCGGAGACCTAGGCAAAATATTTGGATGATAACCCAGGTTGGCAAAAAAAGGCGTTACCTTCGTGGAACTGCTTTGGGAGTTGTTGTACGAAAATTCCGCTAGAGGAAGTAGCTTCAGCCAATCGTCCTGCAAATGACTGACGTAACAGCGTAGATATTGCTCCAAAGTTTGATTTGTCCGTTCGGTCTGCCCGTTGGTCTGAGGATGGTATGCAGAAGACAAGCAAACATTAATGTGGAGCGCAGAACAAAATCCTTTCCAAAATCTAGAGGTAAATTGTATTCCCCGGTCAGAAATGATGTCATCTGGTACCCCATGCAGCCGGAAAATGTTCTGGATAACTAGATCTACTGTCTCTGTAGCTGAGGGAAGACCAGCGCACGGAATGAAATGAGCAGCTTTCGTTAAACGATCTACTACCACCAAAATAGTATTTTTACCACCAGAGGTGGGTAACTCCACAATAAAGTCCATCGAAATAGACCCCCAAGGGCGAGACGGTACAGGTAGCGGTTTAAGAAGACCAGTAGGTGAAACACGAGGAACCTTGTACCGGGCACAAACTTCACAAGAGCGGACATAGTCATTCACATCCTTCAAGCAGGTAGGCCACCAAAAAAAAACGAGTTAACAATTCCTGCGTCTTCTGTACCCCCCTATGACCAGCCAATTTAGAGTCGTGGACCAATCTGAGAACTCGAAGTCTTACAGCCTCTGGGACATAAATACATCGATCTCTAAGCCACACACCATTCCGAAGGACAAGATTCACATTGTCAGGTGGAGCTGCAAGAAATACGTCACCGTCATAGGCCAGCTTGATCTCCTGCCACAAGTCCCGGTTCCGGAGCACTCCAACGAAATTGGCCTCCGACAAGATGGTCTTCGACGGGGTCCCAGGCACGGAATCCACGGTATGGATTCGGGATAATGCGTCAGCTTTCCCATTACGTGAACCTGGGCGGTACGAAATAATAAAATTAAACTGGTTCAAGAACAAACTCCACCTAGCTTGTCGAGGAGAAAGACACCTGGCAGACTTAAGGAATTCCAAATTGCGATGATCCGTGAGTACTACTACCTGCTGAGTTGCCCCCTGCAAATGGTGTCTCCATTCCTTAAAGGCAGAAATAATTGCCAAAAGTTCCTTATCTGCCACATCATAGTTCAGTTCTGCAGAAGATAACCTACGAGAGAAGAAGGCACACGGGTGCAGCAAACCTTTGTCTCCGGTACGTTGTGAGAGGATAGCTCCCAATGCACAGTCAGACGCGTCCACCTCCACGATAAAAGGCTGTGCAGGATCCGGATGCATCAATATTGGAGCTGTGGTAAAACAACCCTTCAGGCGATCAAAGGCTTCCTGAGCTTGCGAAGACCATTCAAACTTCTTCCCCTTCTGGTGAGGAGAGTGATGGGACGGACAATTTCTGAAAAATTTCGGATAAACCGTCTATAAAAGTTAGCAAAGCCAATGAATCGTTGTACCTCCTTAATGTTTCCTGGTACCGGCCAGTCCAAGATTGCCTGGATCTTGCTGGACTCCATATTCAATCCCTGAGGTGAGATAACATAGCCCAAAAATTGAATTTCAGAACAATGGAACTCACACTTTTCGAGTTTGATGTACAAATGATTATCTCTCAAACGTCTAAGTACGGTCTTGACATGTTCCTGATGTTCCTGTAAGGAGTCAGAAAAGATTAAGATGTCATCAAGGTAAATTACCACATATTGGTCCAATAAATCCCTGAAAATGTCGTTGGCTAAATGTTGAAAAGCAGCAGGAGCGTTACAGAGTCCGAATGGCATCACCAAATATTCAAAATGTCCATACCGGCATCTAAAAGCTGTCTTCCATTCGTCTCCGGGCCGTATACGGAGTAAATTATATGCCCCACGAAGATCTAATTTGGTAAATACTTTGGCCTGGCGAACTCTTTCCAACAATTCTGGAATTAGGGGCAACGGGTACCTGTTACGAATGGTTACCTTATTTAACTCCCGGTAGTCAATGCAGGGTCTTAGAGTACCATCCTTCTTCTTTACAAAGAAATTGGAGCTCCCGCTGGTGAAGAAGATGGTCGGATAAACCCCTTGGCTAAATTCTCATCTATATACTCTCGTAAAGATTTTAATTCCGGAGCCGCCAACGGGTAAACATGGCCGAAAGGAATCGCTGCTCCAGGAAGCAATTCTATGGGGCAGTCATACGGTCTATGTGGGGGAAGTTGATCTGCCTTCCTTTTATCACAAATGTCTGAGAATTCCTGATAAATCAGAGGGAGAGTAGGTACCTGTATCACCTCTTCCAAGTTCTGGGTAACTGGAGCCGCTACAGTTGGACTGATGGTAGAACTGCACTTCGGGAGAAAGGTTATCTCCTTGGTTTCCCAATTGATGATTGGATTTTGTGACCGTAACCAGGGAATTCCTAAAATTACAGGAAAATGAGGAGAAGATATTAACATGAATGAAAGTGTTTCTTGATGGTCTGGTTCCATCTTACACTCCAGAGGCACTGTCTCCCGATCTACTGGTCCAGAAACTAATGGGGAACCATCCACCGTTTCCATAGTGATTGGTGAAGCTCTTAGTTGTGTCTTAATACCATGTTCCTCTGCAAAAGAAGAATCCATGAAATTCCCACCTGCTCCAGAGTCTATCATGGCAGAACTTGATATCCACTGTTCCTCCCACTGAATCTGTATAGGAAGAGAACAATGTGAATATTTCTCCCCTTGATCTTTAGGGGAAGTCGGCATCAGTATTGGGGGAAAAACCGCATCTAGATGTAGACTGGTTTCCGAAACTTCAGACTCAGCGTCTGTGTTATCATAATCCCCTACTACCGCCAACACCTTGTTGGGTCGCCTAGGACATTTAGGACAATTGATGAGGAAATGGTCCGATTGACCACAATAGAAACATAAGCGCTCACGGAAACGGTGTTCGCGGCGTTCATTATTCTCACGTCTCTGCAGTGAGTCCACCTGCATAGGCACCTCCTCAGCCTCTCGCGGGTTTTTGCCTGTGGTTTCCCTGGACGGAAGAGAGTAATTAGTAATGCGATTTACAGCGGCCCATTTTTCTTGTCTGCGTTCAGTTAAAACGGATATCAATACGTACACAGTGCTGTATAAACAATTCAAACTCCTGTGGAGACTCTGAACGAGCTAGCTCATCCTTGATTACATTTGACAAACCTTTTCTAAAGATTGGTAATAAAGCATTGTTTTCCCACTGGGTGTCCACCACTAACCTTTTAAATTCAGTAACATATTCTATGACTGACCGTTTCCCCTGGCGTAAGGAAAGCAAGGCAGATTCAGCGGTAGCACGGCGGTTAGGATCGTCGAACATTTGCGCCATGGCTGCCAGAAAATTGTCCAAATTATTTAGACGGGTATCATGACTTTCAACCATAGGATTTGCCCAAGCCAGTGCACGTGATGTTAACAACATAATAATACATAGAACCTTAGATCTATCAGACCGGTAGTAAGAGGCATGTACATCAAAAAATAATATACATTGATTAACAAACCCACGGAATTGACTTCGGTCACCATTAAAACGGAATGGAGGCAATTTGGGCATACTGGTGGATGAGGTAGGCTCAGTAGGTAAGGCCTCCAGGACTCCTAACCTAGAACGTAGATCTTGGAGAGCCTGACCAAACCCCTGTGCATTGTGGTTAACCCGAGACTCCAAGTCTCTAATCTGATTGAGTGCAGCCGCCACTCCTGCTGCAAGGAGTTAACTATGGTGAACAGTTTGTCTGCCCGTGTCTCCGTCATTGCCCCAGCAGAATCCTCTTTTTTAGGCTGGAATATCCTGTAATACTATTGTAGGAACTCGAGGATTCTGATAGCGTGGGG
>JARQOD010000001.1:102952477-102989549 GCA_033576555.1 Oophaga sylvatica
CCCCGAACATTTCGCCCCTGGCAGTTCGCCCCCGAACATTTCGCCCCGAACATTTCGCCCCCAGCATTTTCGCCCCCAGGATGTTTCCCTCCGAACATTTCGCCCACCGCAGTTCGCCCCCGAACATTTCGCCCCGGCAGTTTGCCCCAGACCATTTTGCCCCCGAACATTTCGCCCCCGGCAGTTTTGCCCCAAACATTTCGCCCCCCGCAGTTCGCCCCCGAACATTTCGCCCCAGCATTTCACCCCCAGGATGTTTTGCTCTAGCAATTAAAGACCTGCCTGAACTGAACGTTCGCTTATCACTAATAATACACCATATGAGTCTAAAATATACAATTCTGATCAAATGAGTTTTTTTAATTCAAAAAACATTGTTTTCTAGATAAGTCATTTTACAAACAGACAGGAAAATAGTAAGATTTCATTGTTTACTAAGGAGGTCGTGCCCCCTTGGTAGCAGAAAGGATCCTGGCCCCCTGTGATACATTCAGGGCTGCTTGTTCACAGCCCTCTGCAAAGCTCCCCTTCACTCCCCTGCTCATGTGCTCTGTCCTGGACAAGAGAAGGCTCCCCCCACCTGTGTAAAGTTGTTACAGGACGGAACCCATAGAGGGGGGCTTTGCAGAAGGCTGTAAACCAGCAGCCCTTTATACATCATAGGGAATATATTGTTACGGTAGTTGCATGCTCCTGTGCAGCCACGGCCTCTAGAATCCATCCACAAGTAACTGCAAATAAGGAGAAACAACCTCCTTAGCAACCACTGAAATCCTGTGTAATACTATTGTAGAACTCGAGGATTCTGATAGCGTGGGGCAATGAACAATCAGAGACGGGTTTCTTTGAATGCAAATAATGTATTTGTGAAACAGCAAAACCCCCAAAAACAATATTCAAACAACCCGTAGTGACATGCAATGAGTCCATATATATAAAACACAAGTCCAGTTATATGAATCCGGATATATAATTTCCTTGAACCTCTATAGCGAGGGTGGTAAAGTTCTTACGACGGAGTCCTCACACAAATGTGACCACAAGGTAATCTGATGCACAGATAACGTGCTGGATTTACACACTGCTGGTGTGTGAAGAGTCAGATCCAGGTATGCAGAAAACACAGGAGGTCCAGGAAACAAGTTATCTCAGTTGTGGCTTAATTCAGTGAAGTCCAACAACAAGTTCATAAGTCAGTAAGGTTCCAGTAATAGTTCCAACAGCTCTCACCAGAGGTAATGCACAAAGGGTTAAACAGCAACAGTTCAGAAACACAGTTCTTATCAGATGGAGTGAACCAAGGGTAAATTCCCAAGTCAACAGTTTAGTGACAACACAGTATGTGCAACTTACATATGCAGAGAATGTCCGAGCCTGGGTAGAAACTGCTGTGGCAGAGAAACACCTGAAGATAACCGGGTTATGCACTTCCCTGGTAAATACACAACGATCTGTGAGGAACAAGCAGCTGGTTGCAGGGAAACGGAAGCAGAATATTCCAGCAGTGAAGCCAGCACCTGAGCCGGTTTTAAAAAAACGAACAGGAAGTAGGGCACAGAAAACAGCAAACTCATTTTAACAAAGGGCAAAATCATTGACAAAGTTACCTAGAAAACCCGGAATACTGACATTACTCCCCCCCCTAAAGACGGCCTCCGGACGGTCCTGGACCAGGCCTGTCCGGTATCTCCGATGAAACTGAGCAATCTTCAGAGGCGCATTGATGTTACTTACGGGTTCCCAAGAATCATTTTCAGGAGAGTAACCTTGCCATCTAACTAGATACTGAAGCCGGTTTCTATGAAGTCTCGAATTAACAATATCCTGTACCACAAATTGTTCTTCGCCATCAACCAACACTGGGAGGGGGAGGTACGATACGTCCCTGAAATGTTTAGAGAGACTGGTTTTAATAAGGAAACATGAAATACTGGGTGTACCTTTAAAGTCCGTGGTAGCTTCAACCGACAGGCAACCCGAGCTCACAATCCCCGTGATCTTGAATGGACCGATGAATTTCTGTCCCAGTTTCTGCGAAGGAACACCCAATTTTAGATTCTTGGTGGACAACCAAACTGAGTCTCCTACCTTATACATAGGTGCTGGTTTCCGGAATCTATCGGGCCCACTTTTTGTAACGCTCCTGTGCTGTGGTCAGGGAGTCCTTCAAAACTTCAAGATTACGTTGCAACGCCGTCACTCTGTCTTCAACCGCTGGGACCGAAATCGTAACCGGAGACCTAGGCAAAATATTTGGATGATAACCCAGGTTGGCAAAAAAAGGCGTTACCTTCGTGGAACTGCTTTGGGAGTTGTTGTACGAAAATTCCGCTAGAGGAAGTAGCTTCAGCCAATCGTCCTGCAATGACTGACGTAACAGCGTAGATATTGCTCCAAAGTTTGATTTGTCCGTTCGGTCTGCCCGTTGGTCTGAGGATGGTATGCAGAAGACAAGCAAACATTAATGTGGAGCGCAGAACAAAATCCTTTCCAAAATCTAGAGGTAAATTGTATTCCCCGGTCAGAAATGATGTCATCTGGTACCCCATGCAGCCGGAAAATGTTCTGGATAACTAATCTACTGTCTCTGTAGCTGAGGGAAGACCAGCGCACGGAATGAAATGAGCAGCTTTCGTTAAACGATCTACTACCACCAAAATAGTATTTTTACCACCAGAGGTGGGTAACTCCACAATAAAGTCCATCGAAATAGACCCCCAAGGGCGAGACGGTACAGGTAGCGGTTTAAGAAGACCAGTAGGTGAAACACGAGGAACCTTGTACCGGGCACAAACTTCACAAGAGCGGACATAGTCATTCACATCCTTTAAGCAGGTAGGCCACCAAAAAAAAAACGAGTTAAACAATTCCTGCGTCTTCTGTACCCCCCTATGACCACCAATTTAGAGTCGTGGACCAATCTGAGAACTCAAGTCTTACAGCCTCTGGGACATAAATACATCGATCTCTAAGCCACACACCATTCCGAAGGACAAGATTCACATTGTCAGGTGGAGCTGCAAGAAATACGTCACCGTCATAGGCCAGCTTGATCTCCTGCCACAAGTCCCGGTTCCGGAGCACTCCAACGAAATTGGCCTCCGACAAGATGGTCTTCGACGGGGTCCCAGGCACGGAATCCACGGTATGGATTCGGGATAATGCGTCAGCTTTCCCATTACGTGAACCTGGGCGGTACGAAATAATAAAATTAAACTGGTTCAAGAACAAACTCCACCTAGCTTGTCGAGGAGAAAGACACCTGGCAGACTTAAGGAATTCCAAATTGCGATGATCCGTGAGTACTACTACCTGCTGAGTTGCCCCTGCAAATGGTGTCTCCATTCCTTAAAGGCAGAAATAATTGCCAAAAGTTTCCTTATCTGCCACATCATAGTTCAGTTCTGCAGAAGATAACCTACGAGAGAAGAAGGCACACGGGTGCAGCAAACCTTTGTCTCCGGTACGTTGTGAGAGGATAGCTCCCAATGCACAGTCAGACGCGTCCACCTCCACGATAAAAGGCTGTGCAGGATCCGGATGCATCAATATTGGAGCTGTGGTAAAACAACCCTTCAGGCGATCAAAGGCTTCCTGAGCTTGCGAAGACCATTCAAACTTCTTCCCCTTCTTGGTGAGGAGAGTGATGGGACGGACAATTTCTGAAAAATTTCGGATAAACCGTCTATAAAAGTTAGCAAAGCCAATGAATCGTTGTACCTCCTTAATGTTTCCTGGTACCGGCCAGTCCAAGATTGCCTGGATCTTGCTGGACTCCATATTCAATCCCTGAGGTGAGATAACATAGCCAAAAATTGAATTTCAGAACAATGGAACTCACACTTTTCGAGTTTGATGTACAAATGATTATCTCTCAAACGTCTAAGTACGGTCTTGACATGTTCCTGATGTTCCTGTAAGGATCAGAAAAGATTAAGATGTCATCAAGGTAAATTACCACATATTGGTCCAATAAATCCCTGAAAATGTCGTTGGCTAAATGTTGAAAAGCAGCAGGAGCGTTACAGAGTCCGAATGGCATCACCAAATATTCAAAATGTCCATACCGGCATCTAAAAGCTGTCTTCCATTCGTCTCCGGGCCGTATACGGAGTAAATTATATGCCCCACGAAGATCTAATTTGGTAAATACTTTGGCCTGGCGAACTCTTTCCAACAATTCTGGAATTAGGGGCAACGGGTACCTGTACGAATGGTTACCTTATTTAACTCCCGGTAGTCAATGCAGGGGTCTTAGAGTACCATCCTTCTTCTTTACAAAGAATATTGGAGCTCCCGCTGGTGAAGAAGATGGTCGGATAAACCCCTTGGCTAAATTCTCATCTATATACTCTCGTAAAGATTTTAATTCCGGAGCCGCCAACGGGTAAACATGGCCGAAAGGAATCGCTGCTCCAGGAAGCAATTCTATGGGGCAGTCATACGTCTATGTGGGGGAAGTTGATCTGCCTTCCTTTTATCACAAATGTCTGAGAATTCCTGATAAATCAGAGGGAGAGTAGGTACCTGTATCACCTCTTCCAAGTTCTGGTAACTGGAGCCGCTACAGTTGGACTGATGGTAGAACTGCACTTCGGGAGAAAGGTTATCTCCTTGGTTTCCCAATTGATGATTGGATTTTGTGACCGTAACCAGGGAATTCCTAAAATTACAGGAAAATGAGGAGAAGATATTAACATGAATGAAAGTGTTTCTTGATGGTCTGGTTCCATCTTACACTCCAGAGGCACTGTCTCCCGATCTACTGGTCCAGAAACTAATGGGGAACCATCCACCGTTTCATAGTGATTGGTGAAGCTCTTAGTTGTGTCTTAATACCATGTTCCTCTGCAAAAGAAGAATCCATGAAATTCCCACCTGCTCCAGAGTCTATCATGGCAGAACTTGATATCCACTGTTCCTCCCACTGAATCTGTATAGGAAGAGAACAATGTGAATATTCTCCCCTTGATCTTTAGGGGAAGTCGGCATCAGTATTGGGGGAAAAACCGCATCTAGATGTAGACTGGTTTCCGAAACTTCAGACTCAGCGTCTGTGTTATCATAATCCCCTACTACCGCCAACACCTTGTTGGGTCGCCTAGGACATTTAGGACAATTGATGAGGAAATGGTCCGATTGACCACAATAGAAACATAAGCGCTCACGGAAACGGTGTTCGCGGCGTTCATTATTCTCACGTCTCTGCAGTGAGTCCACCTGCATAGGCACCTCCTCAGCCTCTCGCGGGTTTTTGCCTGTGGTTTCCCTGGACGGAAGAGAGTAATTAGTAATGCGATTTACAGCGGCCCATTTTTCTTGTCTGCGTTCAGTTAAACGGATATCAATACGTACACAGTGCTGTATAAACAATTCAAACTCCTGTGGAGACTCTGAACGAGCTAGCTCATCCTTGATTACATTTGACAAACCTTTTCTAAAGATTGGTAATAAAGCATTGTTTTCCCACTGGGTGTCCACCACTAACCTTTTAAATTCAGTAACATATTCTATGACTGACCGTTTCCCCTGGCGTAAGGAAAGCAAGGCAGATTCAGCGTAGCACGGCGGTTAGGATCGTCGAACATTTGCGCCATGGCTGCCAGAAAATTGTCCAAATTATTTAGACGGGTATCATGACTTTCAACCATAGGATTTGCCCAAGCCAGTGCACGTGATGTTAACAACATAATAATACATAGAACCTTAGATCTATCAGACCGGTAGTAAGAGGCATGTACATCAAAAAATAATATACATTGATTAACAAACCCACGGAATTGACTTCGGTCACCATTAAAACGGAATGGAGGCAATTTGGGCATACTGGTGGATGAGGTAGGCTCAGTAGGTAAGGCCTCCAGGACTCCTAACCTAGAACGTAGATCTTGGAGAGCCTGACCAAACCCCTGTGCATTGTGGTTAACCGAGACTCCAAGTCTCTAATCTGATTGAGTGCAGCCGCCACCTCCTGCTGCAAGGAGTTAACTATGGTGAACAGTTTGTCTGCCCGTGTCTCCGTCATTGCCCCAGCAGAATCCTCTTTTTTAGGCTGGAATATCCTGTAATACTATTGTAGGAACTCGAGGATTCTGATAGCGTGGGCAATGAACAATCAGAGACGGGTTTCTTTGAATGCAAATAATGTATTTGTGAAACAGCAAAACCCCCAAAAACAATATTCAAACAACCCGTAGTGACATGCAATGAGTCCATATATATATACACAAGTCCAGTTATATGAATCCGGATATATAAGTCCTTGAACCTCTATAGCGAGGGTGGTAAAGTTCTTACGACGGAGTCCTCACACAAATGTGACCACAAGGTAAGTCTGATGCACAGATAACGTGGCTGGATTTACACACTGCTGGTGTGTGAAGAGTCAGATCCAGGTATGCAGAAAACACAGGGAGGTCCAGGAACAAGTTAATCTCAGTTGTGGCTTAATTCAGTGAAGTCCAACAACAAGTTCATAAGTCAGTAAGGTTCCAGTAATAGTTCCAACAGCTCTCACCAGAGGTAATGCACAAAGGGTTAAACAGCAACAGTTCAGAAACACAGTTCTTATCAGATGGAGTGAACCAAGGGTTAAATTCCCAAGTCAACAGTTTAGTGACAACACAGTATGTGCAACTTACATATGCAGAGAATGTCCAGAGCCATGGGTAGAAACTGCTGTGGCAGAGAAACACCTGAAGATAACCTGGTTATGCACTTCCCTGGTAAATACACAACGATCTGTGAGGAACAAGCAGCTGGGTTGCAGGGAAACGGAAGCAGAATATTCCAGCAGTGAAGCCAGCACCTGAGCCGGGTTTTAAACAAACGAACAGGAAGTAGGGCACAGAAAACAGCAAACTCCATTTTAACAAAGGGCAAAATCATTGACAAAGTTACCTAGAAAACCCGGAATACTGACATCCTGCAGCACATGGAGCTTTAACTTGGATGAGACTTTTCACACAGAAGTGAAGCTGCTGGAAGGTCTCCTTTGGAAATGAATAAATGAATATCATGGGCGGTTCTAGGAAGTTTCGCCCCCAGCAGTTCGCCCCCAGCATTTCGCCCCAGCATTTAGTCCCCAGCAGTTCGCCCCCAGGTACAACGTCGCCCCCGAACATTTCGCCCCCAGCATTTCGCCCCCAGGATGTTTCGTCCCCGCACATTTCGCCCCGGCAGTTCGCCCCCGAACATTTCGCCCCCGAACATTTCGCCCCCGGCAGTTCGCCCCCGAACATTTCGCCCCAGGATGTTTTGCCCCCGGCAGTTCGCCCCCGAACATTTCACCCCCGAACATTTCGCCCCCAGCATTTCGCCCCCAGGATGTTTCGCCCCCGAACATTTCGCCCCCTGCAGTTCGCCCCCGAACATTTCACCCCCGGCAGTTCGCCCCAGACCATTTCGCCCCCGAACATTTTGCCCCCGGCAGTTCGCCCCCAAACATTTCGCCCCCGGCAGTTCGCCCCCGAACATTTCGCCCCCAGCATTTCACCCCCAGGATGTTTTGCCTCTAGCAATTAAAGACCTGCCTGAACTGAACGTTCGCTTATCACTAATAATACACCCATATGAGTCTAAAATATACAATTCTGATCAAATGAGTTTTTTTAAATTCTAAAACATTGTTTTTCTAGATAAGTCATTTTACAAACAGACAGGAAAATAGTAAGATTTCATTGTTTACTAAGGAGGTCATGCCCCCTTGGTAGCAGAACGGATCCTGGCCCCCTGTGATACATTCAGGGCTGCTTGTTCACAGCCCTCTGGAAAGCTCCCCTTCACTCTCCGCTCATGTGCTCTGTCCTGGACAAGAGGAGGGCTCCCCCCGCCTGTGTAAAGTTGTTACAGGACGGAACACATAGGGGGGGGGGCTTTGCAGAGGGCTGTAAACCAGCAGCCCTTTATACATCATAGGGAATATATTTTTACGGTAGTTGCATGCTCCTGTGCAGCCACGGCCTCTAGAATCCATCCACAAGTACTTCTACTAAGGAGAACCAACCTCCTTAGCAACCACTGAAATCCTGCAGCACATGGAGCTTTAACTTGGATGAGACTTTTCACACAGAAGTGAAGCTGCTGGAAGGTCTCCTTTGGAAATGAATAAATGAATATCATGGGCAAGGGGTACTATAAAATAACTTATGCTTTTTGTAGAGTTATGCTTTAACTGTATATATCAAAACTGTTGTAACAAGAAACATAAAAAGCTATAGAGGGGAAGGATTAGAGAAAAAGAGAAAAGACAAATTACAGGTTATAATGCTTGAATGATTTTACAGCTAGAAACACTGCTCTCAAAACATACAATATGTGACCATGAACTAAAATTCAAAGCTGTAGGCAATGCCTCTCAGATAATCCATCAAGCTTCTATTATTGAAATCTTGCACGATACGTTTAACCCTTGCTGAAATTGCAGCATACTTTTTGTTTCTTGAGCAATGGGATTTCCTGCTATTATCTGAATAATTTCAAAACTATGGAGCTCTTGCTGATGTTTCAGACAGTTAATGAACTGGTATATATTTGGAAAAGAGTACCACATGTTTCTCGAAAGCTACGGTGCCATCCTTCGACATCATTATTTGTTCGCTGTTGATCATTCAATGTTCGTTCATACACATTCCAGAGTTGAACTGGAAACAAAGGTGCTTGACGCCCTCTGCAATTCATTCGACCGATATAGCTGTCTTCAAAATAGTTGGCAATAGGTATTGCTTCTTTGGAAAGTCAGGATCTTCCACCAATTCTTCAAATGATTGCACAACATTCTGTGGTGGTATAAATGCCAGTGCAGGTATCATGCGTATCCAATGGGCAAATTCATGGTCACCTTGGTATTGCATCTTGAGTCCTTCATTTTGAACTTTACGCCAAATGTCTTCTCAAGGTTGGGGAATTCACTTTCAAATGCCTGTATTGCAGCTAGTTCAAAATCCAACATCAGGTTGTCTGGCTGCAGTCCAGGCTGCAAGTTCTTCAGCTCTTGCAGCAACCTCTGGTATGTAGAACGGCTCTTGTCTGTCAGCAAGGTGTACACTAGTGGAACAACAAGGCCGCTATGGACTACATGGATTGTGTAAAGTTGCTTAAACAAGGCTGGTGTAGTTAAAAAAATGCCATCAGCAAACCACTCTTTACTTTGTGCCAGTAGATGGAGATTGTCTCTTGTTCCAAATATCAACATACGGCTGTGTCCATATCCTAATTTAACCCCTTACTGCCATCGGACGTACTATCCCGTCCATGGTACCTGGGCCCGTATGACCGGGGACGGGATAGTACGTCCCGTGCGATCGGACGCTCTCCCGGAGGAAGCGCAGCCGATCGCGGCAGGGTGTCAGCTGATTATCACAGCTGACACCCAGCACTATGTGTCAGGAGCGGTCACGGACCGCTCCCGGCACATTAACCCCTGGCACACCGCGATCAAACATGATCGCGGTGTACCCGGGGCACAGGGGAGGATCGCGCAGGCAGGGGGCTCCCTGCGCGCTCCCCTGAGACCCTCAGAGCAGCGCGATGTGTCGCGCTGTTCCGAGGGTCTGTCCTCCCTCCAGGTCCCCGGATCCAAGATGGCGCCGGGGTCCTGCGGGGAGGCGGCTTCCTCAGTGCCTGCTGAGAGCAGGCACTGAGAAGCCTGCAGCGATGCCAGAGCGATCGCTGGTGTGACAGAGTGCTGTGCACACAGTCACACCAGCGATCTGCTAAAATACAGTGATGTCCCACCCTGGGACAAAGTAAAAAAGTAAAAAAATGAAAATTAAAAGTGGTAAAAAAAATCATAAAAAAAAAAATAAAAATATTCCCCAATAAATTCATTTCTTCCTGTAAATAAAAAAAACAAAACAATAAAAGTACACATATTTGGTATCGCCGCGTCTGTAACGACCCCCCCTATAAAAACATCCCACTATTTAACCCCTTTAGTGAACCCCTTAAAAAAAAAAAAAAACTAAGCAAAAAATCAATGCTTTATCATCATACCGCCGAACAAAAAGTGGAATAACACGCGATCAAAAAGACCGATATAAATAAACATGGTACCGGCTGAAAACGTCATCTTGTCCCGCAAAAAACGAGCCATCATACAGCATCATCAGCGAAAAAATAAAAAAGTTATAGCTCGCAGAATAAAGCGATGCAAAAATAATATTTTTTTTAGATAAAATTGCTTTTATTCTATAAAAAACCCCAAAACATAAAAAAAGATATAAATGAGGTATCGCCGTAATCGTACTGACCCGAACAATAAAACTGCTTTATCAATTTTACCACGCGCGAAACGGTATAAACGCCTCCCCCAAAAGAAATTCATGAATTGCTGATTTTTGTTCATTCTAACCTCCCAAAAATCGAAATAAAAAGCGATCAAAAAATGTCACATGCTCAAAAATGGTACCAATAAAAACGTCACCTCGTCCCACAAAAAATAAGACCTAACATGACTCTGTGGGCCAAAATATGCAAAAATTATAGCTCTCAAAATGTGGTGATGCAAAAAACTACTTTTTGCAATAAAAAGCGTCTTTTAGCGTGACAGCTGCCAATCATAAAACCCGCTATAAATAGCAAATCAAACCCCCCTTTATCACCCCCTTAGTTAGGGAAAAATAATAAAATTAAAAAAATGTATTTATTTCCATTTTTCCATTAGGGTTAGGGTTGCGGCTAAAGTTAGGGTTAGGGTTGGCGCTAACGTTAGGATTAGGGTTAGGGTTGGGATTAGGGTTAGGGGTGTGTTAGGGTTAGGTTTGTGGTTAGGGTTGGGACTAGGGTTAGGGGTGTATTGGGGTTAGGTTGGAGTTAGAATTGGGGGGTTTTCTGCTGTTTAGGCACATCAGGGGCTCTCCAAATGTACATGGCGTCTGAACTCAATTCCAGTCAATTCTGCGTTGAAAAAGTCAAACGGTGCTCCTTCACTTCTGAGCTCTGCCATGCGCCCAAGCAGTAGTTTACCCCCACATATGGGGTATCAGCGTACTCTGTACCCCAAGAGTTATTGTGCAATTTGTCCTATTTCTTCTGTTACCCTTGGGAAAATTAAAAACTGGGGGCGAAAATATCATTTTTGTAAAAAAAAAATGAATTTTTTGTTTTTTACGGCTGTATGTTATAAACTTCTGTGAAGCACTTGGGGCTTCATAGCGCTCACCACACATCTAGATAAGTTCCTTGTGGGGTCTATTTTCCAAAATGGGGTCACTTGTGGGGGGTTTCCACTGTGTAGGCGCATCAGGGGCTCTCCAAATGCGACATGACGCCCCCAGACCATTCCATCAAAGTCTGCAATCCAAAACGTCACTACTTCCCTTCCGAGCCCCAACGTGTACCCATACAGTAGTTTTCTCCCACATATTGGGTATCAGCGTACTCAGGACAAATTGGACAACAACTTTTGGGGTCCAATTTCTCCTGTTACCCTTTTGAAAGTAAAATATTTGGGGCGAAAAAATCATTTTTGTAAAAAAAAAAAGGATTTTTTATTTTTACGGCTGTACGCTATAAACTCTGTGAAGCACTTCGGGCTTCAAAGTGCTCACCACACATCTAGATAAGTTCCTTGTGGGGTCTATTTTCCAAAATGGGGTCACTTGTGGGGGGTTTCCACTGTTTAGGCGCATCAGGGGCTCTCCAAATGCGACATGACGCCCCCAGACCAATCCATCAAAGTCTGCAATCCAAAACGTCACTACTTCCCTTCCAAGCCCCGACGTGCGCCCATACAGTAGTTTACTCCCACATATTGGGTATCAGCGTACTCAGGACAAATTGGAAAACAACTTTTTGGGTCCAATTTCTCCTGTTATCCTTGTGAAAATAAAATATTGGGGCAAAAAAATCATTTTTGTAAAAAAAAAAAAGATTTTTTATTTTACGGCTGTACGTTATAAACTTCTGTGAAGCACTTTCAGGTTCAAAGTGCTCACCACACATCTAGATAAGTTCCTTGTGGGGTCTATTTTCCAAAATGGGGTCACTTGTGGGGGGTTTCCACTGTTTAGGCACATCAGGGGCTCTCCAAATGCAACATGACGCCCCCAGACCAATCCATCAAAGTCTGCAATCCAAAACGTCACTACTTCCCTTCCGAGCCCCGACGTGCGCCCATACAGTAGTTTACTCCCACATATTGGGTATCAGCGTACTCAGGACAAATTGGACAACAACTTTTGGGGTCCAATTTCTCCTGTTACCCTTGTGAAATAAAATATTGGGGGCAAAAAAATCATTTTTGTAAAAAAAAAAAAAAGATTTTTTATTTTACGGCTGTACGTTATAAACTTCTGTGAAGCACTTGGGGTTCAAAGTGCTCACCACATATCTAGATAAGTTCCTTGAGGGGTCTAGTTTCCAAAATGGTGTAATTTGTGGTGGGTTTCCACTGTTTAGGCAGATCAGGAGCTCTCCAAACACGACATGGCATCCAGCCAATTCTGCGTTGAAAAAGTCAAACGGCGCTCCTTCCCTTCCAAACTCTGCCATGCACCCAAACAGTGGTTTACCCCCACAAATGGGGTATCAGCGTACTCAGGACAAATTGCACAATAACTTTTGGAGTCTTGTTACCCTTGGGAAAATAAAAATTGGGGTGAAAAGATCAATTTTGTGGAAAAAATATGATTTTTTAATTTTACGGCTCTACGTTATAAACTTGTGTGAAGCACTTGGGGGTTCAAATTGCTCACCAAAGATCTAGATAAGTTCCTTAGGGGGTCTAGTTTCCCAAATGGGGTCACTTGTGGGGGGTTTCCACTGTTTAGGCACATCAGGGACTCTCCAAATGCAACATGGCGTCTAATCTCAATTCCAGCCAATTTTGGTTGGAAAAAGTCAAATGGTGCTCCTTCCCTTCTGAGATCTGCCGTGCGCCCAAACAGTGGTTCCCCCCCACATATGGGGTATCAGCGTACTCAGGACAAATTGGACAACAACTTTTGAGGTCCAATTTCTCTTGTTACCTATGGGAAAATAAAAATTAGTGACTAAGAGATAATTTTTGTGGGAAAAAAATAGGATTTTTTATTTTCATGCCCGGGCATTATAAACTTGTGTGAAGCACTTGGGGGTTCAAAGTGCTCACCAAAGATCTAGATAAGTTCCTTAGGGGTCTAGCTTCCAAAATGGGGTCACTTGTGGGGGGTTTCCACTGTTTAGGCTCATCTGGGGCACTACAAGTGGAACATGACCCCCATCAATGTTTGCATTCCAAAACGTTACTGCTTCCTTTACAAGCCCTGCCATGCGCCCAAACAGTTTCCCCCCCCCCCACATATTGGGTATCAGCGTACTCAGGACAAATTGGACAACAACTTTTGGGGTCCAATTTCCTTGGGAAAAATCAAAAATTTGGGACTAAAAAATCATTTTTGTGGAAAATTGTTTTTTTTTTTTTTTCACACCCAGGCATTATAAAAGTTTGTGAAACACTTGGGGTTCAAAGTGCTCACAACAGATCTAGATAAGTTCCTTAGGGGGTCTAGTTTCCAAAATGGTGTCACTTGTGGGGGTTTCCACTGTTTAGGCGCATCAGTGGCTCTCCAAACACGACATGGCGTCCAATCTCAACTCCAGCCAATTTTAGTTTGAAAAAGTCAAACGGCGCTCCTTCCCTTACGAGCTCTGCCGTGTGCCTAAACAGTGGTTTTCCCCCACATATGGGGTATTGGCGTACTCAGGAGAAATTGCACAACAACTTTATCTGTCCATTTTCTCCTTTTACCCTTGTGAAAATAAAAAAAAGTTTGTAAAAGATCATTTTTGTGGCTAAAAAGTTAAATATTCATTTTTTTCGTTCCACGTTGCTTCAGCTCCTGTGAAGCACCTGAAGGGTTAATAAAATTCTTGAATGTGGTTTTGAGTACCTTGAGGGGTGCAGGTTTTAGAATGGTGTCACTTTTGGGTATTTTCTGCCATATAGACCCCTCAAAGTGACTTCAAACGTGAGGTGTTCCCTAAAAAAATGGCTTTGTAAATTTTGTTGTAAAAATGAGAAATCACTGGTCAACTTTTAAACCCTTATAATTTCCTAACAAAAAAAAATTTTGGTTCCAAAATTGTGCTGATGTAAAGTAGACATGTGGGAAATGTTATTTCTTAACTATTTTGTATGACATATTTCTCTGTTTTAAGGGAAAAAAAATTCAAATTTTGAAAATTGCAAAATTTTCAAAATTTTCGCCATATTTGCATTTTTTTCAAAAATAAACGCAAGGTATATCGAAGAAATTTTACCACTAACGTGAAGTACAATATGTCACGAGAAAACAATCTCAGAATCGCGAATATCCGTTGAAGCGTTCCAGAGTTATAACCTCATAAAGAGACAGTGGTCAGAATTGTAACAATTGGCCCGGTCATTAACGTGCAAACCACCCTTGGGGGTGAAGGTGTTAAAATGAAAGTATTACTAGAGGAAATAATAGAAAAAGTGTAACAAGCATCAGACAGATAATTTTGGGATGAATTAAAAAAAATATCCTAATCAGAAGCCTCTGTTCATATCTCACATTAAAAACTCACATTTTGCTCCAGATTTTCTGATTTCATAATAAAAAAACTGAAGCAAAATCTAGTGTAAAGGGCCAACCAATCCTTTTTTACAACATATATTGTCCCATTGGAAAATTATATATTTTTGTTTAAAAAATATATATATTTATTTAAAAAAATAATGGAATTGTTTTAATACAATGTTAAATACCATATTTTTCGGACCATAAGACGCACTTTTTTCCTCCAAATTTGGGAGGAAAATGTAGGTGCGTCTTATGGTCGGAATGTAACGTGGGGAGGGGCAGGGTTCAGCGGTGGAGTGAGATCGCAGGAGGCAGGAAAATATCCCCTCCGCTGCAGGAATCCAGGGCTGGGGAAACCACTGGTCCTGATACTTAAGTGCAGTGAATATTCATTAGCCGCTTCCCCTCCCACCTATCAGCTGAGCAGTGAGCGAGGAGCAGCAAATGAAAGAGCTACATGGTTCCCCAGCGCCTGATTCCTGCAGCAGCCGGGAGATGTGTGTTTGAAGGAGAAGGAGGCGAAAGGAGCAGAGTGCAGCAGGAGGGATCGCATACCTGACAGCACAGGGGCTGTGCTGATGCCATGCTGAATGCTCCTGTGGAGGACCTGTGATGAGGTCATGAAGAGGGCGGGCTGGAGCATCACATGACCACACAAAGCCCTGCCTCTTCATGATGTCATCACAGGTCCTGCACACACTCTACAACAGAGAATTAATTAAAAGGTTAGTAATGACAGCACATAAAAAAATCACTCTGCCATCCTGTGGTGGACTATAACTCCCAGCATGCCATAGGATCTGCAGGACATGCTGAGAGTTATAGTTCTCCCATGGGATCTTAAAACAGCACTCCAGTGTTATTTTTCAGTGCTGGAGTGGTACTTTAAATATAAGCCCCGTGCCCCCATTCATATACTCACCCTCCAGCATCTTCACATAGTACTTTATAGACACCACACTGGTCCCGCAGCAGCATCTCCTACCCGTAGCTTCCAACATAATAACATACTATTATATATAATAACACCACATATAATAGTATGTTATTTATGTTATTAAATATTTTACCAGATTTTTTGCTTCAAATATATTTTTCCCTATTTTCCACCTCTAAAACCTGGGTGCGTCTTATAGTCCGGTGCGTCTTATAGTCCAAAAAATACAGTAGTTAAGTAGCTTACCAGAGTCATGCAGAAGGAACTGCTGCTGGACACCATCAATACTGATCTCCTGAAACTCCTGGGGGATAACAAGTTGATCAAGGGTTTGAGGTAACCTTGGGATATTGCCAAGTTGCCTTGCTAATCGTATTGTTCTCTTCAGTGATGCTTTCCTTGGGAGAAGTGCTACAACATTAGAATAGGCTCCTGAAACGACGTCTGTGAGAATCTGTTGTGGTGTCTCCTGTGTTGAACTTGCCCTGGTGACTGCCTCATTAACAAGTCGGATTGCTTCAGGTCTTGCAGATTGTGAGGCGTGACTGTGAAGATTGACTACTTTCACAACTTCGCCAGATTCTTCATTGGTCCAAACACGTCCCTTGCAAGTCGACCGTTTTTTCACATACCCAGATGGAATGGACATCGTAAGTAAATGTGATTCTCATGGACCAACTTCCTCCTTCCACGTTTGGACAGAACTGAATTCATAGTTGTAGAAAGTGAATTGCTGTGGAAGCTGACTGATTTTTTGTGGCAGTACACTTCTCTCTTTGTGGAGATTTCAAACACTGCTATATCCTGATGTACAGATGGAATAAAAGTAGTAATGTAACTTGTTACTTGTTACATCTGCAACAAAACTTGCAACAAAGCTGGTCAGTGCTGGGTCAGGTAAAAGTTCAAAATTGTTTTGATTTTAGGCCTCTTGCACACTAATTTTAAAAGTGCTTTCACACTTGTGTTTGAGGCCGCCAGAGGTCGATCTGCTCTGGATCTGACATCCAGCTGACCCCGGGGCAATGCTGGCGGAATGCTGGCATTCTGCTTGCATTGCCCATAGAAGTGAACCGCTGGGTTCCGCGATCTGCAGTCGCCCGTTCGCTTTTGTAATACCGCATTCCGCTATCAGTGTCAGAACAAAAAGAAAAGCATTTTCTTCTTTTCATTCCGCTGCAGGTTAGCGGAACGGCGGCATTACAGAAGCGAACGGGTGGCCTGTAGTGCATATGTAGCGGAAGTGTGAAAGCACCCTTATGCTGCCACTGTTTTAGAACTCCAAAGCACGTGTTTACTAGCATTTTTGAGAGCACTTTTGTGATCGCTCTCGGTAATGACCCATAAGATACAGGCTATTGATGAATGCTAAGTGCTCAAAAATAGCTCCTGTAATAAAATAAAAAGAGCTGGCCGAAACAACACCTCGCTTTGCCAGCCATTGACTTACATGTTCAACAGTGGCAATCTTCTTAGCGATTTTCCAGTGCTTAGCACTTGGGAAAGTGCCTACTGTGAAAGAGGTCGTAGGGCTAAAACACAAGGCCGAAATTCCCTGCCTAATTTGGGCCGAAACATCTGGGGGCAAAAAGCTGGGGGCGAAACATCCGGGGCGAACTGGTAGGGGCGAAATGTTTGGGGGCGAAACATCCTGGGGGTGAAATGCTGGGGGCGAAATGTTCGGGGGCGAACTGCCGGGGGCGAAATGTTCGGGGGCGAACTGCCGGGGGCGAAACATCCTGGGGGCGAAATGTTCGGGGGCGAACTGCTGGGGGCAAAATGTTCGGGGGCGAACTGCCGGGGGCGAAATGTTCGGGGTGAACTGCCGGGGCGAAATGTTACGGGGCGAACTGCCGGGGGCGAAATGTTCGGGGCGAACATCTGGGGCGAAATGTCGGGGGAAACAAATGTCGGGGCGAACTGCTGGGGCAAAATGTTCGGGGGCGAACTGCGGGGGCGAAATGTTCGGGGCGAACTGCCGGGGGCGAAATGTTCGGGGGCGAACTGCCGGGGGCGAAAATCTCGGGGCGAATGCGGGGGCGAACTCCGGGGCGAAATGTTCGGGGGCGAAATGTTCGGGGGCGAACTGCCGGGGGCGAAATGTTCGGGGGGCGAAATGCTGCGGGGCGAAAATTCGGGGGCGAAATGCTGGGGGCGAAATCGGGGCGACTGGGATCGGGCGACGTCCTGGGCGAAATGCTGGGGGCGAAATGCTGGGGCGAACTGCTGGGGGCGAACTGCCGGGGCGAAACTTCCAACTCCCGGATTGCACACAGTGATCTTATTAATCTCCCGAAAATCCAGACACGGTCTAAGACCCCCATCCTTCTTTTTGACAAAAAAAAAATCCTACGGCCACAGAAGATTTAGAGGGTCTTATATGACCTGCAGCCAAACTAGTCTGTAGGTATTCCTTTAAGGCCTCCCTCTCGGGTATCGTCAGATTAAATAAACGACTCTTAGCAAGTGTAGCACCTGGAACAAACTCAATAGCGCAATCGTAATCTCTATGGGGTGGTAGAGCTTACGACTCAACTTCTGAAAATACCTTCCAGAAATCCTGAATGGCTTCAGGTAGCTCCTTCTTCACAACAGCAGCAATGTGAACATTACAACATTTACCATAACACCCCTGACCCCAGGACTTTATAATACCAGATGACCAGTCCAGCAAAGGATTGTGCATTTTTAACCAGGGTAAACCCAGGACGACTGGAACAGGCAATTTATCAAGTACAAACAAGTCTATACACTCCTGATGTTCCATATTGACAATAAGTGGGAACTCAGTGACCTTTCGAGAAACGCACCCATGCTCCAGGGGAGTGTTATCGATCGCCACACCAGGAAAAGGAGATGACAATGGTTCAGAATCAAATTTATATTTGTCTAGAAATTGTTGATCAATCAAATTCAGTGCAGAACCACAATCTACCATGACCTGAAAATCAATGGAATGACCACAATAGGTGGAATTACCAGAAAAAAAAAAACTCCTGCGGACCGCAAAAATGCAATGCGAACAGGAGTGTTGCTCCTGTTGACCTTTTTTTTCTTTTCTTTCCTTATGTGAACCTCGCATTGCTTTATAAAATGGTCAGCCTTACCACAATACAAGCATAACCCCTCAGAGAACCTGCTCTCCCTCTACTGGGAACGAGAGGACATCGCCCCAAGTTGCATCAGTTCCCCACTGTAGACGGGGCTATCCTGAGGGACAAGGTCCTGCATTATGAGAGCCTTCTCTTCATTCTGTCTGTCTCTCAATCTTCTATCCACCCGGATAGCTAACTGCATAGCAGTTCCAAAGTAGCAGTTGCAGGATATGCAATGAGCAAATCTTTAACCCTTTCACTCAAACCTGCTAAAAACTGACTTTTGAGCGCTGGGTCATTCCACCTGACTTCTTCGGACCATCATCTGAACAGGGTGCAATACCTCTTAGCATCACCAGAACCCTGTTTAAGCCATCTGAGCTCTACCTCAGCTGAGGTGACTTGATCAGGATCATCATATAACAATCCCATAGCAGCAAAAAATGCTTCTACTGACGTCAAACAAGGCTCATCAGGTGGTAACGAAAATGCCCAGATTTGGGTTCACTTCGCAACAAAGACATAATAGTCCCCACACGCTGTAATTCACTCCTTGAGGATCCAGGTCTAAGCCGGAAATATAGTAAACATGCATTTTTAAATGTAAAAAATTCTTGCCGTTTACCAGAAAAAAACTCAGGTAGTCCTACTTTAGGCTCTTCACAGTGTACTCCAGGACACTTACTCATGTGCTGTTGCAGGCTGGCTACCTTCAAAGTTAACCCTTGCAAGTGTTGAGCAAGTTCTTGGACGCTCTTCATATTGAAGGACTCCGGAAGAATTTTTTTTTTTTATATGTGCTGGCTTGGCATACTGTTTCGTATCTGCAACTCGGGAATAGGACAGGAGGGGAAGAAGCTGACCCTGCACTAAGACTAGACTGAATCCCTACGATGGGGCTGGCAACCTATTCCTTGAGAATAGACCCACCGACGTTTCAAAAAAAAAACAAAAGACTAAGCAAGCAGAACTAGAGTTCCCAGAACTGCACAAAGTTAAGCAAAAAAAAACTATCAAAGCTCCTAGCCAGAACTCTAGCGGATTAACACTGATGTCCAGCAAGGACTGGGAGGCAGGTGCAGGGTAATAAAGGGTGATACAATCACCTGACCAATGACAAGCTCAGCACCAGGGGAAGAAGACTAGCAGCCAGAAAACCACAACAAGATGAAGGATGGTCAAACTAAATAGATTCTAATAAAAGCCCTGTCTCGTGCCACCTAAAGGAGCCTCTCCCTGGCCCGTTTATTTCTCAAGAAGGGTTCATCCTGATCCCTTCTTCTCAGATCACACCCACCGAATACCAGCAATGTTGCCCCTCCATTTTTAGGAACATGACCCTGGTTCCAGCCGTCAGCTCTTGCAGCCTTCAAGGCAAGTGTTCTGTCTCTCCTGCCTACTGGTTGAACAAGATGTGATGACGGGTCCCAAACTCTTCTATTGACCCCCAACTCTGCTGCCGGTCATTGGTAAATACCTTCCCCCAGCATGCCAACTGTCAGTATTTTGCAGCTAGCCAGCCTGCTAACATGTCTCCACCCTGGTTCTGGCTCGCCTCCTTTCCTCTTGCATCCAGCCTAGGCTTCACAGTCTGCCCACCACTAGCTGGATCCTGGCTCTGCTGTCCACAGTCCGGAAGAACCCCAGCGGTGAAGGCTGTGTCATGGGTTCAGGCCTTGGTGGTTCCGGGAAAACAGCCAGTTCCAGACCACAGGCTCATGCCACCTCTGCTGTTGCACCAGCTTGATCAGGCTCCAATATTCCTCCTGTTGCTCCCTTAGGAGTCTCGCGTGATTCTGCCATCTTTGTCGCCCACTAATCACGTTACACTGTATGGATTACTAATTCAATCCAGAATAAAAAAATTTAACTTTTTGAAGGTTTATAGACCATCCAAAATGTATCATAAAACACATAATGCGCTATGGATGACAAATTCAAACAAGAAACATTTTTGAACACTTTTTAGAAGTGTTGCATACCACTGAAATGTAAAACAAAGCATGTAATACTCTATGGATGACGAATTTAATACAGAAACATTTCTGCATTTTTTACTGTTATATACCACTCTAATGTAACAGAAAGCATGTAATACACTGTGGATGACAATATAGTAAATTTTATTGCCTCCAAGAAAAGAATGTGGTCACGTGCATCAGCTATATATTTAGCAATGGGCTGCAAAGCCCTGCTTAAAGGCTGTATTCTGTGCCTCTCCCTGCTTCTGAAAATGTCCCTAGGCATGCTCAGAAGGGAAAAAACAAGGACTTTGTCCTAAAGACGTCTGCTCGCCTCTAACCAGTACTGGCCACAATAGCAGAGTCTGGAGGAGCAGCACACTGCCAGACTGGGCGAGATGCTGGGACCGACGTCTAAGCTGAGCAGAGTCCACTGCGGCCGGAGACGAATGGGAGACCGCAGCCGGAATGGCTAGAGATTCCCCTTGTGCAGAAGCGGGAACTCGACCCCTAACATTACCCCCCTCCTAGGGCCCCCCCTTCTCTGGGCCTCGCTGCGTTCAAAAGCAGCGATGAGCTGCGGAGCGTGAACGTGCTCGGCAGGCTCCTAGGACCTATCCTCAGGCCCATAACCCCTCCTATCCACCAAATAAAATCTTTTGCCCCGTACCACTTTACACCCTACAATGGCATTCACCTCATGGTCATCCGTAGATGAACCCGATGTCCCGGCAGATGACTCGGAAAACCAGGACATGAGCACGGGTTTCAAGAGGGATACGTGAAAGGTGTCGGAGATACCCAGGCGTGGTGGAAGAGCCAAACGGTATACTACAGGGTTAACCTGCTCGAGGACCTTGAAAGGACCCAGGTAGCGGGGTGTCAACTTAGTGGACTCAACTCTCAGCCTAATGTTACGGGCGGAGAGCCACACCAAGTCCCCAGGAGCAAATGTTGGAGCGGGGCGCCGATGTGCGTCGGCGGAGGACCTCATCCTCTCCTGGGATGCTTGAATGGCATCCTGGGTATGGTCCCAAATGTCTCGTGCCTCCACAGCCCAGTCTGCCACCCTGGAGTCGGCGGAAGACACGGGCATGGGCACCGGAACCCGCGGATGCTGACCGTAGTTCAGGAGGAATGGAGTCTGTCTGGTGGAGTCAGCCACAGCATTGTTTAGTGCAAACTCAGCCCATGGTAGCAAGGATGCCCAGTCATCCTGCCTGGCTGAAACAAAATGTCGTAGATAGGTGACCAAGGTCTGGTTGGCCCTCTCTACCAACCCATTCGTCTCAGGATGGTACGCTGAAGAGAGATTTAACTCAATACTGAGCAGACGACAAAGCTCTCTCCAGAACCGAGACGCAAACTGGGGACCTCGGTCACTGACAATTTTGTCCAGCATGCCGTGTAGACGGAAGATGTGCCTAACGAACAACGCTTCCAGAGCCCGTGCAGAAGGTAACCGTGGTAGTGGCACCAGATGCACCATTTTGGAGAAATGGTCAGTAGTGTTGAGCGATACGATACTGCAAATATCGGGTATCGGCCGATATTAGCTCTATCGGCCTTTCGATAATTTGTTTCGATATTTTCGTCTTATCGAACACCGGAATCGGATTTGTCACTGTCACTGTGAGTGTCCGTCGGTCGGGTCTGTCAGGAGTCAGCGGCACTTACCTGGCAGAAGATCTCCGGCGGTCACGTCCTGGACTGCTTGATGGCCGCCATTATCTTCTCCCTGGCGGTCACATGCAGTTTTTCAAGATAACTGCAGTGACTGCAGGGTAATCCCGGCCGTAAACCAGTCCGATGACGTCACCGCCGGGGAAGCAGGTAATCAGCTGTGCTGCGCCGGGATGACAGGCTCTGCCTGTCATTCTGATGTAGCAGAGCTGGATCGTCGTGGGACACTCGTTACTATGGACTGCGTCGGTCAGGTGGTATACTTTTTTTTTTTTTTTTTTCATTTTTTTACAGGAGATCGATGGCGTCGCAGGATGAGACTGTAATAAAAGTAATGAAAACTGTGTTTTTTTTTTTTTATTAAATTAAAAAACTTTTTTATGAACATTCACCCGTCCGGGTACATAAACAATTTAACTATTTACATACAGGGACCCTGTCCGGGTTATTTATAATTCTTTGGCAGGGGTGTTCCAGGTACCACCTGGTACTCTTCTGATGCTTGCCAAACATCCGAGGCACCAAGGACCACCAGGACCTGATGACGTCGTGTGGCCTGTACAGTCAAGTCGTGACCCGCTATCTGGGTCTGTGTGGCCACCTCTTTCATCTCCCTCCGGGTCTGGAACCCTATGTCCCGGACTGAACGAACCCCAGGGGGCCTAACAGGCGCCGGGTACGGGCCAGCTATACTTATCATGTCCATAGCTGGGGCTGCTGAGGAGACCACTGAGGGAGGCTTGGGAGATTTACGGCGTGGGGTGGGCACTTTTGCAGAGGCCTGGATGTGGGAGGCTGAAGGCTCCGAGGGTCTCACAGGTTTCTGACACTCTGGGGAGTAGGGGTCGCACCTGGTAACATTTAGGGCGTACCATCCATTGTAACCCCAGTGTCGGGTGTAAGTCACCAAGTCCTGGCAACAGGTCCCTCCCCGGGTGTCCTTCTGGAGGTGAGCCTCCACGTCCCGCCGGTTCACAAAAACTTCTAAATAAAGTCCAGGCTCCTGGATGAAGCCCCAACCACCTTTCAATTTAAAGCTCCGTACTGCACCCTTACGCCGCGGCTCCCACAGGGTTCCTTTATCCTTTCTCATCCGGTCCTTATCTGCCCGGTCCTTCTCCAGCTGACGTTGGCGAAGCTTTTGGGTTTCTCGCTGCTCCCTTTGTCGCTCTGCTTCCCGCTTCCAACGTCTCCACTCTTCCTCCTGACGCCGGTTGTAATTCTCCTCCACCAGCTGCTCCATGTCTCCACCATCAAATGCCAGCTTACAGTGTCCGGTTTGCGGCAGCTCTCCTGGCGCCCCCCAGTCCTGGCGGCGCTCACCTGCGGAGGAAGCAGCCGGCTCTGGAACAGATGACAGTCGGGGCTCCGGTACAGGTAGGTAGTGCTCTGGTGCCTGCGCGGCCTCCTCCATGAGGACGGGTGTCGCTTCTTCTGCCTCAGCGACGGGGGCAGACAGCGGGATCTGGGGTGCTGCCGGTGCAGAGTTTTTTGCACGAACGGGTGCCTCCACTGCGACAACGTCAACCGGATCACATTGCAAGGGCTCCTCTACTAGAACGGGTGCCTCACCTTCCGGTACAGACACTTCAGGTAAGAGGGATTGGCGCCGCTCCAAGTTTAGTTTTAGGGCACGCCAGCTGGCTTCCATCCTGGCGACCTCCTCCCGGTGCCGGGCCAGGCCTCTTAGGGTATCCTCCGCTTCTTGCAGCGTAGGAGGGTTTCCAGGCCGGGTGCCCAACGGTGGTTCCGTGGCGATCGGGTCGCTTCCGTGGGGGGAGAGCTCTGACTGCTCCATCCCTTCACACTTCTGCTCGTGTCCATTAGCCATCTCTGCCAAGTCACATGTGTCATTAGCATCTGGAGAGGGCCCCTCTTTTGTAGGGAGGCGGGACCTTCGTGTTAGTTTCCGCCCACTGAGGAGGATGAGGAGGCGGAACTGAAGAGCTGTGGGGCACGATCTTACATTGCAGTACCATTTAGAGCCATCGTTTTCGCGTCACTGAGTGAGTGTACACCCATGAAGAGCACGCCCTTCTTCTTCACCAGTGCCTCGTCGTGACACAGATATGGCGGAAAAATGGCAAATACATTCTCTGATGATTTTAGCAATTCTCAAGCACAAAACCAGTTCAATTCAGGCACACAGGACTCGCTTATAGCGAGCTACAGAATCCTGTTCGTGACGCCCAAGTTGAGTCGCACAGAGCCAGAGGTTTTGGGGGTACTCGGCACCGAGCCCGTCGACTTCTATGGGGTATGTCACGGCTTTACCCGGCAATTGAATCAGAGTCTATTTTACTATGTAGAAGTGTATAAACTATAAATATATGTAATATATATATGTCACAATGACATGTATATATATATATATGTATTCTATGTGTGTATATTTTGTGCTTACAACGAAAGAAAGGGTTTTTTTTGTTGCGATATTTTGTTCCCATAGACTTACATGGGACTTCCGGTATCAGAATCGGATATCGACGATATTTAGTGATATCGACGATACCATTTCGATACGATATTTTTAGATATCGAGCAGTATCGCTCAACACTAATGGTCAGTGATTACCAAATGATGGTGCAACCCCAAGACTTGGGCAAGCCCACCACAAAGTCCATCCCAACCATCTCCCAGGGCCTGTCTGCCACCGGCAAAGGGTAAAGTAACCCAGCTGGCTGTTGTCGTGGAGACTTATTCTTGGCGCAGGAGACACACGCCCGAACATAGTCCCCAACATCATGGACCATATGCGGCCACAAGTATGTCCTCGCCAGCAACTCAGATGTCCTCTTTGCCCCAAAGTGTCCACCCACCCTGGACGAATGTGCCCAAGAGATTACCTCCGGTCTCAAATTGGTAGGCACAAAAGTCTTGCCCGGGGGCACAGACTCTAGCGAAACCGGGGCCACTGTTCTCAGGCTCTCTGTGGGGACAATAAGCCGAGGCTCTCTCCACCTCCTCCTCAGAGGACACCACAGAGCAAGAGAGAGCGTCGGCACGAATGTTCTTCTCTCCCGAGAGGAAATGGAGTGTGAAATTAACCTGGGAGAAGAACAAGGACCATCTGGCCTGGCGAGAGTTAAGCCGCTGGGCTGTCTGCAGATACACCAAATTTTTGTGGTCGGTGAAGACTTGGAAGGGAAAGCGGGCCCCCTCCAACAGATGTCTCCACTCAGAGAAGGCCAACTTCATGGCTAGCAACTCCCTATCCCCGATCGAATAATTCCTCTTCGCTGATGTGAAGGTCTTAGAGAAGAAGAAGCAAGGATGTTTCCGACCTTGAGCATTCTTTTGGAAGAGGACTGCTCCAGCACCAATGGATGAGGCATCCACCTCCAATAAAAATGGCTTATCAACATCGGGGCGATGTAGGATGGGAGCGCTAGCAAAATGAGACTTAATAGAAGTGAAAGCCTTTGAGACCTCTTCCGACTATAATTTGGGATTTGCTCCCTTCTTGATGAGGGCTACCAAGGGAGCTACCAAAGTTGAGAAGGTAGAGAAATGGGGAATGAACTGGCGATAGTAATTAATGAACCCCATAAAAGTGCTGCACCGCTTTAAGAGAGTGGGGTTCCTGCCAGTCCATCACAGCCTGTAGTTTGGCCGGATCCATAGCCAATCCCTGGGTTGAGATGATATAACCAAGGAAAGGTAAAGACTCCAGCTCAAACATACATTTCTCTAACTTAGCATAAAGGGAATTAGCCCGTAAGAGGTCGAAGACTCTGCAGACATCTCTCCGGTGGGAGTCAATATCTGGAGAGAAGATGAGTATATCATCCAGATAGACTATGACCGAGGTGGAGAGCATATCCCGGAAGATGTCATTGACAAAGTCTTGGAAAATGGCTGGAGCATTACAGAGCCCAAAGGGCATCACCAGATATTCGTAATGCCCATCCCTGGTATTAAAAGCCGTCTTCCATTCGTCCCCCTCACGGATGCGAATCAGGTTATAAGCACCGCGCAGATCTAGTTTAGTGAATACCCTTGCTCCCCGAAGCCTATCAAAGAGCTCAGAAATCAGGGGCAATGGGTACTTGTTTTTAACGGTGATGGCGTTAAGACCCCTGTAATCAATACACGGACGTAATTCTCCGTTCTTCTTCTGCACGAAGAAGAATCCCGCCCCTGCTGGTGACACCGACTTCCTAATAAACCCTCTTGCCAGGTTCTCCTGAATATATTGCGACATGGTATCTGTCTCAGGAAGCTAGAGGGGATAGACCCTTCCCCGAGGAGGTTCTGCGCCAGGCAAGAGGTCGATAGGACAGTCATAGGGGCGATGAGGTGGTAGAGTCTCCGCAGCCTTCTTGGAGAACACGTCTGCATATGACCAGTAGCACTTGGGAAGTGGAGTAAGATCTGCGGGTAACTCAGTAGTGGTAACCTGAACGCAACTCCTGACACATCTGCCTCTACATGCATCAATCTAACCCAGTATCCTACCCGAAGTCCACTCTATATGTGGGGAGTGGAAACGGAGCCAAGGTATACCTAGTAGGATCTCGTCTATTCCTCGGAAGGACGAGTAGGGAAATAAGTTCCTGATGGGAAGGAGATACAAACAATGCAAGTGGAACAGTCCTGGTGTGTAATTTGTGAGGGCAATGTCGACCCATTCACTACCCGAACAGTCACTGATTTGTCAAGCGCCACCAGGGGTATTGCGTGACGGCGAGCAAAGTTAGAGGACATGAAGTTCCCCTCTGCTCCAGAGTCCACGCAAAGGTCGGCGGTGAGAGTGGAAGTGCCTACAGTGATTGTCCCTTTAAGTGTCATCTTGGAGGAAAATGCCGCTGTCTCTAGTGAACCTCCTCCCAAGGCCAGTAGACGCGATCGCTTCCCCGATCGCTGTGGACATTTGTTGGCATAGTGTCCTGTCTGCTGACAAAGGTTACAGACCCAGGATACTCGGACGGTCCGAGACTTAGGTCCTGCATGAGGAACCTCTGTGGCCTTTTGGGGTTCGGACGCCAGATCGGGGATTCGAGAGATTTGGCAAAGGTGGGAGCCAACCGAATCCTCTGCCTACACTGGGCCCGCTCCAACCTCCGCTCGTGAAAATGGGGGTCGATGCGGATAGATATGGAGATAAGCTTCTCCAGTGTAGCGGGAATCTCCCTGGTAGCCAAAGCGTCTTTAACATGGTCAGCCAGTCCTCGCCAGTAGACTGGAATAAGAACTTTATTCGACCAGTCTACTCTGAGGCCAGAGTCCAAAACTGGATGGAAAACTGACTGACCAAAGACAAACCCTGTGCCAATGCCAGCAGTTGTAGCGCCGTATCGTGGGTGACCTGAGGTCCTAAAAAGACCTTTTTAAGAGCCTCCAGGAAACGAGGAACACTCCGCACCACACGATCGTCGCGCTCCCACAGCGGCGTTGTCCACTCCAACGCTCTGCCCGAGAATAGAGACAGTACAAAACCCACTTGTGCCCGATCCGTGGGGAAACGTGCAGCCAGAAGCTCGAGCTGTATAGAGCACTGACTCACGAATCCCCGACATTGCTTGCTGTCACCGGCAAACTTGTCAGGAAGCGGGAGGTGGGATAATGTAGGGGCAGAGGTGGCAGAGGACAAACTGGCTGCAGCCACGCTAGCAGCCTGAACAGCGACTGCGGTAACATCCACAGCTGAGGTTGTGCGCTCTAGAGCCGCCAACCTACCCTCCAGCTGCTGGATGTACTGCTGCAGACGCTGGTCGTCCGCCATTTTACTAGCCAGACCCTGGCGCTAATATTATGTTAGGGTCTGCGGAACGCACCAAATATATGAGGTAGAGAGATGCATTCGCAGCCCGGGGTCCACCGTGCAGGCGGAACCTGCTGCTAATAAAATGGTGCAAGACGCAAACTCTGTTATCCCGCAGAGTCGCCAAAATAAACACCGCAATGCGCTGTGGCAATATGTGCAAACTCTGTTATTTCACAGAGCCGCTAGAAGGAGTGCCGCAGCGCAATATGGCGATGTGTGCGAACTCACTGAACACAACTGAGTCGCAAAATAAACACGCTAGGGCGCTGTCTAGCGTTGAAAGCGAACCCTGTTACGTCACAGAGCCGCTGAGAAAAAGTTCTGTGTCCTGTCAGGCACCCAGGTACACAGTTAAGTGCTAAGCCAACATAGAACGTGATCATGCGCTAATGTCCTCGCGGGAGTCACCCGCAATCTATGGCGTCTGAACGCCAGACCCTGAATACGGCAATCAAACTCCTCACCGGTTATGCCGGTAATCTAGGGCATCTAGGACACCAACCCAGACCAGCTAGCATACCAAACTCCTCACCGATTAAGTCGGTATTCTAGGGCCTTATTTCAGCCGGGCCCTAACCACACACACGCATGACCATACTGGCGCAAAGCATATAATGGTTGATATTAGCGCATGGTGGCTCAGCACTGCCACCCTTTTATAATAACAGCTACAGGACCTGCCAGAAACAAGGACCAATGAAACTTGTTCCAGAACACCAGTAGTCACAGGACCTTCCTGCAGACCAATAGGAGCTGCTGAAGTACCTGAGCATGTGACCCCTGATCTCCAATGAAAGATCTCACCTGGGCATGCTCAGAAGGGAAAAAACAAGGACTTTGTCCTAAAGACGTCTGCTCGCCGCTAACCAGTACTGGCCACAATAGCAGAGTCTGGAGGAGCAGCAGTAATCCTCTGCACACTGCCAGACTGGGCAAGATGCTGGGACCAACATCTAAGCTGAGCAGAGTCCACTGCGGCCGGAGACGAATGAGAGACCGCAGCTGGAATGGCTCGAGATTCCCCTTGTGCAGAAGTGGGAACTCGACCCCTAACAACATGTCTATCAAATTTTTGATTTTATAACTCCACAACTTTTCCTTCTTGGTGTTGCAAGTGTAATTTTGAAGAGTGCAGTTTACATGGGCATCATAGACTGTCTTATAGTGGCCAGATTATCACAGACTAAACAGACACTTGGCTTCTGGCCACACCATACAGGTGAGGATAGAGATGCACTGTGACGAGAGACAGCACAAGGTATAATAAGCTAGATGGCCACATGGTCATAAATGTGAATATAACTTAATTTACAAAAAAATCCACACAAGATTTTCCATCCCAGTAACCTGGAAAAATTAATGTGAAACTTACTGCATGGAACATTTACAACATAACAGTTGAGCGATTATTGATGTTATATTAAAATATGCAAATTTTCTATTTCTTGATTTTAACTGTATTCTCTGGTAATGCCTACATCTTGTATCTACATCTATATTTGAAGTTTATTCATATTACACATAACATTCTCTAAATAAAATATTCTATTTCATTTAATATTATGGTATATATGTACATTGTTTTTTTTTCTCACAGCAGCACCGCTCTTCAATGACTGCACATGCAGTACCATATTTCCATTGTTTAGGAAGGAGACTCTCTTGTTTTTATGCCCATATGCATTCCAAACGCTGACCCCCATCCCATCTGCAGATCTAATTTTATGACCTTCAGATTGATCTGTCAGAAAATTTTGCTACAATCCCTTACATAGTAAATTAAAAAATTTTAGATGACATTTTAGCATCTGTTCTAAAATTCCCATTGGGTCTACTGAACCAAAGCTATATCTATGGTAGTATAAATTCAGCTCAGCTGTTAAGGGAGTTGTCTTAAAGACCTTGAAGAGGGTTTATTACCACCTGGGAATCTTTATGAGGTAAAGGCCCCGTTTCACATAGCGAGATTGCTGCTAAACAGCGATCTCAGCAGCAATCTCGCTATGTCTGACACGTACAGTGATCAGGCCCCTGCTGTGAATCGCTGGTCGTGTCAGAAATGCCTGGACTTTTTTTTGATCGCTGATCTCCCGCTGGCCAGCATGCATCACTGCGTGTGGCAGGCAGGAGACCATCGATTAGCTGATAACCAAGGTACACTTCGGGTTTCCAGGCGCGGGGCTGTGCCTGGAAACCTGTTTGTGTACTTGGATACCAGCGCGCTGCTGCAGGGGAGCTGGTAACCAAGGTACAAAATCGGGTTTCCAGGCACCGCGCAGCGCCTGGAAGCCCGAAGTGTACCTTGGTTACCAGCTCCCTGCATCAGCGGGCTGGTATCCAACGACACTGCGGGTAACTAGACGATGTTACACGCAGTGTCGCTGTCCTGATCGCTGACTGAGCTGCCTGTTTGGCAGCTCAGCAGCGATCATGTAGCGACACACCAGCGATCCTGATTGTTGTCGGGATCGTTGGTGTGTCGCTATGTGAGATAGGGCCTAAGAAGAGAGCAAAACTATAACCATTTAGTAAATATTTAAAGGGAACCTGTCACCAGGTTTTCCCAATATAAAGTAGGGTCAGCACTAGTGTTGAGCGATACTGCTCGATATCTAAAAATATCGGATCGGAATGGTATCGCCGATATCACTAAAATATCGTCGATATCCGATTCCGATACCGGAAGTCCCATGTAAGTCTATGGGAACCAAATATCGACATTAAAAAAAACCATTCTTGCCTTGTTGGTTAATTGTACATGAAGAAAACAACAAAGACTAATGTAGAATGTATTGGGGGAGTTGAGGAACAATAAAGGCATAGATGTTTAACCCAATGCATTGGAATAGCATTAATATATTTTTTTTTGGAAATACGTTGGATTGACTAACAAATTGACAATGTTGTTAACCTTTTTTCTATTTTGGCAAATATGTATTTCACAACTTCCATGCTCTTCACCTTTTAAACTTTTGCCAGTGCCACACTTTCTCCTTCATAATCTCACAGCAGCATCATCTTTCTCACAAATTATTCTTCATCTTCACCTTCTTAATCTTCTTCTTAAACTTCTTGCTATCATGTTTTTGTTTACATTACTCATATTGTTATTATTAAACTAATAATCTTCTTCATATTCAAATTCTTCATCTTCTTCCTCTTCATCTTCTTCATCATATTCTTATTTGGACAGAGATTCCTGTACTTGTAATCTGTAAAAGTATGAATTGTTCATCCTTCCGTTTCTTGCTGTCACAAAAGATTTAAATTACAACAGTATTTGTCCGTGTTCAGTTTAGCCTGCAGCAGCAGGCATTTTCCAGGGGCACCACGAGGAGGAACGGACTCACCCCCATACACTGCTTATCTTCTTCTGCTTAGAATTTAGAGCATATATTTTGCTCTTCATTTTGGTCTTATACTTCATGTTCTTCTGCTTTTTGATCTTCTGCTTATTGTTCTTCTGTCTCTTGTTCTGTATCTTGTAGTTTGTCTTAACCTTCTTTGTCCTGTTGGTGATCTTCTCTGGGTAATCTTTTTTTTTTTCTTTGTGATGGTGTTCAGGCTGGTTGGCTTCATGCTCGTCGTCCGTGTTGTCGTCATCTTCTTCTGGGTGGTCTTTAAGGTCGTCTAATTTCCGAGAAACAGCTGACGTTACTGGAACCCTGACGGTATCAGATGAGCAAGAGACAATGGAAGTAACGAGGACCAGCTGACTGTGCTGGAACCTGGACGGGTAGCAGAAGGAAAAGAGGCAATGTCACAACTGAGTACCAGCTGACGTTACTGTGACACGGTTACTAAGCAGGAGGTACCTGTGCTCCAAAGCACTACCAAGGACCAGCAGACGTTGGTGGAACTCGATACGGAGATGGAGGCACCTAGCCAAAGGCACTGGGGAGAACCAGTTGACGGTACTGGACCCCGGACGGGGTAGCAGAAGGAAAAGAGGCAATGTCACAACCGAATACCACTGACGTTACTGTGACACGTTACTAAGCAGGAGGTACCTGTGCTCCAAAGCACTACCAAGGACCAGCAACGTTGGTGGAACTCGGATACGGAGATGGAGGCACCTAGGCCAAAGGCACTGGGGAGAACCAGTTGACGGTACTGGACCCCGACGGGTAGCAGAAGGAAAAGAGGCAATGTCACAACCGAGTACCAGCTGACGTTACTGTGACACGTTACTAAGCAGAGGTACCTGTGCTCCAAAGCACTACCAAGGACCAGCAGACGTTGGTGAACTCGGATACGGAGATGGAGGCACCTAGGCCAAAGCACTGGGGAGAACCAGTTGACGGTACTGGACCCCGACGGGTAGCAGAAGGAAAAGAGGCAATGTCACAACCGAGTACCACTGACGTTACTGTGACACGGTTACTAAGCAGGAGGTACCTGTGCTCCAAAGCACTACCAAGGACCAGCAGACGTTGGTGGAACTCGATACGGAGATGGAGGCACCTAGGCCAAAGGCACTGGGGAGAACCAGTTGACGGTACTGGACCCCGGACGGGTAGCAGAAGGAAAAGAGGCAATGTCACAACCGAGTACCAGCTGACGTTACTGTAACACGGTTACTAAGCAGGAGGTACCTGTGCTCCAAAGCACTACCAAGGACCAGCAACGTTGGTGAACTCGATACGGAGATGGAGGCACCTAGGCCAAGGCACTGGGGAGAACCAGTTTGACGGTACTGGACCCCGGACGGGTAGCAGAAGGAAAAAGGCAATGTCACAACCGAGTACCACTGACGTTACTGTGACACGGTTACTAAGCAGGAGGTACCTGTGCTCCAAAGCACAACCAAGGACCAGCAGACGTTGGTGGAACTCGGATACGGAGATGGAGGCACCTAGGCCAAAGGCACTGGGGGAGAATCAGTTGACGGTACTGGACCCCGGACGGGTAGAAGAACGCACCCATGAAAATGTAAGTTGACAGGACGCAAGCCGTCCGCAGTTACCGAATCACACAGTCCTACAGTGGGTGCTTGTCCTATTGTCACAATGGAAACCGCCTTTATTTACATATCCCACAGCACACATAGGAATCACCTAAACTGCAGGCACCATAGAGTCGGCTAACCCGAATGCAACACGACAGCACAACTTATTGGAGATAATTGACGTTCACACTGCCAGGAAACAGCTGTCGTGCTGTAACCAGGCTGGCCAGGAGTCAGTACCCCTGCCAATTACTTACGAGCAACAAATGGCGGTGTTGTAGCCCAGGAGTAGAGTTCAGGTGGTAAAAGATGAACATAAACAGGAGACATGGAAAACGTTGCCAAACAGTTATTTAATCTCAAAAAAAAGGACAGGCAAATTCAGGTGAGATCCATGCCTTGTTCATTTTCAGAAAAGTAAGCCGGTCTACATTCTCTTGAGGATAGTCGCATGCGACGGTCTGTTACTACACCACCTGCAGCACTAAAGAACACGCTCAGATAATACACTGGCAGCAGGGCAAGCCAGCACTCCAATGCATACTGGCAAAGCTCTGGCCATGTATCCAACTTAGAGACCCAAAATTGAAAGGGGAAGAGGCATCTGGGAGTACACTTAGAGGAAAGCCAAGTAGTCTGTCACCATCTTACGGAAACGTTTCTTCCTGGTGACTGGAGCCGTCTCGGATGGTGTAGACCTTGCTGGCGCTGTCACAAAACTTTGCCACATTTGTAACATACAGTTCTTGCCCTGTGCAGAGGCGCTGCTTCTGCTCCCTCTTGTTGTAAGGTGTCTACACTGCCTTGACGCACAGAGCTGCTTTGTAAAGCAGTACAGCAGCAGCAGCTTTCTCGGCTGGAATGTACAACAGTATGGATTGCACCAGTGGTCTTGGTACTCCTGCATTTTACGGTCCCCGGTTCACCGGTGTGATGAGGGTTTGTAAGTTGTCCCGTAGCGGGTCTAGAGGGTGTACAACCCAATAATCTGACGTGCTGAGAATGTGGGCGATGCGGCGGTCGTTTCTCAGGCAATGAAGCATGAAATCAACCATGTGCTGCAGACTCCCAACTGGCCAACAAAGGCTGTCCTCTGGAAGAGGCGTCATCTCTGCCTCCTCTGCATCACCCCACCCTCGCTCTACATACTGACTAGAGCGTTGTGTACCTCCCTCTGTAGGGATTTCTTCCTCCTCCATTGACTCCTCCTCCTCCTCATCCTCCTCACAAAGTGAGCCCTGCCCAGCCCTTTTGTGAGGAACCACGTTGCGCTGACTGTCCTGAAGGTAATTGAATTGGTGACTCCTCATCCTCCACCTCTTCCAAAACCTCTTCCTTTAGTTCTTTCAGTGATTTCTGAAGCAGGCAGATATGGGCGACAGTCATGCTGACTAGTGCATCATCTGCACTCGCCATCCGCGTTGAGACATCAAACGCACGCAAAACGTGGCAGATGTCCTTCATAGAAGGCCCACTCAGTAGTGGTGAAGTGTGAACGGCGCAAATTGCGAGTTGATTGCGCCTGTTGCAGCTGATACTCCATTACTGCTGGCTGCTGCTCACACAACCGCTCAACATATGTAACGTGGAATTCCACCTGGTGGGTACGTCACATATGATGCGATGTTCAGGAAGGCGAAATCTGACTTGCAGAGCTGCAATGCGCGATCTGGCCATGCTGGAAAACGTCGCAAGTGAGCGCACTCTAGGCGGACCTTGTGCAGCAGTGCATCAAGATCCGGATAGTCCCCTCAAAAAACTCTGCACGACCAAGTTGAGCACATGGCCAGACATGGTATGTGAGTGAGGTTGCCAAGGCCCAGAGCGCCACCAGATTTCGGCCATTGTCACACACTACCAAGCCTGGCTGGAGATTAGCTGACAAAAACCACACGTCGCTCTCCTGCTTGATGGGCATCCCAGAGCTCCTGCGCTGTGTGCTTCGATTCCCCATGGAAATTAATTTCAGGACGGCCTGTTGACGTTTGGCCACGGCTGGCTCATATCGGTTGCAACAGGTAAGCGTTCCCGGGTCCATGTGGAGGTATACCGTGACGGGTCGTGCAGCGATGATTCTGAGGAACTGGATAGGAGGGGGAATCAATGTGTACAGACTGGATTCCTGCAATCCTTGGAGTTGGGAGAACACGTACAGCGCCACTGGCAAGATCTGTACCCGCTCCACAAAATTGACCCAATGGGCAGTGAGGGAAAGGTATCGTCCCTGGCCATGGTACTGGTCCACGCATCAGTGGTCAGGTGGACCCTGCTACTGACGGCGTTTAGTAGCGCATGTTTAATGTTTCCCTCGACATTTTTGCAGAGCAGGGACGCTTGCCTGCTGAAATAAAATCGGCTTGGCACTTATATTGTGGGACTGCCAATGCCATAAATTTTCCTGAAACTGTCAGTCTCCACCAGCCTGAATGACAGCATTTCAAGGGACAGGAGTTTTGCAATGCCAGCATTCAGAGCCTGTGCTCGTGGATGGTTTGCCGAGTAGGGCCGTCTTTTATCCCATGCCTGTGGTACCGATGGCTGTTTTTTGTTCTGGGAGTGTGACGATGACTGTGAACTTGCTGCTGTGGGTGGAATAACAGTTTGTCTATGGACAACAGTGACCGAGGTTTTTCCATGGAGATCCTGTGAGGAAAGCCGAACCAGGTGTGTGTGAGCTGGAGGTAGAGGCTCGAACACGACCTGAAGATGAAAGGTGCTGCTGTAGGTTGGCCTACATCTCCAGTGTGTCCTTTGTAACTCAGCTACGTGCTTTGTCCGTACATGTTTCCACATATTTGTGGTATTCAGGTTACTGATATTTTTACCTCTTTTAACTTTTTGCTTACACAGCTTGCTTGAACATAGCAAATATCATCTACAATCTGTCAAAAAAGGACCACGCAGTGCAAGTCTGGGAGCGCCAATTTTGACATTTCTAAGAGAACTGCTCCCAACAGGTGCCAAACTGGAGGCTACAGGCAAGCGAGTCTGCAGCCTACCTCTCCCTCCTCTTTGTACCGTTGGGACAATCTCTTCCTCAGAGCTGCTCCCACCACCTTCCTGTTGCTCACGCCATGTTGGGTCTCGGACTTCATCATCTCCACTACCCTCTTCCAACACCTCTGCTGTTGGATGGTCTGGGCAGCACCATGCTCCACAAAACCTGGCACCTGAGTCTCATCATCATCATAAGATGCGTTCTGCGGTGTGCTGTCCATCGCACTGGCTCACCCGCCTCTTCAGATTGAGAGAGACACAGCTGTTGCGCATCACTGCATAATCCCTCTTCTTCAAATTGCAGAATGCTGCTTGCCTGTGCCCGTGTTTGCGAGCCAACAGATTCTGAGAACAGAAGCAGAGACTCAGCTGGCTCCTGTACAGAACTCTCTGACTGCCTGGGCAATTTGACAGGCGGTGAACAGACAGATGGTTGCTCAACAGTGTTTGTGTTCCTGAGAGGAGGTGGAAGGAATTGAAGTCGATGCATTGGCTGCCATTCAACCAACAACGGCTTCAATTTGTTCTTCCCGCAGCAGGGGGCACTCCGAGCTCCTACCAAAGTGCGCATAAAGGAACGCTCAATGGGTAAACTGGTGGATGCTGTGTCACTGATGGGGCAGCAGCCACAGAATCCCCACGTCCTCTCCCTGCGAAACTCCCATGGCCACGACCACTTGCCTTACTCACTGACTTCTTCATCTTGGTAGATTGATAAAGAAAGTCAGAAAAGTTATAAGCCTAAGTGTGGTTATTACGCAGAGTGTAATGTATGTAGTACAGTTCATATAGCGTCTTGTGCTTGGGTGCGATGAAAACACAGGAGTCACAGGTTTGATAATAGAAAAGTCCTGTATTACTTCATACAAGTTGGCAGAAATAGTCACACAGTTTGCAGACACAGAAACAGGATACACAGCAGGCCAGAGTAATCCAACTCAGCAATCACTCTCCAATACAGATTTCAGGATCTTCTTCTCTGTTACCGTAAGTCCATGCAAACGTGGGTCTTTTCAAAGAGCAGTTCAGAGTCCACAAGTGCTTCAGAGTTCCTCAGTAGGAATAGCGGAGTACAAGGTCCAAGGCTTACAGAGTCAAGTCACAGGTTCACCTGCAGCTAGATTCTGAAGCACTGATTGCCAGCTTCTCTTAAAAGCA
>JARQOD010000001.1:102989649-103062553 GCA_033576555.1 Oophaga sylvatica
ATGGTCCCGCATCGTGGTCAGGTGGCCCTGACTGACGGCGTTATAGCGAAGTTTAATGTTCCCTCGCATTTTTTGCAGAGAGGGACAGCTTGCCTGCTGAAATAAAACGGCTTGGCACATTATATTGTGGGAGCCAATGCAAAAGTTCCTGAAACTGCAGTCTCCACCACCTGAATGACGCATTTCAAGGGAAGGATTTTGCAATGCCCATTCAGAGCCGTGCTCTGGAGGGTTTTTGCCGGTAAGGCCTCTTTTATCCCATCCTGTGGTACCGATGGCTGTTTTTTGTTCTGGGAGTGTGACGAGTGTGAACTTGCGCGGGGGTGGAATAACATTTGTCTATGGACAACAGGACGAGGTTCTCCATGGAGATCCTGTGGGAAGCCGAACCAGGTGTGTTGAGCTGGAGGTAGAGGCTCGAAACGACCTGAAGATGAGGTGCGCGTAGGTTGGCCTACATTCCAGTGGCTTTGTAAACTCAACTGCTTTGTCCGAACATTTTCCACATATTTGTGGATTCGTTTGATATTTTTACCTCTTTAAAACTTTTTGCTTACACACTTGCATTGAACATACAAATATCACTACAAGCCCAAAAAAGGACCACGCGGCCAAGTCGGGACCCAATTTTGAATTTCTAAGAGAACTCTCCCAACGGTGCCAAACTGGAGGCTACAGGCAAGCGAGCTGCAGCCTCCTCTCCCTCCTCTTTGTACCTTGGGCAACCCTTTCCTCAACTGCCCCCCCACCACCTTCCGTTGCTCACGCCATGTTGGGTCCGGACTTCATCACCCCACTACCCTCTTTCCAACACCTGCTGCTGGGATGTTTGGGCAGCACCAGCCCCAAAACCTGGAACCTGATCCATCTCATCATAAGAGCTTCTGCGGTTGCGTCCACGGCATTGGCTCACCCGCCTCTTCAATTGAGAGAGACACAGCGTTGCGCATCACTGCATATCCCTTTCTTAAATTGCAGAATCTGCTTGCCTGTGCCCGTGTTGCGAGCCAACGTTTTGAAACAGAAGCAGAGACTCAGCTGGCTCCTGTACAGAACTCCGACTGCCTGGGCAATTTGACAGGCGGGTGAACAGACAGATGGTTGCTCAACGTGTTGTGTTCCTGAGAGGAGGTGGAAAGGAATTGAAGTCGATGCATTGGCTGCCTTTCAACCAACAAGGGCTTCAATTTGTTCTTCCCGCAGCAGGGGGCACTCCGAGCTCTACCAAAAGTGCGCATAAAGGAACGCTCATGGGTAAAACTGGTGGATGCTGTGTCACTGAGGGCGGCAGCAGCCACAGAATCCCCACGTCCTCCCCCTGCTGAAACTCCATGGCCACGACCACGTGCCTTACTCACTGACTTTTTTATCTTGGTAGATTGATAAAGAAAGTCAGAAAAGTTAAAAGGGCCCCAAGTTGGTTATTACGCAGAGTGTAATGTATGTAGTACAGTTTCATATAGGTCTTGTGCTGGGTGCGATGAAAACACAGGAGTCACAGGTTTGATATAGAAAAGTCTGTTTACTTCATACAATTGGCAGAAATAGTCACACAGTTTGCAGACACAGAAACAGGAACACAGCAGCCAGAGTAATCCAAGCTCAGCAATCACTCTCAATACAGATTCAGGATCTTCTTCTCTGTTACCGAAGTCCATGCAAACGTGGGTCTTTCAAAGAGCAGGGTTCAGAGTCCACAAGTGCTTCAGAGTTCCCAGTAGGAATAGCTGGAGTACAAAGGTCCAAGGCTTACAGGAGTCCAAGTCACAGGTTCACTGCAGGCTAGATTCGAAGCACTTGATTGCTCAGCTGTGGCTGCTTAAGAAGCAAAGGAGAGAATCAGGGCGGAACATGCAAAATGGAAAATTTCCCTTTTGACTGAGGGCAAAATCTGCAGCAAGAAAAAAAGTAAAATGGTGGAAAAAACTAGTTTCAGGAAAATATACATAGAACCTTACATTCTCCCCCTTAAGGACAACCTCCGGATGACCTCAGACCAGGCTTGGTGGGGACCCTGATGAAATGACGGAGCAAGCGGGAGCATTAACGTTTGACCGGTTCCATGAGTTGTCCTCCCCTGGGTACCCCCCCATTTAATCAGATATTGTAATGATTTCTATCACCTGGGAATTAAATCCTTAAAAAATTTTCCGAACATCGAAGGCATGGTCAGGGAAGAAGGGAAGCCGGAAGATTGGGTTGCAGCCTTTTTTTTGGATAATGGGGAAAAACAGGGGTGGATCTCAAGTTGGCAGGGAAACGAAAGAACGCCTATAATTTTTTCGTTTTTTTGGGGCCAAAATTTAGTTCCCTTAGAAGGAAAACCTTCTTAAAACGGTTAAGCCAACCAATCTCCTTTAAAAACTGGGCAGGACGAAAAACTTGCTTTTTTACTTTCTTGAGCCGATTCCAACCTTTAGAAGTCCCCAAATTTTTTTAAAGAAACGGATTCTTAGCCCCTGCTGGGGAAATTTCTAAGGGAAATCCGTGGGGGAGAAAAGTTTTGGATATAATAGAATTTAAAAAAATTTTAACGTTTATGGAGGACCCCGAGGTTTTATGAAATCAGCTATGAAGTGTCCACAATCATCCTGTAGTAGGCAGAAAAAAGAAAACGGAGATTTCACGTTTTAGGGTTTGATTTTTTCGTTTGGTTCCCGTCCATTAGTCTGGGATTTAAAAGCAGAAGAAAGGTTTACTTTAAGTTTCCAATGCCCCAGAATTTGCCAAAACCTAAATAATTTCACCCCCGACCGAAATCCTCATCCGGTCCCATTAAGGCCACTTTAATCAAATCATTTTTTTTAAAACAAATTTTGCGTTTGGGAAACCCCCAAATTTTCCCAAAGGGTAATAAAGGTAAAGGAACCATAAAATTTAAATTTGGAAATTTTCCCCCTTCCAGACTCAAGAGTCAAACAAAAATCTTTGAAGGGAAAAGAAAGGGAATCGTGTCTTTTTCCCCTATGAGTTTTGAAGGAAGAGTTGCAAACCTTTCCAATAAATTGCCCCGTAACCCACGCAAAGGGCCTGGGGTGCAAAAGAAAGGAGGGTCTAAACATTAGAACCAAATTGGTGAGGTTAGGAGAAAGGTTTCCTAAATCTGGAGTGCACAGAATCCACCGGCATTTAATTGGAAAAAGCGACCTGAATCCCAAAATCAAGTTTCGATGGCTGTCAGGAGACTATTGCTGTGCATCCCTGAAGAAGGTGTCTCCATTCTTGAAGGCGGCAATAAGGCACAATCTCTATTGCCACATCGTAGTTCCTCTCAGCCGAAGACAACTCTGGAAAAAAGCACAGGGAGCAAGACATTCTTCTCACCGTTCTCTGAGAGAGTAAGCTCCAAACGGCACAGTCTGGAAGCCCACCTCTATTAAGGCAAGCTCGGGGTTGGGAAAGTCTAGGATGGTGCAGTGGTAAATTTATCTTTAGACGGGAAAAAGTTTCCCGGGCTTGGGGAGTCCAGGAAAACCTAGACTCTTTCCGGGTAAGTTGAGTGATAGGTGACACTACCCAGAGAAAAATTTTTAATGAAACGTCTATAGAAGTTGGCAAACCCGATGAAGCGCTGTACCTCCTTCACATTTCTAGGACTTGGCCAATCCTTGATGGCTTGGGTTTTGCTTCCCATCCATACTAATTCCTTGTGTAGACAGTACATACCCCAGAAATTGAATTTCGGTCCTATGGAATTCACACTTTTCAAGTTTGATGTAAAGATGATTTTGTCTTAGACGTTCCAAAACCATTCTCACATGTCCATGATGTTCCTCTGTGGAGTTAGAAAAAATTAGAATATCATCCAAATAAATTACCACGAATGTATCTAGGAGATCCCTGAAGATGTAATTCACCAAGTGTTGGAAAGTGGCTGGGGCGGTACTCAGACCAAAAGGCATAACTAGATATTCAAAGTGTCCATAGCGTGACCTGAATGCAGTCTTCCATTCATCCCCAGGTCTAATACGGACTAAGTTATAGGCCCCACGAAGATCTAGTTTAGAAAAAATTTTGGCATGTCGCACTCTCTCCAATAACTCAGGGATTAAAGGCAATGGATAACGGTTTCTAATAGTAACCTTATTGAGTTCCCTATAGTCTACGCATGGTCTCAGAGATCCATCTTTCTTCTTTACAAAGAAGATGGGTGCACCTGCAGGAGATGAAGAGGGGCGTATGAAGCCCTTGGCTAGATTTTCATCTATGTAATCCTTTAAAGCCTTTAGCTCGGGCCCCGCCAGGGGGTAGATCTTACCAAAAGGTATCTCTGCTCCAGGCAATAATTCAATTGGACAATCATATGGACGGTGAGGAGGAAGCTGGTCAGCGTTCTTCTTGTCACATAAATCCACATAGTCCTGGTATACAGCTGGTAGTTCAGGGACTGACATGATTCCTTTAGGAACAGAGCAAGCTGAAACTTTTGGACTCATCTGTTTCTCTGGAAAGTAGTGTAATTCCTTGGTCTCCCAGTTAATGGTAGGATTCTGAGCCTGCAGCCATGGTAGCCCTAGAATAATGGGAAAGTGGGGAGAAGAGATAAGCATAAAGGACAGTTTCTCTTGATGATCTTTACCCATAAGAACCCTCAAAGGCTCTGTTTCCTGATCCACTGGTCCAGAGGTCAGCAGGGAGCCATCCACAGTTTCCATCTGTACTGGAGTAGCCTTCTTCACTGAACGTATTCCCTGTTTCAGAGCAAAGGAGACATCCATAAAATTTCCACTTGCCCCTGAGTCGATCATAGCAGAGCTAGACACCCAAGCTGAGTCAACCCAGAGTTTGATGGAAAGAAAGCAATGAGAATTGTTTTTCTTACAACTCAGCTGGGACACCGCTGAGGAAACTTGAAAAATGGCAGCGTTTACACAGTCAACGTCCTCAGAGGTAACGGAGTTTAAGTCTGAGAAATCAAGATCTGTTGCTGCAGATCTCTCTGGAGCCTGAGGCTCGGACCTGACAGATCCCCTCTCGCAACACTCACAATGAATGAGTGCTGCAGTAGTCTTACGAGAACGGCTGGGGCAGTTTATAATGAAGTGCCCTGACTTACCACAATAGAAACATAGATTCTCCTTAAAACGATGTTCCTTGCGTGCATCACTAACCCGTCGTTGTAAAGAGTCTACCTGCATGGGTTCAGGTTCAGGTTCCCTGTAATCCTACTCAAAGGTTCCTTAGCTGGAGAGGAAGGTAGGAAAAGGTTAGTACGATTGCTTTCGAACCATCTCTCTTGCCTGCATTCAGTCAGACGAGTATCAATACGGATGCAGTAGTTAATAAAGTCACCTAACGCAGTGGGAGGGTCGGCACGAGCAAGTTCATCCTTAATCAGTGGAGATAACCCCTTTCGAAAAATAGATTTTTTGGCGGAACTGTCCAGGTGGTATCAAGGGCCCATCTCCTGAAATCCAAGGCATATTCAGCTACCGAGTGCTTACCTTGGCGCAAAGCTAACATGGCTGCTTCAGCTGTTGCACCTCGATTGGGGTCATCAAACACCTGCCAGATGGCTGAAATAAAATCATCAAGGTGATTCAAACAATCATCCTCAGTCTCAATCAGAGGGTTTGCCCACATTAAAGCCTTGTTGGTAAGCAACATAATTATAGTAAGCACCTTAGATCGTTCAGTGGGAAATTGTGAAGCATGTGCAGAAAAAAAAAGATTGCATTGATTAATAAATCCCCTGAATTTCTCACGTTCACCGCCAAAATGAAAAGGGGGCAACTTGGGAATCCCAGCACTCGGGGCTACGGCAGGAGCCTGGACTCGCCCCTCTAGAACCTCAATCCTGGCTCGCAAATCCTGGGTAGTCTGTCCAACCACTTGCAAATTGTGATTATTGAGGTCCTGTAGATTTGTAAAACGGGTCTTTATATTCTGCAAATCTGCAAGGATATTATCAGTCACTCCGCAAAGTTCCTTTATGCGGGCCTCCATTTTCCAGATCTTTTAAGACAGGATTACTGGAAGAAGAGGAGAGAAAAAAAAAAACAATAGTGTTCACCTGTGGCAACACTGCAGAGAGAAAAAAAAAATTAAGGGAACTGCTCACCTGGAATGGTTGTGAGAAGTCACAACCACTATCATCACAGAAAGTTTCAACCAGACATCCGATATCCAGAGTTACAGCAGACAAAAAAGAGAAAAGAAAGAAAAAAAAAAAAAAAAAAACAATAGTGTTTACCTGTGGTAACACTGCAAAAAGAAAAAACTTAAGGGAATTGCTCACCTGGAATGGTTGTGAGAAGTCACAACCACTGTCATCACAGAAAGCACAACCGGACGTCTGATATCCACAGTACAGCAGACACAGCCTTCCAGACCCAGCAGACACTAACGTTTTGGCTTCAGAATCTTGTAATGTATGTAGTACAGTTCATATAGCGTCTTGTGCTTGGGTGCGATGAAAACACAGGAGTCACAGGTTTGATATAGAAAAGTCCTGTATTACTTCATACAAGTTGGCAGAAATAGTCACACAGTTTGCAGACACAGAAACAGGAGACACAGCAGGCCAGAGTAATCCAAGCTCAGCAATCACTCTCCAATACAGATTCAGGATCTTCTTCTCTGTTACCGTAAGTCCATGCAAACGTGGGTCTTTCAAAGAGCAGGGTTCAGAGTCCACAAGTGCTTCAGAGTTCCTCAGTAGGAATAGCTGGAGTACAAGGTCCAAGGCTTACAGGAGTCAAGTCACAGGTTCACTGCAGGCTAGATTCTGAAGCACTGATTGCTCAGCTGTGGCTGCTTAAGAAGCAAAGGAGAGAATCAGGGCGGGAACATGCAAGCTGGAAACTCCATTTTGACTGAGGGCAAGATAGCTGCAGCAAGACAGACAGTAAAATGGCTGACGAACAAACTGAGTTTCAGGAATATATACATAGAACCTTACACAGAGACTGAAGTGAACACTGAAACACAACTGTTCACAATCTGTGAAAGGCTACTCCTTTGTCTACTTCTATAGTGTTTGCAACCAATGTATTGTATACGGATGGAAGCGCGTCACACTAATAGATTATATTTTAAATGGAATGGAGCAGAACCAATTGGAGATAAATGAAAAGGATGAGGCACTGAGACATGCTCAGCAGAGTACAAGCAGCAGTGCTTGAACAAGTAACTGGAGCGTGATGTGCACTCAAAAAATAAAAAACACAGACTGAAGTGAACACTGAAACACAACTGTTCACAATCTGTGAAAGGCTACTCCTTTGTCTACTTCTATAGTGTTTGCAACCAATGTATTGTATACGGATGGAAGCGCGTCACACTAATAGATTATATTTTAAATGGAATGGAGCAGAACCAATTGGAGATAAATGAAAAGGATGAGGCACTGAGACACGCTCAGCAGAGTACAAGCAGCAGTGCTTGAACAAGTAACTGGAGCGTGATGTGCACTCAAAAAATAAAAAACACAGACTGAAGTGAACACTGAAACACAACTGTTCACAATCTGTGAAAGGCTACTCCTTTGTCTACTTCTATAGTGTTTGCAACCAATGTATTGGATACGGATGGAAGCGCGTCACACTAATAGATTATATTTTAAATGGAATGGAGCAGAACCAATTGGAGATAAATGAAAAGGATGAGGCACTGAGACACGCTCAGCAGAGTACAAGCAGCAGTGCTTGAACAAGTAACTGGAGCGTGATGTGCACTCAAAAAATAAAAAACACAGACTGAAGTGAACACTGAAACACAACTGTTCACAATCTGTGAAAGGCTACTCCTTTGTCTACTTCTATAGTGTTTGCAACCAATGTATTGTATACGGATGGAAGCGCGTCACACTAATAGATTATATTTTAAATGGAATGGAGCAGAACCAATTGGAGATAAATGAAAAGGATGAGGCACTGAGACACGCTCAGCAGAGTACAAGCAGCAGTGCTTGAACAAGTAACTGGAGCGTGATGTGCACTCAAAAAATAAAAAACACAGACTGAAGTGAACACTGAAACACAAACTGTTCACAATCTGTGAAAGGCTACTCCTTTGTCTACTTCTATAGTGTTTGCAACCAATGTATTGGATACGGATGGAAGCGCGTCACACTAATAGTTAAATTGCATGGAGCTGCAAGAATTACACTGAAAAAAAAAAAAGAGTCTGTGAGTGACACGTGCAGATGCCTACAGACAGCGTTGCATGCAGAGCAAACTGCAGCGTCACCTGCACTCACACACACCTTGCAGAGCTGTTAAAACAACACTGCAGGCAAAAGGAAGCTTTACACAGCGGTTGGTGCTAGCCTGCCTACAGCACAGTACACTAAATCGCAATCTCTAACTGTCCCTCAGAGTCAGCACAGCAGCGTTCTGTCCCTTACTGAATTCACAGCACAGTGACGCTAAAATGGCGGCGGCACCTTTTATAGTGCATTCTGACATCATTTCAGCATCCAATCACAGCCATGCCATTAGTTAACATGACCGCAGCAGTACAGGATGTGCCCACACTTCTTAGGATTCCTCATTGGCTGACTAAAATCACATTGCCTCTCAAAGAATTATGGGAACTTCCGATTCCGGCATACGATATATGGAAAATATCGAAACTAAGTATCGAAAGGCCGATAGAGCTAATATCGGCCGATACCCGATACTTGCGGTATCGTATCGCTCAACACTAGTCAGCACCTGTCAGCCCTATGTAACATGTCTAAATGTCCCCTATGCACTTTACAAGGCAAAAAAAGTATTTCTAATATAGTAATCTACTAAGCAGGCAGGTCCAATGGGCATCTCTGGTCTTTATCCGGCACCTCCTCTTTTCGTGCGATCGCCGTCCTCATTCTCGTTTCATGTGGATGACGTGTCCTACATCATCCACACAGTGTCCTCCATCACAATTCTGTGCATGTGTATTTCTCTCTGCTCTGCCGAGTGCAGAGCAAAGTATTGTGGTGCCCATGCACCGCTACTCTTTGGTTTTTCCTGATGCATGTGCATTACAGTACACGATCACAAAAAGAGAGGAGGCACGGGATCTAGACCAGTGACGCCCATCAGATCACACCATGTGCAGGTGAGTATAATAAAAGCTATCTTAAAAGCTATTAAGAGATATGTTTTGTTATGCCGAGCTCATTGGGACATATATTCAGAATTCTAAGATTTACCAGTGCTGGCAATACTTTATATGGAAAAACCCAGTGATGGGTTCCCTTTAAAATTAGAAAAAGAAAAAAAAAATTCTAATTTAGCAATGAAAAAAACTGGCCCTTTGAGAGCTGGAGGCTGAAATTGGGCTAATTTCTGTCTCACTATCTTGGCAGGCACAACTGACTTGCGGAAGATTATGTGTTAAAGGAGGGGAAATTTATGCTGCTTTCCTTATCACTGGATGAAATGATATGAAGTTATCTAAGGTTCAAGTGTATCATGGTGCATCAGTAGGAAAAGTAAGCTAGAAAAAGTTATAAAACCTGTTACTGCTATACAGAAATGGCAATGTCTATCCATAGTAGATTAACCCTTTAAAAGATGTTTTTTCCTTTTCTAATAAAATATTTAAAAATAGCTGTGTACAGTACACCTCCTTGTCTAGGCTGCATAATACACAGGGACGTCATGTTACATTACTGCTATATAGCAAGAGTCTTTCTGAATCATAGTACGGGTTCCTGGAGGCAGTTGAGACAATTTTGCCTGATTTGCATTTTGCTGATTCACAGAACAGTGGGATGCATCAGAGAATTACCATAATTTACCACATGTGTACTTTGCTTTTGGTGAATTTGTAGGAAAATTTGGGGAATAGATTTTCCTATTGTATTCTAAAGAGTACAATTGGACAGAATGATGAAATGAGAGAAATCCTAGGATGTAGACACAGGTCACCGATCACAAATCAGATATTGTAACCTCACTTACACAGTTGGTAGTGGGTGTTAATTACCTGTCTCAGCTACAATCCTAGGCTTTGCTTACCCGTTCCCTGGCAGTCAACAGCCTCTGTGCAACCTGTGCTACAATTGCAACATGGCACACACCTCTGATGTCAACATCCAAGGCATTTTAAGATTGGCTCAGGCAGATGACTCTTACCTGAGTATTCAGGTATCAATAGTACACTGCTACCACTTGTTTACCAGAAGTCTACCCACACTTTCTACTCGGCTGTGCTTCAGCAGTGTCAGCTGCTCCTCAGTGCTATCTACTCATCCCAATCTAGGTGCTTGATTGTCTACTCAGCTTTGCAGTTCATGAATGCTATTCAGACATCCAGCTGTGCCACTAAAAGCTGTCTAATATTATCTACCTAGGTCTGCGGATCCTGAGTGTTGTCTGCACACACAGCTCTGCTACAGCAGGTGTATGCCTACCCATGTTTGCTTTTTCAAGCTGCTGTCTACACAGTTAACTCCACTGCATAAAGGTACCTGCCTGTCAACTTATCTGTGACGATCCAAGGTACTGTTTAACATACTATCTGGCTGTTCCAGCTATGCTACATCAACAGCTTTCATATCACCAGGTGAGCTCATAATGGTTATTACATCCAAAACAATGGAATCACATCAGGTTTTCTGCTCATTCTGGTATCAAAAAAGTTAAATCTGGGTCTGTTAGGGTTCGAGTTCCCGCTGCTGCACAAGGGGAGTCTCGAACCAGTCCCACATTCATCTCCAGCCACAGTGGAGCCTGCTCAGCAGAGATGTAGGTCCCAGCGTCTTGTCCATTCCAGTACTGTGCAGTAACTTGCTGCTGCCTCTCCTGGATCTGCTATTATGGCCAGTGCTGGAGCAGACTTCTTTGGGACGAAGTCCTGCGTTTCCCCTTCTGAGCATGCCCAGGGTGAGATCTCTCATTGGAGATCAGGGGTCACATGCTCAGGTACTTCAGCAGCTCCTATTGGGCTGCCAGGAAGGTCCTGTGACTACTGGAGTTCTGGAACAAGTTTCATTGGTCCTTGTTTCTGGCAGGTCCTGTAGCTGTTATTATAAAAGGGTGGCAATGCTGAGCCGCCATGCGCTAGTATCAACCATTATATGCTTTGCGCCAGTGTGGTCATGCTTGTGTGTGGTTAGGGCCCCGGCTGAAATAAGCCCCTAGAATACCGACTTAATCGGTGAGGAGTTTGGTATGCTAGCTGGTCAGGGTCGGTGTCCTAGATGCCCTAGCAGGGCCGGCTCCAGGTTTTTATGGGCCCCGGGCGAAAGAGCCTCAGTGGGCCCCTTTAACACAGACCACGATTCATGATGCACAGATACAGCAGAGAAATATGGGTACAGTACAATGCCCAATACTTCTCTTCTTCCATTACATGAGTGATATCTATTGTAAATTGTACAATAGCTCAAAAACCGCCAAATCCTCACAGCGCACAGAACAGACTGGACAGTACAGTCCTCCATACAATATTATGGGCACCACAGTCTCCCCCTCATCACCCATATAATACCCCATGCAGGATGTCACCCCCCCATATAATGCTCCATACAGAATACTGGACCCAATATAATGCTCCATACAGGATACTGGTCCCCATATAATGCTCCATACAGGATACTGGTCCCCATATAATGCTCCATACAAAATATGGAGCTCTCCTCTGCGCTGTACTGCGTTCTGCACTGTTACGGCTCAGGAAAGGGCACTCTGGAAAGACTCCCCATTATCATCATGATTTCCTCATCATCATCATTGCCTCCTTATCATCATCATTGTCTCCCCATCATCATCATGGCCTCCCCATTATCATCAATGCCTGCCCATCATCATCATCTCCTCCCCAGCATCATCAATGCCTGCCCATCATCATCATCTCCTCCCCATCATCAATGCCTGCCCATTATCATCATGGCCTCCCCATTATCATCAATGCCTGCCCATCATCATCTTCTCCCCATCATCAATGCCTGCCCATTATCATCAATGCCTGCCCATTATCATCATCTTCTCCCCATCATCAATGCCTCCCCATTATCAGCAATGCCTGCCCATCATCACACAGACAGCACACAAGCACTCTCTCACATACATACACACACACATACACACACACACACACACAAAGCACCGCACTACATACACACAGACACACACACACAGAGACACACACACACACACGTCTCACCCGTCCAGCGTCCGGCGCTCTCTGCCACAGCCGGCCGCTGAATGATGACGTCATTCAGCGGTGCTGCTGTGAGAGGAAGCGCCGGCGCCCCCTGGAGCCCGGAGCTGCGGCTGCGGAAGCACGGGAGAGGTAAGTATTGTGCCAGCTGATGCCGGGGCCCTGAGCAAGTGGGGGGAGTCCAGTGGCGGCGCTGACACCGCTCTCCTCCGCTAACAGGCGCGGGGGTGCCAGACGGCGAGTGGGCCCCCCCGCCTGCTCAGGGCCCCGGTACTTGCCCGGGAGTGCCGGGTGCTGACGCCGGCCCTGTGCCCTAGATTACCGGCATAACCGGTGAGGAGTTTGATTGCCGTATTCAGGGCCTGGCATTCAGACGCCATAGATTGCGGGTGACTCCAGCGAGGACATTAGCGCATGATCACGTTCTATATTCGCTTAGCACTTAACTGTGTACCGGGGTGCCTGACAGGACACAGAACTTTTTCCCAGCGGCTCTTTCAACGCTAGACAGCGCCTTAGCGTGTTTACTTTGCGACTCAGTTTAGTGAGTTCGCACACATCGCCATATAGCGCTGCGGCACTCCTTCTAGCGGCTCAGTGGAATAACAGAGTTCGCACTTATTGCCACAGCGCGTTACGGCGTTTATTTTTTTATTTTGAGAAATCTGCGGGATAACAGTTCGCTTCTTGCGCCATTTTACCAGCAGCAGGCTCCACCTGCACGGTGGACCCCGGGCTGCGAACGCACCTCTCTACATCAAATATTTGGTGCGTTCCGCAGACCCTTACAGGGTCCCTGTAATACTGAAAGAAAACATCAATTTGAGAAAAGTCTCATCCATTCATCTTCTATCATTTTTGTGTTTTTCTCAGAAGCGAATGGTTCTTATTAAGGCTTCTGTACACCTTAAAAACTGCTGGATGATCACTTTTTTGGCTGACAGCTAGAGTATCTTCTCTGACTACGCTAAAAGACATTCAGTATTGCCATTTGTTGTCAGAATATGAACACACAAATGACCTTCCATTTTTAAAAGTTACTTGGAGTGAGTTATCAATACAACTGCAAATGTAAAATGGAGCATTTTCCAATTTTTTTATAGGTCGTTTTGAAAAATCGTTCACCTTCACTTACATTAGTTATGCAACATTTCAGACAGTAGGTCACTTATTTCAAGATTTTTATGAATGACTAGAAGCAAACTTTGTGCTTTCAATATTTTGATATTTGCTGAATTTTATTGAAAACAGTAAAAATATGTAATCAACATAAATCCAAAGCATGGAAATCTAACCAAACTGTTGTAAACTACGCATATTGTGTTCATTGGCATTCTAGGAGAGTGCTTCCAATTGTAAAACTTTGCAAGAATAAACTATTTCTTTAGAAATAAACTTTGATAACGTCATATAATCAATGCATAAACCAAACAACAAATAATCCTTCTGGGCTTTATACCCATGGTTAACCTAGGCAGTGGGATTCCATCTGCTTTGTTTTGTTTCTTTTGTGTTTGTTAACTATTAATAGCAGGTAGACATCTGGAAGCATGATAGAATTTGCCTGAGAATTGTTTGCAGCTAAGATATCACAAGCTAATTGCATTATCAATCACAGCAAGATGAACCTTTTAACAAACAGTGCTTGAGCAAAAAAAATACAGCAAGTCAATTATTTTATATTTTCTATACTTTCTCTTTGCTATTTTCCTCTGGGACTCTTATATGAGTAAAATGCATAATTAGCATAATAAATGAGCAATCAATCCTTAGAAGACAATTTCATTTAATGTAGTTTTTGTCTATATGCTTAATTTGCATCAAAGATTGCTAAATACATTCAGATGAACACATTCAGATGCTATTGCTCAGCCTTTATTTATTTTTTATTACAATGTACAGGATATCAATTAAGATACATGTGCTGCTGTGTAAAATATTGTGAGGATCTACTCTTTCAATTTTTCCAGCTTAGGGGTAGAAAACAAATTATTTAACCCCTTAGTGACAGAGCCAATTTGCAGCTTAATGACAGGGCCAATTTTTACAATTCTGACCACTGTCCCTTTATGAGGCTATAACTCTGGAACGCTTTAACGAATCCAACTGATTCTGAGAAGGTTTTTTCGTGACATATTGTACTTCACGTTAGTGGTTAAAAATTTTTTATATGACTTGCGTTTATTTATGAAATAAGCAGAAATATGGCCAAAATTTTGGAAAGTTAGCAATTTTCAAACTTAAAATTTTTATGCCCTTAAATCAGAGAGATATGTCACACAAATTTCTTAATAAATAATATTTTTCACATGTCTACTTTACATCAGCACAATTTTGGGACAAAATTTTTTTTTGTTACGAAGTTATAAGGGTTAAAAGTTGACCAGCGATTTCTTATTTTCACAACACCATTTTTTTTTAGGGACCACATCACATTTGAAGTCACTTTGAGGGGTCTATATGATAGAAAATACCCAAAAATGACACCATTCTAAAAACTACACCCCTCAAGGTGCTCAAAACCACATTCAAGAAGTTTATTAATCCTTTACGTGCTTCACAGGAACTGAAGCAATGTGGAAGGAAAAAATTAACATTTAACTTTTTTTGCAAAAACTTTACTTCGGAACCAATTTTTTTATTTTCACAAGTGTTAAAAGAAAAAATGAACCACAAAATTTGTTGTGCAATTTCTCCTGAACACGCTGATACCCCATATGTGGGGGTAAACCACTTTTTTGGCGCACGGCAGAGGTCGCAAGGGAAGGAGCGCCGTTTGACTTTTTCAACGCAGAACTGGCTGGACGCCATGTCGCGTTTAGAGAGCCCCTGATGTGCCTAAACAGTAGAAACCCCCCACAAGTGACCCCATTTTGGAAACTAGACACCTTAAGGAACTTATCTAGATGTGTGGTGAGCACTTTGAACCTCCAAGTGCTTCACAGAAGTTTATAAAGTAGAGCCGTAAAAATAAAAATTCATATTTTTTCCACAAAAACGATCTTTTCACCCCAATTTTTATTTTCCCAAGGTAACAAGACCCCAAAAGTTTTTGTGCAATTTGTCCTGAGCATGCTGATACCTCATATGTGGGGGTAAACCATTGTTTGTGTGCATGGCAGAGCTTTGAAGGGAAGGAGCGCCATTTGATTTTTTCAACACAGAATTGGCTGGACGCCATGTCACGTTTGTAGAGGCGCTGATGTGTCTAAACAGTGGAAACCCCCCAAGTGACATCATTTTGGAAACTAGACCCCTTAAGGAACTTATCTAGATGTGTGTTAGGGTTCGAGTTCCCACTCCTGCACAGGGGGATTCTCAAGTTGTTCCCGCTGCGGTCCCCCATCCGTCTCCGGCCGCAGTGATTCCTGCTCAGCAGAGACGTCGGTCCCAGCATCTTGCCCGGCCCAGTACTGTGCAGAGACTTGCTGCTGCAACCAGTGTTGGAGCAGGCAGTTTTGGCAGTCCTTTGTTGTTTCATCTGAAGCCCAGGGCAAGATCTCCCATTGGAGATCAGGGGTCACATGCTCAGATACAGCTGTCACTCCTATTGGTCCTTCAGGAAGGTCCTGTGGCTGTTGATGTTCTGAAGCAGCTTCCCATTGGTCCTTTCTGGAAGGTCTTTTTCTCGTGGCTGCTATAAAAGGCTGTCCTTACCGCACGGCCGTGCGCTAGTATCAAATCTGTTACGTGCTTGCGCCAGTGTGGTCATGTATGCATGTGGTTAGGTCTGGCTGAAATAAGCCCCTAGAATACCGGCACCTCCGGTGAGGAGATTGTATGCACGTGTTCAGGGCTCGGCTGAAAACGCCATTAGAATACCGGATACTCCGGTGAGGAGATTATTGCTTGGGTTCTGATTGCTTGACCACAGACTGCAATCCGCTTAGCAGTCATCTGTGTTCCCTGTGAATCCAACAGGACACAGTCTTTGTTTCAGCGGTTCTGTGAATTAACAGAGTCCGCTTATATCGCCATATAGTGCTACGGCGTTTACATCTGCGACTCTGCGGGATAACAGAGTTCGCTCATACTGCCTATATACACCATCTTACTAGCAGCAGGCTCTGCCTGCACGGTGGACCCCGGGCTGCGAACGCACCTCTCCTTAATATCCATTAGGTGCATTCCGCAGGCCCTAACATAATACTAGCACCAGGATCTGGCTAGTAAAATGGCGGATGACCAGCGTCTATCGCAGCACATCCAGCAGCTGGAGGGTAGGTTGGCGGCTCTTGAGCGCACAACCTCAGCTGTGGATGTTACCGCAGTCGCTGTTCAGGCTGCTAGCATGGCTGCAGCCAGTTTGTCCTCTGCCACCTCTGCCCCTACATTATCCCACCTCCCGATTCCTGACAAGTTTGCCGGTGACAGCAAGCAATGTAGGGATTCATGAGTCAGTGCTCTATACAGCTCGAGCTTCTGGCTGCACGTTTCCCCACAGATCGGGCACAAGTGGGTTTTGTAATGTCTCTACTCTCGGGCAGAGCATTGGAGTGGGCAACGCCGCTGTGGGAGCACGCCGATCGTGTGGTGCGGAGTGCTCCTCGTTTCCTGGAGGCTCTTAAAAAGGTCTTTTTCGGACCTCAGGTCACCCACGATACGACGCTCCAACTGCTGGCATTGGCACAGGGTTCGTCTTTGGTCAGTCAGTTTTCCATCCAGTTTCGGACTCTGGCCTCAGAGCTAGACTGGTCGGATAAAGTTCTCATTCCAGTCTACTGGTGAGTACTGGCTGACCATCTTAAAGACGCTTTGACTACCAGGGAGATTCCCGCCACACTGGAGAAGCTTATCTCCATATCTACCCGCATCGACCTCTGTTTTCACGAGCGGAGGTTGGAATGGGCCCAGTGTAGGCAGAGGATTCGGTTGGCTCCCACCTTTGCCAAACCTCTCGAATCCCCCGATCCGGCATCCGAACCCCAAAAGGCCACAGAGGTTCCTCGTGCAGGACCTAAGTCTTGAGCCGTCCGAGTATCCGTGGTCTGTAACCTCTGTCAGCAGACAGGACACTATGCTAACAAATGTCCACAGCGATCAGGAAAGCGATCGCATCTAGTGGCCCTGGGAGGAGGTTCACTAGAGACAGCGGCATTTTCCTCCAAGATGACATTTAAAGGGACAGTCACTGTAGACTCTTCCACACTTACAGTCGAGCTTGTGTGGACTCAGGAGCAGAGGGGAATTTCATGTCTTCTACCTTTGCTCGTCGCCACGCAATACATCTGAATACATCTGGTAGCGCTCAACAAACCAGTGACTGTCCGGGTAGTGAATGGGTTGACATTGCCCTCACCAATTACACATCAGACTGTTCCTCTTATTTTGTGTGTACCCCCTTCCCATCAGGAAATTATTTCCCTTCTCGTCCTTCCCGAGGGAATAGACGAAATCCTACTGGGAGTACCCTGGCTCCGTTCCCACTCCCCACATATAGAGTGGACTTCGGGTAGGATACTGGGTTGGAGTGATGCATGTAGAGGCAGATGTGTCAGGAGTTGCGTTCAGGTTACCACTACTGAGTTACCCGCAGATCTTTCTCCTCTTCCCAAGTGCTATCAGTCATATGCAGACATGTTCTCTAAAAAGGCTGCGGAGACTCTGCCACCCCATCGTCCCTACGACTGTCCTATTGACCTCTTGCCTGGAGCAGAACCACCTCGGGGAAGGGTCTATCCCTCTCTCTTCCAGAGACAGAGGCTATGTCTCAATATATCCAGGAGAATCTGGCAAGAGGGTTCATTAGGAAGTCGGTGTCACCAGCAGGAGCGGGGATCTTCTTCGTGCAGAAGAAGAGTGGAGAATTACGTCCGTGTATAGATTACAGAGGTCTTAACGCCATCACCATTAAGAATAAGTACCCGTTGCCCCTGATTTCTGAGCTCTTTGATAGGCTCCGGGGAGCTAGGGTATTTACTAAATTAGATCTGCGTGGTGCTTATAACCTGATTCGCATCCGTGAAGGGGACGAATGGAAGACGGCTTTTAATACCAGGGATGGGCATTATGAATATCTGGTGATGCCCTTCGGGCTCTGTAATGCCTCAGCCGTTTTCCAAGACTTTGTCAATGACATCTTCCGGGATATGCTTTCCACCTCTGTAGTAGTCTATCTGGATGATATTCTCATCTTTTCTCCAGATATTGACTCTCACCGGAGGGATGTCTGCAAAGTCTTCGACCTGTTACGGGCGAACTCCCTCTATGCAAAGTTGGAGAAATGCATGTTTGAGCAGGAGTCTTTACCTTTCCTGGGCAATATCATCTCCACCCAGGGATTGGCTATGGATCCTGCCAAACTACAGGCTGTGATGGATTGGCAAGATAGGCGGTGCAGCGCTTTATGGGGTTCATTAATTACTATCGACAATTCATTCCCCACTTCTCCACTTTGGTAGCTCCCTTGGTAGCCCTCACCAAGATGGGAGCCAATCCCAAATTATGGTCAGAGGAGGTCTCCAAGGACTTTACTTCAATTAAGTCCCATTTTGCTAGCGCTCCCATCTTACATCGCCCCGAGGTTGATAAGCCTTTTTTTTATTGGAGGTTGATGCCTCGTCCGTTGGTGCTGGAGCAGTCCTTTTTGAAAAGGATGCTCAAGGTCGGAAACATCCTTGTTTCTTCTTTTCCAAGACCTTCACGCCAGCGGAGAGGAATTATTCCATTGGGGATAGGGAGTTGCTAGCCATGAAGTTGGCCTTTTCCGAGTGGAGACATCTCCTGGAGGGGGCTCACTTTCCCTTTCAAGTTTTCACTGACCACAAAAATTTGGTCTATTTACAGACCGCCCAGCGGCTAAATTCTCGTCAGGCCAGATGGTCCCTGTTCTTCTCCCGGTTCAATTTCACTCTCCATTTCCTCTCCAATGAGAAGAACATTCGGGCCGATGCTCTTTCTCGCTCCGTGGTGTCCTCTGAGTAGGTGTAGGAGGAGCCTCGGTTGATTGTCCCCGCAGAGAGCCTAAGAACTGTGGCCCCGGTTTCACTTGAGTCTGTGCCTCCGGGCAAGACTTTTGTGCCCACCAATTTGCGACCGGAGGTACTCTCTTGGGCACATTTGTCCAGGGTGGGTGGAAATTTTGGGGCAAAAAGGACATCTGAGTTGCTGGCGAGGACATACTGGTGGCCAGATATGGTCCCTGACTTCAGGGAATACATTCAGGCGTGCGTCTCCTGTGCCAAGAATAAGTCCCCTCGACAATGGCCAGCTGGGCTACTTTTCCCTTTACCGGTGGCAGACAGGCCTTGGGAGATGGTCGGGATGGATTTTGTGGTGGGCTTACCCAAGTCACGGGGCTGCACCATCATCTGGGTGATAACCGACCACTTCTCCAAAATGGTGCACTTGGTGCCCTTACCACGGTTACCGTCTGCACGGGCCTTGGCAGCATTATTTATTAGGCATATTTTCCGTTTACACGGAATGCCAGACAAAATCATCAGTGATCGAGGTCCCCAATTTGCTCTCGGTTCTGGAGAGAGCTGTGTCGTCTACTCAGCATTGTGTTAAATCTCTCCTCGGCATATCATCCCGAGATGAATGGGTTGGTAGAGAGGGCCAACCAGACCTTGGTCACATACTTGCGACATTTTGTCTCAGCCAGGCAGGATGACTGGGCATCCTTGCTACCGTGGACTGAGTTCGCTCTAAGTAATGCTGTGGCTGACTCCACCGGACAGACCCCATTCCTTTTAAACTACGGTCAGCATCCGCGGTTACCGGTGCCGATGCCCGTGTCTTCCGCTGACTCCAGGGTGGCAGACTGGGCCGTGGAGGCACGGGACATTTGGGACCGTACTCAGGATGCCATTCAGGCCTCCAAGGAGAGGATGAGGTCTTCCGCCGATGCACATCGGCGTCCCGCTCCGACATTTGCTCTGGGTGACCTAGTGTGGCTCTCTGCCCGAAACATCAGGCTACGTGTAGAGTCCACCAAGTTGGCACCTCGCTTTTTGGGTTCCTTTAAAGTTCTTGAGCAGGTGAACCCGGTGGTTTACCATCTAGCCCTTCCCCTCGCCTTGGTATCACCGACACCTTTCATGTGTCCCTCCTGAAACCCGTGGCCATTTCGCGGTTTTCCGAGTCATCTGCCGGGACGTCGGATTCATCTACTGATGATCATGAGGTGAACGCCATTGTTGGGTGCAAGGTGGTACGAGGCAAAAAATTTTATTTGGTGGATTGGAGAGGTTATGGGCCTGAGGATAGGTCCTGGGAGCCTGCCGAGCATATTCATGCTCCGCAGCTCATCGCTGCCTTTGAGCGCAGCGAGGCCCAAAGAAGGGGGGCCCTAGGACGGGGGTAATGTTAGGGTTCGAGTTCCCACTCCTGCACAGGGGGAATCTCGAGTAGTTCCCGCTGCAGCGTCCCCATCCGTCCACGGCAGCAGTGGATTCCTGCTGCCAGCAGAGACGTCAGGATCGCGGTGTATCGCTACATTATCGCTGCTGAGCTGCCAAACAGGCAGCTCAGGCAGCGATCAGTACAAGCGACACTGCGGTAACGTCGCTTAGTTACCCGCAGTGTACCTTGGATACCAGGCCCTGATGCAGGGAGCTGGTAACCAAGGTACACGTCGGGTTTCCAGGCGCTGCGCAGTGCCTGGAAACCCGCTGTGTACCTTGGTTACCAGCTCCCTGCATCAGGGCGCTGGTATCCAAGGTACACAGCGGGTTTCCAGGCACAGCCCCGTGCCTGGAAACCCGCTGTGTACCTTGGTTTCCAGCGGATTGCTGTTCTCCCGCCTGTCACACGCAGCGATGAGTGCCTGTCAGCGGGAAACCAGCGATCAAAAAAAGGTCCTGACATTTCTGACACGACCAGCGATTCACAGCAGGGGCCTGATCGCTGGTACGTGTCAGAAATAGCGAGATCGCTGCTGAGATCGCTGTTTAGCAGCGATCTCGGTAGCGATCTCGCTATGTGAGACGGGCCCTTAAGTCCTTTGTTTCTTCATCTGAGCATGCCCAGGGCAAGATCTCCCATTGGAGATCAGGGGTCACATGCTCAGATACAGCTGTCACTCCTATTGGTCCTTCAGGAAGGTCCTGTGGCTGTTGATGTTCTGAAGCAGCTTCCCATTGGTCCTTTCTGGAAGGTATTTTTCTCGTAGCTGCTATAAAAGGCTGTCCTTACTGCACGGCCGTGCGCTAGTATCAAATCTGTTACGTGCTTGCGCAGTGTGGTCATGTATGCATGTGGTTAGGTCTGGCTGAAATAAGCCCCTAGAATACCGGCACCTCCAGTGAGGAGATTGTATGCACGTGTTCAGGGCTCGGCTGAAAACACCATTAGAATATCGGCTACTGGGTTTTTGTATGGTTGCATTGCTTTCAATGGTAAAAAAAATTAAACTGGAAATGTAATTTAATCATTTTAATTCCTTATCTAGCTGTGACGACCACCTGAAAGCCCACAACAAGGCATTGGATCTTATACTAATAGAACCCCCAGCTCTTTTGGTTTCAAATAATTCTCTGTTGTGAACACTCTAAATCTGACTTCTGAGTTTGGGATCCCTCTGGTGGCTGCTGATAGTAATGAAGCTGCTTTGGCTAACAGAAGTCTATCACCTGGGGGCGATGATTGGCAATCAGGTGTTGCTGACTGGGGAGATATAAGTGAGCAACCTTCCCATGATCCTTGCCGGTGATTAGTGTCTTCCTGGTCCTTTTGGAAGTCAGCTTGCTTCCTGCAATGTCCTGCAACTTTCAGATAAGTTATTTGCTATTTATTTCTGTGGCATTTGCTTTCCCTTTTGTCTTCTCAGTTTTCTGCCTTTCTGGAGTTAGTTCAGCCAGGTTCCCCTGCGGGGGCCTGCACTGTACTCTGTTTCTCTTTTGCCACTGTTTATGTATTTTCAGTTCCCTGTTATTTCAGTATCTGCTGATTTGCTACCAGTTCACAGCAGAGATCTGATCTAGCGGGGGAGAGATCATGTGGTCTCAGTATTTTTTCATATCAGACCTGTTGGAATTTTTCTTAGAGTTTTTGCTGGATTGCAGACTCTTTCCTGTCCTTTTCTATCTAGACAGTTTGGGCCCCAGCATTTGCTTGCTCTATTTTCTGCCTGTGTTTGTATTTCATCTTGTCTCACCGCCAATATATGTTTGGGGGCTACTTATTCCTCTGGGGGCTCTACTCCGGGGCAGTTAGCTTTCCCCTTTCTCCCTTTAGGCTTAGTTAACTCTCCAGCTGTGTTGAGGCGTCTAGGTCATCGTAGGTACGTCCCACGGCTACTTCTAGTTGTGCTGTCAGTTTAGGGGTCTGCAATCATCTAGTTAGTTACCAACCTCTCTGGGTGTCTGGTTGCTTAGCCTATTTTTGCTTCTGTCCTCCTCGGCTACCAAATCATAACAATTCTCCCTCAACTAGAAGGTGGATTTTTAGGAAAGCATTTTTTCCCATTACTAAGAAGTAGGTCTCCTAGACTGGTAAAGCAGATTTGTTGTGAATGGGTTTGAGATGAGTTCTGAGTAGAGGCTCCCTCTGGTGGTTACAAGCGGTACTGGTCTGTTCAGTGAAGATTGTGAGGACTGGGAATCAGGTGTTACTGACTGGTCTTATATAAGGGAGTCACCTTCCCATCAGGGTTGCCGGTGAACAATTGTTCTGGTCTGAATCCTTTATTCCAGTTTCCCTTGTAGCCTGCTGTGTCGTGTCTGCATCTCCTTCTAACAGATAAGACATTTTCTTCTTTTTGTTTCTGTGCTTGATTTTTGCATTTTGTCCTACACTTCTGTGGGGGCCTTCTGGGTCCCCTCAGGGGGCTTTTGCCCTCTCAGTTTAGTTCAGCCACTGATGTTTGTACTTTTGCTTTTTTCAGTTTTTTCAGTGGCTGCTGTTTTGATTTTGTTACACCAGAGAGCTAATTTAGGTGGTAGAGGTCGTGTGATCTCAGGTGTTTTTGAAATTAGTAGAGTTGGTGCTTTCAGGGTTTTTTTGGGATTGCAGTAAGTACCCTTCCTATCCTTTTCTATTTAGTTAGTTTGGGCCCCAACGTTTGCTCATACTATTTTCTGTCTGTGTCAGTATTTCGTCTTGTCTAACCGCCATTACATGTTTGGGGGCTTGCTATTATCTTTGGGGTTCTGCTCCGGGGCAGATAGCTTTCCTATTTCTATCTTTAGGTGTAGTTAGTTTCTCAGGTTGTGACGAGGCGTCTAGGACCAACGTAGGAACGCTCCACGGCTGCCTCTAGTTGTGGTGGTTAGTCAGGGTACTGCAATCTCATAGATTCCAACTGCTCTGGTGTATTGCCTTTTTGCCTGCACTCCTCAGCTACCGAATCATAACAGTATCACCGGCCCAAAAAATTGAAAATTGTATGGTACTCACAGAAGGGAAAAAATATTGTGAAAGAAAAACAAAAAAAAAAAAAGGTTGTCAGAGATATTTTTCTGTTTGTTGAATTTTTTTTTTTTTCCCTCTGTATCTCTGGGTGCTGGGGAGGATTTTTTTTTCTCTCAATGGAGTTTGCACAGTTGTCTGGCCGTGTGGATCAGCTTGCCACTGAGGTTCGGAGTATTGCTACCTATCTTGCTAGGTTGCCTGTTGTGGAACCTAGGATTCCCATGCCAGATTTGTTTTTAGGGGATCGAGCTAAGTTTCAGAATTTCAAAAATAATTGTAAATTGTTTTTTGCCTTAAAATCTAAGTCCTCAGGAAACGCAGTGCAGCAGGTTCAAATTGTCATCTCTCTCCTGCGCGGTGATCCTCAGGATTGGGCTTTTTCCCTGACACCTGGGGATCCTGTTTTGAGTGATGTTGTATGCATTTCTTCAGGCTTTGGGGTTATTGTACGATGAGCCTAATGTCACTGATCAAGCTGAAAAAGCCTTGTTGGCATTAAATCAGGGGCTTGATGACGCTGAGTTATACTGTCAGAGATTCCGTAGGTGGGCAGTCCTGACCAAGTGGAATGACGACGCTTTGGCGGCCCTTTTTCGGAAGGGGCTGTCAGATAATGTAAAGGATGTTATGGTGGGATTCCCTGTCCCCTCTGGTCTCAATGATTCTATGTCATTAGCGATTCAAATTGACAGACGTTTGCGTGAGCGGAGAAGTATGCGTGGAATACTGTTGCCTTGTGAACCTGCTTCTGAATCCATGCAGTGTGATAGAGTGGTGTCTGGGGCACAGCGTCATGAGTTTCGAAAGCGCAATGGGTTATGTTTCTACTGTGGTGATGCCTCTCATGCTATTTCAGTCTGCCCTAAGTGGGGAGGATGTTTTGCACGCTCAGTTGTCTTGGGTAGTGTTCAGACTAAGTTTTTACTAACTGTCACTCTGATATGCTCTCTGTCCTCATTTTCTGCTCAGGCTTTCGTTGATTCTGGAGCAGCTGTTAACCTGATGGATTATGATTTTGCTAAACGTTGTGGGTTTCCCTTGATACCCCTACAGAAGTCTATTCCCCTTCTGGGGATCGATTCTACCCCTTTGGCTGAGAATAAACCTCAGTTCTCTACTCAGGTTATAATGAGGGTTGAACCTGATCATCAAGAGTGCTGCAAATTTTTGGTTCTGTATAATCTGCATGATATTATCGTACTGGGTTTCCCTTGGTTACAGTCTCATAATCCTGTTTTGGATTGGAAATCTGTGTCTGTAACCAGTTGGGGCTGCCAATGTGTTAATACCAACACTCCTGTTTTTTCTGCCTCCCCCCAGGCTCAGGATGTTCCTGACTTTTTGATTGATTCTTCTGATGTGTTTAGCGAAAGTAAATCTGCATCCTTGCCTCCCCATAGGAGCTATGACTGCGCTATTGAATTAGTGCCTGGTAGTAAATTACCTAAAGGTCGATTTCTAACTTGTCTGTACCTGAACATGACGCTATGCGGTCTTATATCAAGGAGTCATTGGAGAAAGGTCATATCAGACCATCCTCTTCACCCTTAGGTGCCGGTTTTTTCTTTGTGGCCAAAAAGGATGGTTCATTAAGGCCGTGTATTGATTATCGTCTTTTGAACAATATTACTGTGAAATATCAATACCCGTTACCCTTGATTTCTGACCTGTTTTCCAGGGTGAAAAACGCTACTTGGTTTACCAAGCTTGACCTCAGGGGGGCATATAACCTTATTCGCATAAAGCACGGGGATGAATGGAAGACGGCATTCAATACCCGGAGGGGCATTTTGAGTACCTTGTGATGCCCTTTGGGCTCACTAATGCTCCTTCTGTCTTCCAGTCCTTCATGAATGACATTTTCAGAGATTTTGTGGATAAATTTCTGATTGTTTATTTGGATGATATCTTGATTTTTTCCAATGACTGGGACTCTCATGTGAAACATGTTCGAACTGTATTCCAGATTTTGAGAGAGAATGCTCTGTATGTGAAGGGATCAAAGTGTATTTTTGGCGTACAGAGGATCTCATTTCTGGGATTCATTTTGTCCCCATCTGTTATTGAAATGGACCCGGTCAAGGTTCAGGCCATCTGTGATTGGGTCCAACCTACTTCATTAAAGGCTCTTCAAAGATTTTTGGGTTTTGCCAATTTTTATCGTAAATTTATTGGTAATTTCTCGGTTATTGTTAAACCATTAACTGATTTGACCAAAAAGGGTTCTGATGTGGTGAATTGGCCTCCTGAGGCAGTCTCTGCATTTCAGGAACTTAAGCAGAGATTCACTTCTGCTCCTGTTCTACGGCAGCCTGATGTTTCTCTGCCATTTCAGGTGGAGGTTGATGCCTCTGAAATTGGGGCAGGTGCCGTTTTGTCCCAAAAAGATCCAGAGACCTCTAAAAGTAACCCTTGTGCCTTTTTCTCTCGAAAATTTTCTCCTACTGAACGTAATTATGACGTGGGTAATCGGGAGTTATTGGCCATGAAGTGGGCTTTTGAAGAGTGGAGACATTGGCTGGAGGGAGCCAAACATCGGGTGGTGGTCCTTACGGACCATAAGAATCAGGTTTATCTGGAATCTGCCAAGCGACTCAATCCTAGACAGGCCAGGTGGGCCTTGTTTTTCACACGTTTTAATTTTGTGGTTTCCTTTCTTCCTGGCACTAAGAATGTTAAGGCGGATGCTCTCTCGAGGAGTTTCCTTGCGGACTCTCCTGAGTTATCTGATCCTTCTGTTATTTTGAAAGAGGGTGTAGTTCTTTCCGCCATCTCACCCAATTTGAGACTTGCTCTGGAGGGGTGTCAGGAGGATAGGCCCGAGCGCTGCCCTGTTGGAAAATTGTTTGTCCCGGACCAGTGGAAAAAGAGTGTGATGTCTGAGATTCATTGTTCCGCGTTGGCTGGGCATCCCGGAATTTTTGGTGCCAGAGACTTGGTTAGTCGGTCCTTTTGGTGGCCTACCTTGTCTCGTGATGTCAGGGAATTTGTGCAGTCCTGCGGGACTTGCTCTCGCTCCAAGCCTTGCTCTCGCTCTCGTGGTTTGTTGATGCCATTGCCTGTGCCCAAGAGACCATGGACCCATATCTCTATGGATTTCATTTCCGACCTTCCTGTTTCTCAGAGAATGACCGCCATCTGGGTGATTTGTGATAGGTTTTCCAAGATGATACATCTTGTGCCATTGCCTAAGTTGCCTTCCTCCTCTGAATTGGTGCCTTTGTTCCTTCAGCACGTGGTTCGTTTACACGGCATTCCTGAGAACATTGTGTCTGACAGAGGAGTCCAGTTTGTTTCCAGATTTTGGAGGACCTTTTGTTCTAAACTTGGTGTTCAATTGTCTTTCTCCTCGGCGTTTCATCCTCAGACCAATGGTCAAACTGAGAGAACAAACCAGACATTGGAGACTTATCTAAGATGCTTTGTGTCTGCTGATCAGGATGACTGGGTTTCTTTTTTGCCTTTGGCTGAGTTTGCTCTTAATAATAGGGCTAGCTCTGCCACTTTGATGTCTCCATTTTTCTGTAATTCTGGGTTTCACCCTCGATTTTCTTCGGGACAGACGGAGGCTTCTGTCTGTCCGGGTGTTGACTCTGTTGTGGAGCGTATGCAACAGATTTGGGACCAGGTAGTGGAGAGGTTGTCCCTCTCTCAAGAGAGGGCCCAGCGGTTTGCTAACCGGCATAGGACTGATGGTCCTTGGTTTAAAGTAGGGGACTTGGTCTGGTTGTCCTCAAAAAATATTCCTATGAGAGTAGCATCTCCTAAATTTAAGCCTAGGTTCATTGGACCTTATAAGATCATGGAGATTCTTAATCCTGTTTCTTTTCGTTTGCTTCTTCCAGGGACATTTAAGATCCATAACGTGTTCCACAAGTCCTTGTTGAAGAGGTTGTTGAGCCAGTGGTTCCTGCTGCTGTGCCTCCTGACCCTGTTTTGGTTGAGGGCAATCTGGAGTATGTGGTTGAGAAAATATTAGATTCTCGTTTTTCTAGACGGAAACTCCAGTATTTGGTTAAGTGGAGAGGTTATGGTCAGGAAGACAATTCTTGGGTGTTTGCTTCGGACATCCATGCTAGGAGACTCATCCGTGCATATCATAGAACTCATCCTGACCGACCTGGTTGCTCAAATGAGGGTTCGGTGACCCCTCCTCAAGGGGGGGGGTACTGTTGTGAATGGGTTTGAGATGAGTTCTGAGCAGAGGCTCCCTCTGGTGGTTACAAGCGGTACTGGTCTGTTCAGTGAAGATTGTGAGGACTGGGAATCAGGTGTTACTGACTGGTCTTATATAAGGGAGTCACCTTCCCATCAGGGTTGCCGGTGAACAATTGTTCTGGTCTGAATCCTTTATTCCAGTTTCCCTTGTAGCCTGCTGTGTCGTGTCTGCATCTCCTTCTAACAGATAAGACATTTTCTTCTTTTTGTTTCTGTGCTTGATTTTTGCATTTTGTCCTACACTTCTGTGGGGGCCTTCTGGGTCCCCTCAGGGGGCTTTTGCCCTCTCAGTTTAGTTCAGCCACTGATGTTTGTACTTTTGTTTTTCCAGTTTTTTCAGTGACTGCTGTTTTGATTTTGTTACACCAGAGAGCTAATTTAGGTGGTAGAGGTCGTGTGATCTCAGGTGTTTTTGAAATTAGTAGAGTTGGTGCTTTCAGGGTTTTTTTGGGATTGCAGTAAGTACCCTTCCTATCCTTTTCTATTTAGTTAGTTTGGGCCCCAACGTTTGCTCATACTATTTTCTGTCTGTGTCAGTATTTCGTCTTGTCTAACCGCCATTACATGTTTGGGGGCTTGCTATTATCTTTGGGGTTCTGCTCCGGGGCAGATAGCTTTCCTATTTCTATCTTTAGGTGTAGTTAGTTTCTCAGGCTGTGACGAGGCGTCTAGGACCAACGTAGGAACGCTCCACGGCTGCCTCTAGTTGTGGTGGTTAGTCAGGGTACTGCAATCTCATAGATTCCAACTGCTCTGGTGTATTGCCTTTTTGCCTGCACTCCTCAGCTACCGAATCATAACACAGATTAGCTTCAGCAGAGCTTGTTGCCGCTTGCCCGAGGCAGTGCTGCAGTGCTTCTAACTTGTGACTGATGCTGACATTTTGAGATGGAGGGTGAGAAGGAGGAGGAGGTGCAGAAACTGTTGTAGAAGGTGGGGGAAACCCTGAAGGAACCAGGGCCTGCAATCCTCTGTGTAGGCAGCCCGTGTTCTGTCCTAGGGTCCAATTGGGTTCTGGCTTCAACAATATTCACCCAGTTTGCCGTCAGGCAAATGTATTATCAGGGCTCGGCTGATGTTATGGAACATGTGATTGTGTAAAGCGGGGATGGCACACTGTGAGAAATAGTGGCAGCTGGGGACCAAATACCGAGGGACTGCCACCACCATGAGGTTGCGGAAAGGTTTCTGGCCCATTCAAAAAATTTTCTATCATAATCAGGTACCTCTTATTATGTTCTCACCCACTTTATACATTTAATAGCCCTCTGTGTCTGTACTGTTACATACTTTGGCTGTTAACTGGTTCATGCAGAATTACATGAACACCCGATTCGAACACTATGGCTTGTCCGAACAATGAAAGCAATTGTTACCATCTACTTTTCATGTCTCCCCTTTTTCCTCATAGATTGTAAGCTTGTCAGCAGGGCCCTCATTCCTCTTGGTATCTACTTTGATCCGTGTTTATTGTTATGCTGTAATGACTATTGTCTGTACAAGTCCCCTCTATAATGTAAAGTGCTGCGGAATATGTTGGCGCTATAGAAATAAAATTATTAATATTATTACGCTACAAGCCTAAATGGCAACAATTCCAGGGCAAGCAGTCTGGAAATCTGACTGATTACTATTGTAGCCCGTGGGTGAGTGACTGCATATTTAAGCTTGCATTTCAAGGACTGGGGTAGGGACAACTGAACACTGCACTGGGACAAGGACATGGATGTGGTTGCTGATGGTGGTTGCAAGTGTGCAACGAAAGGTGCAGGGTGGCAGTCATCTTCGCCTACATCATAGACAGGGGATTGACATGCACGTAGAACAGGGGAAGAGGCAGTTGTGTTACCCACAGACACTGTTTCTGGACCCTGCCATTCAGCCCAAGTAGTAGGGTGCTTAGCTTGCATGTGGATGAACATGCTGGTGGTTGTCAGGCTGGTAGTTGTGCACCCCTGCTGATACTGGCATGGCACATGTTGCAAACGGCCTTTTTTTGGGCTAACTGGACTGTCCTTAAAACCCATAACTTGGCAACTTCACCCATGTTGTGCTCTGAGGAACAGTTGCCTTGTGTCTCTGGCCACCAGTTGCCTCTTTCTGCCTGTAGTGGTGCTGTGGATACTTACCCTTATGTGCTGCTGTTCTCGTTCTGCATGTCACCTTCCCAGGTTGGGTCAATGACTTCATCACCCACCACCTCATCTCCACTTCAGCATCCTCATCCTCATCCTCCTCCCGACTTACTGATGTAACAACACCACTTATTGGCAATTGTGTCTCATCTTTATCCAGCTCTTGTGACAATAATTGCATTTTCCCACCATTTCCTTCTTGTGAGCATGGCTGCTCAAATATTTGAGCATTGCTACGTGTGATATCCTCATGTGCCGCTTGAACCAGGCAGGGCAATAGTCCAGAATCTATAAATAGAAATGTGAACCGCTCTTCAGAGTGTCCAAGTGTGGGATCACTTGTCTCCTGGCACTCGGCATGGTGGGAGGAAGGATGAATAGGGTGAGGATTATGTGGTCCAGAATCACGGCTACTGAGACTTGACCGTATGGAAGACAGTATGGTGCTGTCATAGTGACTGGATGCATTATTTGCTATCCATCCTTTTCACACTGGTCTGGCTTCAAGAGTGATGTTCCACGCCCCTCTACAAAGTGGGACAGGAAGCTAGATTGGCATGATGTGTGGGTTTGTTGTGCTCCCGCGGCAGGCACAGTTTCACCTTGCCCATGGCCTTGGCCTCTGCACTTACCATCAGTATCATGTCCACTTCCCTGTCCCTTAACACGCACCTTCCCAATTTTAAATTACATATGATATATCTTCTTTGAGAAAACACTGCAGTATTACAATGGCAGTAAAATTTGCCCACTTCAGATGGGCTTCTTAGACTGTATCAATATAGTGATGCTATTTCTAACCAAACAAGTTGTTTTAGTTTTGAGGCACAACTGTAACACAATAAATGCCGTATAAAATTTCACTGCTGAAAAAATTGCAGTATTGCAATGCCAGCAAAATGTGCCCACTTCAGATCGACATGTTAGACTGCAGTATTAATATAGCGATGCTATTTGTAACCAAACAATGTTTTGTTTTTTTGTTTTGGAGGCACAAATGTAGCATGATAAATGCCATATAAAATTTCACTTCTGAAAAAAATTGCAGTATGACAATGCCATGAAAATGTTCCCACTTCAGATGGACGTTTTAGACTTTAGTATCAATATAGCGATGCTATTTCTAACCAAACAATATTTTTTGCGTGTTTTGAGGCATAATTGAAGCAAGATAAATGCCATATATTATTTCACTGATGAAAAAAATTGTAATATTACAATGCCAGGAAAACTTGCCCACTTTAGATGGACGTCCTAGACTACAGTATCAATATAGCGATGCAATTTCTAACCAAATAAATTTTTTGAGTGTTTTGAGCCACAACTGTAGCAAGATAAACGCCATATAAATTTCACTGCTGAAAAAATTCAGTATAACAATTTCAGGAAAATGTACCCTCTTCAGATGGATGTCCTAGACTGCAGTATCAATATAGCGATGCTATTTCTAACCAAACAGGTTTTTTTGCGTGTTTCAAGGCACAACTGTATCATGAGAAATGTTGCATAAAATTTCCGTGTTGAAAAAAAATTGCATTATTACAATGCCAGCAAAATTTGCCCACTTCAGATGGACATATAAGACAGCAGTATCAATATAGCGATGATATTTGTAGATATTTGTGTTAGGGATCGAGTTGCTGTCCCCCATCCATCTCCAGCCGCAGTGGAGCCTGCTCAGCAGAGACGTCGGTCCCAGCATCTCGCCCAGTTTAACACTGTGGAGAGGCTTGTTGCGGTCTTTCCTGGTTCCTCTATTATAACCAGTGCTGGAGCAGGCAGTTCGGGAACCAATTCCCTGCTTTCTCCATCTGAGCATGCCCAGGGCAAGATCTCTCATTGGAGATCAGGAGTCACATGCTCGGTTACAGCAGCGACTCCCATTGGTCCGCCTGGAAGGTCCTGAAACTACATGTGTTCTGGAATGGTTTTGCATTGGTCCTTTTCTGGTAGGTCCTGCAGTTGCTACTATAAAAGGGTGGCATGGCTGGGCCGCCATGCACTAGTATCAAATCTGTTACGTGCTTGCGCCAGTGTGGTCATGTATGCATGTGGTTAGGTCTGGCTGAAATAAGCCCTAGAATACCGGCACCTCCGGTGAGGAGATTGTATGCACGTGTTCAGGGCTCGGCTGAAAACGCCATTAGAATACCGGCTACTCCGGTGAGGAGATTATTGCTTGTGTTCTGACTGCATGACCACAGACTGCAATCCGCTTAGCAGTCATCTGTGTTCCCTGTGAGTCTAACAGGACACAGTCTTTTTCTTAGCGGCTCTGTGACGCAACAGGGTTCGCTTTATAACGCTGGTCAGCGCCCTAGCGTTTTACTTTGCGGCTCACTGAAGCTAAGTGAGTTTGCACTTATCGCCATATAGCGCTGTGGCATTCCCGCTAGCGGCTCTGGGGATTAACAGAGTTCGCACTAACTGCCACAGCGTGCTACGGCGTTTATTTTATCGACTCTGCGGGATAACAGAGTTCGCTGCTTACGCCAACTTACTAGCAGCGGGCTCTGCCTGCATGGTGGACCCAGGGCTGCGAATGCACCTCTCTACATTATCTATTAGGTGCGTTCCGCAGACCCTAACAATTTGTATATTTGTAGATATTTGTTTTCTTTTGTTTTGGAGCACAACTGTATCACAATAAATGCCATTTAAAATTCCACTGCTGAAAAAAATTGCAGTATTACAATGCCAGAAAAATGTGACAACTACCAACGGAAGTCTTAGAACTCAGTATCAATATAGGGATACTATTTCTAACCAAACAATTTTTTGTGTGTGTTTTGAGGCACAATTGCAGCATGATAAGTGCTGTATGAAATTTCAATGCTGAAAAAAAATTTCAGTACTACAATGCCGGCAAACTCTACCCACTTCAGATGCACATCTCAGACTGCATTATCAATATAGCGATGCTATTAGTAACCAAACAATGGTTTGTTTTTTTTGGAGGTATAACTGTAGCACGATAAATGCCATATCGTGAAGAATTTTAAATTTTGCACACCTCAGATGGACTGGTTTCATTGCAGGAACAATATAGTGATTCTATTGAGATCCAACCAAGTCTGACTGTATGCTTTGATGCACAAATGCTGCAGTAAAAATGGTGTATAATATTTCCCTACTCAGTACAATTTGCAGGATTAAGAGCAAAAAGAATATTATTAACCTGAGAAGGGGGTTTGGTATGATTTTTCAGGTTGCAGCATGAAGGACTTGCAAGTCCCCCTATCCTTTCCTGCACTATCCCTTCAGCACAATCTCTCCCTAAGTGTTGCTAACAGCAGTATTACTATTGATTATCATTAGCCCTAAGAAGGGATGTTGAACTTAAAAGAAATGTTAATGTGGTTGAATCACTAGCTAATACGCAGGTAAAATTCTGTCCCTCATTCACCCGCAGCACCTCTCCCTGCTCTGCTTATTTCCAGGGTACAGTTTGACGAACATAGCGTCAAGGGTCTTATATAGATATATGCGGCCAGCCAATCACAATAGTCACAATAATGCCACAACCACGATGGCTATGGCATTACAGTGACTGGCAGGAAATCCCCAATGTTGATTGGCTGCCTAAAAGGGCAAAACATGTGGGGCGGTGACTCGAGCTTCCGCTTGAGCATTAAAAAAATACTCGCCGAGTAACTAACATCCCGAGCACACTGATGCTCAAATGAGTAACGGGCAGTAATGAGCTCGCTCATCACTAGTAAGCATACAATGGAGGGATTTGTTAACCAAGATTTTAAAGGTACTCAATTAATTTTTATATATGTTTTGGAGTAATAACAAAATTGCTTGATTGCCTATTATTTTCCTTCCTAAATATAAGGTAGGTCAATTTGGTTTCTTCTCAATTTGCTTAATTTTATATTTTAACTTTTTATATGCACAGTATATACTGTATTTATCAAATCAGGTACTTCATACATATTGACTTCTAGGAATGCTAAGTATATAAGAGATTTCAAAGACAATGACCTTCTTATGAAACATCAACCACTGTACACGAGATAGGACAGAGACCTTATTCAACCTCAATATATGATTTGGAATTCCAAGAACTTGTTATCTCCGTTAAGCATGACAGTGATGTTTGTTCATTCAACATTTCACTTTGATAACTGCTTCTATAGGTTATACATGTAATATGTACCTAAAAACTAAGACATCTTGCAAGTTGAAAAATGCTTTGCAAATTCCTGACTTCAAAAGGAATGAACGGATGGAATGTAGGAAACTCTGAACAATTTAAAGTCTTATTTATCATGAGACCAAGTGAAATATTGTATTTTTATGTGTGCTCAGAAGTTTTCAGTCATTTAAAAAGGGAATGTAAGAAAAATATTTGACTCTATGATTATTTGATGCTAGAAGATGCACAACTTTTGAACCAACAAATGGTCCAGCTACTTTGTATTAGCAATACACAGGAAAGAAAAGGAAAAAAGAGGAAGATTAAAATTATTTATTTTATATTTCTTTTTTTTTTAGATGGAATATTGTGGATTTTTTTGAGCATATTATCCATTCTAGTAATGTCCTCTTGGAAAATGCTGAAAAATCTTTTTATCCAGTGATTGGACTTACCATGGACTTTTGTGTCTCTCAGACGACTTATTATATCGCTATTTTTCTTCTTTTTTTTTTTTTCTTCTCATGAAAATGTATTTTTCTTGTCTCTTTTGCATCTTACTAACAACTGTGTCTTTTCTTTTATGGAGATTTTAATTCATCATAGCATTAGCGCCCATATTACATGGTAGACTTTTATATGTCATCAAGAGGGTACCCATGACATATGTTATTTCACTACTATGTCATGGAAACTTTAACCCACTAACATATGGACACCTATGTCATATAGTTATTTACCCTTTCTTTTATTGTGGAGACTCCTACATTCCACGGATGTTTCACCATTGCACTGTGCAAACTCCTAGTTATTATGTGGATATCAGTGTCCCATGGTTACAGTATTTATTTAATCATGACAGATTATATGTATTCTCCCAGTTATGGAAACTTTAACCTGTAACCATGTGGACACCCATGTCATATGGTTACTTACCTCCTTTTATTGTGGAGTCTTCTATTTACCATGGTTCTATATATTTCCCCATTGTCTTTTGGAAATAATTATCATACAGATATCTTTGCCGTATGGATATTTATAGTATCGAAAAGCTTTCTGTTTACTATGGCATGGTTTATTAGTGCTGTGCCTATATTAACTATGTCATAGGATTCTCCATTTGCCATAATGTGGGTGTCCATGTTTGTGTATGTTCATTATATTATGGAGAGTCCTATTTACTAACCCATGTTACTTGGATACCTATTTACCTAGATCATAAATACTTTTATTCACCATGGTGGATGTTTGTCTTATGAAGATGTTTGTCCATGTCACATGAATATTCACTCTTGTTAAAACCAAGCTCTCGATCTGCTACTATGGGACCCTCCTTCTCCTTTTTTTGGGTCCACTTATCATAACTAATGAAAATATATTCCTCTTCCACATTTTGCTTCCATTAAATACTTGGTAACTGTATTGTCATTACTCAGTCAAACTACTTGCAGGCAGCGATTCAAATTAGGCGTCATAAACCATCATGGAATTTAAATGAAAACAACAGAGGAAAACAAAACACAGCTCCTTATCTATGTAGGCAGATTAACCCCTTAAAAACCAGCAATATGCATAAAAACGGCAAATGTTAAGGGGCCTTATTCCCTCATCGCCTTTTTAAAACAGCAATCGAAAATAAGTCTATAACGCCACCCAGCGGCTAAAATTCCCACAGGTGAAAACTGTACATAACAGCTGACACCCTGTGGTATTGCGACGGCAAGTCTTAAAGCCAATCGGGGTCGATTAACCCTTTAAATACCACTGTCAATCACGACAGCAGTATTTAATTAGTTAAAAGGGGGGTTAAAAAATATACATGTCCCACAGAGCGACTAAGTCCGGCGTCACACTGGCAAGTTTGATGCGAGTAAGTTGCACGACTTTCTCGCATCAACACCCGGCACGGCGCCCGCTCTCGGAGCCGAGTGTGCGGCTGCATGTATTTCTATGCAGCCGCACACTCGGGTCCGAGAGCGGGCGGCCGTGCCGGATGTTGATGCGAGAAAGTCGTGCGACTTACTCGCATCAAACTCGCCAGTTTGTCGCCGGCCTAAGAGCAAAAGTAAAAATGGTTGCATAAATCTGATTTTTGTCACCTCCAAAAATTCTCAGATGACTCCGTGATTGTAGGGGGCATTGTGGGGGGCCGGGGGGAAGGAGGAATATAGAAGGGTGGTTTCTGACTTTGTGGATTGGTGTCAGACTAACTGTCTAGAACTAAATGTAAAGAAAACCAAGGAGATGGTGGTGAGTTATAGAAGGAAAAAGGAGGATTACATACCAATCACCATTGCTGGCCAGGAAGGTTGAGATTGTTGAGAGCTACAAATATTTGGGGGTTCACCTTGACAGTAAACTCGATTGGAGGTGTCATACAGAAAAGGTTTACAAGAAGGGAATGAGCAGACTGTACTTTCTGCGGAAGCTCAGGTCGTTCAATGTGTGCAGTAAAATGCTGGAGATGTTCTACCAGTCCGTTGTAGCAAGCGCCATCTTTTTTGCTATCATTTGCTGGGGCAGTAGTGTGCGAGTAGCTGACGCTAATAAACTCAACTAAATTATCAAGAAGGCAAGCGCAGCTGTTGGCCTCCATCTTGACTCTTTTGAGGAGGTATTGGAGGATAGAATTCAGAAGAAGTGTAGGGCAATAATGAACAATAACACACACCCACTATACGAGCTGTTCTTGAATCAGAAGAGCATATTCAGCAGCCGTCTAATCCTACTAAGGTGCAAGAAGGAGAAATTCAGGAAATCGTTTGTACCTACTGCTATGGTGATGTATAATAATTTCCTAAGGGTGGCAGAAAAATAATGACTGATGGTTGGTGTACTAATGTCAATTAACACTATCTTATATATACATGAACTACACACTTTTATTTATTATGTAATGTTGGTACACCTGTGCAAGATTTGTGTCCTAATATTTTATGTACTGCTGTTTGTATTGCTGCTGTAATACTGTAATTTCCCCCGGAATCAATAAAGTGTATCGTATCGTATCGTATAAAATATGTAAAAAAGTTTTAAAAAAAAACACAAAAAAGCCATTGTACACACAATTGGTATTGCTGCGTCCGGAACGACCAGAGCTATAAAACTGCCACGTTATTTATACCGTATTTCAAACCCCATAAAAAATAATAAAAAAACATGCCAAAAATATTGCTTTTTAATCATACTGTCTCAGAATAAAATGCGATAAAAAAGTTATATGTGAAAAAAATGTTATAAATGAAAACGCCAAACCATCTCGCAAAAAACGAGCCCTATTATGACTCATTCATTCGGCAAAAAAAAATTAAAAGTTACAGCTCTCAATATGGCGATGCAAAGACAAAATCCATATTGAAAAATGATGTTTTTGGTCTGTAAAAATAGCAAAGCATAAAAATTATATACCGTATTTTTAGGACTATAAGACGCACCTGACCATAAGACGCACCCCAAATTTTCAGAAGGAAAATAGAGGAAAAAGAATAATGTGTCAAATGGGGGTCCGTCTTACAGTCCGAATTCAGCGACCAATGAAGGGATCGGCACAGGTGGATAATTGGTCACAGGGGACGTTTGGTGGGCCAGGCTGGTGCTGTGGCAGGGGCTCTGTGCTCCGGGGAAGGGGCTCTGTGCTCCAAGGCAGGGGCTTTGTGCTCTGGGGCAGCGGCTTTGTGCTCCGAGGCAGGGGCTTTGTGCTCCGGGGCAGTGGCAGCGGCTCTCTGTGCTGTGTGGGGGGGCTCAGCCGGCATTTCATCAAAGCCCGGAGGCCCCCGCTCATCCATTAATGCCATGCTGCAGTGGCCACCGGGAAGATGGCCGCTGGGCCAACGCATGCTCAGATTCAGATCTCGGCAACGAGATCTCGTCCCGAGATCTGAATCTGAGCATGAGTTGGCACGGCGGCCATCTTCCCGGCAGGCATCTTCCCTGAGGCCACCGCAGCATGGCATTAACGTATGAGCGGGGGCCTCCGGGCTTTGACGAAATGCCGGCGGATCCCCCCACACAGCACAGAGAGCCGCTGCCACTGCCCCGGAGCACAGCCCGCCACCACCTCACTACAGAGCCCCGCCGCACCGCCACAGCTGCACCAGCCTGTGAAGGGAGGCTGCATCGGGACCGCCGCCGTTGCCACCACAGGATTTGTAAGTGTATTGCGACCATAAGACGCACCCCCATTTTCCCCAAAAATTTTTGGGGAAAAAGTGCGTCTTATGGTCCGAAAAATACGTTAAATCTGATATCACTGTAATCATACTGACATAATGAACAAATCGGTCTTATCACTTTTACCGCACAGTGAACTGTGTCTGAAAAATCTGAATAAAAAGCGATAAAAAAAATTATGTGCACCGATATGGCACCCAAAAAATCTGCAACTCGTTCCACAAAAAAATAGCCCCATATAGCTCTGTTAGCCAAAAAGTAAAAAAGTTACAGCTCTCAGAATATGATGACAATAAAACTACTTTTTATTTAGAAAAAAAGCATTTTTACTATGTGTTGGCAGCAAAACATAAAAAACCCGATATGAATCTGGTATCGCTGTAATCGCACCGAACCGAAGAAAAAAGTCACCCAATCACTTATACACTTACATGGTGAACAGCGCAAAAATAAAAATAGGAACTTTTCTTCTACTGCTGTCTATTTGTTTATCCCTAAAATTAGAATATGGTTCACATTTATCCTGCGCTTTCCGCTGAACACTTACGTCACGGTGTTAAATATTAATTATTGGTTATGGATTTATTCTTTATACACTCAATTCTGTACCAAGCACGTTAACGATCGCTGACATTACAGATGCTATTTTCTGTATGGTAAAGTGTCATCTCCATACACAGAGACCACGTGATCTAAGGGACTTATATATAATGGCTACACGAAGGGAGGGGGGTTCTTGCTTGCTCACTCTCTCCACAGACACTTTACTCTGACACTATGATGATGGGACAAGGACTATGATGAATGAACAGCTGCAACCACGTGTTGTTTCTCTAAGACGCTGCTGACAAGGCCAGAATGTCATTTTACCATTCAGGACACCAAGGAAAGATGTGTACAAGCTTTGCTATGGACAAATGGACAATCTTTTCTTAACTATTTCACTCATTTTATGTTTTCCTGTGATGATGTTTTTTTGATGGACAGTCCAATAAACCACTACATTTTTTTTTATAAGAAACGTGACATTTTCTTTAAAGTATCGCATCTGGTAACAAGTCCTTGAAAAATATACTTAAAATAAGCATTTTTAACATTTTGGAGAGCCAGCCAGTCACACTTGATTTTTAGAGTGTGAATTTTTGATAACTTGCAAGGGGAGGAATAGAAGGAAAATTACGTCAGATGTGCAAGTCGTCAAAGAAATCACACTACGATATTTCAGGATCAGAAAAGAACCTATGAATGAGGACTAAGAGTTGCCAGAAGTACTACAGGAATCAGACGTGCTGATGACAAGAGGCGTTGTCCAAGAAAGGAGCTACAAGCTGAGATATTTCAAGGTAAGAAACAATGGATGTCATTACTTCTTTTTCTAAGCAAAGTAGACTGAAATTTATGTCTGTAGATCAGTCTAATTTAGAAGTTTTATGGCTCAGCTTATATGCAGAATGTGAAATGGAAAATCTAAAGCTATAATCTAAGCTGGTGTCCTTTAATAGAGAAAGAGAGAAATTGAAAAATATTTTACAGTTAGTTGACGTATTTCACAAGTTCGTATTAGAGAAATCTAAAAATGACTGTGTAGAAATAGTGTCAGATGATACCAGTGTTCCCGAAATTGACTGTAATGAGGTAACTGAGCAAGATGTGGGACCTGTAATGGCTACTCAAGGTGACCTTGTCTCTGATGATGTAAAAAAAGATGGAGGAAACATGGGAGGAGACTTGAGAACTGATGTAGGAGGAAACATGGGAGGAGACTTCAGAACTGATGCAGATGACGTACGAGGGACGGATGTACAAAGGCCACCAAAAATAGAAGACAATTCACAGGCCCAACTCCAAATTAAAGTTAGGAAAAATTTGTTAAAATTATGCAAAATCATTCCTGCATATGATAACAAAATCCATGTATGCAGAAATTCTGAAATCTTCGAAAGCTTTATTGATAAGCTTGATTTAAGTAATGCTGAGAAAAATCAATTATTTAAATTGTGGCTTCCTGCAACCTTTTCCAGACGCTTAACATTGAAGTTGACTTGTGATAACTTACATGGAGATCTAGATGATAAAGACAGATTGAAAATTCTGATTTTCTGTGCATTAAATGAAAATTGTCCAGATATTGAGATTCTTCAAAAATTAAGGATTGGTCGGAAAGAATGTACTTTTACATTCATGTCCATATTTGAAAGGTTGTACAAAACTCTAATTACCAATGTCAAAACACAATCAATGATAAAGTATTTTGTGGACAAATTTGGATTCCTAAATTCTGTATCTCGTGTTATTGCGTCACAAAAAGATACTTTATTTGAATGTGCGCAATCCCTTGATTTTGCTAGAAAACATGAGAATCGTGAATGGAAAATAAATCAAACAGACAGAGTAAGATCTTTTCAAAAGCCAGTGTCAAAATCTCCTAAACTGAGTCATCCCCGGAATCAAATCTATGACATACGGAGGAAATTACATATTTGTTATAAGCCCTATAAAAAAATCCAAGAGTCCGCTTTGCAGAAAGAGTTAATAATTCAAAGTTCAGACCGCTCTGTAAAGAGACAAATGGCGGACATTGAAAGACAGGAACAGATGATTCTTCAAAGAGACATAGTTGAGTCTTCAGTTTACAGCTCATTATCGGAGCTGCTCAAACAATCATTAAAAAAAAGGAATCATAAAAAGAGCTTTTCAGGACATCTTAGACAAAGAAATAAGATTTGGTTTAGGAATTGACTGAAAATGAAATTATATGTTGTGTAAAAGTATTATACAATATATTATTCAGTTATTTGTAATTATTTTATAAATATAATCCTGTAGTTCACAGTTTTTGTAGATATATTATACAGTAAAAATATATATATTTCATACAGTATATAGTATACTTGTATAAGTAGAAATTGTATAACTGTATATCTATATCTATAGTGATATAATTAAAATAAACTACAGAAAATATTTAGAATTACATTAAAGCCAATACATATATATGTATAAGACATTGCAATTGTTTTGTTTTTGTTTATGATATTAACCTTATCTCTTATTGTTCCTTAGAATTTTCACTTCAAAGTAGGATTTAATCGGGAAAAATTCTCTTACATGGATTTATTCCTTTATTTACACAGGAATTTGTAATAACTGCATGTTTTTTATATATTTAACACTTAAAAGGAAATAATATGTAACTAACTGAATCTAAATTTAGTTTTTGTGTGTTGCTAACATTTTGAAGTTATTTATTTGTATGGCAATATGTTCTTACTGCATGACAGTCACACATGTGACATTTAAACTGTTCTAATTATAAGGCAATTACCATATACCCCTATTTCATGGTTGCAACTTAAAGCTCTTGTAGCCTCAGTGAGCTCGGCCTTTGCAAGTCAAAGAATTTTTTTTTTTTTAGGCCTCTTAAGTTACAGGGTTCAATTTCAGTTGCAAACCTTGCACAAAATATAGAAAAGATCATAACTAATTTTCTTATGAGTCTTTCTATCTATAAATGGTTCACAAAGTTTTGTTATGTGTATTTGGGGAATATTCAAAGAAATATTAAAATATTAAATGTAGTAGTTTACAATGCGCATTGATAATTAGGATACAATTATTTGGGTTAAAATATATATGTATTACAACCTTTTTGTATGAGGAATCTGTGGTGTAAACTTATATCTTCACAGTCTGAGTGACAGATGACAGATGCGTGTATGAGCAGCTGCTAAGAGTGAATATAAGCTAAGAGTATGTGATGTATGAAAGGAGAGGTTTCAAAATTCATGGTATGCGAGAAAAACAACAACTTGTTTTTAAAAGAAATAATACAAATCAGTTCAATTAGAATATTAAGGTACATAATGAAATATTATCTACTCAACATATATTCCTTTAGTAATTATTATTTTTTAGTTAATAGTAGATAAGTGTAATCACACATCAAAATGGTTTATCAAGAAAATTTACATTTAGATTATTTTTTTTCCTTTTTCCCAAAGGATAATTTTATGATATTCAATGTTATTTTTATTTTTAATGGTTACATAGATGGTACACATCTTCAGACAAATATATGGTATAAAGCTAAAACAGAAGTTACATAAATAATTTATAAAACAATTATTTTTTTCATTTTGGTTTTGATAAATCAATTATTTCATAAAATAATATTTTTTTTCCGGTATTAAGGGGGAAATGTGTTTTAGATTTTGAATACATCATCACTAGTGTTGAGCGAGATTGCTCGATATCTAAAAATATCGTATCGAAATTGTATCGCCGATAGCACTAAATATCGTCGATATCCGATTTCGATAGCGGAAGTCCCATGTAAGTCTATGGGAACAAAATATCGCAACAAAAAAAAACCCTTTCTTACGTTGTAAACACAAAATATACACACATAGAATAATATATATATATATATATACATGTCATTGTGACATATATATACATATATTTATTGTTTATACACTTCTACATAGTAAAATAGACTCTGATTCAATTGCCGGGTAAAGCCGTGACATACCCCATAGAAGTCGACGGGCTCGGTGCCGAGTACCCCCAAAACCTCTGGCTCTGTGCGACTCAACTTGGGGTCACGAACAGGATTCTGTAGCTCGCTATAAGCGAGTCCTGTGTGCCTGAATTGAACTGGTTTTGTGCTTGAGAATTGCTAAAATCATCAGAGAATGTATTTGCCATTTTTCCGCCATATCTGCGTCACGACGAGGCACTGGTGAAGAAGAAGGGCGTGCTCTTCGTGGGTGTACACTCACTCAGTGGCGCAAAAACGATGGCCGACCACTGTAAATGGTACTGCAATGTAAGATCGTGCCCCACAGCTCTTCAGTTCCGCCTCCTCATCCTCCTCAGTGTGCGGAAACTAACACGAAGGTCCCGCCTCCCTACAAAAGAGGGGCCCTCTCCAGATGCTAATGACACATGTGACTTGGCAGAGATGGCTAATGGACACAAGCAGAAGTGTGAAGGGATGGAGCAGTCAGACTCAGAGCTCTCCCTCCACGGAAGCGACCCAATCGCCACGGAAACACCATTGGGCACCCGGCCTGGAAACCCTCCTACGCTGCAAGAAGCGGCGGATACCCTAAGAGACCTGGCCCGGCACCTGGAGGAGGTCGCCAGGATGTAAGCGAGCTGGCGTGCCCTAAAACTAAACTTGAAGCGGCGCCAATCCCTCTTACCTGAAGTGTCTGTACCGGAAGGTGAGGCACCCGTCCTAGTAGAGGAGTCCTTGCAAGTGATCCGGTTGACGTCGCAGTGGAGGCACCTGTTCCTGCAAAAAACTCTGCACCGGCAGCACCCCAGATCCCGCTGTCTGCCCCCGTCGCTGAGACAGAAGAAGCGACACCCGTCCTCATGGAGGAGGCCGCGCAGGCACCAGAGCACTACCTGCCTGTACCGGAGCCCCGACTGTCATCTGTTCCAGAGCCGGCTGCTTCCTCCGCAGGTGAGCGCCGCCAGGACTGGGGGGCGCCAGGAGAGCTGCCGCAAACCGGACACTATAAGCTGCAGTGGAGTGGTGGAGACATGGAGCTGCTGGTGGAGGAGAATTTCAACCAGCGTCAGGAGGAAGAGTGGAGACGTTGGGAGCGGGAAGCAGAGCGACAAAGGGAGCAGCGAGAAACCCAAAAACTTCGGCAACGTAACCTGGAGAAGGGCCGGGCAGATAAGGACGGATGAGAAAGGATAAAGGAACCCTGTGTGAGCCGCGGCGTAAGGGTGCAGTACGGAGCTTTAAATTGAAGGTGGTTGGGGCTTCATCAAGGAGCCTGGACTTTATTTAGAAGTTTTTGTGAACCGGCGGGACGTGGAGGCTCACCTCCCAGAAGGACACCCAGGGAGGGACCTGTTGCCAGGAGACTTGGTGACTTACACCCGACACTGGGGTTACAATGGATGGTACGCCTAAATGTTACCAGGTGCGACCCCTACTCCCCAGTGTGTCAGGAACCTGTGAGACCCTCGGAGCCTTCAGCCTCCCACATCCAGGCCTCTGCAAAAGTGCCCACCCCACGCCGTAAATCTCCCAAGCCTCCCTCAGTGGTCTCCTCAGCAGCCCCAGCTATGGACATGATAAGTATAGCTGGCCCGTACCCGGCGCCTGTTAGGCCCCCTGGGGTTCGTTCAGTTGGTGACATAGGGCTACAGACCCGGAGGGAGATGAAAGAGGTGGCCACACAGACCCAGATAGCGGGTCACGACTTGACTGTACAGGTCACACGACGTCATCAGGTCCTGGTGGTCCTTGGTGCCTCGGATGTTTGGCAAGCATCAGAAGAGTACCAGGTGGTACCTGGAACACCCCTGCCAAAGAATTATAAATAACCCGGACAGGGTCCCTGTATGTAAATAGTTAAATTGTTTATGTACCCGGACGGGTGAAAGTTAATAAAAAAGTTTTTTAATTTAATTAAAAAAAAAAAAAAACACAGTTTTCATTACTTTTATTACAGTCTCATCCTGCGACGCCATCGATCTCCTGTAAAAAAATGAAAAAAAAAAAAGAATACCACCTGACCAACGCAGTCCATAGTAACGAGTGTCCCACGACGATCCAGCTCTGCTACATCAGAATCCCGGCGCAGCACAGCTGATTACCTGCTTCCCCGGCGGTGACGTCATCGGACTGGTTTACGGCCGGGATTACCCTGCAGTCACTGCATGTGACCGCCAGGGAGAAGATAATGGCGGCCATCAAGCAGTCCAGGACGTGACCGCCGGAGATCTTCTGCCAGGTAAGTGCCGCTGACTCCTGACAGACCCGACCGACGGACACTCACAGTGACAGTGACAAATCCGATTCCGGTATTCGATAAGACGAAAATATCGAAACGAATTATCGAAAGGCCGATAGAGCTAATATTGGCCGATAGCCGATATTTGCATTATCGTATCGCTCAACACTAATCATCACATTTCATCAATACCTCTTCTTCACACATTTTAAAGACTACAATGGTATAACTACTAGAGATAATAACATTAAGTATTATAAAGAGTCATTTCTTTACACTAAGAAGGGGATTACATGCAAAGTTGCATAATATGAATATTTTGGTAACACAAGGTCATGACAAATATGAAATCATCCAGATAATGGAAATATTAAGGGTATGTGTTACTGAGAACATAACTACTCAGCATTTGTCATAAACATATAAAGGCCTTATTTGCCTTATTTTTATTTTTATTCTTACTTTTGTTTTTATTTTTATTTTTCATTTTTTATTCTTCTTTTATCTCTATTTTTGATTCTTAATTTTTATTTTTTATCTCAATCAAGAAACATCAATATTTAATAAACTAATGTCTAGTATTAGAATATTGCTTCATTAAATATAGTAAAGATATCGGTTCATTAGAAGAAAATGTTCTAATTCTGAGTAAATTACAATAATTCATTCATTCATTCATTCATCATCATATTCACATTTTGGTTCATGGCTATACATTCTTACCTATTATTGGTCTAATAAATATATTCCATTAATAAAGTTTTAGTAATAAAGATGGAAACACTTGTTACATAAAAAAACACACTGACACCTATGGGTTGAAAAGGTAATTACACCAATGACATAAAAACGTTCTATCTCATGAAGAATATGGTTAATAATGCATTATCATTTATGATTGTTTCACATACAAATATGAATTCCATATTACTATTCTGATAATAATTCTATGGATATTATTGATTGCTATGGTACGCTGTGATATTATAGGTTAGGAAAATTACCAGATTTGGTATAGAATAGGGAATGAAGACTTCAAGCAAGATATTGGAATTACGTTAATAAAGACTTTTCATATTTCTAAATTCAAGTAAATTTAAAAAGTTGCAAGAAGAAAAAGCCGAAGTTCCAGAAGGTAAAAAGGCTATATGATGTCTGAGTAATAAGAGACTGTGTCAATTACAATTCATTTCATCACTGACAACAACTGCAGTATTCACCACTGACAACCACAATGGCAGAGGACGATGATCCTATGATGCTAATATGAACTGTGTTATCACGCTTTTATCAAGTTCCAGTGGTTTCCTATCACCTATGAAGCTTCAATGAAAGCTGGTGAACAATAAGTTGTCAGGAAACTACAACCCTGACATGAGTCCTGTGCATTAGGACTAAGGACTGGTTATGGTGCTATCTTTAGCAAGGAAGAGTCATTTTTAACCCTTGCTTTGCTGACCAAAGATGTCACACCTGTTCCAAGACCAGTGCGGATGGCATGGAGGATTCCAGAAATATCCAAGGCGAGCCAATGTAAGTCCAGGTCTTTAAAGGTGACACTGCTCAGATATTAAAGCTTCATTTCATCTATGGACTTTGTTTTCTTATCAACATTTAAATTTATAGACTTTGATGGACACATGACACACGGCCTCCACGATATCTACATGTTATTTCAAAGAAATTATCGTATAAAGACTGTGTTTTAAAAGAATCAAGAACAAGACGTCAACATGAAGACCAGATGACATCAGATGATGATGACTGGACCGGAGATGCTTCGATTTAGTTTTAGGAAAGTATAAATATATTTTATATGAATATTAGTCACGGCTTACCATAACATGAATTCACATAATTATGTTATTGAGTGCATATAACAATAATCTGATATTATTATTATTATTGAAATTAAAGAAGAAGAAAGAGAAGAAAGAAGATCTGATTATCCTAAAGATGAACTTCTCTACTTTGAGGGTTCCAATTAATGTCTGTGACCGTCAAAAGGGGGAATTGTTAAATATTAATTATTGGTTATGGATTTATTCTTTATACACTCAATTCTGTACCAAGCACGTTAACGATCGCTGACATTACAGATGCTATTTCTGTATGGTAAAGTGTCATCTCCATACACAGAGACCACGTGATCTAAGGGACTTATATATAATGGCTACACGAAGGGAGGGGGGGCTCTTGCTCGCTCACTCTCTCCACAGACACTTTACTCTGACACTATGATGATGGGACAAGGACTATGATGAATGAACAGCTGCAACCACGTGTTGTTTCTCTAAGACGCTGCTGACAAGGCCAGAATGTCATTTTACCATTCAGGACACCAAGGAAAGATGTGTACAAGCTTTGCTATGGACAAATGGACAATCTTTTCGTAACTATTTCACTCATTTTATGTTTTCCTGTGATGATGTTTTTTTGATGGACAGTCCAATAAACCACTACATTTTTTTTTATAAGAAACGTGACATTTTCTTTAAAGTATCGGATCTGGTAACAAGTCCTTGAAAAATATACTTAAAATAAGCATTTTTAACACACGGTTTCAGTGTAAATTCCCCAAACCGCAATTCAGACAAAACCCTAATGGAGCCACTCACTAATGAGTAGGGATGAGCTTTCCAATATTGCAATATCGGAAATTGGCCCGATATTTGCTATATCGGAATTCCAATTTCCGATTCCGATATTTTTTTCACATCGGAAATCGGAAATCCCATAATCCTTCAGCCTCTGAGCGCTCCGTGGAGCCAATCAGGAGCTGAAGAATTGCTGACAACATTGTGTAACTCCCCTAAGCTTGGTACGAGGCGTCCAAACTTGCTAGCTAGGGGCTGTGCTGCGATTGGCTGGATGGTGTTATGAGGCAGTATAAAAGGCTGCGCCTACCATTTTAGCCTCACTGTACTGTGAAAGCAGATAGGGATAGGTTGCTGTTGGAGATAGGGAGAGATCTCGAATCTAATAGTGAAATTGCCATTGTGAATCCATCAATAGAGATGAAGGCAGGGAGTAAGGGATGTCCCGTGGCGGCCGCGGAGGAGGTGCATCAGCAGCTAGACATGGTGCACATCCAGAGCAAGCAGCAGGCCCAAGTCACTCAGCACCTACTTTCACCCGGCAGCAGTCATTTATGCGCAGCTTGTTAGTTGCACAGGGCCATAGGCTGATAAGAGAGGATCAAGTAGAAACTGTTGTTGGTTGGATGGCAGCTGAGGCATCCACCTCAATGAGCGCAGCATCCTCCCAGGACCTCTCCACCACATCGGGTCAGGCCACTGAAGAGCAGCACGCATCTGCTTCTTCATCGCCCACTAAATTGCCCAGTAGTGTTGAGCGATACGATACTGCAAATATCGGGTATCGGCCGATATTAGCTGTATCGGGCTTTCGATTCCGAGTACCGATATTTTCGTCATATCGGATACCGGAATCGGATTTGTCACTGTCACTGTGAGTGTCCGTCGGTCGGGTCTGTCAGGAGTCAGCGGCACTTACCTGGCAGAAGATCTCCGGCGGTCACGTCCTGGACTGCTTGATGGCCGCCATTATCTTCTCCCTGGCGGTCACATGCAGTTTTTCGCGATAACTGCAGTGACTGCAGGGTAATCCCGGCCGTAAACCAGTCCGATGACGTCACCGCCGGGGAAGCAGGTAATCAGCTGTGCTGCGCCGGGATGACAGGCTCTGCCTGTCATTCTGATGTAGCAGAGCTGGATCATCGTGGGACACTCGTTACTATGGACTGCGTCGGACAGGTGGTATACTGCTGTTTTTTTTTTCATTTTTTTACAGGAGATCGATGGCGTCGCAGGATGAGACTGTAATAAAAGTAATGAAACTGTGGGTTTTTTTTTTTTATTAAATTAAAAACCTTTTTTATGAACATTCACCCGTCCGGGTACATCAACAATTTAACTATTTACATACAGGGACCCTGTCCGGGTTATTTATAATTCTTTGGCAGGGGTGTTCCAGGTACCACCTGGTACTCTTCTGATGCTTGCCAAACATCCGAGACACCAAGGACCACCAGGACCTGATGACGTCGTGTGGCCTGTACAGTCAAGTCGTGACCCGCTATCTGTGTCTGTGTGGCCACCTCTTTCATCTCCCTCCGGGTCTGGAGCCCTATGTCCCGGACTGAACGAACCCCAGGGGGCCTAACAGGCGCCGGGTACGGGCCAGCTATAGTTATCACGTCCATAGCTGGGGCTGCTGGGAGACCACTGAGGGAGGCTGGGGAGATTTACGGCGTGGGGTGGGCACTTGTGCAGAGGCCTGGATGTGGGAGGCTGAAGGCTCCGAGGGTCTCACAGGTTCCTGACACTCTGGGGAGTAGGGGTCGCACCTGGTAACATTTAGGGCGTACCATCCATTGTAACCCCAGTGTCGGGTGTAAGTCACCAAGTCTCCTGGCAACAGGTCCCTCCCCGGGTGTCCTTCTGGGAGGTGAGTCTCCACGTCCCGCCGGGTCACAAAAACTTCTAAATAAAGTCGAGGCTCCTGGATGAAGCCCCAACCACCTTTCAATTTAAAGTTCCGTACTGCACCCTTACGCCGCGGCTCCCTCAGGGTTCCTTTATCTTTTCTCATCCGGTCCTTATCTGCCCGGTCCTTCTCCAGGTTACGTTGCCGAAGCTTTTGGGATTCTCGCTGCTCCCTTTGTCGCTCTGCTTCCCGCTCCCAACGTCTCCACTCTTCCTCCTGATGCCGGTTGTAATTCTCCTCCACCAGCAGCTCCATGTCTCCACCATCAAACTGCAGCTTACAATGTCCGGTTTGCGGCAGCTCTCCTGGCGCCCCCCAGTCCTGGCGGCGCTCACCTGCGGAGGAAGCAGCCGGCTCTGGAACAGATGACAGTCAGGGCTCCGGTACAGACAGGTAGACCTCTGGTGCCTGCGCGGCCTCCTCCATGAGGACGGGTGTCGCTTCTTCTGTCTCAGCGACGGGGGCAGACAGCGGGATCTGGGGTGCTGCCGGTGCAGAGTTTTTTGCAGGAACGGGTGCCTCCACTGCGACAACGTCAACCGGATCACATTGCAAGGGCTGGGATGCCCGCACGGACTCCTCTACTAGAACGGGTGCCTCACCTTCCGGTACAGACACTTCAGGTAAGAGGGATTGGCGCCGCTCCAAGTTTAGTTTTAGGGCACGCCAGCTGGCTTCCATCCTGGCGACCTCCTCCCGGTGCCGGGCCAGGCCTCTTAGGGTATCCTCCGCTTCTTGCAGCGTAGGAGGGTTTCCAGGCCGGGTGCCCAACGGTGGTTCCGTGGCGATCGGGTCGCTTCCGTGGGGGGAGAGCTCTGACTGCTCCATCCCTTCACACTTCTGCTCGTGTCCATTAGCCATCTCTGCCAAGTCACATGTGTCATTAGCATCTGGAGAGGGCCCCTCTTTTGTAGGGAGGCGGGACCTTCGTGTTAGTTTCCGCACACTGAGGAGGATGAGGAGGCGGAACTGAAGAGCTGTGGGGCACGATCTTACATTGCAGTACCATTTAGAGTGGTCGGCCATCGTTTTCGCGCCACTGAGTGAGTGTACACCCACGAAGAGCACGCCCTTCTTCTTCACCAGTGCCTCGTCGTGACGCAGATATGACGGAAAAATGGCAAATACATTCTCTGATGATTTTAGCAATTCTCAAGCACAAAACCAGTTCAATTCAGGCACACAGGACTCGCTTATAGCGAGCTACAGAATCCTGTTCGTGACGCCCAAGTTGAGACGCACAGAGCCAGAGGTTTTGGGGGTACTCGGCACCGAGCCCGTCGACTTCTATGGGGTATGTCACGGCTTTACCCGGCAATTGAATCAGAGTCTATTTTACTATGTAGAAGTGTATAAACTATAAATATATGTATATATATATGTCACAATGACATGTATATATATATATATGTATTCTATGTGTGTATATTTTGTGTTTACAACGAAAGAAAGGGTTTTTTTTGTTGCGATATTTTGTTCCCATAGACTTACATGGGACTTCCGGTATCGGAATCGGATATCGACGATATTTAGTGATATCGGCGATACCATTCCGATACGATATTTTTAGATATCGAGCAGTATCGCTCAACACTATTGCCCAGACATTCAGAAGGCCAGGAGCCAACCTTAATCCTCTTCACAGAATCTGTTGGCTTGGAATCTGTGTGACAGCCAGACAGCATTCCTGCAGCTGAAGAAGAGGTAGTGTGCACAGATGCACAACCACTGTGTGGGTCTGAGGAAGAATTGGAGGGTGGGCCAGTGCCCACAGTGACCAGACCCCAGTCAGCAGATGATGATGAAACTCAGCTGATAGTTTCTGCTGATGAAAGTGCATTGGATGACGAGGTCCTTGACCAATCATGGCATTCTGAGGGGCAGCAAGCAAGTAATGATAGCTCAGAGGAAAGCTTGCAGGTGTGGCGCAGCGTGGCCGTCCACGTGGGAGAGGAAGAGGGAAAAATTTGTTGTCTGCTCCCTCAACTTCAGCACCCGTTAGGAGCAGGGCTCTTTTAAAGAGCCCAAAGGGTGCGCCCAAGAGTTGTGGTGCATGGGCCTTTTTCGACCAAGTTGCAGATGACGTTACAGTAGTCAGATGCAAGCTTTGTCGACAAACTGTGCGGAGAGGGAAGAACGTCAGCAACCTTAATACCACCAATATGTTGACGCATGTCAGGAAGAGGCACCCTGTGGAGTGGCAGCATCGCACCCAAGATGATTCGCCACCTGCAGCTGGTCCCCCACCTTCCATCTCTTCAGCCACCTCTTCCTCCAGCTCGCAAACAGCTGCTCCCGCTTCCTCGCCAGAATGCCAGGCTGCATCTGCAGGCAGTGTTGTATGGCGGCACACTGTTTGTACTTCATCAGCATCAGCATCCCAATCGCTGGCATCCTCACACTCCCAATCCAGTGTGCAGCCATCTGTCACACAGATGTGGGAGAAAAGGCGCCCGTACTCGGCAAACCACCCACGAGCACAGGGCATGAATTCTCACATTGCCAAACTGCTTGCAGTGGAAATGCTACCATTCTGGCTGGTGAGCAAGCCAGCCTTTATTGATATACTGGGGTTTGCAATCCCACAATACTGCATTCCCAGCCGCTTCTACTTCATCAGGCAAGCCGTTCCCGCCCTGCAACAGCATGTGGAGCGTAAAATTAAACATGCGCTACAAAATGCAGTTAGTAGCAAGGTCCACTTGACCACCGACGCGTGGACCAGTCTGCATGACCAGGGACGCTACATTTCCATCACCGCCCATTGGGTAAATGTAGTTGAGCCTGGAACTGAAGTAGACAGTGCAAGTGCACGGGTCCTGCCAACTCCACGGATTGCAGGCCTCTCCTCCGTACAAATTGACTCCTCCTCATACTCCTCGTCAGACTCGCCTGCACCCAGACGTACCACAACAACCGATTTCAGCACTGCATCGGCCAAACATCAACAGGCCATGTCGAAATTGGTTTATCTGGGTAATGTTAGCCACACCGCAACTGAGCTGTGGAACACATTCAAGGAGCAGAGCGACATGTGGCTTGCGCCGCTCAACCTCCAGCCAGGTATGGTGGTGTGTGACAACGTCCGAAACCTGGTTGCGGCTCTGGGCCTAGGTGGTCTGACTCACATTCCATGCCTTGCCCATGTCCTAAACTTGGTGCTGCAGAGTTTCCTTAGGAACTATCCTGACCTTGAGGAGCTGCTGCACAAAGTCAGATACGAGTGCTCTCATTTGCAGTGTTCAAGCATGGCTGCATCGCGCCTTTCAGCCATGCAGCGCAGATTGGGCCTGCCAGAGCACTGCATCATTGTTGACCTCCCCACCAGGTGGAATTCGACTTTGCATATGCTGCGGAGGTTATGTGAGCAGCAACCTGCAATTATGGAGTTGCAGCTGCAGCAGGCGCAAAGTAGGCGACACACATCTCAGCCCTCCCACTTTACAACCACAGAGTGGGCAACCATGAAGGACATATGCACCATTTTGAAGTGCTTCGAGGACTCCACTCTGATGGTGAGCGTGGATGCTGCCCTAGTCAGCCTGACTATTCCCCTTATATGCCTTATAGAATCATCACTTAAAGGACTAAGGGATGAGGTTTCTCAGGAGGAGGAGGAGTATGATGAGATACTTGCACCAACCAGGCAATCTTCATCGGCCCGGTTGGTACAAAGCTCTGTGGGTGCCTCACAAAGGTCCAGGCAGGACACAGCAAGTGAGGAGGATGAGGAGGACTATGAGGATGAGCTAGAGGAGGAAAATACACAGCGCTCTACTAGTAGTCACCAGATAGAGCGTGGATGGGGTGATGCAGATCAGCCAGAGCACATTCCTCCAGCTGGTGACAGCGATGCATGGTCAGTTGGCAGCCTTCAGCACATGAGTGACTTCATGCTGCAGTGTCTGAGAAAAGACCCACGCGTGGCTCGTATTCTCCACACAAATGACTACTGGGTGGCCACCCTCTTAGATCCATGTTACCGGGACAGCCTTGAAAGCCTAATTACACCATTGAACTGGGCGCGTAAAATGCAGGAGTACCAAGAAGCACTCGTTAATTCACTCATGTACTCTTTTCCACCGCATAGCAGTGATGCGCGTGCACTAGCAGGCACCTCAGTGCGTCCTGGGCCCAGCGGAATCCTTCAGAAGCCAGTAGCAGAAGCAGTACATCTGCTACTGACAGGTTCAGTATACCCAACCTGTTCCAATGGTTTCTGAACCCGCAAAAAGTTCGGGCACCATCAGCACAGACAGTACAACGCACTAGGAGGCAACGTTACTGTGACATGGTGGCACAATACCTCTTCACCCCTGTCAGTGGGCTTCAGGATGGATCTGCCCCCTTCAAGTTTTGGGTCTCCAAGTTGGATACATGGCCCGAGCTTAGCCAGTATGCCTTGGAGGTCCTGGCTTGTCCTGGTTCCAGTGTGATTTCTGAATGCGTCTTTAGTGCAGCTGGCAATGTACTAACAGACCAATGTACCAGACTATCCGCTGCAAATGTGGACCGGCTTACATTCCTAAAAATGAACCAGGCCTGGATTTCTGGTGACTTTTGCTGTCCTGGGCCACAGTACACAGGTTACATGCATGGTTGGTAGCAGTATGCATGCTCTGTCATGTGCCTATGTTGCACACAGCATAATCTGTTATGCCCGTGCTCTGGCCTCTACTTGGTAGCATCTGGTTCTGTGACTGACTCTTTCACCTCATACTGTTTTCCATTGGGTCTAGTACCGCCAGCTAGTGCCCATTTCCGTGACTGTCACTTTCACAGCATGCCGTGTTTCTGGGCTCTAGTACCGCCAGCTAGTGCCCATTTCCGTGACTGCCACTTTCACAGCATGCTGTGTTTCTGGGCAACAGTACCACCAGCTGAACCTCGTTAAACCAAAGTGGAAAAAAAGGACGACAGATGCCAAACACCTATAGGCAGAAGCACAAGAGGCGGGATCCAGCCACGCCGGCTGTTTCGTGGCAGTGAAGTGCGGAACACAGGTGCCTCCCCCAAAGGGTAAACCGAGTTCCAGCATCGCCAGCTGGTTCTCGGGAGTGCCCAAGGGCACGGGTACCTCCTGCTCCAAACCGTGTTTCGACAACGCTCGCTCTAACCAACCCTTACCCTACTAACCATAAACCCTAACCCTACCCCAACTAATCCTAACCCAAAGAAAAAACATCGCTGTTAAGAAGATGGCGACCAGTTTTCCTGCTACAGTTTTCGCTCTGTGCATTTCTCTAGCGATTTTTTTGCTCCTCTGCCTCTGCATACTTCTTCCCCATTATCCTGAGGTGTTTCCCCTCCATTTTATCCATTATATAGCACTGTAGTGGTCATTTTGTAATTCCGATTTTTTTCTCCCATTGACTTGCATCAATATCGGAAATCGGAAATTCTGATATCCGATATTTTTCCAATATCAGAAATCGGAATTCCGATACGATTTCGGGCAATAATAATAATAATAATAAAAATGTTATTTCTATAGGCCAACATATTCCGCAGGGGCCAACAGGGATAGTTAGGTTAATGCGTTGAGTTGGTATGCCAGTCTGAACAAATGCGTTTTTAGGGCACGCTTAAAACTGTGGGGATTGGGGATTAATCGTATTAACCTGGGTAGTGCATTCCAAACAATTGGCCTAGCACATGAAAAGTCTTGGAGACGGGAGTGGGAGGTTCTGATTATTGAGGATGCTAACCTCAGGTCATTAGCAGAACGGAGGGCACGGGTAGGATGGTAGACTGAGACGAGGGAGGAGATGTAGGGTGGTGCTGAGCCATGGAGTGCTTTGTGAGTGAGGGTAATAAGTTTGTACTTGATTCTGTAGTGGATGGGTAACCAGTGTAATGACTGGCACAAGGTAGAGGCATCGGTTTTAACAATTGGTGAGGGTAATATCGCTCATCCCTACTTATCAGGCAGATGGAGTCACTTTGGTCTCCATCTGGTCTCTGTTCTTACTGTGTCCCATCATTTTAGGCGTCTTTTTAGTGCACAAGTGTGGACAGCTCTTTAACCTTTCCTGGTGCATGCGCTCTGCAGTACTTTACTCTTCCTTGGTAAAGACAAAGAAGTATGCCTGCACAGCAGTAGTGTGATGCCAGGGAATACTGTGTGGAAGATGTAGGACTCATCATCCACACAAGTGCAGAAGGAGTACAGCATTGAAAAAGAAGGGAGGCACTGGACCAGTACTTGTGAAATCCCTCAGACCCGACTGCCCGCCAGATGAGTATAATAAAAGGTGTTTGTCCTTTGTTGCAAGCCAGATTGGGGGCATATACACAGCATATTAGTATGCTGTATATGTTAGCCAAACCCTTTAAGGGCTCCACAAATGTGGCCTGCAAACTATTCTAGCAAAATCTGCTCTCCAAAACCCAAGTTGTGCTCCTTACTTCTCATCGCATTCTATTGTGAAAATTACAAATTTGGGGCTAAAACGACATATTTGTGAAAAAAATGTACACTTTCAATATGATGACATAATGTTATTAAATTCTGTGGAGTACCTGTGGTTTAAAAATGTTCAATGAATAAAAATCCTGAGTGGTGTAATTTCCAAAATGTATTCATTTGTTGGGGGTTTCTGCAGTTTAGGCACCTCAGGTGCCCTGCAAATGGGACATGATGCCCACAATTTATTTCAATTTGTCAAAACAGAGGTTTCTGACCACATGAGGGGTATTAGAGAGCACAGAAGAACTTGAGTAAAAAAATGTGAGGGTTCCTTTTGTCATGCTATCCCTTGTAAAAGTAAAAAAAATTGTAGCTAAGCAACATTTTTTAGGTAAAATTTAAATTTATATTTTTTTCTTCCACTATGCATTGATTCCAGTGTAGCACCTGAAGGTTTAAAAAGAATTGCTTATAACGGTTTTGAAGTACTTTAGGGGTGCAGTTTTTAAAATGGTATGGGGAATTTTCAATATATAGGCACCTCAAGGTTCATTTAAATCAGAATAGGTCCCTAAAGAAACAACTTTGGTAAATTTCTTGATATATTAGAATTTACTGCTAAACTTTTAATCCTTTTAACATATTAACAAAATGAAATAACACTTGAAACATTATGCCAATATAAAGTAGATATACTGGAAATGCTATTTGTTAATTATTTTGTACAGCATGACTAACTGTTTTAAGGATATAAAGATTAAAAGTTTGAAAATTGCGATTTTTTTCAAACTTTTTGCCAAAAATTCCGAAATTTTCACAAATAGATGCAAAAAATATGGACCTTAATTTACCACTAGGTACAATGCGTAATAAAAAGACAATCTCAGAATCAATGGGATTTGTTGTAGAGTTATTATCACATAAATTAACATTGGTCAGATTTCAAACATTTGGCCTGGTCACTAAGGTCAAAATTAGCTCAGTCACTAACGGGTTAAGAATGCGGTCTTTCACCCTTGATCAGCACCCAGACTAAATGCCTCTCCAACACTACTCCCCTCAGAGGCATTTAGCAGCCTTTTATATGAGCTGCAAAGACTGGACTACAGATATGGGGTTTGTCATTCCCCCCTCAGGCTCTTTGCCCCTCACCCAAAATCCTGTCCCAATAAAAAGCCATCTCAGCAACTTAACATTGCTGGAGCCTTCTTTTTCAAGACTTACATCACCGAGGCTATCCACCTTGTTGACACATCTAAGATTCAACCATATTTATATACTGTTGACATCTAGGTTGTGTCTCTCAAATAGAGAAAAAAAGGTGAATTTTCTGTTTTCGTGTGTGTGCTTTTCATATATTCGGTCCCTTATTTTTTGCTTGGCTTGGATCTTCCTATTATATTTCTTTCTCACTATAGTTCAATTTGAGGCACTTTACTACCTCAAAAGGTTAAGAGAAATAGCAGTACATTATTTTTCACCTGCACATATTTACCAGGTTTATATTTTATTTTTTTATTTTAATGTACTGGTATGTTTGCATGTTTTCTTTATTTGTATAAGGTCTGTGGGTATGTTTTTTGATATTTGTGGTTGGTTTGAGATTGAGAGAGATACATTTATTTATTTATATATATTTTATATACAGTGACAAGTAAAGGAATAACAATGTTGTGAACTTTTGATTTCCAGGCTCCATATCCCACCATCAACTGTTGCTTCGAACGTGAGACTGCCATATATTTATAGACAATTATCTTGGCTATCTCATACATAAATTTGACTAGCATGTAGCGAATATTTTGCATATGATTAGCTATGCAGATTCTCTTCATGTCACTGTATTTTTGCTGGTTGTACCAAAATAGAATCAAAATTTAATTTTTTATTATTTTGTTAGTATTTTGAAAATCCACATTTGGCTTTCAACATTGCCTTAATCTTTCTGGGCTGCTCTTAATCAAAGTCAAACATGTCTCGACCGAAATTTTATCCCAGGTCTCTTGTACACATTTCCAAGGTTGGTCAATACTACTGGTCACCTCACTTAGGTATGTACACAGCTTTTTCTTCAACTCTGCCCACAAGTGTTTGATTGAGTTGAAGTCTGGGAACTGTGGAACCAGCACCTCTACTTCATTCTCATTTAACCATTTCTTCTACAATCATGATGTATGCTTCTGGTCGCTGTTCTGCTGGAACACTATGTCATCCTTTTCATACCCATAGTACTTGCATGTACGAAGTAACTCATCTTGTAGGATACTCACTAATAGCTCAGCATTGAGACCTCCATCCATCTTCGTCAAATATTCAATGCCTTTGGTTGTGAAACAACCCCATATCATCAGGCTTCCTCAGCCAAACTTGACAATTCCTTCAATTTCTCGATCCGTTAGCCCCCTTTTCCTCTGTTTCTTCCAGACCCATGTGCACCCATCAGAGCCTAGTCTATTGACTTTCGTCTCATCACTCCAATTCACCAGTTTCCAATCTAATACGGTCCACTTTTCGTACTTTTTTGCAAACTCGAGTCGACGCTTCTTACGACAATATAGATGTTGAGGCTTCTTCACATTTTTTTCAGGCCACCATTCCAGACTTGTGTAATGTGTGTCACATGATGCTTGCAAGGACGTCTATAATCCCAGTATTATGAAGCATACGAGCCAGCTCTACTGCCATATATGTCGCACAAGTACTGATAGACCTTGTGATGAGCTGACTTGTTGACTCCAATACTTTGCCATGATGTCCACCTCTTGGCTTTTGAATGGATGGACGGACTTAGTTTCATGTTCTTCCAACTGGCAATTATCTTGGTTGACGCTATTGTTGAGCTGGATGATACTGTTTCTCTTTTCTTGTGAAATCTTTCTCATGGCTGCTCCTTGATTCGAACTAGTGACTTTTCATTTGGGAATTAACCTAATGACAAACTAAGTTATTAGGGAATGTGAAAACAGGTTGTAATTTGTAGTATATAGGAATAAAAAGATTTTTCCATCACCAGGAGAAGAACAGTAACAATGCAGTGACATGACAAGATCCTGCGTATCTAGTCATGTGCAAAATAGTTGCAAGTCAAATTTATGTATGAGATAGCCAAAACGATTGTCTATAAAATGATGGTAGTCTCAAATTCAAAGCAGTAGTGGATGGTGAGATATGGCGCCTGAAAATCAAAAGTTCAAAACATTGTTACTAGAGATGAACGACTTTGCCTCCAGGAGGGTCGAGTCGGGTTTCGGACCACCCGACTTTCCCAAAAGTCGAGTCGAACGAAATCGTCCAACTATCGGAAAAAGTCGAAGGTCCGACTGAAACTCGAACCGACCCCAATGCAAGTCAATTGGGAAGAAAAGTTGGCAGTCAGTGGAGGACAGCAAACACACCTACAGTGCCCATTTCAATGCCAACTACATCAATTCTTATTAATCTTGTCAACCTTAATTAACTTTATAATAATAGTAACGCATTGAAAACTGGGGTTATTTGGCTAAAGTTGTGGGGGGGGCAGGGCTGGCTCCGGGTTTTCGTGGGTCCCGGGTGAAAGAGTCTCAGTGGGCCCCTTTAACACATACCACAATTCATGATGCTCCGATACGGCAGAGAAATATAGGTATAGTACAATGCCAAATGCTTCACTTCTTACATTACATGAGTGATATCTATTGTAAATTCTACAATAGCTCAAAAACCGGACAGTATAGTCCTCCATACAGTATTATGGGCAACACATAGTGCGCCATACCGAATAATGAGCCCCATATATTGCTCTATACAGAATGAGCCCCATATATTGCTCCATACAGAATAATGAGTCCCATATATGATGCTCAATACAGAATAATGGGCCCAATATAATGCTTCATACAGTATAATGAGCCACATATATTGCTCCATACAAAATAATGAGCCCCATATATTGCTCCATACATAATTGGTCCCATATAATGTTCCATACAGTATATGATGAGCTCCACATAATGCTCCAGTATATGATGGTCCTTATATAATGTGCCATACAGTAAAGGACGGTCCCCATAGAGTATAATGAGCCCCACATATTGCTCCATACAGTATAATGAGACGCATATAAAGCTCCATACAGTATATGATGGACCCCATATATTGCTCCATACAGAATGGGCTCCATATAAAGCTCCATACAGAATAGGCCCCATATGTGCTCCATATGATGCTCCATATATAAAGGGTCCTCTATGATGCCCCATAAATAATGAACCCCATATGATGCTCTAGTATATGATGGGCCCAATATATGATGCTTCAGTGTATGATGAGCCCCATATAATGCTCCAAATATAATGGTCCCCATATATAATGCTCCATATATAATGGGCTCCATGTGATGCTCCATATATAATGTGCCCCATATGATGAGCCATATATAATGGGCCCCATATGATGCTCTAGTATATGATGGGCCCCATATATGATGCTCCAGTGTATGATGAGCCCCTTATAATGCTCCAAATATAATGGTCCCCATATATAATGCTCCATATATAATGGGCTCCATGTGATGCTCCATATATAATGTGCCCCATATGATGCCACATATATAATGGGCCCCATATGATGCTCCAGTGTGTAATGGGCCCCATGGATGATGCTCCAGTGTATGATGGGCCCCATATATAATGCTCCAGTGTATGATGTGCCCCATATACAATGCTCCAGTGTATAATGGGCCCTATCTATGATGATCAAGTGTATGATGGGCCCCATATATAATTCTCCAGTATATAATGCTCCCCATATATTGCTCCAAACATTTAAAAAAATGAAATATCTCTCCTCGCTGGGCACTGCTCTACTCTGGACTCCTCAGTGTCGCCATCTACAACTCTCTGCACTGTGACTGTTCAGGCAGGGGGCCCACAGACGTGACGTCATCGCGCTCTCTGACCTGAATGTCACTGTCAGGAAACGCGGAAGATGTCACAGCGGTGGAGCAGGGATAGGTAAGTATTGCAAGTGCTGGGGCCCTGAGCAAGCAGGGGGGGCCCACTCATGGGCGCCGGCACTGGCACAGGGCCCCTCATAGTACGCTGGTGTCTCTGACGGGCGAGTGGGCCCCCCCACCTGCTCAGGGCCCCCGGCACTTGCTCGGGTGCGCCAGGTGCTGAAGCCGGGGGGCGGTACAGCACAGTTAGGGAGGTGGAAAAACTGGCATATGTTGAGGTGTAGGCTGGACGTTCAGCAGCTGCAAATGGAGGAATTGGAGAAGTCGGAGGAAGAGGAGGACAAAGTGAGCCATTTTGCTGGCAACCTATGTGTCATCAGGGGAAGGTGGTTCAAAATCCTTTGAAACCCAGGCATGGTTCTTTTTAATGAAGGTGAGATCACCAACATTTTGCGTCGACAGTCATGTCCTTCTTTCTATCAGGATTGATCCAGCAGCACTGAAGACTCTTTCTGATAGCACACTACCAGCAGGGCAAGCGAGCTCCTGTAAGGCATATTGTGTCAATTCAGGCCAGGTGTCCAGTTTACAGGCCCAGTAGTCAAAGGGGAATGAACTGTGAGGGAGAACATCGATAGGGGAGGAGAGGTAATTTTGAACCTTAGTTGACAACTGCTGTCTCCTGTCTATTGCAATCGATTCAGTATTAACAGTCGTGTGAGCGGTACTCAAGAAATCAGTCCACAGCATGGTCATGAAACCCCTGTCTCCAATGGCACTTCGGCTGTGTGCACCATGAACACCTCTTCCATGTTGCCCAGTATGGCTCGTGGTAGAACCTGCACTGCTGCTGTGTGCTGGGAATGCCTCTAACAAACGGTTTTCCAAAGTTGCTTTGTTGTTCGCCAATATTAGCTCTAGGTTCTCCTGTGGCATGATGTTCTGTAATTTGCCTTTACAGTGTGGATCGAGGATGCTGGCCAACCAGTAGTCGTCATCCTTCATAATTTTGGCAATGCGGGGGTCCTTTTTTAGGATCCGCCAGACATAATCACACATGTGGGCCAATGTTCCAGTTGTCAATGATGCACTGCCATTGATGTGTGGAGGAGCACTTTTTGCCAAATCCACATCCCTCTAGTCACGCACAAACCCTGTACCTGACCTTGGCAAGCCAACATGTTCTCTTGCCCCCTGAGAAGCATCCTCTTCCCCAAAATAATCATCCCCCTCATCCTCCTCCTCTTCCTCTTCTTCCTCCACCTCGTCCAGGACAGTTCCCTAAGCAGACAATGGCTGACTGTCATCAAGGCTTCCCTCCTCCTCCTCTTCCTCCTCCGCTGCAGATGCCTGAACCTTAATGTGCATCAAAGTTTGCATGAGCAGACGCATAAGTGGGATGCTCATGCTTATGATGGCGTTGTCTGTGCTTACCAGCCGTGTGCATTCCTCAAAACACTGAAGGACTTACAGAGGTCTTTCAGCTTTGACCACTGCACACCCAACAACTCGATGTTTGCCCTCAAACTGCCTGCCCGTGCATCCTCCCACAAATGCATTACAGCCTGTCTCTGTTCGCACAGACTCTCAACCATGTGCATGGTGGAGTTCCACCTTGTTGCAACATCTATGATTAGACGGTGCATTGGGAGGTGGAGTGATCGCTGCAGCCTCTGCATATGACTGGAGACTACGGGCGAGCGACGGATGTGCGATCACAGTCTTCGCACCTTATGGAGCAGGGCTGGTAACTCCGGATAATTATTTATGAAGCACGGCACCACCAGGTTCAAGGTGCGAGCCAGGCAAAGTATGTGTCTGAGTTTTGCCAGGGCTATGGCCGCCACAAAATTACGTCCGTTATCACTGACTACCTTGCCTGGCTCAAGATGTAGACTGCCCAGCCATGACTCAGTTTTTTCGCTGCAAGCAGTCGGCCAGTACCTCCGCGGTGTGTCTGTTGTCAGAGGGAAGCATGAAATGCTCTAAAATTTCCTGGTAGATGGCTGCGCTGACTTTGGACTTGATAAAACACAGTGGACCTACACCAGCAGATGACATGGCTCCCGAAACCATCATTGATTGTGGATACTTCACACTAGACCTTGGAAATCAATGTCCCAGAGTCTGTAGGAAGAGTGGAGAGACACACAATCCAATCTGCTTGAAATCTAGCAGGATTTTTGGTAGAGGGCAGAATTCATGCTTCTATTTACCACAGCAAGTCTTCCAGGCTCAGATGTAGCAAAACAGCCCAAGACCATCGCACTGCCACCTACATATTTTACTGTTGGCATGATGTTCCTTTTCTGAAGTGCTGTGTTACGTCTATGCTAGATGTAATGGGACGTATACCTTCCAAAAAGTTCAACTTTTGTCTCATCAGTCCACAGAGTATTTCCCAAAAGTCTTGGGATCATCAAGATGTTTTCTGGCAAAACTGAGAAGAGGCTTTATATTCTAAATGCTCAGCAGTGGTTTTTGTCTTGGAACCCTGCCATGTAGGCCATTTTTGCCCAGTCTCTTTATTTTGGTGGAGACATGAACAATGACTTTAACTGAGGCAAGTGAGGCATTCAGTTCTTTGGATGTCAGGGTTTGAGTTCCACTCCTGCACAGGCGGAATCTCGAGCAGTTCCCGCTGCGGTCCCCCATCCGTCTCCGGCCGCAGTGGTTCCTGCTCAGCAGAGACGTCGGTCCCAGCGTCTTGCCCGGCCCAGTACTGTGCAGAGACTTTCTACTGCAACCAGTGTTGGAGCAGGCAGATTTGCGACTAAGTCCTTTGTTGCTTCATCTGAGCATGCCCAGGGCAAGATCTCCCATTGGAGATCAGGGGTCACATGCCCAGATACAGCTGCCACTCCTATTGGTCCTTCAGGAAGGTCCTGTGGCTGTTGATGTTCTGAAGCAGCTTACCATTGTCCTTCCTGGAAGGTCTTTTTCTCGTGGCTGCTATAAAAGGCTGTCCTTACCGCACGGCCGTGCGCTAGTATCAAATCTGTTACGTGCTTGCGCCAGTGTGGTCATGTATGCATGTGGTTAGGTCTGGCTGAAATAAGCCCCTAGAATACCGGCACCTCCGGTGAGGAGATTGTATGCACGTGTTCAGGGCTCGGCTGAAAACGCCATTAGTCTACTCAGGTGAGAAGATTATTGCTTGGGTTCTGATTGCATGACCACAGACTGCAATCCGCTTAGCAGTCATCTGTGTTCCCTGTGAGTCTAACAGCACACAGTCTTTGTTACAGCGGCTCTGTGAATTAACAGAGTCCGCTTATATCGCCATATAGTGCTACGGCGTTTACATCTGTGACTCTGCGGGATAACAGAGTTTGCTCATACTGCCTATTTACGCTATCTTACTAGCAGCAAGCTCTGCCTGCATGGTGGACCCCGGGCTCCGAATGCACCTCTTCTTAATATCTATTAGATGCGTTCCGCAGGCCCTTAACATAATACTAGTGCCAGGGTCTGGCTAGTAAATTGGCGGATGACCAGGGTCTACCGCAGTACATCCAGCAGCTGGAGGGTAGGTTGCGGCTCTTGAGCGCACAACCTCTGCTGTGGATGTTACCGCAGTCGCTGTTCAGGCTGCTAGCGTGGCTGCAGCCAGTTTGTCCTCTGCCACCTCTGCCCCTACATTATCCCACCTCCCGCTTCCTGACAAGTTTGCTGGTGACAGCAAGCAATGTCGGGGATTCGTGAGTCAGTGCTCTATACAGCTCGAGCTTCTGGCTGCACTTTCTCCACTGATCGGGCACAAGTGGGTTTTGTACTGTCGCTACTCTCGGGAAGAGTGTTGGAGTGGGCAAAGCTGCTGTGGAAGCTTGACGATCATGTAGTGCGGAGTGCTCCTTGTTTCCTGGAGGCTCTTAAAAAGGTATTTTTAGGACCTCAGGTCACCCACGATACGGCGCTCCAACTGCTGGCATTGGGGCAGGGTTCGTCTTTGGTCAGTCAGTTTTCCGTCCAGTTTCGGACTCTGGCCTCAGGTCGGATAAAGTTCTCATTCAAGTCTACTGGCGAGGACTGGCTGACCATGTTAAAGACGCTTTGGCTACCAGGGAGATTCCCTCCACACTGGAGAAGCTTAACTCCATATCTACCCGCATCGACCTCCATTTTCACGAGCGGTGTTTGGAGCGGGCCCAGTGTAGGCAGAGGATTCGGTTGGCTCCCACCTTTGCCAAACCTCTCGAATCCCCCGATCTGGCGTCCGAACCCCAAAAGGCCACAGAGGTACCTGTGCAGGACCTAAGTCTCGGGCCGTCCGAGTATCCGTGGTCTGTAATCTTTGTCAGCAGACAGGACACTATGCTAACAAATGTCCACAGCGATCGGGGAAGCGATCGAGTTTAGTGTCCCTGGGAGGAGGTTCACTAGGGACAGCGGCATTTTCCTCCAAGATGACAATTAAAGGGACAGTCACTATAGAGTCTTCCACACTTACAGTCGAGCTTTGTGTGGACTCCGGAGCAGAGGGGAATTTCATGTCATCTACCTTTGCTCGTCGCCACGCAATACATCTGGTAGCGCTCGACAAACCAGTGACTGTCCGGGTAGTGAATGGGTTGACATTGCCCTCGCAAATTACACATCAGACTGTCCCTCTTACTTTGTGTGTACCCCCTTCTCGTCCTTCCCGAGGGAATAGACGAAATCCTTCTGGGAGTACCCTGGCTCCGTTCCCACTCCCCTCATATTGAGTGGACCTCCGGTAGGATACTGGGTTGGAGTGAGTCATGTAAGGACAGATGTGTCAGGGAGTGCATTCAGGTTACCACTACAGAGATACCCGTAGATCTTTCTCCTCTTCCCAAGTGCTATCAGTCATATGCAGACGTGTTCTCTAAAAAGGCTGCGGAGACTCTGCCGCCCCATCGTCCCTACGACTGTCCTATTGACCTCTTGTCTGGAGCAGAACCTCCTCGGGGAAGGGTCTATCCCCTCTCTTTCCTGAGATGAAGGCTATGTCTCAATATATCAAGGAGAATCTGGCAAGAGGGTTCATTAGGAAGTCGGTGTCACCAGCAGGAGCGGGGTTCTTCTTCGCGCAGAAGAAGAGTGGAGAATGACGTCCGTGTAGAGATTACAGAGGTCTTAACGCCATCACCGTTAAGAATAAGTACCCGTTGCCCCTGATTTCTGAGCTCTTTGATAGGCTCCGGGGAGCAAGGGTATTTACTAAATTAGATCTGCGTAGTGCTTATAACCTGATTCGCATCCGTGAGGGGGACGAATGGAAGACGGCTTTTAATACCAGGTATGGGCATTATGAATACCTGGTGATGACCTTCGGGCTCTGTAATGCCCCAGTTGTTTTCCAAGACTTTGTCAATGACATCTTCCGGGATATGCTTTCCACCTCTGTAGTAGTCTATCTGAATCATATTCTCATCTTTTCTCCAGATATTGACTCTCACCAGAGGGATGTCTGCAAAGTCCTCGACCTGTTACGGCGAACTCTCTCTATGCAAAGTTGGAGAAATGCATGTTTGAGCAGGAGTCTTTACCTTTCCTGGGCTATATCATCTCCGCCCCGGGATTGGCTATGGATCCTGCCAAACTACAGGCTGTGATGGATTGGCAAGAACCCCATTCTCTTAAAGTGGTGCAGCGCTTTATGGGGTTCATTAATTACTATCGTCAATTCATTCCCTCTTCTCCACTTTGGTAGCTCCCTTGGTAGCCCTCACCAAGAAGGGAGCCAATCCCAAATTGTGGTCAGAGAAGGTCTCCAAGGCCTTTACTTCAATTAAGTCCCATTTTGCTATCGCTCCCATCTTACATAGCCCCGAGGTTGATAAGCCTTTTATTTTGGAGGTTGATGCCTTGTCCGTTGGTGCTGGAGCAGTCTTTTTCAAAAGGATGCTCAAGGTCGGAAACATCCTTGTTTCTTCTTTTCCAAGACCTTCACACCAGCGGAGAGGAATTATTCCATTGGGATAGGGAGTTGCTAGCCATGAAGTTGGCCTTTTCCGAGTGGAGACATCTCCTAGAGGGGGCTCGCTTTTCCTTTCAAGTTTTCACTGACCACAAAAAATTTGGTCTATTTACAGGCCGCCCAGCGGCTAAATTCTCGTCAGGCCAGATGGTCCCTGTTCTTCTCCCAGTTCCATTTCACCCTCCATTTCCTCTCCGGTGAGAAGAACATTCTGGCCAATGCTCTTTCTCGCTCCGTGGTGTCCTCTGAGGAGGTGGAGGAGGAGCCTCGGTTGATTGTCCCCACAGAGAGCCTAAGAACTGTGTCCCCGGGCAAGACTTTTGTGCCCACCAATTTGCGACCGGAGGTACTCTCTTGGGCACATTCGTCCAGGGTGGGTAGACATTTTGGGGCTAAAAGGACATCTGAGTTGCTGGCGAGGACATACTGGTGGCCACATATGGTCCGTGACATCAGGGAATACGTTCAGGCGTGCGTCTCCTGGCCAAGAATAAGTTCCCTCGACAACGGCCAGCTGGGCTACTTTTCCATTTACCGGTGGCAGACAGGCCTTGGGAGATGGTAGGATGGATTTTTTGGTGGGCTTACCCAAGTCTCGGGGCTGCACCATCATCTGGGTGATAACCGACCACTTCTCCAAAATGGTGCACTTGGTGCCCTCACCACGGTTACCGTCTGCACGGGCCTTGGCAGCATTATTTATTAGGCATATTTTCCGTTTACACGGAATGCCAGACAAAATCGTCAGTGATTGAGGTTCCCAATTTGCGTCTCGGTTCTGGAGAGAGCTGTGTAGTCTACTCAGCATTGAGTTAAATCTCTCCTCGGCATATCATCCCGAGACTAAAGGGTTGGTAGAGAGGGCCAACCAGACCTTGGTCACATACTTGTGACATTTTGTCTCTGCCAGGCAGGATGACTGGGCATCCTTGCTACCGTGGGCTGAGTTCGCTCTAAATAATGCTGTGGCTGACTCCACCGGACAGACCCCATTCCTCCTGAACTACGGTCAGCATCCGTGGGTACCAGTGCCGATGCCCGTGTCTTCCGCCGATTCCAGGGTGGCAGACTGGACTGTGGAGGCACGGGACATTTGGAACCGCACCCAGGATGCCATTCAGGCCTCCAAAGAGAGGATGAGGTCTTCGGCCTATGCCCATCGGCGCCCCGCTCCTACATTTGCTTCGGGTGACCTAGTGTGGCTCTCTGCCCGAAACATCAGGCTACGTGTAGAGTCCACCAAGTTGGCACCTCACTTTTTGGGTCCCTTTAAAGTTCTTGAGCAGGTGAACCTGGTGGTTTACCGCCTAGCCCTTCCGCCCGCCTTGGAATCACCGACACCTTTCACGTGTCCCTCCTGAAACCCGTGGCCATTTCCCGGTTTTCCGAGTCATCTGCCGGGACGTCGGGTTCATCTACCGACGATCATGAGATGAACGCCATTGTTGGGTGCAAGGTGGTACGAGGCAAAACATTTTATTTGGTGGATTGGAGGGGTTATGGGCCTGAGGATAGGTCCTGGGAGCCTGCCGCGCATGTTCATGCTCTGCAGCTCATTGCTGCCTTTGAGCGCAGCGAGGCCCAAAGGGTGGCCCTAGGAAGGGGGGTAATGTTAGGGTTCGAGTTCCCACTCCTGCACAGGGGGAATCTCGAGCTGTTCCCGCTGCGGTCCCCCATCCGTCTCCGGCCGCAGTGGTTCCTGCTCAGCAGAGACGTCAGTCCCAGCGTCTTGCCCGGCCCAGTACTGTGCAGAGACTTGCTGCTGCAACCAGTGTTGGAGCAGGCAGATTTGGGACTAAGTCCTTTTTTGCTTCATCTGAGCATGCTCAGGGCAAGATCTCCCATTGGAGATCAGGGGTCACATGCCCAGATACAGCTGCCACTCCTATTGGTCCTTCAGGAAGGTCCTGTGGCTGTTGATGATCTGAAGCAGCTTCCCATTAGTATCAAATCTGTTACGTACTTGCGCCAGTGTTGTCATGTATGCATGTGGTTAGCTCTGGCTGAAATAAGCCCCTAGAATACTGGCACCTCCGGTGAGGAGATTGTATGCACATGTTCAGGGCTCGGCTGAAAACGCCATTAGAATACCGGCTACTCCGGTGAGGAGATTATTGCTTGGGTTCTGATTGCATGACCACAGACTGCAATCCGCTTAGCAGTCATCTGTGTTCCCTGTGAGTCTAACAGGACACAGTCTTTGTTACAGCGGCTCTGTGATTTAACAGAGTCCGCTTATATCGCCATATAGTGCTACGGCGTTTACATCTGCGACTCTGCGGGATAACAAAGTTCGCTCATACTGCCTATTTACACCATCTTACTAGCAGCAGGCTCTGCCTGCACGGTGAACCCCGGACTGCGAACGCACCTCTCCTTAATATCTATTAGGTGTGTTCCGCAGGCCCTTAACATTGGATGTTGTTGTGGGGTCTTTTGTAACCTCTTAAATGAGTCGTTGCTGCTCTCTTGGTGTAATGTTGGTTGGCTGGCCACTCCTGGGAAGGTTCACCACTGGTCCATGTTTTCACCATTTGTGGCTAATGGCTCTCACTGTGATTTCCAGACTGATAGATCTCAATTACCGTATATACTCGTGTATAAGCCGAGATTTTCAGCACCTTTTTTTGTGCTGAAAATGCCCCCTCGGCTTATACACGAGTCATAGGGCAGAAACCAGCAGGGGAGGGGATGCGGCGGCAGGAGCCGATGGCTGGGACATCATACTCACCCTCCCCGTGCCATCGCTGAACGTCCCTGCAATCCTGCGTTCTCTCCGGCTTCCTGCAGCTCTCCAGCGCTGAGCGGTGACGTAATACCCGCTCATTAAGGTCATGTAATATGGATGCGACGCCACTCCCATGGGCGTGGCCTCCATATTCATGGCCTTAATGAGCGGTATTACGTCACAGCTCAGCGCTGGAGAGCTGCAGGAAGCCGGGAGAAGGCAGGATTGCCGGCCGGGACATTCAGCGATGGCACGGGAGGGTGAGTATGATGGAGGAGGATGGGGGGAGCATGGAGGAGGACAAGGAGCACGGAGCAGGACTGGGGGGAGGACGGAGAGCACGGAGCAGAACCGGGGAGGACGGAGAGCACGGAGCAGGACGGGAGCAGGACGGGGGGAGGACGGAGAGCACGGAGCAGAACGGGGAGGATGGAGCAGAACGGGGAGGACGGAGAGCATGGAGCAGGACGGGGGGGAGGTCAGAGAGCACGGAGCAGAACGGGGGGAGGACGGAGAGCACGGAGCAGAACGGGGGAGGACGGAGAGCACGGAGCAGGACGGGAGCAGGACGGGGGGAGGACGGAGAGCACGGAGCAGAACGGGGGAGGACGGAGCAGAACGGGGAGGACGGAGAGCACGGAGCAGGACGGGGGGAGGACGGAGAGCACGGAGCAGAACGGGGGGAGGACGGAGAGCACGGAGCAGAACGGGGGGAGGACGGAGAGCACGGAGCAGAACGGGGGAGGACGGAGAGCACAGAGCGGAACGGGGGGAGAACGGAGAGCACAGAGCAGGACGGGGGGAGGACGGAGAGCACAGAGCAGAACGGGGGGAGGATGGAGCAGAACGGGGGAGGATGGAGAGCACGGAGCAGAACAGGGGGAGGACTGAGAGCACAGAGCAGAACAGGGGGAGGACGGAGCAGAACGGGGGAGGACGGAGAGCACAGAGCAGAATGGGGAGGACGGAGTGCACGGAGCAGGACAGGGATGGGCACAGAGGAGAATGGGGGAATGCAGAGCTGGATGGGGGAGCACGGAGCAGGACGGGGGAGGATGGAAAGCACAGAGCAGGACAGGATAATGGAGCAGGAGGAGGGGAGCACAGAGGAGAATGGGGGCGCACAGAGCTGGATGGGGGAGCACAGAGCAGGACGGCAACTTATACACCCGGCTTATACGCGAGTCAATAAGTTTTCCAAGTTTTTTGTGGCAAAATTGGGGGGGGGGTCGGCTTATACACGGGTCGGCTTATACATGAGTATATACGGTACTTTGTTTCTAATTTATTCCAAAATTGGAATTTTAAGACCACTTTATGATGTCTAGCTTTTGAGTATTCTTTGGTCTACTTCACTTTGTCAGGCAGGTCCTATTTAAGTGACGTCTTGATTGAGAACAGGTGTGGCAGTAATCAGACCTGGGTGTGGCTAGGGACTTTGTACTCAGCTTTCCAAAGATGTGATAAACCACAATTAATTTGTGTTTTATGGGGGAGGCCAATCTTTTTCACACAGGATATCCATGACCCCTTACCAGCCTGAGAATATCAGACCCCAGCTGTCTGCTTTAGCTTGGCTGGTTGTCAAAAATGGGAGGACCCACAGACTTTTTTTTATTATTCATTTAAATAAGTTAAAAAATGGTGTGGGGACTCCTCTATTCTTTATAACCAGCCATGCTAGAGCTGAAAGCTTAGGGTTGCAGCCCACAGCTGTCAGTTTTGCCATGCTTTTTATAAAAAATAAAACAGACCTCACGTAATTTTAAAAAAAATATATATATTTATAGAACAGGCTCATGAATACTCTCATCAGCAGTGCTTGCTCTAGCTGTTATTAGCGGCAGAAGGCGTAGGATGATGGGAGTAGTAGTCTCTCATCAGCAGACACCTCTGTGATCGGAGGAAAACTTTATAACGCCGGTCACATCTGCTGTCACTCTGACCGGCGATAATAATCTTACCGGCAATCAAAGCAGTCAGTGTTTATCACACTGTCTTGCAGATGACAGCATGGAAAACATGAATCTTCCTGGAGAAGTCTGTGTTCAGGGTCCGAGCACGAACATTAGGTGTTTGGTATGGACCCTGAATTTGAATGTTCGGTTTCGCCCATCACTAGTCCTGATTTCAAGGGTCAATAAAAATAGATCAAAAATTAAACAAGAATTGTATAGATTTGCAAAAGCATCTGTGTTATTTCATTTTAAGAAATAATCTGAGCTTTGACAGTTTCCGCTGCTTCTACTATTCTACAGATTCACAGCTCTTACATTAAGGAAGGCTTGTCACCACTGGAGACTGAACCTTTCTCAGATGGAGACAGTGCCTTCTTCTCTATTGAAAACATTCTACATGGAACAGCCTGCAACTCACAATCTGAATCATGATTTGTTTGAAACTATCAGAAATGCAACAGCCATTGCAGACACAGAAATGTGGCAGGTACAGTAACAAAGGTAGAGCTTGTGCTGAAAGAGAAGGTGAGTGAAAAAGAGAAGAAGGCATGTATGAACCCAAAAACTGGAGTGAAGAGTAATGAATTGAAAAAATGTTCACAATAATGTAGACCAGATAAAGTAGACCAAATCAATAAAAACTTCACATAAACTGCATTTAAATTTTCTAGACAGGAGCATGATGATGTTCTTTGAGTAAATTAAACAGAATCTGTCATGGAAAAAATGCTATTTAAACCCGAAGAATGGGTTTATCTACAGGTTAATAGTGTTCTGAACCTGCCTGAGGCCCACACTTAAAACCCTCTGCAGGAGGAAATGACCTTTACTCCCTGGCAGCTATTTGTTCAGTCATAGGGGCTGTGAATGAAGCCCTATATGCCATCTGCCCTATAGAGAGTGATGACCATAAATTTGCCTCCGGCACTGACTGACATCAAATCAGCAATAGGGCCCGGGTGTCAGTCAGTGCTGGGAACCGGTGACGCTGCCGCTCTCTATACGCAGATGGCATATAGAGCCTGCACAGCCCCTATGACTGAAAATCAAACACTGCCAGAGGAAGTCTTCAAACAGAGGCCTGGACAGACATCTGTCTGGGATGTATTTAGAGAATCCTGCTTGAGCAGGGGGGTGGACCATGGCCCCGGAGGTCCCTTCCAACTCTACTATTCTATGATTCTATGATTCTATGAAATAAAGTTAATTTCCTCTCGACAGCAAGCTCTAAGTGTGGGGGCCGGGCAGGGTTTGTAGTATTTTTGAAGTGACATATTCCCCTTTAAAACACAGAATAAAATGCACATTTTTCTTAAAATTTTTCTTTTTAAAGCAAAGCCTATTTTGAAACTTTTTTTTCTGCTTTCAACAAATTTTCTCATGTTGTATGCAACTTTTAATAAGAAGCAGAACATTTGCATACAGGAGAGATATAGAAGGATCTAACTGTGCTGGAACAGTCTTATATGGGTTTTTAATTAGAATGAGTTAATTTTTTTGATTCCAAAAAGACAAAAAATTTTCGCCGAAAAAAAAAAAATGGG
>JARQOD010000001.1:103062653-103100336 GCA_033576555.1 Oophaga sylvatica
CAGGCTGGAAGTTCGGCACCAGGTGATCCATCAGTGTTCCCGAGCGACACAAAGGATCTGGATAAATCACAAGATGAGATTTTGAGACATCAGGCTGGCATTGGTGAGCTAAAGCGCACTTTCATGGAGTCTACATCTGAGCCACGTCCCAACGAATGGGAAAAGCGATGTATCACTCCGTTGCCGCTGCAGACACACGGGAGCCCAGATGGGATGCAGAAAGTGGTGGAAGAGAAGAGCCAGGTGGGTTCTGAGTATACAGATGCAGCTATCAAGGAGAACTTGAAAGCTGGAATAAATGGAGATATTGGATACCATAGTGATGTGCCTGAAGAGGTAGAATGTAAGACTGACGGTAGGGCTTCTGAGCATGTTCTACCAGAAGAGCCTGAAGAAGGGGCCGAAGACGTAAAGGACGTCCAACAGCTACAGGAGAAGATGCGTCTCCATGAGGTCTCCACCAAAGAAATAAAGACTGATAATGTTGCATTACGCGAGCGGCCTCAGCAGTGTGAACTGGATGTGGTATCTCTTCGCCAGGAACGTGAGCGGTTCCAGCAGTTGCTCCAGAGAGCACGAAGTGAAAGGGAAAGTGTATATAGTACCTTGCAAGATCAAGAAAAAGTGGTTGCACAAGTACAAGATGAATTGATTACTTCTCAGAAAAATCTACAAACTGTGATGAAGGAGCGTGGTGAAAGCCATGAGCAGCTTCTTGAGAAGGTCAATGAAGTACAAGAAGAGGATGAATTATGTGTACTGCCAAAGAAAAACATTCAGCTCCTTCTACAGTGCCAATCATTTGAACAGTGTAGCTTAAAATGGTCAGAGACCATGGCAGAGGAGCTTAAGTTCTGTGAAATAGAATTTATGAATCAACTGAGATTTAAGAAAGTAGATGTGCTAAAGAAGGTTCAGGGGGAATTAGAGAAAGGTGAAAAACCCCTATACCTCCTGTGATAGTTGGTGACACATGGTCAGTGCACCAAAAACAGGAAATACGAGAGTTTCTGAGGAAGAATCAGCAGAGGTGTTCTGACGTGTCTGGTCGTGCTTCTCTGGTGAGGCCCTATACCGAAACTGAGCCCGGCCCTAAGGTCAAGCTGAAACCGTGCAGGATACCCGAGGCCCGCAGAGAGCATAGGCCTGGGAGGGTACAGGGTAGTGCGGATGCTTCAGATGAAGATAAAGCTGATGTTGGCTATGGCTCAGGTGAAGTTACAGATGACAATAGTGAAGATGAAGCTGATGAGGGCCATGACTGGTCCAGAGTTCACTGTCTCTTTTGGATTGTTGACCAGCCCTCCGGTCTGGATGACCAGCCCTCTGGTCTGGATGACCAGCCCTCTGGTCTGGAGAAGAGGGGGGGGATATGTGAGACAGTGAAAGCATGTGTATTGAATGGGGTGTACATTTCACCTAGGTACTTTGCTGACTGGTATAAGGGAAATGTATGGCTTTGTAAACCTAGTGGTAGAGAAAGGTCACTACATCTTATATTCAGTACACGCTTGCAGCTCAGGCCTGAAACCACTCAGGTGTTAATTAGAAAGCCAGAAGTAGGTGTCTGCGAACACAGACAGAGAGCTCGCTTAGTCTGGATAGGAGTCCAGACACAGAAGGAGTCTCCGGGAGGTGAGCTCTCTCAGTCGGGGTGCTCGAGGTGCCACGGACACAAGAGGAGTCTCTGCGACACTCCATGCTGGTAATCACTGAATATAAGGAGAACTCTCTCAGTCTGGATGCTAGGTGTGCCATTCAGACACAAAGAGGAGATTCTAGGAAAAACCATGCTGGTAAATGCTGAATATAATGTGTTGTTTTGGCCCAGGCTGTTGGAGTCTGGTCCCTGATAGTTAGGGAATTTCTATCTATGTGAAGTGAGTAGCCGGAGAGGCTTAGGATTTCTGTTTATGAGTTGTTTTAATCACGTTCTGTTTGCTGTGGACTTTAATAAAGCTGGTTGCGGCCAGTTTACACCAGAACTGCTGTCTGAATGAACTGTTTCTATGCCGCTCCGTCTACCAGGACGGCGATCCCAGAGCTATATCCCCTGAAAAGCTTACAATACATATAACACATAACATACAGAGCATACATATAACACATAACGTACAGTACATACATATAACATACAACATGTAAGATACATATAACATACAACACATAACATACATGAAACATAGAACACATAACATACAGAACATACATATAACACATAACATACAGAGCATACATATAACACATAACATCCAGAGCATACATATAACACATAACATACAGAGCATACATATAACACATAACGTACAGTACATACACATAACATACAACATGTAAGATACATATAACATACAACACATAACATACAGTACATACGTATAACATGCAACATGTAACATACATATAACATACAACACATAACATACATATAACATACAAAACATAACATACACAACATACATATAACATACAACACATAACATACAGAGCATACACATAACATATAACATACAGAACATACACATAACATACAACACGTAACATAAAGTACTTACACATAACATACAACATATAACATACAGAACATACACATAACATAGAACATACACATAACATAGAGTACATACTCACCAATCACCTATTCCCCTATGCCATCGTCTCCTGTAATAAAAATAAAATAATAAAGCTATACATCACCTGTCCGCCATAGTCCAGATAATAACGAGTGTCACACGATGATCTACGGTGTAGAACGCTGACATCGAGTGATGTCAGCGCTCTACACTGCCCCTGCGATACACTCCTGTGTATCGCTCAGACGCTGGGAGAGAATGACGTCACTACAGTTCATTCTCTCACCGGCAATGCTGGGTGAGAAAATTCCCACGCAGCATTGCCATAAAGTGAGAGAATGAACTCAGTGATGCACTGCAGGAGCCATTGTCTCCTGTCAGTGCATCACTGGGAGGCCCTACAGAGCAGTGGCATCACCTGATGTCACTGTTCTATAGGGGAGACCGTCGTGGGACATTCGTTATTAATTGGACTGCGTCAGACAGGGAGTATACGGTTGTATTATTTTTTTACGTTTTATTACAGGAGATCGAGGCCGTCGTTTGGATCTGAGCGTATAATAAAGGTATGAAAACCGTGTTGTGTTTTATTTCATTAAAATACTTTATTCTTATGCGTGTGTTGTTTTTTTTAACCCTTTATTAATATAAGATTAATAATGGATAGGCGTCCTATTGACGTCTCTCTATTGCAATAGCAAGGTGATATTAACCCCTTATTACCCCATATCCCACCGCTACAGGGGAGTGGGAAGAGAGGGGCTAAGTGCTGGAATTGGTGCATCGTACAGATGTGCCAATTCTGGGGCGGCTGGGTGCTGGTATTTTTAGCCAGGGGGTGTGCCAATATCCATGGCCCCTTCCTAGGCTATGAATATCAGCCCGCAGCTGTCTGAGTAGCCTTTCTGGCTATAAATTACTGGGGAACCCCATGTCATTTTTTTGGGGGGTCCCCTATTTTAATAGCCAGTAAAGGCTAGCTGCGGGCTGATATTCATAGCCTGGGAAGCTCCATGGGTATTAACCCCTTCCCAGGCTAGAAATATTTGCCCGAGCAGTTGGCTTTCCCCATCTGGCGCAGAAAATTGTGTGGGAGCCCACGCCATTTTTTTCCCATTTTTTTTAAATTAACGGCGCTATTGCTGTGAAGATTTTGTGTGTATGTGTGCGCGCGCGTGGGTCTTTAACTATTTATGTACCATTCTATTATCTATCTATTTTCTATCTATCTGTCTATCTATCTGTCAACTATCTATCTATCTTCTATCTGTCTATCTTCTATCTATCTATTATCTATCTATCTTTCTATCACCTATTTATCTATTATCTATCTATCTATTATATATTTATCTCTTATCTATCTATCTATTATCTATCAATTATCTATTTAACTAGCTATCTGTCTATCTATCTATTATCTATCTGTTTATGGCCGGAGTCACACACACCGTATAAAAATCGGACAGTATTATATGGCCGTAATACGCAGAAAAGTCCCCTGAACAGTGATCCGTATGTCATCCGTGTGCAATGCAAGGATGCGATTTCCTCGCATCAAAATATCCGTGTGTCATCCGTATGGCATCCGTACGGCGAGATTTTCTCGCCGGCTTGCAAAACCGACATATAATGGATCCAAATGACAGTTTTAAAAACACATAAGAAAGAATAGATATATGCACATAGAATACATATATATACATATATACATGTCATTGTTACACATATATAGGGTACAACACCATTTGCGAGAAAAAAAGGTCCGTTTTCTGGATGGAAAAAACGGTCCGATTCTATGCAATTGGCATGCGATTGTCATGCGATTTGTATGCGATTTTTAATCGCACCATCCGTTTTCCATCCGTTTTCCAGCCGTATGCAATGCGATTTTAATATGAGGTTTTACATTGAGCAGTACTCTCTATGTAAAAATTCATTTTAAAATAAAATTGTAAAAAAAAAGTACACATTTTAAAAAGCAAATAATCCTATACTGTATATATATATATATATATATATATATATATATAGTTCATACACTTCTACATAGCAGAATAGCCGCTAATTCAATTGCCGGCTTCTGTAAAATCATTACAGAATCTGACGTGAAATGACACATGGTTTACATACAGTAAACCATTTCATTTCATGTAGTTTGATATACGGTTTTTATTAACAATTACATGAGTGCATGTGTGCAAAATTTCATACATGTACCTGTTAATTAAGGGTACATACCCATTTTTGAGAAAAAAAATGGTCCGTTTTCTGGATGGAAAAAACGGTCCAATTCTATGCAATTGGCATGCGATTGTCATGCGATTTGTATGCGACTTTTAATCGCACCATCCGTTTTCCATCCGCATGCAATGCTCTTTTAACATGAGGTTTTACATAGAGCAGTTCTCTCCAATGTCTCCAATGTCTACAATGGCTCCTGCAGTGCATCACTGAGTTCATTCTCTCACTTTATGGCAATGCTGGTGGGAATTTTCTCACCCAGCATTGCCAGTGAGAGAATGAACGGAAGTGACGTCATTCTCTCCCGGCGTCGATGTCAGTGCATCTCAGGGGCGGTGTAGAGCGCTGACATCACCCGATGTCAGTGTTCTAGACTGGAGATCATCGTGGGACACTCGTTATTATCTGGACTAAGGAGGACAGATGATGTATAGGTTGCTTTATTATTTTATTTTTATTACAGGAGATGATGGCATCGGGGATTAGGTGATTGGTGAGTATGTACTCTATGTTATGTGTTGTATGTTATGTGTATGTTCTGTATGTTATATGTTATGTGCATGTTCTGTATGTTATGTGCATGTTCTGCATGTTACGCGTTGTATGTTATATGTATGTTCTGTATGTTATGTGTTATATGTTATATGTATGTTACATGTTGTATGTTATATGTATTTACTGTATGTTATGTGTTGTATGTTATACGTATGTTCTGTATGTTATGTGTTATATGTATGCTCTGTATGTTATATGTTATATGTATGTTCTGTATCTTATGTGTTGTATGCTATATGTATGTTATGTGTTGTATGTTATATGTATGTACTGTTTGTTATATGTTATATGTATGTTATGTGTTGTATGTTATATGTATGTACTGTATGTTATGTGTTATATGTATGCTCTGTATGTATGTGTTATATGTATGTTCTGTATGTTATGTGTTGTATGTTATATGTGTTAGGGTCTGCGGAACGCACCAAATATAAGATGTAGAGAGGTGCGTTCGTAGCCCGCGGTCCACCGTGCAGGCAGAGCCTGCTGCTAGTAAAATGGCGTAAGTAGTGAACTCTGTTATCCCGCAGAGTCGCTAAAATAAACGCCGTAGCGCGCTGTGGCAGTTAATGCGAACTCTGTTAATCCACAGAGCCGCTAGCGGGAATGCCGCAGCGCTATATGGCGATATACGCGAACTCTGTTACACCACAGAGTCGCTGAGGTAAAGACGCAGAGATAAGTACTGTGTCCTGTTAACCCCACAGGGATACACAGATAACTGCTGTGCCGATAGCAGTCCATGATCATGCAGACAGCAACGCAATCAAGCAATCTCCTCACCGGAGAAGCCGGTATTCTAGGGGCTTATTTCAGCCAAGCCCTAACCACGTGCACTCAAATCTCCTCACCGGAGGTGCCGGTATTCTAGGGCTTATTTCAGCCGAGCCCTAACCACATGCGTGCATGATCACACTGGCGCAAAGCACATAATGCAATTGATCCTAGCACACGGCCGTGCGGTAAGGACAGCCTTTTATAGAGCCACGAGAAAAAGACCTTCCAGGAAGGACCAATGGGAGGCTGCTTCAGAACATCAACAGCCAGAGGACCTTCCTGAAGGACCAATAGGAGTGGCAGCTGTGTCTGAGCATGTGACCCCTGATCTCCAATGGGTGATCTCGCCCTGGGCATGCTCAGATGAAGCAACAAAGGACTTAGACCTAAAGACGTCTGCTCGCCGCTGACCATACTGGCTATAATAGCAGAACCTGAAGAGGCAGCAGCAAGTCTCTGTACAGTATTAGACTGGGCGAGACGCTGGGACCGACGTCTTTGCTGAGCATGCTCCATTGCGGCTGGAGATAGATGGGGGACCACAGCGGGACTGGTTCGAGACTCCCCTTGTGCAGCAGCGGGAACTCAAACCCTAACAATATGTATATTACTTTGTTATGTGTTGTATGTTATATGTATGTACTATGTGTTATGTGTTGTATATTATACTGTATGTATGTTGTATGTTATATGTTATGTTATGTCCTATGTTGTATGTAATGTATGTTTTTTTTACATTCAACACATTAGCCGGATGATGGGACTACTACTGTCACATCATTGGCTAATGTTCACTCACTGACAGTGTAGCAGGCATAGCCGGATGGGACTTGAGTCCCATCAGACGATGCCTGCATACACACACAGACTCGCGCGCACACACACACACACACACACACGCCTCGCACACACACAATAACAAAGATGGGCGGCACCGCTCAGCCAATGGCGGGGGATTTGAACCCTGCGCCGCTCATTGGCTGAGCCGCCCGCCGGCTCTGCCAATGAGCGGTGCTGCACTGCGGGGATTTGAATCCTGCGCCGCTCATTGGCTGAGCCGGCGGGCAGCTCAGCCAATGAGCGGTGCCGGCGCGGCTTTGGCGGGGGAATTGAATCCCGTGCCGCTCAAACCCGCGCCGGCACCGCTCTTTGGCTAAGCTGCCTGCCGGCTCTGAAAATGGGCACTGTAGGTGTGTTTACTGTCCTCCACCCCTGCCGACTTGTAGTCCCCATTGACTTGCATTGGGTTTCGTGTTTCGGCCGAACCACCGACTTTTCCCGATAGTCGGCCGATTTCGCTCGACCCGACTTTTGTGAAAGTCGGGTTTCATGAAACCCGACTTGATCCGAAAAAAGGGAAAGTCGCTCATCTCTAGTGATGAGCAAACCCGAATTGTAAAGTCTTCTAGCGTCCGTGCATGGACCCCGAACACAGACTTTCCTTTAAGTCCATCATAATGTTCGGGTTCACCAGCTTAATAAAGCTTATTCAAAGGCTGGTGCACAGCTAATTAACAAGCTTTCAGGCTGTGGGCACTTCCGGAATATCACAGCCTTTCCAAGAACTGGCATGGCAGTGGCCATCGCATCATGTGACCTTGCCTCTATAACGGCCGAGTCACGGGTTGCACCGCCATTCTGTTCTTTGTGCACTGTCAGTGTGGTTCTCTGTGCCATATCAGTCTTGTGCTCTGTGCCCAAAAAGCCTGTCCCTGTGTGCCATAGCAGCGTTGTGCTAGACTGCCCTAAAAGGCTGTTCCTACGTGCCATAGCAGTGTTGTTTAGACTGACCTAAAAGCCTGCTCCTGTATGTCATACCTGGTTATGTAGGCTGCCCTAAAAGCTTTTGCCTATGTGCCATAAAAGCCTCGTGTTCTGTGCAATAAAAGCCTGTTGCTCTGATTTAAAAACCCTATTGCTCTGTGCTATATAAACCTTGCACTCTTAGGCCAAAAATCGTATTGATCTGTGCCATATAAACCTTGTACACTGAGTCCTATTGCTCTGTGCCATATAAACCTTATATTCAGAGGCCTAAATCCCATTGCTCTGTGTTGTATAAACCCTGTACTCTGAGGCAAAAAAATCCTATTGGTCTGTTGCATAAAAAACTTGCACTCTCTGCCATGCCATTAAAACCTATTGCTCTGTGGCATAATAGCTTTGAGAAGAATGCCCGAATCCAGCCTCTTGCCTACAAAGTATTTTTTTAAGGGGGGAAAACATGAGGAGAGCAGCAAATAGGGGATGTGGTCGTGGTGCTGCTGGTGATGATGGTGTAGTTGATGCAGGGAGAGGATGTAGTCGATCTGCATCTGTGACATCAGAGACTCAAGCGAGGCATAAATATTCTAAACCTGAACACCACCTGATGATCAGCCATCTCAAATCCAAGCACAAGGTACAGTGAAGTACAAATCTTAAAAAGCCTGACAAATCTGAGCCTCCCCCTGCTCTATCTTTTGCTGCGCTCTTGACCTCTTCCTCTCAGTCATATTCAACAGGGCCACCTGCCTCCTCGCAAAGAGAGAATGTGACAGCAACACTACCACCACCAGTGTCACTGACCATGTCTACATAGTCCCATGGAAGTTTTCAGCTTTCCATTCCCAAAACCACCCTCAAGCCATATGCCTGAATATCAGCATTTTAAAATTACTGGCATTTGAAATGCTGCCGTTTCAGCTGCTGGAGATCGCCAGTTTAAGAAAAACTGATGTTGGTTGCTGACACGCAGTATGTTCCCAGCCGCCACTACTTTGCCAGGCGGGCCATCCATGTAGTGGTGGTTGGGAAGAAGCGGGAGAATTTAGTGTCACGATTCCTCAGCTCAGAGTGTCTGGGACTCCGTGATGGATAGCTCTGTCATTCTATCCTGTGCTGGGGCATACTGAGCTATCAGTGCTTTGACAGCATAGTTTACCTATCTGAGACTCGGAGGTGCAGAGATTTCTCCAGGTGCTCCCTGTTCTTAGTAATTGCCCTGCTGTTTAGGTGAGTTGTTGGGCCTAGATCACTTCTAGTCAAAACCTTATGCACCTTGGTGTGTTTGCCTTATTCCTGTGCTGTGAATTCTGATCTAATGCTGCCTGACCTTTGACCATGTTCTGACTTCCTGTTTGTTATGGCCCCTTTGCTTATCCACTATTTCTCTGGTATTCTGACCCTGGACCATGACCTGGCTTATGCCTTCGTTTTTTTCCTTAGGTTGCTACATGCTCTCTTGGTGCTGACCCTGGAACATCTGACTTCTCTGACTCACGCTTATCCGTGAGTTGTGAATTAGCATCACAGTTACAGCAAATGTCCTACCACCTACAAGGATCGCTGAATGTTTTTTGGTACAGTTGCCTCCTCCTCCTAAGCCGCTTCCTCCACCACCTCCACATCCGATCATGATGAGCCCTGAACTACCAATTTTAGCACAGCCAGGGGGAAATGGCAGCAGGATGTTCTGAAACTAATTTTTTGGGACAGATCCCACACCACGCAGGAGCTGTGGAAGGGAATCAAACAGCAGACAGATGAGTGGTTGGTGCCCATGAACCCTTAAGCCCAGCATGGTGGTTTGTGTTAAGGGGCAAAATCTGGTAGCAGCTCTGGGCATAGCCGGTTTGACTCACATCCTTTGTCTGGTGAACAATAAGGTATGTTCCCTAAAAAATTCTGCCCAGATTGACAAGGTTTCTCCCTTTGTCACTTTGCCCAGCATTTGAGATATTCACAAGACTTGTCATTGACGACTTTCGGAAAATTTCACCCAACATAGACACACATTTAATCTCAACTTTGAACAAACAAGGGCTACCAAAGAACTACAATCATTTGATTATGTGGTCTACAAGGCGGCTGACAAAGGGGGAAACATGGTGGTCTGGCCAGTCACTAAATATGAAAAAGAGGCATTTAAATTGTTGAAAGACAAACATACATACCAGATATTGTCTTTTTTCTCCCATTGCCTCCTTCTCCGCTCAGCTGCACTCCATTCTGGATGCAGCATTGGAAAAGGTCATCACTAAACAAATATTTGAAAGTCTCATGGTTAAGTTCCCCAAGATATCAACTTTTTACTTAAGACCAAGATCCACAAAGATCCCGTGGACCCTCCTGGCCATCCCATAGTGTCAGGTATAGAAGGTCTATGTGACCTTGTTCAAATGTATTGACTACTTTTTAAATTAAAACCACTAGTTGAGACATTACCATCATTTGTCAAAGACACTATGGACGTACTAAATAGAGTCGACAGGAGTTTTCTGGAATCTGATATGCTTTTGGTTACTGTGGGCATTACATTCCTCTACACATGCATTAACCATGAAGATTGTCTTAATGCTGTCCGCTTCTTCCTGGGACTTCCAACTGGGACGGCCATACTATTGAGCTGGTATTTGAGCTGCTCCTGTTCATCCTTACATATAATTTTTTTGTTTTCAAGGATAATTTTTATTTACAGAAACGTGGCATTGCCATGGGTGCTGCCTGTGCGCTTACATACTCTAACCTCTTCAGGGTACCGGGAGCAGGGTTTGTTCGGTGACACGGGGGCCCAGGCCGCCCACCACATGCAGTGCTGGTTAACATACACTGATGATTTGTTGATTATTTGGCAGGGTTCAGTGATGCAACTGGAGGGGTTCATGAACCAAATCAATCAGGACAAATACAACATCAAACTGACTTTCAATTATGATACCAATATGATAGACTTTCTTGACATCAGTATTGAGGTGGACCAACAATCTCACTTAACTGAAGCATTATTGCATGCAGAATCCACTCATGATCAAACAACTGTAATGGCCATCCAGTTGGTCAATTTCTCAGATGAAGCGGATTTGCTCATCTGAGATAAAATTTTAAAAACAGGCAAGGGATCTGTCTGATAGATTTTTTGAAAGAGGGTACAGTAAAAGATGCATTAAAAAGGCATATAAAACGGCAAAGTTAACTCTGTGTAACCAACTTCTCAATTAAAAAAAGAAATGGGATACAGGAGATGGACAACTAAGATTTATTTCTACATACAACCAAGACTGGGGCACCATGAGATCTATGCTAGAAAAACATTGTCCTGTTCTACATAAGAAACCGTCCCTGAGCCCACATCTATCAACAGTTCTATTGATGACTCCCAAACGGTGTGAAAACTTGAGAGACATCTTAGTGAAAAGTCACTATATCCCACCGAAGTCAAACCGCTTTTGGGTTGAAAGGACCCACTAAAGCAGTGGTCCCCAACTTTTCTGACCATGAGAGCCACATTCACCTTAGAGAAAGGGTCACAAGCCAAATTCAGCACTGAAAGAGGGTAGCGAGCCACATCCAGCTCCCACCCCCCTCAAAGTAGTGTCAATCAAAGCCCCCATTACAGGTATAATCATAACCAAAGCTTTTCCATATAAATCATTTCAAAGAAGTACACTGAGATCCAGGGGTTCCCACAACACCCACATTCATTATTCTTCCATCAAGGACTCCCAACACACTGTCGCATCCAGATTCAAGAACCTCCTCTAATAGGTAGTATCATCCTCCAGCGTACCATACCTAAATCATCTCTAAACCCCAAGACCAGTATATGTGCATCCAGATCTGCTCTTCTGTGCAGGGATACTCACAAAATTCACCATTTTGAGATGTTCTCTTCATACCTGTTTGCTAGACCTGGAGCTAATGCACCAAGGTGGCGGACAGTTGCAAGCCACAATTCATGGGACCGCGAGCCACATGTGGCTCCCGAGCTACAGGTTGGGGACCCCTGCACTAATGGATGCTATCCTTGCTGCCACTGCATGGCCTGCACCAATGTCTCTTGCAGCACTACCTTTGCCTCAGCCTCTGGGGAATGTGAACACACCATCAACCACCATATCTCATGTGGAAGTTCCTGTGTTATCTACTATGCAACATGTGGTTGCAGGAAAATTTACATAGGACTCACATCAAGAGAATTAAGAGTAAGAGTCAGAGAGCATATGAAATACATTTGTGCAGCGAAGACAGTGGTCAGCACTACAACACTAAAAACGGTGCCACGACATTTCAAAGTCCATCATAGTAGTAATCCTGACCTTTATGGTCCGTGGCATTGACATCATCCATGGGGGTATACGTGGAAGCAACATCAAAGAGACTTTGGCTCAAAGAGCGACTAAATAGATCGTTGAATTGGAAACCATGACCCCCAAAGGGTTAAATGAATCCTTTCACTTCCTTTCTTTAAAATGTATGATATTTTCAAATAATGACCTTCCTCTGTCATGGTTATTTATGTTTTGGTTTTTATATTTCCATTTTAATTTTCTTTATTATATTGTTGGTTGTCTCTCTTTATACAGATCAAGTACCTTCCTACTTACTAATCCTATTCTTTGAATGCTGGACTGACTTTGGATCATCCTTGAGATGGATGCATTTGGATGACACAACACTCAACATAAGGCCTTTGGAATACAATACACCTTTGTCAGTTATATGCATTGATGTGTGAGGGGTTAAACTAAGATCAGAACCATTTTGTGCTTGTAATTCCATCTTGTCGTTTATGAGATAAATTCTGTTACTAGGCTATAGTTCCTGGCCATTCTGTTACAAAGCAAAATTGTTTTTTTTGTATTTTGACTAGAGTAAAGGTCATGGACTGTAGTGAAACCAGACTTTTCCAGTTTGAACAAGATATGAAACCTTGAGGAGTAATCTGAACAATGAATATACTATTGTGTTCCTCTCTATGCTACGCAGATACGGACATATATGCAGTTTCCGATTTGCTTGTATTTTTATAGGTTAAGTGTTGTAGGTGTGGTTTTATACTATTGGTTTAAGTACAAACTTACTAAATGTTAGGGTCTGCGGAACGCACCTAATAGATATTGTAGAGAGGTGTGTTATGATTTGGTAGCTGAGGAGTGCAGGTAAAAAGGGAAATACATCAGAGCAGTTGGAATCTATGAGATTGCAGTACCCTGACTAACCACCACAACTAGAGGCAGCCGTGGAGCGTTCCTACGTTGGTCCTAGACGCCTCGTCACAGCCTGAGAAACTAACTATACCTAAAGATAGAAAGAGGAAAGCTATCTGCCCCGGAGCAGATCCCCAAAGAATATAGAAAGCCCCCAAACATGTAATGGCGGTTAGACAAGACGAAATACTGACACAGACAGAAAATAGTATGAGCAAACGTTGGGGCCCAAACTAACTAAATAGAAAAGGATAGGAAGGGCACTTACTGCAATCCCAAAAAACCCTGAAAAGCACTAACTTTACTAATTTCAAAACACCTGAGATCACACGACCTCTACCACCTAAATTAGTTCTCTGGTGTAACAAAATCAAAACAGCAGTGTAAGGTTCTTTGTCTCTGTTGACATGTTCCTTGAAACTCAGTTTTCCGTCGGCCATTTTGCTTTCTGTCTTTCTGCAGCTCTTGCCCTCAGTTAATATGGAGTTTCCAGTTTTCATGTTCCCGCCCTGATTCTTCCCTCTTGCTTCTTAAGCAGCCTCAGCTGAACAATCAGTGCTCCTGAATCAAGCCTCAGTCAGTCTGTGACCTGACTCCTGAAAGCCTTGGACTTGTACTCCAGCTATTCCCTACTGAGGAACTTTGGAACACTTTTGGACTCTGGAAACCTGCTGTTTGGTGAATCCATGTTTGCAGAGGAATTACGGTACAGAGAAGAGATCCTGAACCTGCTTTGGAGATTTATTGTAGTGCTTGAAGTTACTCTGGCCTGCTGTGTCTCCTGTCGCTGTTCCTGCAAACTGTGTGAACTTTTCAGCATGCTTGTATGAAGTAATACAAGTCATTTCATTTCAACCTATGTCTCCTGTGTTTTCCTCGCACCCAAGCACAAGACGCTATAGGAACTGTACACTATACATGACAAGATTCAGGAGCCAATGTTTAGTGTCTGCTGGGTCTGGGAAAGCCGTGTCTGCTGTGACTGTGGATATCAGATGTCCGTTTAATACCTTATGTGATGACAGTGGTTGTGACTTCTCACAACCATTCCAGGTGAGCGCATTCCCTTAAAATTTTACTCTGGAGTGTTACCACAGGTAAACACTATTGTTTTTTTTTTTTTTCCTTTCCTCTTCTCCTTCCAGCACTTCTGCCTTAAAAGATCTGGAAGATGGAGGCCCGCATAAAGGAACTTTGCGGAGTGACTGATACAATCCTTTCAGATGTACAGACTTTAAAAACCCGTTTTGCAAGCCTACAGGACCTCACTAATCATAATTTGCAAGTGTTTGGACAGACTACCCAGGAATTGCGAGCCAGGATTGAGGCTCTAGAGGAACGAGCCCAGGCTCCTGCCATAACCCCAAGTTCTGGGATCCCCAAATTACCTCCTTTTCGTTTTGGCGGTGAACGTGAGAAATTCAGGGGATTTATTAATCAATGCAATTTATTTTTCTCTGCACATGCTTCACAATTTCCCACTGAACGATCCAAAGTGCTTACTATAATCATGTTGCTTACCAATAAGGCTTTGATGTGGGCAAACCCTCTGATTGAGACTGAGGATGATTGTTTGAATCACCTTGATGCTTTTATTTCAGCCATGGGGCAGGTGTTTGATGACCCCAATCGAGGTGCAACAGCTGAAGCAGCCATGTTAACTTTGCGCCAAGGTAAGCGTTCAGTAGCCGAATATGCCCTGGATTTCAGGAGATGGGCTCTTGATACCACTTGGGACACTTCCGCTAAAAAATCTATTTTTCGGAAAGGGTTGTCTCCACTGATTAAGGATGAACTTGCTCGTGCCGACCTCCCACTGCGTTAGGTGACTTTATTAACTATTGTATCCGTATTGATGCTCGTCTGACTGAACGCAGACAAGAGAGATGGTTCGAAAATAATCGCACTAACCTTTTACTACCTCCCTCCTCAGCTAAGGAACCTTTGAGTAGGATCACAAGGGAACCAGAACCTGAACCCATGCAGGTGGACTCTTTACAAAGACGGGTTAGTGATGCACACAAAGAACATCGTATAAAGGAAAATCTATGTTTCTACTGTGGTAAGTCAGGGCACTTCATTATAAACTGCCCCAGCCGTTCTCGTAAGACTACTGCAGCAGTCATTCACTGTGAGTGTTGCGAGAGGAGCTCTGTCATGTCCGAGCCTCAGGCTCCAGAGAGATCTGCTGCAAGAGATCTTGATTTCTCGGACTTAAACTCTGTTAGTTCTGGGGACGATGACGGTATAAACGCTGCAATTTTTCAAGTTTCCTCAGCGGTGTCCCAGCTGAGTTGTAAAAGAAACAATTCTCATTGCTTCCTTTCCATCAAACTCTGGGTTGACTCAGTCTGGGTGTCTAGCTCTGCTATGATCGACTCAGGAGTAGTGTTGAGCGATACGATACTGCAAATATCGGGTATCGGCCGATATTAGCTGTATCGGGCTTTCGATTCCGAGTACCGATATTTTCGTCATATCGGATACCGGAATCGGATTGTCACTGTCACTGTCAGTGTCCGTCGGTCGGGTCTGTCAGGAGTCAGCGGCACTTACCTGGCAGAAGATCTCCGGCGGTCACGGGCTGGACTGCTTCATGGCCGCCATCATCTTTCCCCGGCGGTCACATGCAGTTTCTCGCGATAACTGCAGTGACTGCTGGGTAATCCCGGCCGTAAAGCAGTCAGTCCGATGACGTCACCGCCGGGGAAGCAGGTAATCAGCTGTGCTGCGTCGCGATGACAGGCTCTGCCTGTCATTGCGATGTAGCAGAGCTGGATCGTCGTGGGACGTCGTTACTATGGACTGCGTCGGACAGGTGGTATACTGTTGGTTTGTTTTTTTTCTTTTTTTACAGGAGATCGATGGCGTCGCAGGAATGAGTGTATAATAAAATTAATGAAAACTGTGTTGTCTCTTTTATTTCATTAAAAGACTTTTTCTTGCTTTGTCTTTTTTTTATACATTTAATAACTTTGGGATTAATAATGGATCGGTGTCTTATTGACACCTCTCCATTATTAACCGGGCTTATTGTCACCGTGCTTAATCAACGGTGACATTACCCCTTATTACCCCACTTGCCAGTAAGGGCGTGGGAAGGCCGGTAATGCCACATTGCAATTTGATGCGCAAATGTGGGGCTGCTGTAGCCTGGTATTATCAGGCTGTTGAGGGCCAAAATCCATGGGCCTTGACAGTCTTTTAATACCAGGCCGCAGCAGTCTGCATTTTACTTGGCTGGTTAACAAAAATAGGGGGACCCCTACGCCGTTTTTTTTTCGAGGGGATCCCCTATTTTTGTTAACCAGCCAAGCTAAGCAGACTGCTGTGGCCTGGTATTATCAGGCTTGCAAGGTCCATGGATATTGGATCCTTACCAGCCTGAAAAACCAGGCCTCAGCGTCTGCTTCATCTGGCTGGTTAACAAAAATAGGGGGGACCCCACGCCAATTTTTTTCGAGGGGATCCCCTATTTTTGTTAATCAGCCAAGATATGCAGACTGCTGTGGCCTGGTATTATCAGGCTGGCAAGGTCCATGGATCTTGGCTCCTTAACAGCCTGAAAATCCAGGCCTCAGCGGTCTGCTTCATCTGGCTGGTTAACAAAAATAGGGGGACCCCACGCCAATTTTTTTCGAGGGATCCCCTATTTTTGTTAATCAGCCAAGATATGCAGACTGCTGTGGCCTGGTATTATCAGGCTGGCAAGGTCCATGGATCTTGGCTCCTTAACAGCCTGAAAATCCAGGCCTCAGCGTCTGCTTCATCTGGCTGGTTAACAAAAATAGGGGGGACCCCACCCATTTTTTTCGAGGGACCCTATTTTTGTTAATCAGTTCCTCTGACGTCACTGATTGTGTCCCTGGCTGACCTGAAGTGAAAGTGGAAAGCAATCAATTAAGCTTTCCACTTCCTCTCCTGTCAGCCAGGAGAGGAACTCATTCATTTGGGGGTTTACTGTGAGGCTGCAGCATTAGCTGCGGTCCCTGCAGTAAACATTAACCCTTTCTGAAGGATTACACCGTGGGACCTGACTGTGCATGGGATAGGTAAGAATAATTTTGCTTTTTTATTTTATTTTTATTACAGGAAATGGTTTTTGCAGTCAAATAAAAGATGGTCAAAAACATGTGTCTTTATTTCATTAAAATGATTTTTAATTAAAGTGTGTGTGTTTTATTTTTATTTCATGCAATAGGATTAATAATTGATAGTTGTCTAATTGACAGCTCTCAATTATTAACCTGGCTTAAGGTCACCTTTCAATTGCAATGTGGCTTTAACCCCATATTAACCCATTCGCCACCGCTACAGGGCAATGGGAATAGACGGGCAAAGTGCCAGAAAGGGCGAATCTAATTATAGATTTGTCTTTTCTGGGGTGTCTGGGGGCAGATGTTAGTAGCCAGGGGGGGCCAAAAATAATGGTCCCTCTCTGGGCTATTATTATCTGCCCCCATTCGCTGGCTTTGTCTGTCTGGTTGCGAAAATAGGGCGGGAGCCCACGCATTTTTTTTAAACAATTTTACACCTCATATATATATATACATGTCATTGAATTTGTGACACATATATATATTTATATTTATAGTTCATACACTTCTGCATAGTATAATAGCCGCTAATTCAATTGACGGCTTTTGTGAAAATGCAGAACCCGACATGAAATGACACTTGGTGTACATAGGGTTAACCATGTCTTTTCATGTCCTTTGCTATCTGATTTGCACAAACAATTACATCAGTCTATGTGTGCAAAATTTCACACCTGTAGGGGTTAATTAAAGGTGTAAATTCGTAGCAAAAAAGTCCGTTTTTTTTACAACGAATTTACACCTTTAATTAACCCCTACAGGTGTGAAATTTTGCACACATAGACTGATGTAATTGTTTGTGCAAATCAGATTGCAAAGGACATGAAAAGACATGGTTAACCCTATGTACACCAAGTGTCATTTCATGTCGGGTGCTTCTGTCTTTTCACAGAAGCCGGCTTTACCCGGCAATTGAATCAGAGGATATTTTACTATGTAGAAGTGTATAAACTATACATATATGTATATATATGTCACAATTACATGTATATATATATATATGTATTCTATGTGTGTATATTTAGTGTTTACAAGGAAATAAAGGTTTTTTTTAGTTGCGATATTTTGTTCCCATAGACTTACATGGGACTTCCGGTATCGGAATCGGATATCGCCGATATTCAGTGATATCGGCGATACCATTCCGATCCGATATTTTTAGATATCGAGCAGTATCGCTCAACACTAATCACAAGGGAACCAGAACCTGAACCCATGCAGGTGGACTCTTTACAAAGACGGGTTAGTGATGCACGCAAAGAACATCGTATAAAGGAAAATCTATGTTTCTACTGTGGTAAGTCAGGGCACTTCATTATAAACTGCCCCAGCCGTTCTCGTAAGACTACTGCAGCAGTCATTCACTGTGAGTGTTGCGAGAGGAGCTCTGTCATGTCCGAGCCTCAGGCTCCAGAGAGATCTGCTGCAAGAGATCTTGATTTCTCGGACTTAAACTCTGTTAGTTCTGGGGACGATGACGGTATAAACGCTGCAATTTTTCAAGTTTCCTCAGCGGTGTCCCAGCTGAGTTGTAAAAGAAACAATTCTCATTGTTTCCTTTCCATCAAACTCTGGGTTGACTCAGTCTGGGTGTCTAGCTCTGCTATGATCGACTCAGGAGCAAGTGGAAATTTTATGGATATCTCCTTTGCTCTGAAACAGGGGATACGTTCAGTAAAGAAGGCTACTCCAGTACAGATGGAGACTGTGGATGGCTCTCTACTGACTTCTGGACCAGTGGATCAAGAAACAGAGCCTTTGAGGGTCCTTATGGGTAAAGATCATCAGGAGAAAATGTCTTTTATGCTTATCTCTTCTCCCCACTTTCCCATTATTCTAGGGCTACCATGGCTGCAGGCGCAGAATCCTACGATTAACTGGGAGACCAAGGAATTACACTTTCCGGAGAAACAGATGAGTCAAGGAGTTTCAGCTTGCTCTGTTCCTAAAGGAACCATTTTAGTCCCTGAACTACCAGCTGTATACCAGGACTATGTGGATTTATGTGACAAGAAGAACGCTGATCAGCTTCCTCCTCACCGTCCATATGATTGTCCAATTGAATTATTGCCTGGAGCCGAGATACCTTTTGGTAAGATCTACCCCTAGCGGGGCCCGAGCTAAAAGCTTTGAAGGATTATATAGACGAAAATTTAGCCAAGTGCTTCATACGCCCCTCTTCATCTCCCGCAGGTGCACCCATCTTCTTTGTGAAGAAGAAAGATGGATCTCTGAGACCCTGCATAGACTATAGGGAACTCAATAAGGTTACTATTAGAAACCGTTATCCATTGCCTTTAATCCCTGAGTTGTTGGAGAGAGTGCGGCATGCCAAAATTTTCTCTAAACTGGATCTCCGTGGGGCCTATAACTTGGTCCGTATTAGACCTGGGGATGAATGGAAGACTGCTTTCAGGTCACGCTATGGACACTTTGAATATCTAGTTATGCCTTTTGGTCTGAGTACCGCCCCAGCCACTTTCCAACACTTCGTGAATGATATCTTCAGGGATCTCCTAGATACATTTGTGGTGATTTATCTGGATGATATTCTAATTTTTTCTAACTCCACAGAGGAACATCATGGACATGTGAGAATGGTCTTAGAACGCCTAAGACAAAACCATCTCTACATCAAACTTGAAAAATGTGAATTCCATAGGACCGAAATTCAATTTCTGGGGTATGTACTATCTACGCAAGGGATTAGTATGGATGGAAGCAAGACCCAAGCCATCAAGGATTGGCCAATTCCTAGAAATGTGAAGGAGGTGCAGCGTTTCATCGGGTTTGCCAACTTCTATAGACGTTTCATTAAGAATTTTTCGGAGGTAGTGTCACCTATCACCCAACTTACCCGGAAACAGTCTAGGTTCTCCTGGACCCCGCAAGCTCAGGAAGCATTTTCCTGTTTAAAGGATAAATTTACCACCGCACCTATCTTAGTACATCCCAACCCCGAGCTTGCCTTCATAATAGAGGTGGATGCTTCAGACTGTGCCGTTGGAGCTATACTCTCTCAGAGAACAGGTGAGAAGAATGTCTTGCATCCCTGTGCCTTCTTTTCCCAGCAGTTGTCTTCGGCTGAGAGGAACTACGATGTGGGCAATAGAGAATTGTTGGCCATTATTGCCGCCTTCAAGGAATGGAGACACCTTCTTCAGGCAGCTGCACAGCAAATAGTCGTCCTGACAGACCATCGTAACCTTGAATTTATCAGGTCGGCTAAGTGCCTGACTCCTCGCCAGGCTCGCTGGAATCTTTTCCTAAACCAATTTAATTTTGTCATTTCTTATAGACCAGGATCGCGCAATGGAAAGGCTGATGCACTCTCTAGGATTCATTCAGCAGAGACACGTCCACTTACTCCTCCTAAGACTATTCTTCCTGACTCTAGATTCCTGGGAGTGATTCATAATCAAGACCTACTTAAGGACATCAAGGAAGCATACCATGCAGATTCTTTGTTGGCTCAACCCCCAAGGGACGTAAGTCTTGTCTTTAAGAATGGTGTGTGGATTCAGGGACAACGTCTGTATATACCTGAAACAGTCAGATTGAGAGTATTGCAACTCATCCACGATTCCAAGATAGCGGGCATAGGGGAATTCTAAAGACACAAGAATTTCTTTCTCGTTTCTTTTGGTGGCCCACTTACAGGAAAGATGTTTTAAACTATGTCACTTCATGTAAAGTCTGTGCAAGATGCAAAACACCTCGCTCCTCACCAACTGGTCTGTTGCAACCTCTTCCCACCCCGTCCCGCCCGTGGGGATCCATTTCTATGGACTTCATTGTGGAGTTACCAACCTCTCAAGGGAAGAACACCATTCTAGTGGTGGTTGACCGTCTAACAAAGGCAGCTCATTTTATCCCTTGTGTCGGCTTACCCACTGCAAAACAGACATCAGACTTGATGATTAAGAATGTGTTTCGCTTACATGGAGTACCGGATGAGGTCATTTCGGATCGAGGGGTGCAATTCACTTCAAGGTTTTGACAAAATTTCTGTGCAGCATTGGACATTAAAGTAAACCTTTCTTCTGCTTTTCATCCCCAGACTAATGGACAGACAGAACGAACCAATCAGACCCTGGAGCAGTATCTCCGCTGTTTTATCTGCCACCTACAGGATGATTGGGTGGATCTACTTCCACTGGCTGAGTTCTCTTATAACAACTCTCAGAGCGCCTCCACTAAGCAGTCTCCTTTTTACTCCAATCTAGGTTATCATCCTAACATTCTTCCTCGATTTCCCATAGATACGCCCTTGCCGGCAGTGGCTGAAAGAATCACTTCTTTACAAAAGAATATGGATCTTCTAAAGGAAAATCTAGAATTGGCTCAGGAAAGGTACAAGAAAGCAGCAGATAAATTTCGTAAACCTGCACCAGCTTTCAAGGTAGGAGATTTGGTCTGGCTGTCAACCAGAAATCTTAAATTAAAGATTCCATCGTCTAAATTGGGACATAAGTACATTGGACCTTATAAGATCAGTAAGATTATAAGTGCTGTTGCTTGTCGTCTTCAACTGCCCAGAACTATGAGAATCCACCCTGTCTTTCATGTATCCCTACTAAAGGCTGCAACACCCAATACGTTTCCTGGACGTTCTTCTCCTTGCCCTGACCCAGTGCTGGTCGATGGTCAGGAAGAATTTATGGTGGAAAGGATTCTAGATTCCAGGTTGTACAGAAATCAGTTGCAATATTTGATTAAATGGCAGGGCTACCCAGTGGAGGACAACTCATGGGAACCAGTCAATAATGTAAATGCTCCTCGCCTGCTCCGTCAGTTTCATCAGAGGTACCCTGACAAGCCTGGTCTGAGGTCATCCGGAGGTTGTCCCTAAGGGGGGAGTAATGTAAGGTTCTTTGTCTCTGTTGACATGTTCCTTGAAACTCAGTTTTCCGTCGGCCATTTTGCTTTCTGTCTTTCTGCAGCTCTTGCCCTCAGTTAATATGGAGTTTCAGTTTTCATGTTCCCGCCCTGATTCTTCCCTCTTGCTTCTTAAGCAGCCTCAGCTGAACAATCAGTGCTCCTGAATCAAGCCTCAGTCAGTCTGTGACCTGACTCCTGGAAACCTTGGACTTGTACTCCAGCTATTCCCTACTGAGGAACCTTGGAACACTTTTGGACTCTGGAAACCTGCTGTTTGGTGAATCCATGTTTGCAGAGGAATGACGGTACAGAGAAGAGATCTTGAACCTGCTTTGGAGATTTATTGTAGTGCTTGAAGTTACTCTGGCCTGCTGTGTCTTCTGTCGCTGTTCCTGCAAACTGTGTGAACTTTTCAGCATGCTTGTATGAAGTAATACAAGTCATTTCATTTCAACCTATGTCTCCTGTGTTTTCCTCGCACCCAAGCACAAGACGCTATAGGAACTGTACACTATACATGACAGTCTCTTTCAGGGTGTCAGACACCTCACAGAAGAAAGAAAAATAGCTGTCAGCTCCCTTCCTTTCCCAAAAGATGAAACTGAACTGCAGCATTTCCTTGGACTATGTACTTATTGTCGTCATTGGATACCGGATGCATCCCGCATAATGCAACCCCTTTACAATGCCTTAAAAGACGGTATAATGAACTATAAGGAAAGATCACCGATTTGTATGGAAAACCTTCGTTGTGCCTTCTCTGAATTAAAGCGGCTTATTGCTTCCGCACCTGCCTTGGGCATTCCGGACTATACTCGACCATTCCATTTGTATGTGTCTGAGTATGAAGGACACGCTGCAGGGGTACTTACACAATCACATGGCAATAGGCAACGACCAGTGGGCTATTATTCGACCCGTCTTGACCCCGTGGCCTGAGCATTACCAAGTTGCATGAGAGCAGTTCACGCCACTCACTCGTTGCTTGACAAGACTGCAGACATAATTCTTTGGCATGAAACGCACATTTTTGCCCCGCATGATATTGCAGCAATACTAACACTCCAACAGCCAAGACATTTGACTGTACAATGACATTTACGGCTGCAGTGTTCACTCCTTCTGCCTGACTATGTCAAGTTGCATCGCTGTACTACAATCAACCCTGCTACTTTACTGCCGGTCCCCAAGAGAGATGGCAGTGATGAGGATTATCTCCAACATGATTGTTTCCAACTTCTGACTGAAGAAACAGCTTCTCCGCCAAATGTCAGTGAGAATCCACTTCCAAATCCCGATCTGGTGTTGTACATGGATGGTTCAAGATATGCTGATGAGTTTGGAAGATTCCACACGGGATATGTTGTTACCACAGAGGACACTGTAGTGCAAGCAGCTGCGCTCCCGAAATTGCAGTCAGCACAAGAAGCAGAACTTCAGGCTCTGTCTACTGCATGTACTTTGGCCAAAGACAGACGGGCTAATATATACACAGATTCACGGTATGCATTTGGTATTACTCACGATTTTGGATCTCTTTGGGCCAATCGAGGGTTTATTACTACTGCTGGAACTCCAGTGAAAAATGCTGAAGCTGTTAAAACCCTTATGGATTCGATCAAATTGCCTACTCAGGTGGCCATTATCAAAGTCAAGGTGCACGGTCCTAGGACCAGTCCACAGACTATTGGCAATGCATTTGCTGATATGCAAGCAAAGGCCGCTGCTCTTCTGCCCGTTGATCTAACTATACCAACTATGGTGACCACACGCTCTCAGCGTAAACAGTTGCAAGAGATCCTGACTCTACAAGAACCTGATGATCTACAACAGACTGAGGTTTTCTGTCGGACCCCACGAGACCGCTTAATGACGATGCAGAGAATGTCTCCAAAGGAAGAGATGAAGCAGTGGAAGGCTGATGGAGCACGTATGGACAATGGTCTCTGGAAAAAGGACCAACTTGTGTGTCTCCCTAAGCGGATGTACCCTGCTATTGCTATATGGGTACATGGATCTACACATCAAGGAAAAAAATAGGCCCTAGCCTTGGTACAAAAATTCTACTGGGCTTCAGGTATTTCTACAGTCCTGACAGCACTCAACCGTGCATGTAATATCTGTCAGACCTGCAATCCCGGTCAACTTCAACGTGTACCTCCGAAGCATCTTGCTAAGCCCGACTATCCTTTCCAAAGGCTCCAAGTGGACCATATCACGTTACCTAAGTCTGGAAGGTATGAATATTGTCTGGTGGTTGTCAACATGTTCTCCAGTTGGTCGGAAGCATTCCCCGTTACCAACATGACTGCAAAGACCACAGCAAAGAAATGGTCATGGAAGTCATCTGCAGATATGAAGTTCCAGAAGTCGTTGAAAGTGACTAGGATCCGGCTTTTTCTTCTCATGTGTATCAGGAGGTTCTGACAATGCTTGGATCCACTGTAGCCCTCCATACTCTGTACCATCCACAATCCAGTGGGAAAGTTGAAAGGTTGAACGGCACACTGAAGGGACAATTGACCAAAATGATGCAGGAGACTACAGTCATGGCCAAAAGTTTTGAGAATGACACAAATATTAATTTTTACAAAGTCTACTGCTTCACTTTTTCTAATGACAATTTGCATATGCTCCAGAATGTTATAAAGAGTGATCAGCTTAACAGCAATTACTTGCAAAGTCAATATTTGGCTAGAAAATTAACTTTATCCCCCAAAACACATTTCAACATTATTGCAGCCCAGCCTTAAAAGGACCAGCTAACCTCTTTTCAGTGATTTCTCCATTAACACAGGTGTGGGTGTTGATGAGGACATGGCTGGAGATCAATCTGTCATGATTAAGTAAGAATGACACCACTGGACACTTTAAAAGGAGGCTGGTGCTTGGCATCATTGTTTCTCTTCTGTTAACCATGGTTATCTCTAAAGAAACACGTGCAGTCATCATTGCAATGAACAAAAATGGCCTAACAGGGACGAGTATCGCAGCTAGAAAGATTGCACCTCAGTCAACAATCTATCGCATCATCAAGAACTTCAAGGAGAGAGGTTCCATTGTTGCCAAAAAGGCTCCAGGGCGCCCAAGAAAGACCAGCAAGCGCCAGGACCGTCTCTTAAAAGTGTTTCAGCTGCGGGATCGGGCTACCAGCAGTGCAGAGCTTGCTCAGGGATGGCAGCAGGCAGATGTGAGTGCATCTGCACGCACTATGAGGCGGAGACTCTTGGAGCAAGGCCTGGTCTCATGGAGGGCAGCAAAGAAGCCACTTCTCTCCAGAAAAAACATCATGGACAGACTGATATTCCGCAAAAGGTACAGGCAGTGGACTGCTGAGGACTGGGGTAAAGTTATTTTCTCTGATGAATCCCCTTTTCGATTGTTTGGAACATCAGGAAAATGCCTCATTCGGAGAAGACAAGGTGAGCGCTACCACCAGTCTTGTCTCATGCCAACTGTTAAGCATCCTGAAACCATTCATGTGTGGGGTTGCTTCTCAGCCAAGGGAATCGGCTCTCTCACAGTCTTGCCTAAAAACACAGCCATAAATAAAGAATGGTACCAGAATGTCCTCCAAGAGCAACTTCTCCCAACCCTCCAAGAGCAGTTTGGCGATCAACAATGCCTTTTCCAGCATGATGGAGCACCTTGCCATAAAGCAAAGGTGATAACTAAATGGCTCAGGGAACAAAACATAGAGATTTTGGGTCCATGGCCTGGAAACTCCCCAGATCTTAATCCCATTGAGAACTTGTGGTCAATCATCAAGAGACGGGTGGACAAACAAAAACCTAAAAATTCTGACAATATGAAAGCATTGATTGTGCAAGAATGGACTGCTATCAGTCAGGATTTGGTCCAGAAGTTGATTGAGAGTATGCCAGGGAGAATTGCAGAGGTCCTGAAGAAGAAGGGTCAACACTGCAAATATTGACTTGCTGCATTAACTCATTCTAACTGTCAATATAAGCTTTTGTTACTCATATGTTTGCAATTATTATATTTCTGTCTGTGATAAAAACATCTGTCAAACACACATAAAAACCAGAGGGCAGCAGATCATGTGAAAATATAATATTTGTGTCATTCTCAAAACTTTTGGCCATGACTGTACTGCTCCATAGCCAGAGCTCCTACCCATTGTACTATACCACATTCGCACTACCCCTATTGCCAAACATGGCCTGTCCCCATATGAGATATTTTTTGGTGCCAGGCCCCCAGTTGCAAATTTCCAGCCTCAGCAGTTATCAGAAGAAACTGACCGTGTTGTTCAATATGTTATTCAGCTTAGTAAAAATCTTGCTAACACCCATGTTCTAGTTTATTCTTCTCTTCCAGATTCAGCAGAAACCGACACTTGTCACAATTTGAAGCCTGGTGATTTTGTGGTCGTGAAAAGGCATGTCAGAAAACATGGACTAGAACCCTTGAATGACGGTCCCTATCAAGTTCTTCTCATCACCCCTACGTCAGTGAAACTGGAAGGAAGACCGACTTGGATCCATGCATCGCACTGCAAGCTGGTTAAACAAGCCAATAGCAAATAAAGGGGACATAATGTTTTGGTTTTTCACATTTTCCATGTTATTATTGGTAACTGTATGGGATAGCCTAAATTCCCCAACGTCCTTGAATAATAAGTTTATACAACATCATGAAAAATTACTGAGAGATTTGTTGGACATTCTCCAGTTTCTGGCAGACTGTTGGATCAATTTGTATTCTCCAGTGTCAGCCACGAGTATCCCCTTTTTGGCTATCCCTGTCCCACCTGAGAAGTTGTTTGCTTGGACTAACTGTTCTGATACATTCGCTAATAATGCCACAGATAATGCTAAGTTATGGAATACTACTCTCGGTATACCTATTGTGGGATGGGTGGGGTATCCCTGGTGGCAAGGTAACCTTTCAGGAAGCGATACACACCTTCAATATTTGGCCTATAAAGGAGGGGCTTGGGTACCTAAGAATAGGACTAGTCTAACCAATCTAGGGCAAGTTCCAAGGTATGGTTTACAAATTAGTTTTACTGTGACTTCCCACTCTACTGATGTCTTCAAACCAATATTGTTAGAGAGAATGATACATAATATGTCATGGAAATTTTCTAGTCTGTTTTTACAAGGTTCTAAAAATATCTGCGCTAGTATTCCTGGCAATATACCTTGTAATGAGTCCTCTGAATATGTGCCAGGAACCCCCACTTGTGGAAATCCTGATGTAGGTTATTGTAGTCCTTTAGGACAATCTCCAACCTGGTGAATGCTTCAGAATGTGTCTGCATTCATAGACTTAGTTCATAAATTGGTACTGCAACATTCAGCCCTATGGGATTTACCTAATGATATGTTCTGGGTATGTGGAGACAATGCTTATAAATGATTGCCAGTAAGGGTAAGAAGTACTTGTACTCTGGCTCGCTTGACCCCGGACACCTTTGTTATTCCAAATAAACAGTTGGATACACAGGCTATACCTAAACATACATTATATAAAAGAGCTGCAGATAACTCACCCCACCCTTCAGTGAGACCACGTATAATACAGATGAGTGTGGCCAAAAAAATTGTCAGTTCTATTTTCATTTACCCTATGATTACACAAATGTGGGATAAATTAGTTAGGGCCACAGACTAGATGATCAAATTTTGGATATATTGGATATACTTAATACTACTGTTGCTGTCCAAAACCAACTTATCATAGTCACTAATCAACATACTATAGTACTGGACTACTTAACTGCAGCACAAGGTGGTATGTGTCAGATTATTGGACCCGCTTGTTGTCATTATATAGATGCTAACAGTACTATGAAGTCATAGTTAAAGTTAGAAGATATTCAAAGACTCAGAGATCAATATGATAAAAATAATGATCGTAATAAGGACAGTTGGTGGGCAGACACTTTCTCCTTTCTTAAACCAGCCAATTGGTTCAAGGGAATTGGGGGTTAGATAGCTGGAATCTTGCAAAGTTTGTTACACATCGATGCCTTTATCCTTGTTATGTATGTAATACTAAAACGTGTTTTTTGGTGTATTTTTGTATGTATTAGGAAATTCTGCACTAGAACAGCTAATGATGATACCAAAGGCGTTGTCACCCCTGCTCTTCTCTACACTGATTTTAAGAAGTTACCTGATGAAGATGTTGAAGTCAAGCGCATGGCTACCTTCAAAAGACCCCCACCATCGTTATCAAAAATTGTTATTTGCAAATTGTAGCATACAGGGGGATGGGTACACCGCAACAGACATGTCTGGTAACATGGCATCAGACATGTGAAGACCAGTACTCCTCGAGCTTATAGCTTGGGATAGTACCTCTGATGCTGCACATAAGTTAACAAAATTTATCTACGGGGGGATTGTGAAGGGTTAAACTAAGATCAGAACCATTTTGTGCTTGTAATTCCATCTTGTCGTTTATGAGATAAATTCTGTTACTAGGCTATAGTTCCTGGCCATTCTGTTATAAAGCAAAATTGTTTTTCTGTATTTTGACTAGAGTAAAGGTCATGGACTGTAGTGAAACCAGACTGTTCCAGTTTGAACAAGATATGAGACCTTGAGGTGTAATCTGAACAATGAATATATTATTGTGTTCCTCTCTATGCTACGCAGATACGGACATATATGCAGTTTCCGATTTCCTTGTATTTTCATAGGTTAAGTGCTGTAGGTGTGGTTTTATACTATTGGTTGAAGTACAAACTTACTAAATACTATAAAAGATGATGATGTAATATATGGGGTAGGAATCTACTTTGATTCTCCCAAACAGAGACAAATCTCCGTCTGGTCATTGCCGGCAATATCCTGTGAATTAATTTTAAGTCACTTGGTCAACCTTGAAGGGTCACTTCTGATCCTCCCTCAACAGATGATTTGTGGAAACTGTGCAGCTGTATTGTGCAATCACTATATATTCAGCTGTGCCTCCTATCCTGTTTTGTGCCCGTGGAATGCGCGTGCACGCACCTCTGTCCACCCCCTGTTCCTTTCTCGGCATCTGCACGGGTGTCCACATATCCCCGAGATTGTGCTTCCACCTCCCGGCTATGTGTGGCTATGTGTACTTTGAATGCCGTGGGCTGTGCGGGCGACATGTACGGCAATGTGGGCATGCGCCGACTTGCGCGGCTGTCATTGGTCCACCGTGACCATGTGAGCACAGGTCCTGACAGATAAAATGCTTTGAAGGTCCTTTCTCTGTATCCCCCCCTGAGGAAGCGATACATCATATACGCGAAACGCACTTTGGGGTTCTCTTCAGGTCCTGGGGACTTTTTGGCTTGCCAACATGTGTAAGATTACAATAAATTGATCTACCTCTTCGCTATGCAGAAGCACTTTATTGGACACTGTTTAAGCAATATGGTGGGCTTATGGGTACGACAGCCATTTGGCCAATCTTAGCTCAACATTATTATGTATTATGTTTTTGTCACAAAACTCCTGGTTCCGCATTGCTTAAATATGCTTAGGAAGTGACAATAATTGTCTATACTTTCATATGGATTATCTACCTTATGTGGACTTTGTTTAACATGTGCCTAATGAATTCATTGCTAATCACTTTCTTCACAATATTTGAATGAGGCACTACAGTTGTTGCCTTCAATGGTGTATGGATGACCCTCCTTATAATTTTTTTCTGGGTTTGCACTGTGTGCAGAGCCTTTATGAGTGTAGAAGTACCACAACTACACATTCTTAAAATTTTTATGAGGCACTTCAGTTGTTGCCTTCAAGGGTGTACGGATTACTCTACTTGTAATTTTCGGCAGGCTATGCACTTACTGCATAGCGTTTGAGTCTGGAAGAACCACTGCATGACAATTTCAACAGAATGTGTATGAAGCCTTCCATTATGTCTAATACAGAGTGTATCTGAGTCGGTATTCCATCTTATTGTTGGCAGTTCTTGCTTCCTTTATAAATTACACTGAAATTTCCAATTTTTTAATAAAAATTTAAATTTTGGTTTATTTAATTTTTTTTATTTCGCCTTATACACAAGTCATTATAAAGAAAAATTTTTCTTAACATTTTTTTCCTGTAAACTTCAATTTCTGTTTGATTTTGAATGTTGAATTGCCAGTCCTTAAAGTGTGACACCATTGTTCTCAGCATCGATTTGCGAGTCAGAGCCGCATCCAGGGGTTTTCCCCAAGCTGTTTTCCTTCCATTCATCATTTTTTTCCATCCATTTCAACATTTTCACTGCCCTCCAGACCTCCTTGTAGGGTCTGCAGGAAGAATGCTTGGATTTCCCTTGAATTGGTCCCTTGACCAATATCCTTGTTACTCGAAACAAGCATCCGAACATTAGGAATTGCTTTGGTTCAAGAAACAAGCATCTGAGCATTTATGATGCTCACTATCTCAAAATGTAGAATAGATCTAGTCTGGGGTCTAAATTAATCTGTATTGTTACAGCGAGATGCTGTTGTCATCAAGAGAAGCCGTAAAAATGGTATGGACTGAATGGTGAAGAAGAGTAAAAAGAACCTCTAAATTAAGAAAAGATATATTCTTTGCCATCTTTATAATTATAATAGTCTTTAGAATTATAAATTATGTTATTAATAATCTTTGTAATTATAATACTATATTCACATGGTTTATAGGCAATTTGATCAGACTGTGATCATAGTGTGATCCGATTCTCTCAGATGAGGAAAAGATGAAAAACAAAATTTCTCCATCTTCTCCATTGTGTAAGTGCGTGAAAATAGGACTGCACTCAGATGTCAATCAGGTTCATTCCAATGATTAGTATGCAGTCATTGACTTGCATCACTTAGTGAGATCCGATAATAAGATCAACTCGGACATACTGCAATTTTATTTTTTTTTAAATTCTGTGGAAGCATGGTTGAAAAGCAATGTCTGACTTTCATTTGTTCATTTTCATAGATTTTTGATTTATTATTACTTTTGTCAGATTCAAGTTATTTCTGTCACCATTGTGGGTTTTTCTGTCATTAAACGAGGCGTACCAACAGTTTGACCACGTGTGTATGCGATTATGCTGCTGCGCAGGTGCCAAGGCTGGAAACTGCCTGCAGAAGGTGTTTTTTTTTTCAATACATATATATAATATTCATTATGTTAACTAGGGGCAAGGTCACTGAGGAACCAGTGTCCTGTCACGAGTCTTCATTATGAAAAGCTAAACAGACCACCACATGAAGACTCCTCACAGGCCGACCCCGGAGCACGAGCATATCATTCACTGAAAACTAAATAAAGATTAACCCCTTAACGACCGCCGATATGCCTTTTAATGGCAGCAGTTAATGGTACTTATGAGAAATAAATGTAAAGAGCCCCCCAGAGTCACAATTTCTCCAGGGTCTCGCTAAACGGGCGTAGCTGAGACCCAAGAGAACATGATTCTGGTTGGTTTTTACCGACATCAGTGTTGCGATCACTGTTATTAAAGGAATAACGGGGACCACAAAAAAAGTCTGATTTCCCATTTAATTTCTCTCTCCTCTGATGTGATCGCACATCAGAGGAGAGAGAAATGAGGTACCCCCTGGTACTTTCGGTGTCCCTGGACCCTCCTGCATCCCCCCGGTTCTGTGCCCCTGCCGACGGCGTCTGCCAAGAAGAAAATGGCGGGTGCATGCACAGTGTGCCCGCCGAGATCTGCCGGCCGGCACCCAGCAACAATAGGAAATTTTTCCTAATGGTTCATTTTGATCACTGTGATAGACCCTATCACAGTAATAAAAATAAAAAAAATAGTAAATCAAACCCCCTTTATCACCCCCTTAGGTAAAAATACTAATAAAAAAATGTATTCATTTCCATTTTTCCATTAGGATTAGAGTTGGGCTAAAGTTAGGGTTGTGCTAAAGTTAGGGTTAGGTTTGGGAAAGAGTTAGAGTTGGGCTAGGGTTAGGTTGGGCTAGGGTTAGGGTTGGGCTAGGGTTAGGGTTGGGCTAAAGTTAGGATTGGGCTAGGGTTAGAGTTGTGGTTATGGTTGGGATTACAGTTAGAGTTGGGATTAGGGTTAGGAGTGTGTTAGGGTTAGGGTTATGGTTAGGGTTGGGATTTGGGTTAGGGGTTGTTAGGGTTAGGTTTGTGGTTAGGTTATGGTTAGGGTTGGGACTAAGGTTAGGGGTGTGTTGGGGTTATGGTTATGGTTGGGGTTGTGATTAGGGTTAGGGGTGTGTTAGGGTTAGGGTTGTGGTTAGGGTTATGGTGAGGGTTGGGATTAGGGTTAGGGGTTTGTTGGGGTTAGGGTTGGAGTTAGAATTGGGGGGGTTCCACTGTTTAGGTACATCAGGTGTTCTCCAATCAAGACACCATTGATTCCAGCAAATTTTGCGTTCAAAAAGTCAAATGGTGCTCCCTCCCTTCTGAGCCCTGGCATGCACCCAAACAGTGGCTTTCCCCACATATGGGGTATTGGTGTACTCAGGAGAAATTGAACAACAAATTTTGTGGTCCATTTTCTCCTGATACCCTTTTGAAAATAAGAAAAAATTTGTTCCAAAATAAACATTTGTGAAAAAGTAAGATGTTCCTTTTTCCTTCCGCATTGCTTTAGTTCTTGTGAAGCACCTGAAGGGTTAATAAACTTCTTGAATGTGGTTTTGTGAACCTTGAGGGGTGCAGTTTTCAGAACGGTGTCACTTTTGGGTATTTTCTGTTATATTGATCCCCCAAACTCACTGCAAATGTGAGGTGGTCCCTAAAAAAATGGTTTTGCAAATTTTGTTGGAAAAATGAGAAATCGCTGGTCAACTTTTAACCCTTATAACGTCCTAACAAAAAAATCTGTTTCCAAAATTGTGCTGATGTAAAGTTGACATGTGGGAAATGTTATTTTTTAACTATTTTGTGTGACACCACTCTCTGATTTCAGGGTAAAAAAATTAAAATTTGAAAATTGAAAAATTTTCAACATTTTTGCAAAATTTCCATTTTTTTTCGTAAATAAACGTAAGTTATATCAAAGAAATTTTACCACTAACATGAAGTACAATATGTCACGAAAAAATAATCTCAGAATCAGTGGGATCCGTAGAAGTGTAGTATAACCTCACAAAATGACAATGGTCAAAATTGTAAAAATTGGCTTGGTCATTAAGCACCAAATTGGCTCTGTCACTAAGGGGTTAAATAACATCCACAAGATGAATTTCATCAACCAATGTATAATTTTAATCAGTATAATGGCGCTGACCTGACACTGTCAGTAGGTTACTGTGCACAATCCTGCTGACAGGTTCCCTTTAATGTTTTGCCTGCTATTTGTTCATATATGATTATTATCCATTTCCCACATTCACACATTTTTCTAAATGTCGTAAGAAAGAGCCCATATTAAGAGGACTGCAAATTTGATTGTCAGAATCTTGATAGATGTGTAAATCATTTTTATTTGCAATTATGTATATGAACTCCTGCAAAGCTTCTTGTCGTGAAGCAAAAAAATGCATATTCTCTTTCCTAAAAGTTTCACCTTGTCATATAAATCAGGTTGGTATTAATCGCATTTTTTTAATTTATCTGCCAGTGATCCAGTCATTTCTACTTTTATAATGAAATGATAGCTGTGAACAAATATAACTATTAGTCATACATTATATGAATGAATTATAAGGTAACACACAAACAACACAACCATACTGTACTTCCCTACTGTCACGATTCCACTCTTCAGTGTGTCTGAGATGGCTCAGCCATCCAATCTGGTACAGGGACGTGCTGAAGCTGTCATTACTTTCATTGACAGCTCAGTGTCTAGTCTGGTGCAGGGGTGTGCTGAGCTGCCGGTGTTTTAATTGACACCTTGGCCATCCAATCTGGGACTGGAAGGTGCTGGCTATCTCCAGGTGTTTATTGTCGCAGGTGATTGCCTGGCTACTTAGCTGGGCTGTTAGTCCCAGACCTCTGCGAGACGTAGCTTCAGCTAAGCGTGATTGGTTTTCTCTGTGCCTAGTGTTTTGCTTGATGATCTTACATTGTCCAACCTTGGACCTCGTTCTGACCATCCATCTGTTTAACCCTTTGCTATAAGCCGATATCTTTCTAGTATTTTGACTTCAGACCATTACCTGATTATGCCTTTGTCTCTTCCCTCTGTTTATGATGTACCCTTCTGGCTTTTGACCTCAAACTCCTTGACTATCTCCATTCATGACTTGTCTGTAAGAAATGACTCAGTGTCACATTTCCTTAGGGTATTGAGGTTTCTATGATAACCTCCAAGTTGGAAGAGGAGATCAGTATAGTCCAGTTGTTGCCTCTTTCTGCTTCTCCAGGGTCCAAATTACAAGTGCTTCTCATATCATATCATATCATTAAAAAGTTTTTTTTTCAGTTCTTCAATAGAAAAAGTGAAACTCATACATTATATAGAGTCATTACAAACAGAGTAATCTATTTCAAGTGTCTATTTCTGTTTATGTTGATAATTATGGCTTATAGCCAATGAAAACTCAAAAGTCATTATCTCAGGAAACTAGAATACCAGCTTAACACCAGCTTAAAAAATTATTTTAAAATATGAAATGTTGGCCTACTGAAATGTACGTTCAGTAAATGCACTCAATACTTGGTCAGGTTTCCTTTTTTCACCAATTACTGCATCAGTGCGGTTGGGCATGGAGGCTATTAGCCTGTGGCACTGCTGAGGTTTTATTTAAGCCCAGGTTGCTTTGATAGCAGCATTCAGCTCATCTGCATTGTTGGGTCTGGTGTCTCTCATTTTACTCTTGACAATACCCCATAGATTCTCTATGGGGTTAAGGTCAGGCGAGTTTGCTGGCCAATCAAGCACAGTGATATTGTTGTTTTTAAACTAGGTATTGGTACTTTTGGCAGAGTGGACAGGTGCCAAGTCCTGCAGGAGAATGAAATTTCCATCTCCAAAATGCTTGTCGGCAGAGGGAAGCATGGAGTGCTCTAAAATTTCATGGTAGACTGCTGCACTGACTTTTGTCTTGATAAAACACAATGGACCTACACCAGCAGATGACATGGCTCCCCAAACCATCACTGATTGTGGATACTTCACACTAGACCTCAAGCAACTTGGATTGTATGTTTCTCCACTCTTCCTCCAGACTCTGGGACCTTTATTTCTAAATGAAATGCAAAATTTACTTTCATATGAAAAGAACACCTTGGACCACTGCGCGACAGTCCAGTTCTTTTTCTCCTTGGCCTAGGTAAGATGCTTCTGGCGCTGTCTGTTGGTTATGAGTGGCTTGACACAAGGAAAGCGACACTTGTAGCCCATGTCCTGGTTACATTTGCGTGTGGTGGCTCTTGAAGCAATGATTCCAGCAGCAGTCCACTACTTTTGACTCTCCCCCCATATTTTTGAATGGCCTTTTCTTAACAATTCTTCCAAGGCTGCGGTTATCCTGGTTGCTTGCGCACCTTTTTCTACCACACTTTTTCCCTCCACTCAACTTTCCATTAATATGCTTGGATACAGCACTCAGTGAACAGCCAGCTTCTTTAGCAATGACCTTTTGTGGCTTACCCTCCTTGTGGAGTGTGTCAATGACTGCCTTCTGGACATCTGTCAAGTCAGAAGTCTTCCCCATGATTATAGAGCCTACCGAAGCAGACTGAGGAACCTTTTTAAATGCTTAGGAAGCCTTTGCAGGTGTTTTTTGCTAATTATTCTAGTTTACTGAGATAATGCCTTTTGGATTTTCATTAGCTGTAAACTATAATCATCAACATTACCAGAAATAAACACTTGAAATAGATCGCTCTGTTTGTAATAACTCTATATAATATATAAGTTTCACTTTTTGTATTGAAGAACTTAGTCTTAGTATAGTGTTCACACTAGACACCTAGGTTCCCAGCAGTTCTGAGACCACCTTGTCATTGGCTGCTTGGCAAGCATGAATTGGTCAAATTATGTGCTAAGTATCTCAGTTTTTTCTTATTATCCAGAAGCAGTATTGCTATTCATACTTCATGTATTTCACAATGACATGCTTTAGCACTACAGAGTGCAACTCTTTTGTTCATTGTGGATTTTGACTTGTGTTGAGGATCATTATTCATTTGTAAAAGCCATCCTCTGTTTTTTGGCACAAGGTTAGAGGACGCTAGGTTTTTATAAAGCTGTGAAATTTGCATCACCTGACCTCTCCGAAAGATGATAGTGAACAAACCATAACCCTAACAGGCTAATTAAGGTCTCAAACCTTGGATAAAGTTATCTAAGAGCACAAATCTCCAACGGTGCACAAACTTTTCCATCCACGCATTTTCATTTTTGTAATTTTTAAAATGTAAAAGATGACAATTTTTTTTTGCCTAAGATACAAAGGAAATGTGTCATCTTTAACTTTAGCTCTTTTAGAGATCATTTCATCTTCAACTTGCATAACTGTTCACAGTATGACACTGTATATACATACATATGACCAATGTCCATATCTCCAAACAGGCAAGAGAGTAGCTGCTATAAATGTACAGAAAGCAGAATACAATAATCTGCAATCAGAAATACAGATTAAAAAAATTGTCACAATCTGGTTTCAATTAGTTTTAAAACTGTATGTGACTCATTCCTTTAAAGAAAAACAAATAAAATTATACCTAAAATGAGTATTGGATATTTTAAGAAATACTTAATAGGTTAGAGTTGACCTTGTCGTGGTGGCAGGCTTAAAAAAATCTTCTGACCAAATCAAAAACTGGTAGCTATGTATGTGATATGGTGCTCTATGGGAACTGAGTGGGCGGTGGGACTGTGGAAGGTTTGAGGAGGTGGAAGTGAAGCTGGCATGGAGCCGGGGTGTAGTCTCAATGGGGCCCCTAAAATTTGGCCTGTATGGGGCACTGAAATTCCTGTTTGTTGCCATGCATTTGCCTGCTGAGGCCAATGTTTGGCTGAAGTGGTTTACAGAAAGGTTTATAGCCTGTGATTGTGGCAAGACCAATGAGAATACGAACCTGGTGGTGCTAGATTGGGAGCTCTAGAGCAACAGGGGACTCATTAGAAAAGTAATGATTATTTTTTTTATTTTAGAACATTTCTTACTCTTGGACAACTTTTGGAAAATTCCAAAAATTCCATTTAACTATTCTGAGATTTTGAAATTTTTGAAAACAACTTTCCTGGCAAACCGTTGTTGATTATGTTTACATAACCTGAGTCCTATTTTCTGGTCTAATGCATCTTTACATAAAAAGAAGCAGGGAAAAAGCAGAATTATACTGACAGGTCAGCAGCTAGTGCTTATTATAAAGCTTATTATAAAACCATATGTAAGCAAAATAATTTGGAGCCAAGTTTTCTTCTGCAGGTGGTGTTAGTATTGACATATGCAGCTTACTCATAGTGTTAAATCAACGGTGCGGCTCTCGCTTCCTCCCTTGGTGCATTAGAGGTAACGAAGGTAATCAAAAAGTAAACAAAAATCCAACAATGGAAATATCAAGAGAGAAAACAATATCAATATTAAACGTATCTTTGTATAATAGTACAACTGCCTGAAACTGGATCAGATCGACAGTTCATGATCTAAATGGCACTCTGCAACAAGATTGTACAAGGAGAGTACAAATTAAATAGGCCAAGTCAAGC